>JADMNL010000022.1:262550000-263750000 GCA_016271365.2 Neoceratodus forsteri | reverse complement strand
ACCTTAATTGGTTTCAGCAGGTGGAAATGCCAGTTAGTGGCCCAAGCCCCCCCCCCCCCCGGCCAGGGGTCAAGTGCTCCTTAATTTGGCTTGTGGCGAGGGGGAATACCAGGCAGTGGACCCTCCCTCCCAGGAGCTGAGCGCTCCTTGATTGGCTTTCAGGTGGGTGGAAATGGCAGGTATTTGCCCAAGTTCTTTCTCCCAGGACCCAGAACTCTCCTTGAGTGTCTTTCTGGAGGAATGAGAATGCTGAGTAGTGGCCATGCCCTCCACCTCCCCACACCTCTAGAGCTGAGCACCTGCCATACAGCAGAATGAGATAACTTTTAACTTTTGTTCAGTTTCTGAAAAATTTCCTGAAGTATCATATGTCTAAATTCCACAGTATGACTAGACTTAGAATTACAACTGTTATAGGTGGCAGCAATCATGCAGACAGTGGTGCTTCACCAATACCTTTGGTGTTGTCACTATTAGTTTTAGGTGCATGCAGGACTTTGCATTGGTTACAGAACTTTAATTTACTGTTATTTGATCCAGCCTTGTGTAAAGGAAAACATGCAAATTAGTATTCCTGATAGCCTGACTTTTCAAAGGTTCATCTCTAGAAGTATGAGGTAGGTGAAAAGAATTTCAACTTGAGCTAGAAATGTTACAGTAGTAGCTCTGCACTGGAAAAGGACAATACTGCAATATTTGTACATTGTAGGTGACTTTCAGTATTCAGAATCTGTATTGTAGTTAATGTACTATACTTACAGCAATCGGCCTATTTATAATTTTAACACTTAATTCTTTATACATTTGTTCTGTTAAATTCCATACTATATTGTTGAATTTTTATACAGTTAAACATGCAGTAGATATGTACATAGATACACAAATGGTATCGCACAAAAAAGGGCTACAAGTCCATCTGCCCTGGTGTTCCTATCTAGAAACCTTGTCCTTGCAAAGACATTACAATCATCCCATTGTTTAAATTTGTGATGTGGCGTTTGGTTTACGGTCCTTTCCTATCTCTCAGCTCTAGTAAGGCTGCTACGGCAGGCTCCATATGAACATTTTAATCCATAACCCCTCACTTGCTTGTGTTACTTATGCACTGTGGCTTGGTTAAATAAACTATTATCACCGGCAGTCACCATCAAATTCCTCGTCATCTGGCTCCTGTCATCAACATTGGACCCATGACAAATGGGAGAGTGCAGCCTGGCAGCAGTAGGCCTACCGAGTGTTCGCCCTGGGTCAAAGTCAGCTGACGGTGCTGATAGATCCATCCCAGCATTAATGGTCTTTCCCAGTGTGTACTGCAGTGGTGTACCCCATGGCTCCCCCTCTGGCATTGCCAGCCATACCGCAGCAACTGACACAGGTGTAGCCCCCACTTCCTCAGAGTGCATTTCCTCCAAGGACTTTAGGCTTGAGTCTGAGCTTCCTTATCTTCTGTCTGTGGTGATTACCCTCACGGATAGAGTCATCCACACTTCTGTCGGCGGTCGTGCTTCTTTATCACTAATTGAATTGAGATGTGTCATCCAGTCCATCAACTCACCGTCATCGGGAGACGGGCCGTCCCACAAGGAGCAGTACTTCTTCACTATCCTTATGAAACATTGTCCATTGGTTTAGACACACTGTTGGATGAAGTCCAGAAGAAGTGACCTACCCGCTGATGGACAGTCTCGAGTGAGATGTCATACTGTGGTAGCCGTCCCTGTCACTCCTGCCATCTTGGACTCCACACTCAGCATCTGGCAACACACAGCCTCCTGCCAGGCCCTGCTGCATCCTATGGCCCACACATATGTGTGCTCCCGTGCAGATTGTCTGGATTTTCAGAACATCCATCAATGCAGGCAGACACTGTGTTCTCAAGGCAGAGGTGCAGAGCTAGTATGAACAAGCCACCAGCAATGAGTCTAAGAAGCAGAGGAGTACAGTGGCCAGAAGATCTATGCAGCTGTATTCCTGGGCATTTGCCAGGCCAGCTCTGCAGCTTTGGTGACATGGTATAGCCAGGAGCTGTTTCAGAGGCTCTCTGACTTCTCCAGCCTGTTACCTTATGAGAGTATGTCAGCTCTATGGGAGGTCAGTGATCTGCATTTGATGGCGACTAAGCACCAGTTGCAGATGGCCGTTGACATGACCAGTGTATCTGCCCATGCATTGTCCATGGAGGCATCCATTCGCCGATGTGCTTGGTTGCAGGTTTCACCATTTATGCAAGAAATCCAGCAATGAGTGGTAGACCTACCCTTTACTGGGATGGATCTTTTTGGTCCAGAGATCAAGGACCACATTACATGCATTGAGAGATCCATTGTGACCTAAACTCAGTGACATCAGTCACCAACCCCAAGCATAAGCCCAAGTCTAGCTCTCATGGCACAGTCTCCTCAGGGCATGCAAAGTCAGCCACAGCAGCAGAGGCGGTAGTATCAACACCACTGCCCAGGCAAGCTCTCCAATAAATTGGGGTCATGGTAAGCACACTGGCAGTGGTGGCAATTCTTGCAGAGGCCAGTCCTTGTGGCTACTGCCAAAGTCAAAAAGAAATGGGTTAGGGGCTCCATTCCCCCTCCATGACAAAGCTTGCTGCAACTCACTGTCAGTAGTCGATCCTCCCATTTCCTGCCACAGTGATCCACTGTTACTTTTCTTATGATCGGTGTGTCCTGGAAGTGGTGAGATCGGGAACTAATTCCCATTCTCAGTCTACGAATGCTGAACAAGTTCAGTTGCAGTTGGAAGTTTCAAATGTGGATGCACTAGATCATTACATTCCTGGAAACGGGTAATAGGCAGTGCTCCCTAGACTTTAGGATAAGTACTTCCACATACCCATTCATTTGTCACATAGACCTTTTTTTCACTTATAGATGGATGGAACCTTGTATCAGTTCAGAGCCATGTCATTCAGCCTATCTTCGGCATCCAGGGTGTTCACCAGGTGTCTGGTGGTAATGGTGGTCTTTCTCAGGTACAGAGGCATCAGGGTTATATCTGTACGTTGATGACAGGCTCATCATTGGAAACTCATTGTGGGACATGGAGTGGTTCAAGGATCTAGCCGTCCAGATGTTCTGGGATCTTGGCCTTTTCCAGGTCCTGTTCTAATCCCAAAGCATTTTGATCAACAGTGAGCAAACTGGCTGGCTTAAATATTTCTAAGTTTTCTTCCTGTGCAAAATGTTTTTCTCAGAATTTAAGTTTTCTAACACAAGTAGTATTTTGAGTCTCAAGCGCCTTCTTTATCTTTCCCAAATGTGAAGCTGGATTCATTATCTATCCCTGGCTCTAGTCTTTCACTCTTATGGTTCTTAACAAGTTCAGTTTAAAGCCAGTAAACAAGACGGATGTACTAGAACTACTTTCGAGTCTCAAGACTAAATTTAAGGGCAGATTGGATGGTTTGGTGGCTAAAATTTGCTGTCTCTGAAATATGTGCACCCTTCACATATTTTATTCAATTTTTTTGACTGGGTTGGCCCGCTGAGACTAGAAGTCCCTTTTTCAGGGGCGACCCAGGGTGGGATACAGATGGTAACCAACTGAAATTGAACCAGATTAAGCTGTGGGATTTTTTTTTTGTTTGTTTGTTTTTTGTGATATCTATTTATGTTTTTTACGTTCTCTTGCGCAAGGAACGTTTTGGGAGAGTAGCACACTTGGAGGTGTGCCTTTCCCATCCAATGCACTGCTCCCTTGAGCAGGCGTGGCGATCCTGCACCAATGGGTGCAGGAGCTCAGTATGACAGCGGTGTTCCTCTGCTTCAAAAGGCACCGCTGCCATACTGGCCGCCATATCCCCACCGCGATCACGCTCCCCTCAAAGCTTTACGTGACTTACGCTGGGGGCCCACCCAGCGTGGCATAATCAATGACGCGGAGTGCCCAATCCCCGTCGGCTCCTACTCCGTGGTTTGCCGACAGAAATTGCCCAATCATCGGCTCCTCGGCCCCACATCTTCTGCCATGCAGGGCCCACCCAGTGTGGCAAGCGTCACGTCGTTCTTTTTTTTTTTTAACCTGTAAAATAAAAAGCGGTCTCACAGCGAGTCTTCTAGTCCTCCTCCACAACCGCACCCACCACCCTCGCACCCAGCCTCCCCCACCCCCACCCCATACTTGCCTCCAGACTCCAGCGCGGCGATCTTGGTGGACGGGAACATGTCTGCACTCTTCAAAGCGTCCAGCGAACTGAGAAATCCCGGTAAGCTGTATAATGGGCTAGATGGAGGGTTCAATTTATTGCATATCTCAGTAATTTTTGGAATTTTGCCAAATTTTCAACATGGGTTTTGGGGACCTTCTCATGAATGATGTCACTATCATGGTGTTAGGGCGAAGGGTGATTTCTGAGGCACTGCGAAATCACCCTTGAGCCTCAGAACGCCATGACGTGTTTATCATTCATGAAGGAAAAACAATATTAATTTAGTCAATCAAAATAATTGTTCTGACGTGCGTTCGCGAAGTTCATGAGCTTTCGTAAGTTGCAATTTTCAATATTTTCACTCTAGATTTTCAACATTGCCATTTTATCACACGTTCTTATGAGTTGTACAGCTGTCATTTTTCACATCTCACCCAAAACGTGTTTCCGCCCATGTAGTGCACAGTGGCGCAGTCGGTGTGCAAAATCAATGTATGGAACACATTAAGAAAATCACAGTGACACTGTTCATGAGCACAGGTCTTAAAATGGCTATGTTGAAAATTTGGTGAAAACATTCCTAAAAATGACACATTTTACAGGCGTGTGTTGCGCCGGTTCCTATACCGCGGCTCGTGCGTTTAACGGATTTTCAATATTTTCACTCTAGATTTTCAACATTGCCATTTTACCACACCTCCTTATGAGTACTGCGCTGTCATTTTTCACATCTTGCCCAAAACTTGTTTCCGTCCATGGCTAGCACAATGGCACAGGTCGGTTAGTGCGAACTCAGTGTATGGGACACATTAAGAAATCACAGTGTCACACTTCATGAGCAGAGATCTTAACATGGCTATGTTGAAAATTTGGTGAAAAAATTCCTAAAAATAACTGTTTTACGAGCGTGCGTTGTGCAGTTCCTATGCACGCTCGTAAGTTTGCGAATTTCCAATATTTTCACTCCAGATTTTCAACATTGCCATTTTACCACACCTCCTTATGAGCAGTACAGCTGTAATTTTTCACATCCTGCCCAAAACGTCTTCCCCCCATGTAGTGCACAATGGCGCAGTCGGTGTGCGAAATCAATGTATGGGACGCAGTAAGAAAATCTCAGTGACACTGTTCCTTAGCAGAGGATTTAAAATGGCAATGTTGAAAATTTGGTGAAAAAATTCCTAAAATGACTGTTTACGGCGTGCATTGCACAGTTCCCACGCACACCTCAGAGGTTTCATGACTTTCAATATTTCCACTCCAGATTTTCAGCATTGGCATTTTACCACACTTCCTTATGAGCAGTACAGCTGTCATTTTCATCCTGCCAAAAAAGCGTGTTTCCGCTATGTGGCGCATTAATGGGGTAACAAAAAGGTCATGCTGACGATTTATTGTGCAAATACCAGCAATCGCACAGGGCATTAGGGTAAAGCACCATACATGCCAAACACCACTGCAAATACCTGCAAGCGAACGTTCGGCATTGACAAATGCTTGTTGTGATATCTGTTTAATCTTTCTATCTCTTCTGGTGTTTGTTCCACTGCATGGAAAGTCACAAGGTTCATACCCATTCATTAAGGAGAGTCTGTGGAAGACAACAACGTTCATCCTAGACATCTCTCAGCATTTCTTTATTTTCATTCCATACTGAATATGTGCCGGTCGGGCTTTTGGTAATCTTTCTCTATGGCAGTGGCGGGGTGAAAGGTCTTGGATGGTATTAATATGGCAATGGATATTGGCCATTTTACAGGTGCCATCTTTTTCAGTTTGTCCAAGGCCTTTGACACTGTCAACCATGAATTGCTCCTAGACAGAGGCTGACTGTTTTTGGATTTGCCTCTCACACCCTGTTATGCTTTCAGATTTATCTTTTATTTTTTTAATCTATTTTGGCACCCCACTGCCAGCAGCTTGGTGGCGGGCATACCTGCCAATCCAGTTCCCCATCTGGGGGGTCCTTCAATGGGTGCAGCAGTGGGAGAGGCGGATCTTGGTTGTGCACCCCTCCCATTCCACAGCGCAGATGCAGTAGTGTGCAGTGACACCAATGGCTGAGCAGTGCATGCTTCCATACACAGAATGATGGGCGTCTGTCCTGCCTCCACCCTCTGGGAATGGACCCAGTGTGCCGACTCCCCAGCTACCACTAGGGTCCAGGCTAATTCCAGGCTCCAATCCCACCCCTCCCCAGAGGAGGAGGAGAGCAGTCCCTTGGATGCTTGATTCTACTTCCCCCACCACTAGCTGGCCCTCTAATACCTGAAATTGTTTCCGTTCTTGGATCGTTGGCATTGCAAGTGGAAATTTAACCGCTGCACCAGCAGGCCAGCCCTGGTTTCAGAGTTATCTTACTGATTGTGCTCAGCTTTTTTCTCTAGGCATCTGTCTTCTCTGATGCCTGTTAACAAGGGATCAGTCCTTTAAGGGTCAGTCATTTGACGGGCTATTTTTTTCTCTTCATGTAAATAATTTGTGTGAGGCTTTAGCCGGTGTGACTTATCTGCATGCAGATGACCCCGTCATCACCTATCATTCTTCTCCATGTCTGGAGTCTGTAAGAAACTCTCTTCAGCGGAGGTCATCAGACTTTGCTCTGTAATTCAAAATTGTTCCTGAATGCGAAAAAATCTAAGACTGTTAGTTGGCTCCTGCCTTCCTTTAACCCATCTGTCTGCACAGTCAAAGCTCCCCCTTTCTACTGTGGCTGGTGTTGTCTTGGAAACTGTAGACTGTTACAAATATCTGGGCTATTGGCTCGATGCCACTATTTCAGTGTCCGTTCACATTGATAATCTCTCCAACTTTTTTTCAGTCAAAACTGGTTTCATATGTAGAAACAAGTCTCCTTCTCCTTTACCCCAGATTAGTTCAGTCCTTAAGTTTTCCCCACTTTGATCTTATGGGCATTTGATATGACTTTGCTCAAAAAGACTCTCTTCATAAATGAGACATTCTATGTAAATGCCTAGCTTGCTTTGCCACTGGTGCACCCTAGAGTATCTGTCTCATCATTGTGAAGTGTTCAAGCATGTGGGTTTGCTCTCTTTGGAAGATGGGCATCTGCATCAGAGTTATCTGTTTGCTATACGAGCTTTTTAGGGCAGTGTGCCCACTTACTGTCTATAATTGTCACTAGGACGCCAGTCTCCACTTTTCATCGTGCCAGCTATACTGAACTGCTTGTTCCCCATGCAGAAATAAAAAAAAAAGGCGTAATTTTCCCAGTGTCTCATCTCATCTTTCATCAAGTTTTCATCCACTTCTCCTTTACTACAGTCCAAACTATTCAAGTGGTTCCTCAGCTCTCTTTCACTCACAACAACCGTGTTGTGAGGCCATAATCTCAATGTTTATTTTGGACTGTTCATGAGGTTCATACATTATTTATACTGTTTATATTCATTTTTTTTTTCAAGCTTTTTGGTCCCCGTTGCCTCCGCCTGGCGGCGAGGACACCATATATTTTAAGTTTTTCTTCCCTGACCCTCCCGAGGCCCGGCACGGTCGTGCGAGCATGTGGAGGCACGCGCCGCACCTCATGGCGCCAGCTCAGCCCCTTCCACCTCCCAATGCTTTTTGCCACCCCTCTCACTCCATACTACCCACTGGACCTCACACGGTGGGAGCAGAACCACGGGGGCCCCAACACACCCTTACCACCCACTGGAGAGGAGAGTGCATGCTCAATCCTGCTCCCCCAACGCCAGCACCCTGACAACCCGAGGTTGTTCCCGAACCTGGGTCGCCGGCATAGTGTGAGGTAAGGTGTCCAGCACCTCGACCCTCTGTGCCACCTGGCCAGCCATATTCATTTTATTTTTAAAATTTGTAATTTGTATGCATTTTTTGTAGTTGTATTGAAACTTTGTTATATTGTTTCATTATCCTCTGAACACCATTGTAAATTAGTTTTGGTTTAGATACATAGATACATAGACACTGTTGGCAGATAAGGGCCGCCAGGCCCATCCAGTCTGCCCGTTTATGCTACCTGACAAAGCAGCCAGTGACCCTATCTGATCACTGGCTTTACCTTTTTTTTGTCCCATCTCTAATATTCCTTTATTCCTGTCCCATGCATGTTTGAAGCCTGCCACCATACATGGCCACCACTTCCGGGGGCAAGCTATTCCATGCATCCACCACCCTTCTGTTAAAAAACAAGCAACTTCCCAACATTACCCCTTATGCAGCCACCCATCAGTCTCATATCATGCCCTCTTGTTCTAGCACTACTTTTAAACTGCTATATGTTGTCCCCTTCAACCTTGTCTATGCCCTTGAGGTATTTGAATGTTTCTATCGTGTCACCTCTCTCCCTCCTTTGCTCCAGCATGTACAGATTGAGGTCTCTGACTCTTTCCTCGTAAGGCTTGTGATGTAGACCCTTCACCATTTTGGTCACCCTCCTCTGCACTCTCACTATTTTGTCAATGTCCTTACGAAAGTGTGGTCTCCAGAACTGAACACAGTACTCAAGGTGAGGCCTCACCAGCGTCCTGTACAGTGGAACTATCACCTCCCTTCTTAGGCTTGTGATTACCCTTCCAGTACACCCCAACATCCCAGTGGCCTTCCCCACTGCCTTGGCTGCCTGCCTTGTGGTCTTCAGGTTGTCTGTGATTATGACTCCCAAGTCCCTCTCTTCCTTAGTAACTGCCAACAGCTGTCCCCCCAACCTGTAGCTTGCTCCAGGGTTCTGGCTCCCCACGTGTATGATTTTGCATTAAGCCTTAGTTGCCATGCATCTGACCATCTCTCCAACTGTTCAGGTCCTTTCTCATCCCTCCGAGCTATCCACCGTGTTGCAGATCTTGGTGTCATCTGCAAATTGGCAAACCTTTCCCTCCAGCCCATCTGCAGTATCACTGATGAAAACATTGAAGAGGATTGGCCCTAGAACTGACCCTTGAGGTACCCCACTGGTCACCTCCCTTTCCTCTGATTGGGTTCTGTTTACCACTGCCCTCTGTTGTCGGTCCTTTAACCAATTTTCAATCCGGTTTACCACCTTGTGTCCCATCCCAAGGCTTCCTAGCTTATTGACCAGTCTCCTGTGTGGGACGGTATCAAAGACTTTGCTGAAATGTAGGTAGGCAGTGTCTGCAGCCCCCCCCCCGGTCTACTGCCTTTGTCACCCAGTCAAAGAAATGTATGCGGTGAACCCATGTTGCCTGGGATCCAACATCCCCATGACTTCTAGATGCTGCAGTATTCTTTCTTTGAGGAGTGTTTCCATTATCTTTCCTACTACAGAGGTCAGACTAACTGGTCTGTAGTTCTCTGCATCTTCTTTACTACCACTCTTGTGAAGAGGGACAACATTTGCCCTTCTCCAGTCATGAAGAGAGATGACATTTGCCCTTCTCCTTAATGGTTTTCAATAAATAAATTCCTGCAAAGCGGTAGCAAGCTTCGTGAGTGGCCATGCGTACAACTCACGAGGCAGCTGCATCATCACACACATTGCTCTTGACCTGCACTCTGCTTCGTGAATAGCACTGCAGGCCACTAGCTGCACCATCACACACATTGGTCTTGGCCTGTGGTGGATTTCAAGAAAGGCCCTGTGAGCTACTCAGGAAGCAACTGCATTGTCACACACATGGTCCCAGACCTATAGTGGGCGTCTCGAATGGCCCTACAGGATGCTCATGAAGCTGCTGACCTATCATACGTATTGTATTGCCCTGGGCCTGTAGAAAGCATTGCATACGGTACTGTGGGCCACTTAAAAAGCGGCTGCGCTATTACAACATTGCTTCAGGCCTCTATACAGCAGCCTTGTGTCTCATAGCATTAGGATGTTGTGTCTGATTCTGTGGACCATGTGAAAAGCAGATCCATGACTACATGCCAGAAAGCAGGTATGTGCACAATCTGAAAATTATTTTCTCTATTTTAATGACCATAACATGTCACAAAAATGGAGATGTAGCTTCACAAAAACTGGTTTCAAGTCACAAAAATAGTAAATTTTGTTGATATTCATGTCAAAAAATGTTTAAAACAAATACAGAATTAACCTTAGGCCAAACCTTACCACACAGCTTGCACATTTAAGCCCACAACTGTATATCAGAAAACCGTGGGGAAAAATGACCTCTGAACATTTTTCCCTTCCACTTTCAGGACCGTATAGTGTAACAGAAATGGAGATGCAGTCTCGCAAAAACAGATTTTGAGTCATGAAAACAGTACTTTTTTTTTTGTTATGAAGACTGCAAAAAATACATTGTTTTTTAAAATAAAAAATAAAAGTAAAAGCAACACCCTGACATCATACTTTGTTGACCACACATACTATATATTTTTGAGTTCACAGCCATGAAGCCATTAGCCAATGTCAGTAATATTTGCTTGACAGATTTTCTTGTGAAATGTTTGCGGCACAGCAGGAGCCGCTGATGGTGGGGTTCACAAAAGTTATGAGAGGAAGGTACTGTGCCATGGTTAAGTTTGGAGAGGAGTGGGAACTAAGCAGTCAGTTTCCCTCTGTAGTAGGACTGGCAGCACTCACGAGGACAGAATATAGCCCCAAAGGGCTTGTTAAGGACATGTCACTGGCTGGCAGATGGGGAAGGTGTGCTGAGTGGCTTCAGATGAAACTGGGAGTGCAGTGTTACTGCCGCCAAGTAGCTGTGAACAGCCTTGAAAAGACTTTAAAAAGTATAATGTCCCTGCCAGTCCCACCAAGCAGAGAAATAATCACTCATCAGCACCACAAGAGCAGTACCAAAAAGCACAAGTAACATTTCTAATAGGAATATTTAAAAGGTTCCACATGAACACTGCTACTTTGGCTTTGCATTTTCCTGTGCTTGTGATTGGCTGCTTTAGAGTAAGGAATAAATTGTCAGTGTGTGTGGACAGAATTAAATCTGAGAATGATGATTCTGCAGTTGTGATGCAATAGTCTGAGAAGGACCAAGCCTCCTCTTGGAGTGATAGCAGTATGTTTGCTATGTATTCAGCAAGCAAATGTAAAAACAGCAACAATTAAATGTCAAAATGTGTTTCTTTCACTTTCATGACTGCTTAGAGTTATGAAAATTCAAGATTATCGTATGAAAATGGATACTGAGTTACCAAAATGGGACAGCCTGCTTTTGAAAAAACACCTTATGAAATAAAATGAAACTCCTCATACATAAAAATGTAATTTTAGTTTAATACTTCAGATTCTGCACACAGTCTAATAAAACCATACAGGAAAGTGACTGCCTTAACACTAAATGTAACAAACCTGAAAGATGTCTATTATTGGAAAAAAGTTTAAAACTATATTTTGTTAAGGTCTTTCACCTTCTAGAACTTTTAAACCATAAAAAAAAATCATTTTCCAGGGTTTTAAATAATTGATTAGCAGTTTTTTTTCCTTGGGACTATACTAACTGTACAGAATGTATTTATATAGATTTTCTAGAATTGCTGTGTTTGTTAAACACAATGAGGCAACAGCTATGCATTTTCACAAAGATTTAGCACTTTTATGAGCAAAACGATAATCAATTTTTAGAGTTAAATAAATCCCTGTTTTCGAAGTTTTGGGACCAAGAGGTCAAAACACATGCCACACTGTAGGTTATGCAGTACAAAGGCAGCAACAGCATTAGGGTGCAGAAATCGAGGTTTAACATAGCAGTGGCTTCTCAATCCTAACTATAGTAGCACTACTGCACCATTATAATTCATATACTCGCTATATTCAGCATGTCCTTGTTCTTTTATAACTATGAACATTAACAAATTGCAGTGAAACTTGTCTATTAAGGATGCCATTGGGACCAACGATCTGTCCTTAACATCACTGTATCCTTAATGTGCAGTGTCCTTAATGGGCATGTTTTCATTGTGTAACTTGAAACCAGGATCACTGTTCCACAGGTCATATACTCAGGCTGCTGCCCAATACGGTATCTCACGATACTCTACTTGCAACATCACAATTGGTTACATAGTAAAACAGTAATTTAAGGTTGAAAGAGTCTCTAGATCCATTATGTCTGCCCCTGTCATGCTTCATAGACAGTATCAATAAGCATGCTATGTAAACAGGCACTGGAAGGATTTTCCTACCCACTCAACTACCCAGTGTATCCAGTGATTCCCTCGATAAGCAGACATTTGTCCAGACTTAACTCGAAGCCTGCACTGGCTTCATGCCCACTGCCTTTATAGGTGGGCTGTTTCATAGGTTTGCCACCCTCTGGGAGAAGTGCTTGCTAACATTATCCCTCACTTTAGCTTGTAGCTGCAGGTTGTATCCACGTCTTGTTGGAGGACACCAGATCAACCGTGTCTGTATGATCTTTTTGGTAGCTTGAGTATACAGAACACTAAATCATGTCTCTTCTCAGCCTTCTATTCTCCAACATGTTAAGGGCCTCAGTGTCCTTTCAGTATTTATTGAGGAGCCCAGGACTGCACATAGAACTTCAGGTGGGACCTGATCAGGGCCTGTAAAGATTCAGGATAATGTCCCCTGCCTTGCTGGTCACGTCCCCTTTTGATGTACCCCATCATTCTCTTGATAGCAGCCATACACTACTTGCCATGTTTCATCCTCTTATCTATTATGACCCCCCAGGTCCTTTTCCTCATCAACAGCGTCAAGAGGAGACCAGCACAGTGTATAGGTACAGTCTCTGTTTTCTCTCCCCAGGAGTAGCCCCTTGCAACTGGCAACATTGAATCTGAGACTCCAGAAGTCTGACCAGTCACCCAGCTTGCTCATGTCCTCCTGAAGTTTGTCCACATTGTGAGGAAGTACACCGCCATGGACAGCTCAGTGTCAGCAGCAAACTTCAGCTACAGTGGCCTCAGCATCAACCCCTGAAAGATGTCACTGAGTACCCCTCCCCACTCAGTGTAGTGCCTGTCCACCAGAGCCCTCTGCTTCCTGTCTGCAGGTCATTTAGCAATCCACCATGTACAGGTATGTGCCTCATGTATACCACACTGGCGTACTTTACCCAGAAACGTGTCAAGCCCCACAGTGTCAAAGGCCTTTGCTAATGTCCATATAGATTATGTCTGCGGTCCTGCCCGTCCACCTCCTTGGTCACCCTTCTAAGAATGCAGTCAGGTTGGTTTGGCATATTCAGCCTCTGATAAAGCCATGCTGAGAAGGCAGAAGAATCTTGGCTTCAACCAAGTGGTTGCTCTGGAAATGAAGATGTTATAAGCAGAGGATTATGATATTGGGCATGGATCTGCAGCCAGAGCAGATGAAGTGTGCTGGACAGTGATCCTGTTTCATGTTAATGTTCATAATTATACTGAAAAAGAGGAAACTAAATAAGAAAACATATGAAATGTAAACCAAGTTGTATATAAAAAATGGATTATTTCCAGTGTGTTCCCTGAGATACCTAGGGCTCTGTAAAAAAATTTCATAAACAGGCCACTGGATTATCCAGCTGTTACACATTAACCAAGTGGATGACTCGTGTTCCTGGATCTCAACATTCTGACATCAGAGTTGAAACTGCTGCCTCAGTTTGTATTTTCTGTCCCTGGGTGCAAGGATACATTACTTCTCTGCAGAGGCACCGAATCAAAGGCCTTACTGATACAAAATGTGGTCTGCCTGATCCGTGTCAACTTCTTCTTCCAAAAGTCAGTCAGGTTTGTTTGACAGGACCTGTCCCCCATTAACTCATTCTCATTTCTATCCATCAGGCAGTTTTCCTCTATGAAGTCAACTATCTGTTCCTTCATGACCAACTCCAGTAGCTTCTCCAATATTGATGTCTGACTTACCAGCCTGTAGTTCTTCCTAGCCCCACTCTTGTGATCTGGAGAACTCATGGAACTGCCATTCTGATCTTCAGGATATTACTTTAGCCATGTACTCTGCGTGTGTGTGTGTGTGTGTGTGTGTGCACACGCTACTAACACTACTATCCTTCATTTAATGAATAGAAATTGGTGGAGGAAGAAATCATCATAGGTTTAGTGAAACTAATGCGTTAAGACAGAAGACTTATCTGAGGCACTGCAATGTTTGCCAGAATAGTTTGCTAATAGTTTTGTAGTCTAATTCTTCGCAGTTTTTGTTTCTGAGTAGTAAAAATGTATGGTAAATCCCTGCCGTGCAAATTGTCATGGTAACACTAGGCTAATTTTTTTTATCAGTATTGCAGTGCTTTCAAAGGCCGTTAATAGGTTTAGGGCATGCTTTTCTTAAAAACTGTTCATGTGATAAAACATTTCTGGCATTACTGTCACAAGTACATCATAAAAACATGCCGCTGTTTCAGTAACTTACCGGAAATATCTCTAGGCCAGTGCAAGTACTGTATTAGCATTACATTGTGCTTGTGACAGCATATCAGTATTTCTGAAGAAAAGCACTGCAGCAGCTCTACATTTATTGATACACTGGGAGTTACGTTATGGAACTTACAGTAGGGGCCCAGCACAAGGCTCATGTCTGACAAAATACCAGTTAGAAGCGAGCATCATGATGAGACAGCTCAGTTAATTTTATAAAAACATGTAACTATAGTTAACGTGGAAATGTGTGAGGTAGATTTTCAGGGTATTATAGGGATGCTGTAGTGGCCCTATGGTCAGGATAGCTGGTGAGGTCTATGTTAAACTCACAATCGTTTGTTTGCTTCTTGCAGAAAGGTGGTTTTACAGATTTACATGAAACATTCAGAATATGTTGTACATGAGAGAATCCACAATCCCTGAAAGTCTCTTGTAAATCAGTTTAGTATTTTTAGGGTGTAACCATCCAGTGCCCTGGGGTTACTAGAATCCCATCAGTGTCAGTGCTAGGTAGGAAAGGCAACTGGTGAAAAACTAGTTAAATGTTTTTTTCACCTACTCACTCTCTTGTTTACTTGGTCTCAGCTGAGATGAGAGAGATGAGGTCATTTAGAACTCTCGCAGCAGCATAAGCCACAGCAGCCAGCTGTGAGTGGGGAGTTTTAGAATCTTGGGTCAGTTGTTAGTCAGCAGTGAGTGTGTGTGGTTTCAGCAGTTGAAGTGTGAGGAGTGAGAGCTGCTGTGGGCTCTGAGAGGAGAGCCTATTTTCTCACCCTAGTCCTGAAAGTCTTCAGCCTGCCAAGAGAAGTGGTGGAAGCCGTTGTCTACAGCAGGATCTCCTGATTTTCATCCCTGGAGGGATGAAAAGGACTGCTAGAGAATTGATCCTAGAGGCAATTCGCTATTTGATCCAGGACAATTTAAAGCTGCCTGTACTGTGCTAACTGTGAGTAGATCTGACTTTGTGCTTCCCGAAAAAAGTACCTGTGCTTTGGTGTTTCTCTGGTTAAAAGGGAAGGATACACCAGTTTCTGTTCTGAAGCTGAGACTTTTCTCAGTGTAAAGTTGGCTGGGAATTGTGGGGTCCGGAGGCAGACTGTTCACATTGTTCAGGACTTTAATTTCTTACACTCCCAGAGTTGTATTTTCATAAATGCTGGATGCAAAAGTTCATTCAAAGATGCACTTACCTAAGTGTGTTCAAGAAGTTTTAAGGTGCAACTCTGAAAGAATGGCTGGGTATGAATTTGGAAGCAAAGGGTGGGCAGCCCCCCCATCTGGAGTAACCAGTTCAGCACTACAGGTTCTGTAAGGGCGCCTGATTATTTTGGACAAGAGAAGTTTACCCCCTGGAATGGGTTGTGCTAGTTATGAAGTCCTGTGCTATATGGGAAATGTGTGCTCAGTTGTAGCCAATGCCACTAGAAGAAATGTTCATGTTGTGGCCAGTGCCACTGAAGAGAATCCAATATCCTATGAGAAATGGGAATACATAGAGTTCCTGTCAGATACAGTCATTTTGTTGTTCTGTAATTCCTTGTGCCATGATGCGTAAACCTTTGGGGTCCACCCTTGCTTTAGAGAACATCTTTTGAAATAAAGTCACACTCTAGAACCCCAACTCTGGTTTGGACATTTGCGCTTTTGCTTCCTGTGTGTTTAGTTACTGGGTACCCCTCCAGAAGTATAGGTCTAGCATAGCCCTAGCAAAAAAGTTCTCTCCTCAGGACCTGGGTTTGGTCATAAGTTTTGCTTTTGTACACCCCCGCCCCTTTTTCTGACCTCTAGAAGTAATGAGCTTGGTATACATTCCCAAAGCTAGAGATGGTACCAATTTCCGAAGTAGTTTGTGCCCAGTCAAGGGTCCAGGGGTAGCTAACTGTGTAAAGTAGCAAGGGGATGATTACAAGAGATATTAAAGTGTAAAAGAAAAAATATTTTCCCCTTGACTTCAATGGTGGGGGTTTTATTTCTGAATTTTTGCTCTCATCTAGACAAAAACGTATGACTCTTTAAATTGTGATATTTTGTATGGTTGTGTAGGTTGATAGGGAAGTATTTCCAATGGGGGGGTGGTTGATGTTTGGGAGTTATGTAGATCCTCAGGGGTATCCTTTAGGTGGCGGCCTCCACCTCGGGCACACTCAAAGTCGAAAAGCTGCGGAGGAGAACTGGATAGTCTGCGCCCTCTCCTGCCGTCTTCCACCATTGCCTGCAACCAAAGAGCGAGTGTCCAGGTACATCTTCCCTAGGCTCTGAGCACTGCTGGTCTTTGATTTTCCACCCGGCACCCTGATTGACTGGCACCAAAAGCGCTAAGCCGCTGATTGGCCCACCTCTCATGCCCTGTTGCTGGCTTTCTGGCGCTCCCTTGCCTCTCAAGCGGTGGCCCCCACCTCAGGCACGCCCGAAGGCGAAAAGCCACAGAGGAGAACTGGATGGTCTGCACCCTCTCCTGCTGCCTTCCACCCTTGCCTGCAACCGAACGACGAGTGTCCAGGCATGGTTTCCCCAGGCTCTGAGCACTGCTGGTCTTGGATTTTCCGCCCGGCACCCTGATTGGCTAGCACCAAAAGCGCTAAGCCGCTGATTGGCCCACCTTTCAAGCCCTGTTGGACTGCCTTGTTGCTGGCTCTCCCTTGCCTCTTAAGTGGCGGCCCCCACCTCAGGCATGCCTGAAGCCAAAATGCCGCTGAGGAGAACCGGATAGTCTGCGCCCTCGCCTGCCACCTTCCACCGTTGTCTGCAACTGAAGAGCGAGCGTCCAGGTACAGCTTCCCCAGGCTCTGAACATCGCTGGTCTTGGATTTTCCACCCGGCACCCTGATTGACTAGCACTGAAAGCGCTAAGCCGCTGATTGGTCCACCTCTCAAGTCCTGTTGGACTGCCTTGTTGCCGGCTCTCCGGTGCTCCCTTGCCTCTCGAGTAATTTTAAAACCTGTATTTTCTAAAAGTTAGAAATCTTGTACTGTGAGCCTAGCCATTTATGTTAGCCATGCTTTAACTGATGCGCTTTTTAACTGCATGCATTTTGAGAAGTGACTACAGCCATTTTAGTGAATTTTTTGCTGTAACTGTTTAGAGTACTACAGTAATTTTTATCTTTCTACTCTTTTTTTTTTCCACTCTTTCTAAGATCATGTGTCTAAACCATACCCCCACCCCAGACCCCTGGCACCTCTCGCCTCCCACTTTTTCGCACCTCTGTTGTCCCTAGCTCTGAATGCTTTCTCCGCCCACTGATTTATGCCTGTTTGTGTAAGGCTTCTTTCCATTTCTCTCATACTTAGGGGCGGCCCCCACCTCAGGCACGCCCAAAGCCAAAAAGCCGCGGAGGAGAACCGGATAGTCTGCGCCCTCCTGCCGCCTTCCATCCTTGCCTGCAACCGAAGAGTGAGCATTCAGGTACGGCTTCCCCAAGCTCTGAGCACCGCTGGTCTTGGATTTTCCACTCGGCACCCTGATTGGCTAGCACCAAAAGCGCTAAGCTGCTAATTGGCTCACGTCTCAAGCCCTGTTGGACTGCCTTGTTGCCGGTTCTCAGGCACTCCCTTGCCTCTCAAGTGGTGGCCCCCACCTCAGGCACACCTGAAGCCAAAAAGCCGCGTAGGAGAACTGGATAGTCTGCGCCCTGTCCTGCCGACTTCCATCCTTTCCTACAACCGAAGAGCGAGTGTCCAGGTACGGCTTCCCCAAGCTCTGAGCACCGCTGGTCTTGGACTTTCCACCCAGCACCCTGATTGGCTAGCACCGAAAGCGCTAAGCTGCTGATTGGCCCACCTCTCAAGCCCTGCTGGACTGCCTTGTTGCCGGCTCTCTGGTGCTCCCTTGCTTCTCAAGTAATTTTAAAACCTGTATTTTCTTTCCGCCCTCCTTCCCCACCCCCAGCCTCTATTAAATACTCGCTAAACCACATCCCCTCATATAACTCCCTCCTACCTTAAGATTCCCTGTCAGACCGCAGACTCTTAAAGCAGTAACGCCTCTTAATCAGTCATCCATTCCCCAGCAGTGCTTGCAGGATGTCCCCGTGCTAGCTTCGGCTGCTCTAACATGGGATGCACTCTCCTCCTGCTCTTTGTAACCTCTTTCGGCACTGTTGGCCCTTGTTACCAAAATGGACCACTGCCACCTCTACCAGAACCATATCTTGGAAACAGTGAGCTGTCGGCCATGTCCACGGCAACTGCCTCGCTTGGATACCAGCTGTACTCCACCCGCATACCACCAACAAACCCTAGGCCCCCTGCGTCCACCCCCAGCTTCAACAAATTAATGATTATTTCCCCTACAAAGCTACCACCGGTGGACACCCACCTTCCTCATAGCAAAATTAGGCGGCGGAAGATACAAACCACAATAAGCATCAGCCTCATGGCCAGGAAGGTTATATTCATGCTACTGCTCTTATCTAGACATATCCATGCCAATCTAGGCCCACCAACTGTATCAGGCACTGGTGGATGCAAGATCAAAGGCCTGAGAATAGCTGCACTGAACATCTGCAGTATAACTTCCAAATTGGAACAGCTCCAGGCATGGATAACCCACAATGCCCCCCAGCATTCTCTGCCTGATGGAGACCTGGCTGTCAAACAATATTAAAGATAATGAAGTAGCACTTCCTGGGTACCAAGCCTTCAGGATAGACAGGAAGGGCATGAGAAATGGAGGATGCCTCATCTATGCCATGGAATCTCTACACTGCTCTGTGCTCCCTATTACCATAGTGGCGAACGATTATGAACTGTTAACAGTAAAAGCACGGGTCAGGCAGCACAGCAAGACTCTAATCATTGCCTTGGTCTACCTACCCCCCAAAAAAGCCAGAGAAGGCCTCCCTAAAATTCTGGATGCAATTGCCACTCTCCCTAAGGGCACAGAACTCATTATCACAGGCAACTTTAACATTAACTGGGTTGGCAGGGAATCAACCCCCCTCAGGGATATGGTGGCTACTTCCAACCTAACCCAACTTGGCTCCTGCCCCACCAGGCAGAACTACAAGACAGGCAATGACACCCTCCTTGATTGGCTCCTCTCAAGTTCCCATCCCAGATCTCTGAGCTCAAGGTTCTGCCTGACACTTTAAGTGACCACTCCCCAGTCACATTCCTGTAGTCCAACAAATTTAGTAAATCCCCACCCATCCTAATTGAAAGCAGGGTCCTGAGGAAGGGCAAACTTGTGTCCCTCACGTTAGCCCTCTCCCTGCACGACTGATCCCCCATTGACCTGGCACCCAATCTTGACCAGGCTCTTAGCTACTTTACTGATGGATTCAACCGCATCTGCAATTTCTTTGCCCCACTGAGGAAAAGGAAAATCCGGGTGAATGAAAATGGCTGGATTACGGGGGATCTCCTCGCCCAGATGAAGGAAAGGGACAGCCTCTTGGGGAAAAAGCCAGGTCCACCGGCAGCAAACATGATTACCAGTGCAACAGAGCCGCAAGAAACCACTGCACTAACCTCATCCGACAAACAAAAGCCTACTTCCATAGGGAACAGCTTTACAATTCCTGGGGTGACGGTAAGAGGTTCTGGGAGAACGTCAAAAACCTCATTGGGAAGGATGATAAGAAGCACACTCATCTGCTCAACATCAGCAGCTCCCCCATAACTGACCCACTACTTATCGCAGACTCATTCAACACGGCCTTCACTGACTTGACCTCGGTACTACACCCCCTGACTACCTGCTCCGTGCTGCTGATCAACCTAACTGCAGGCCACTCAAGAGCCCCCATCCAGACTTCTGCTTCAAGAGGGTGATGGTGAAGGATGCTCTAAAACATGTAAAAAAGTGCTGGGCAAGACCAGAATGGGCAGTGATGGGGTAGACATGAAACTTCTGTCCCTCACACTTCATGCTCTCATTGTGCCAATAACAAAACTATTTAATAAGTGACTGGCTCTTGCTAAATTCCCAGAGATCTGGAAGAAGGTTCTTGTGACACCTGTGTACAAGAACGGAGACAATACATGTATAGCCAATTATAGAACAATCTCCACCCTCTTCCTCCCTATCCAAGGCATTGGAAAAGATAGTGATAGCACAACTCACCGAATATCTCAACAGATACCAACTATTATGCCCTAATCAGCGTGACTTCAGGCAGAATCATAGTACTACCACTGCCCTGTTGGAGTACGTGGACTACATAGCACAAGGCACTGAATGAAGGCAAATTGGTGGGGTCAGTGTTTATTGACCTCACCAAAGCCTTCAGTACTGTTAACCATTCCCTTCTCCTGGCATAGCTGCAGAACCTAGGTGTGGCAGCTAATACCACATGCTGGTTCCAGGACTACCTGACTCATAGAAGCCAATGTGTCAGAGTTGGACAAACAGTGTCTAGCTCCAGAGAAGTATCATTAGGGGTTCCCCAGGGGACAATACTGGGGGCCCTACTTTTCAGCCTTTTTCTGAACAATCTTCCTAAAGCATGTGATACTAAACTTATCCTATACGCCAACGATGCAGTACTACTCAACAGTAATACATCCCATGACGCCCTCCAATCTGAACTACAGAACTCTTTCAGCAAACTAGAGGACTGGTTCTGCAGGCATAAATTTCTACTAAATTATAAAAAGACCAAGGCCATGCTTATCAATCAGTCAATCAAAATCTTTATTTATCCAGGCAAACATCATTGAGCAGAGCTGTTTTACAAGGTGGACCTGGTTAGAACAGGGTCGGGTAACATTCATCATAAAAACATATAAATACATGTAAATAAGTATATAAACACAAACATAGTGGTGCAATAATAGGGGAGTCCAATGATAAAAGGAAGACAAGGCAAGCCATAACAGAGGAAGATTCAAATACAAGGGGGCAGGTCCACCATTGAACCATGCAACTGTATATAAACCATGTTCTCTGTATAGAAGTACCAGTTAGTTAATTTACCAGGGGCAGTCACTAGTACTAGCCATGAAAATGGCTTGGAGAACCACCAACTAATGGCAGATGGGGTGCCAGGAGGGGTATGTAATATGTAAGTGAAGGATAAACATTGTGAGAAGTGAAGTCCCAAGGATAGGTCGGTAGAACTGATGCAGTGGTGGGGGCCTACGGGGAGAGGGAAAGAGGAGTTAGGACTTTTGTAGTATGATGGCGTGTAGATTGTGGATGAGTGCAGTATAGAGTTGTGAAAAGAAGGCTGGAGAAAGTGGGAAGATAGACCAGTATCAAAGGGAGGACAGAGGAATCAAGGTGTTACATGAAAGCATGATGACAGACCAGGGCCAAGGAGGAGACGAGCACTAGAAGTAATTCGTTCATGGTTAAATGGTACAGGTTAGCATGATGACAATTCATGGTCATGGGAAACAATTGCACTGATCATTTCTGAGACGTGAATATAAGAGCTTGAAAGATGAGATGCCGATGCGTGACCTCAGTTTCAGTTTTTTTTGCAATTTATTCCACAAGGAGGACAGTGTAAAGCTTATAGCAGCCCTGCCAAAGCAAGAGTTAACTTTGGGAACCATCGGTAGGAGAGATTTGCAACTTCTCAGGGCGTAATTGCCTGTTGGTTTTATAGGAAGACAGTCTGTAATGTATTGGAGCAGTTTTTTGGAGATGGCTCTCAGGGTCCATAAGGCTACATTTTTATCACACCTGAATTGAAGAGAACTCCACCCCACTGATTGATATAGGGAGCAGTGGTGAGTGGAATAAGGCAGGCCTGTGATGAGCCTCAAAGCTCTATGATATAATGTGTTAAGTTTGGTGAGGTAGGAAATGGGACAGTGACTGTAGAGGATGTCAGCATAATCTATCATGGATAGAAAGGTTGATTATGCCAGCTGTAGTTTGGCATCTCTAGTTAAGAAGCAGGCTATCCTAAAGAACAGGCCAAGTCTCTGTCGTAATTTTTTGAGTAATTCTTCAACGTGCTCTATAAAGGAGAGCCTATGGTCCAGCCATACTCTCAGGTATTTGAATTTAGGGACAAATTCCAACTTCTCACCAAGAATTGTAGTAATCTGCGGCACAGGATCTAATAGGGCTGAATTTACCATTTGGGCAGAGGGAGAAAGAGCATTACTTTTGTTTTCTTGGCGTTAAGTAATAGTTTTTTGTTTAGGAGTTGGTGTTGCAGCAGGTTGAACTCAGATTGAAGGTCATTACATGCAGATTGTAATGACGGGTGGTTACATAAAGAACTGTGTCGTCTGCAAACAGATGAATGTTGGCCTTAGTTATGCTTTCATCAATATTGTTGATGTATATTGCAAATAAGATCGGTCCTAAGATAGAACCCTTGGGAACACCTCTTAGGAGAAGTTTGAGAATTGAGAGATCTCCTTCTGTTTTCACCTGCTGGAAACGATCAGAGAGGTAGTTGTTGAACCACTGTAAAGATAATGGGTCAGCACCTAGTGAGGTCAGGGAAGAGAGCAGCAGAGAATGGTCGACAGTGTCGAAGGCCTTGCTCAGGTCCAAGAATACGGTGCAGGTGTAATTCTTGTTGTCTAGCTATCTTTGCCAGTCATTAGTCACTTTGGCAAGTGCTGTGATGGTGCTATGTTTAGCTCTAAACCCTGATTGGACTGGATTAAGCAGGTTATTAGCTTCTAGATACTGCCTCAGCTGGTTACTTATGACTTTTTCCAGTAATTTTGACAAGACCGTGAGAATCAAAATTGGTCTGTAGTTATTTAGATCACAGGGTTTTCCGGACTTGAACAGGGGTATGATGTGCGCTGTTTTCCATATTGAAGGAATGGATCCTTGAGTTAATGATAGGTTAAATAAATGGGTTATTGGCACGGCTAACACATGGATGGCCACCTTCAAAAAATATGGGTCGAGGGTATCTGCACCAGCACTTTTTTTTACATCCAGTTTTAGCAATAGGTCTTCAACTTCTTTCAGAGTAGCAGGACACAAGGAGAAGACTGAATCGGTGACGCTAGGATCTGCACCTTGATTATCCACCTGAGAGCGATCAGAGTCACAGGGGAATGTGAAGCTGCTCGCATGCAGGAAAGTGATTATTGAAGGCATCCAGAACTTCCAGTCTGTCACTAATGGTGTTATTGTTTAAGGAGATTTCATCAGGTAGTGAGCCACCGGACGTGTGACCAGACAAGTCCTTGACGGTTTTCCAAAATTTTGTAGGATTTTTGGAGGCAGAGAGAAATTCGCAATGATGGTATGCAGCTTTTGTATCTCTGACCATTCTAGTACATGAGTTTTGTGCCCCTTTGAACTGCAGCAGACTGGGTTTTGCGTGCTTTTTTCCATAGGTTCTCTCTTTCGGTCAATGCAGATTTTAATAATGGTGTGAACCATCTACATGCATTTTTTGCTATTTGCACCTTAAGTATAGGGGCATATTTATTTAGGGCATCTAGGATAATTTTGCTGAATATGTTGAATGCTGATTGCGTGTTTTTTGCCAAATAGAACTCTTGCCAATACAAGGAGTGTTTCAGTTCGTTTATGTAGGCAGTGAGATCAAAGTTCTGTCTAGATCTCTTGGCAGCAAACTTCAGCGAAGTAGTTGGTTTGTTGCTTGATCTTATGCAAGCAATAAATGAGTGATCACTGATATCACTGAAGAAGGTGCCAGCAAAGGAGAAGAGATGTGGTTTATTCACTAGGATAACATCTAGCAGGGAGCTGTTATCCACGTTCTTTTTATTTACTTGTGTTGGTTCGACAATGAGGTGCGATAATCCATGGGTGTCACAGAAAGCTATGAGAGGAGCAGCGGTTTTAGATAGCCAGTCTAAATTAAGATCCCCAAGAATAATTATTTCTGAGGATTGTTGTTCGCCGATATTACTCAGATGAGGTAACAATTGTAGATCGGCTGAAGGAGGTCTGTAGCATTCTATGATACATAATGTTGAAGTGTGCAAGATGGTGACTTGAAGAGACAGACTTTCATAAGCATTTGCAACAGATAAAGCACTCAGACAGGATGCCGTATACCTATCCTTGACATAGATGGCAATCCCTCCACCCCTGGAGTGTCTCTCTGCTCTAAATAGTTAGGGATATTGACTTCCCTGTCGTAGGTGGCCAGTCTAATCCAGGTTTCTGAAACCACTAGGATGTCTGATCGAGTATGGAGGACCCAGGCCTGGATCATGGAGAACCTTAACAGACTGCATACATTTAATGTGGAGGAAACTCATGCCTTTCAGTGTGGCAAGGTCAGAGGGCGATGTGATTGCAGCCAGGCCCCGGATTGAGCTCCACATTTCCTGAGCACAGGAGAAGGAGTAAAGTTTTCTTAAGTGCAATAGAAAAGCCTGTACTGGTAACTCCTTTACATCGCTAGGCTATCATCCTGGGGTGGCGTGCCCCAACATTTTTGCCCTTCCCACTAAGGGTGGCAGAGATGAGTACTCTGACTGCTGTCTGTAGAGGTGACGCCTCTATGATGTTGGCAGAAGTCATAAGCTGAGGTGGTAATTCATTTTGTGTACTAGCGTTAAAGGTAATATGAAAATAGTGTTGAAGAATTGGGGAGCTGAAAAGGCATATATCCACATAGGGACAGGAACTAGTTGCAGATCAGATTAGTATCCACAGTAATAAAGGCTTGAGGGGGCATATATTGGGCATGCGATATGAGATAGAAGAAGGACCAGAACAGGATCCACGATTTGACGCTCATAGTGGAATAAGGATGGGGGGATCTAGAGAGGAGTGAGCTAGAAAGCAGGGTGGGGTTTATGTATTTAATCAGAACTGGTGGGAGGGTGGGTGGGTGTTCAAAAAAATCCATTTCCCAGCACAAAAAGAAGTTCCCCTCCCTCGTCATCACCAGCAAAGTCAGCGAACCGTTGGAACAAGTGCACTTGTTCAAGTACCTTGGGTCACCCTAGATGACACCCTCACCTTCACCCAACACATCAACTCAGTGGTTAAGGTGGTAAACACCAAGCTGGGTGTCCTCTATAGACACAGGAAATATCTCACACCTGAGGCCCTCTGCCTCTCAGTCTCCAGCTCCATCCTATCAACCATTGATTATGGCCTGGTAGTCTACGAAGCGGCAATGGATACAGCACTAAAGAGGGTTCATATTGCTGTCAATAAAGCTTGCAGGCTTAACCTGGCTGTGGATCAATATACACACACTTGCTGTCTGTGTAACCGGACTAATTGACTGCCTCTAAAGAACAGGATCAAGTTCCAAGCCTGCCTTCTGGGTAAGAAGGTGTTAATGGGCAATCCCCCCCCCCGCGTATCCCAACATCCTCTCACTGATTGCTACCATCTATGACACCAGAGGTAGGATGAGGGGAGCCCTATCAACACCTTTCCATTGAACTGCACTTGGACAACGCGCCTTCACCTATAGGGCCCCCGAGGTGGCTTAACAAAATCCCTGTGCCCATTCAAACCTCCAAATGCCTATCACACTTCAAAACTGACCTAAGGCAACACCTTAAATCGATCAGAGAGTGTGACTGCCTCTGAAGGCTAGTCCCTCTCCCTCTTTTGCTTCCCGAGTTGCTCATATGGCAGCCCTGCTGCACCCTGCTCCTCTGAACAGCTAGTGACTGCTCTCCGTGGAAGCTACTCTTTCTCTCCTTTGGTATTCTTTCCCCTCCATTAATCTACACCTTGCCCCCTGAAATGACATTAGGCATCCCCTCTGTTTCCCCCCCACCCCTAGAATCCTTCCCATCCCCCGCTTGATCCCTCCTGCCCCTCACCTCCTCGGACATGCATAGGGCCAACCCCACCCCCTTTGTGGCTTTCAGCATGCTGCCCCTGCTGTTCCCCTGAGTACCTCCCTTCATCGTAATCACCATCCCCACACCACTTCCCTCCCCATTTCCCCTGTCTGACCATTCAGTCAAGCACATTTCCCCTCTGGTGCCCCCCCCCGGCACCCCCAAGCCACTGTTTCGCCCTCCTGTGTTGACAAAGCCCCAGCCTGAGGCTGCTTACACTTCCTAAGTCTCCCTGCAACCCAAGAGGGTGTCCTCCCCTGCTCTCTTCACATAGCTCACCACTGCTTTCCTAAATCCTTTGCTGATGCTGTACTAATTCCCTGGTACTAGAGATAACATTGTAATATTGTAACCTAATGTATGTTCTGTACCAGCTTGATGTAATATGTCTATTGTCTGTCAACCTGACGTGAAACCTTTGTAAAAGAGCTTGTGCTCAAAGGTCTTCTCCGAATTCCTCTTTAGGTTCCCCGAGTTAGGACCAAGGTGGGGGACAAGTCCATCTCCTATACTGCCCCGTCCCTGTGGAACAAACTTCCACCTTGGGTGCAGAATGCCCCCTCAATCAAAACCTTTCACACTAGGCTCAAGGCCCACTTGCTCGCTGCCACCACCTGCCACTGCCATGGTACCTGAAACCTCCCCATTTCTCTCCTATACAAGTATATGCCTCAACTTACAATAAGCTGGTCTCACCTACTTAATGCACCTTTTTATGCTCACTAGGGTTCTCTAATTGCCCAATGTCCTATGCCAGCTCGGTTCGCTCAAAGTCTGAGCGTTGCCTGTGTTTAAATGTTTGTAAATCTTAACTCTGTTACAAAACATGTTACAGCTACGAAATGTGTCAGCTGCTCTGACAAATTTATTTGTACTCTCACCGTATGTCCTATTTTACCATGTAATCCCGGGTCGCCCCTGAAAAAGGGACCTTCGGGGCTCAGTGGGCCTACCCGGACACCAAAATTTAATAAATAATAAATAAATAAATAAAAATATCTGAGTCATCAGGCCACACTGTAGGAACTTCACTGTCAGTGAAGCAGGAGCCACACGGAAGATTTTCAGCAGTACAACTGGGGCCGCCCACACTGTTGACATCCGTCAAATGTCATTAACCCTATAAAGGTGTGAGTGGCCCTGCTCCCTCCTCAGTTCTTTCCCGTCGTCAACTCATTCGTATGGGTCTCCATGGAAGCTCCAACGTAGTGTCGCGCCATTTTTCGCCTACAGCTTTTTCTCTTTAATATTTCAGAATCTCTTTTGTTAAAGAGATTAATTTATTTTGTTTATGTCGAGAGTTAATCCTTCAACCTCTCTCTTCCATCACTGCTGCTGCGGAAAGAAGATTGCCTCCACAGGTGAACACTCTCTCTGTATCTGCTATCTTGGGCCTGACCACGAAGTCTCTGACTGTGAACTCTGCCAGAAGTTTTACCAAATAGCCCTCAGGCGACACAAAAAGGTACAAAAGAATTTCCTAATGGATAAACAGGAAGCCAGTTCCATGCAGGGGATGTCCAGAGTCCCAGCCTCTCAGTCACTGGCAGGGTCGTCCAGTCCCAGGCCTTCAAGGTCCGGACAAGTCCTCGGGTAATCACAAAGACCTCGATTGGGACAGCTCTTTCCAGCAGCAGTCCCACTCCCGATGGCCTCTTCCCCTTTGGTGGATCCTCATCAGCTGTGGCTACACTGACACACAAAGTCACAGTCCAGTTCTCTGTGCCCTACAGACCCATACTGATAGTGCACTCACCCGATTCTCAGGGCAGCCAGTCATTGACCTCCATATTGCCAGCCCCTCCTTCGTCTTCGACGAGCTCATCATTGACAGCCCTCCCATCGAAGGTTGACCCTTCTTCCTCCAATGGGGCTCCTTCAGGTGGCTCATCACTGCGTTCACCGTCAACCCCCCGTTGACACAGTCTTCGAGGGTCATCGAACTAAATCAGACTTTAACCAAATTCACTTTGGTGGTCTTTCAACAACTGGCTGCATTCAGGCCCAAATCACTGGTGCCATCAGTGTCAGCTTCATCATCGACTCCTACTCATCGGCTGTGGGAGGTCGGCTCTAGTGCCATTCCAGAGACTGCAGAACATAGGGGCGGTTCTAGACTCAGCTCAGGGGAAGGCTTTCCTGCCTCAAAATGGGTGGAGTGCTTTATAGACCAGGCTCAGGAAGTCACCCAAAGCCTATTCCTGCCAGGGTGTACCTGAGACTGTTGGGTCTGATGGCTGCTGCCATTCCCACCATTCCACTGGCCAGGCTCCACATGCGCATTCTCCAGTGGACCCTCGGGGTGCAGTAGGACCAGTGCATGAATGAGTTAGATTGAGTAGTGCTGGTCTCTTCCCCAGTCCGCAGGGTGCTTCAGTGGTAAATGGACCCCTTGAACCTGCTGCAAGGAGTTCCATTCCAGATCTCCTCCCCACAGCAGATCCTCACCATGAATGCTATCAGTCTGGGCTGGGGAGCTCACCTTGGCCCTTTCCAAACCCTGGGCTTTTGGTCCCAGATCAAAACCTCCCTGCATATCAGTATCCTGGAGATGTGTGCTGTTCTTTACGCCATGCAGGCCTTTCAGAACCATCTTCTTCCAGGTTTGTTGCTGATTCAGACAACCTCAATGTGGTATACTATATCAAGCGGGAGAACACACTCATATCCCCTATGCAGAGAGGCAGTGAGGGTGTGGTATTGGGCCCTAGACCACGGCTTGACCCTCTCAGCCGTCCTTGTCCCCAGCGTGCTAAGCACTGTGGCTTACAGCCTCAGCCGGACTCAGTCCAGCATGCATGAGTGAGAGCTTCTCTCATCCATCATAGACGATCTATTCAACAGATGGATTGTCCAGAGTTGGACCTTTTTGCATCCCCACTCAGAGCAAAACTGCCTAATTGTTGCTCATTCGATCCAGGGCCTGGAGTTGTCTGGCGAGACACGTTGTCCCTCTCTTGGAGCTGGAGGTTCCTTTACGCCTTTCTTCTGTTTCCTCTAACTTTGAGGGTACTAATCAAACTGCAGATGGAGCAGGCCAGCATGATCTTGGTAGCTCCATTCTGGCCTCGTCAGATATGGTACCCATTACTTCAACAGCTGGTGGAGGAACGTCCAGTCTCTCCCCCCCCCTTTGCAGGAACCTGCTGACCCAGGATCAGGGGACCCTGGTCCATCCCAACCTCAGGTCCCTCCATCTGCATGCTTGGCTCCTGAGGATGTGGCTGTCGCCAGATTTGGAGCTTCCAACAGAGTGGTGGACGTCCTAGTGGCCGCTCGGAAGCCTTCCAGTCAAGCCACATCTGCCATGAAGTGGAAGCGGTTCGCCGTTTGGGCTGCCAAGGATAATTTAGACCCTTTCACCTGTCCGGTGAGCTGGATTCCGGACTACCTGATCTCTCTGTCTGACTCGGGTCTCCAATACTCCTTCCTTGAGGTACACCTTTCAGCTATATCTGCCTTTCATGAGCCAGTGGGCGACTGCACTGTGGCTCAGCTGGATGTCTCTTGTACCTTCTTGCAGAGCATCCTACATCTGAAACCCCCAATCCGTACTCCTGTCCCTGCTTGTAATTTGAATTTTGTTTTGAAAATGTGCATCCCAGCTACTTTCTGAGATTGTGTCATTAGTGCATTCCACAGTTGCAGCCTGGTGGCATTTTGAAATCTCATCCCTGCGGTATTCAAAAAATTGCATACAACTTTGTCATTGTAAAGCAGTGTTTGTCACTGCATTCTAACACCCCTTTTCAGATGTCTACTACAACTGCAGTTTTATATAACATGGGAGAAGTAAGTCCTATAAGGTAGCTTGCAGGGAGGACTAGGCTACGAGTTCTGGTTGTGACATAATCAGTAGCTCTCCACTGAAACTGGCTTTTTTAAACAGGCAGTGAATTCAGGGTTACAAAATGACATGTAACTTTTAAACAAAGTAATTTAGAAGTCTCATTTTAGGCACAAGGCTGATTGGGGAATATGCTTATCCAAATTCTGAATTTAATGATGCCAAAAATGTTGGCTGGACTCCCTCTTTAAGTTTATGGATGGCATTCTTCCCTGACTGTCTGTTTACACCTGTAACTGCTTGGGACTCGTTCCTGCAGTGTGACCTGATGACTGAGATACCCCCAAAGAAGATAGAATAGTTACGTCAGAATTTACTGTAATTGTAGATCTTTGAGGGGATCCCAGTTATCAGGTCTTTTTTCCCCCTTCCACCATCCGCCTTTTTGGGGCTTCTTACTGGAACTGGCTATTTGGTGTATCCAGCCTTTCTTCTAGGCCTGGACACTTCTGTTTCTCTCCTTGGTCCCCGGCTAGAGCTAAGCTCCTTTATCTCGGGGGCTGAGGAGCAGGGTCACTGCCGCTTTTTTCGCTTGATGATTTAACGCGCAGCAGCCTCTAGTTTTACTGTTGAAAATCGTCATGTGGATCCTAAGCCACCAACAGTAAAATTCGTATGATGTGACCTGATAACTGAGATCCCCTCGAAGATCTACTGTTACGGTAAGTTCTTACATAACTGTTCCTTTTTAAGCTTTTTACATTTGAAAAATTGTGTTTTGTTTTTTACCGTTTTTGCTTCTACTCCAAAATCGGGCTTTGAGATAACGTACCGCATGTGCAGAATGGCTTAAATGTACTAGACTGGAGAGTGCGTGACTGTCAATATTATAAAAGTTGTGAAGATTTGCTCCAGTGTAGAGGAAAAAAATATAAAAGTTAACATTTTGAAAGTTGCTGAGTATATATAAATTGGTCTGAAGTGATTTCCTGGGGGTTAGAACTTGATTATATTGTTTAGTGTTTTACTTATTTAACTTTAAAAATTAGGTTTGAGAAGTGTGAGTGAATGTAAAAGGGAAGAGCTTGACTTCTTTCACTTCCACTTGTGCTCCTCCGTGTAATTGCTCCACTTCAAGATCATTACTAGAGCCAAATTATACAAGCAGATAAACATTGTAATTTAGTAGTAAAACTCCTCCTCACCATAGTATCATGTATAAATGTATATTATGCTGTGCAATGTGTTTTAGTGAATTATTAGGACAATTAGAGGACAGGAAAGCTTAAATGATTTTATGATAAACTTATCCTAGCTTAATATATCTTAAAGATCAATGGCAATGATTGATTATGTGTGGAAAAAAAATCGTTTGCTCCCTTTTTGGGTTAGTTTAACAAATAAAGACCTCGCTGTGCCACCCTGTGCTGTGTCTTGTGCTTATTTGGTACTCAACTCGGTTTATAAGCAGTTGTCAGTGACATACATGTTGGTCACTGAAACAGTCTCCATTTTTCCTCGATCTCAACTGAACGCTGTTTGCCGTTGACATCATTCAAGGCTTGATGTCAGTAACAGCAGTACGAGTGGCATCCTTCTAGAACAGCTACTCTGCTGTCTCGAGACTGTTAAATCATTTTTGTCCTGGCAAAAAGAAACAATCCAAGACTGCGTTATGTCACTGGTTCTTCTGAATTTTAGAATGCTCAAACTTTGTGTAAAAAAAAAAAACTTCACAATTCTGAAGTCTGCCAGCGGCGTAGCTCTGCACTAATGCATACAGTTCCATGTCTGGTGAAGCTCGTTTTAAAATGGCTCGCTTTTCATTTAGCAGGCAGAAGTTATTGTGGAAAGGAGCAGTTTTTTTCATTTGATTTTAAACTCCAGTCCACATGCCATTCCTAGTTAGTTGTCCCTTTGAATTACATGAGTGAGCAGATAGAGTTTGATGCTCATCGGCCAGTGAGTGGAGTGGGTTTACGATCGATGACTGGTCCTTAAATTCTGATACGGAGCACTCCCAGATAACAACATATATATTGATCTTACTTCAAGGAAGGCTCTTGCAGCAGGCCAACACCAGTAGGACATAGTCGCCAGGACCACACAGAAAACATTCTACCTAGCAGTCTACCACTGGGGACAGCCTACCACCGATGTCAGCATCTGATGTCAGCCTATCCTATATAGGTGGGCGGTCCCCCACAGCCTCCTCAGTTCTTTTCCCGCCATCACCCGTGTACGTCAGACCTTAGCAGATGCCACAGCTACAGCTGAAACATGGACAGGGTAGTACAACTGATGGAGCAGGCCCATCTGGTTTCCTCAAGTCACCAGGTCCCCGCCTGGATATTCCTGTGACTCCGGAGCCATATGGCAGCAGCCATTGCCATGGTTCTCCTCACCTGCCTGCACATGCAGGTTCCTCAGTGGACCATAAAGGATGTAGTGGGACCAATGTACGGACAACCTGGACTAGTTGGTCATGGTCTCCAACCCTGTCAGGGGAGTCATGTTGTGGTGGCTGGAACTGGCCAACCTCCTTCAGGGGGTACCTTTCAGCTCTTGACCCCCTGTCCAATTCACACAACGGACAAATCCGGCCTAGAATGGGGTGACATCGTTCTGGGGTCTGGCCACAAACAGAAAACTGGAGGACAAAGTGCTGACAAAGCATGAACAAACTGACTGACATATTTTTTTTTTTTTTTACAAAACAAAGTGCAGCTTCAACATCTGAAGCATGTCTGTCAACGGCATATGATGTGTAAAAGGCATTTGGGGAACCTTCAACACTTTAAGATATCGTATGTTAAGATATATTGAAAAGATACAGTATCTTAACATGTCTTAAGGTGTCATATCTTACTATATCTTAAGATATCGTATGTTGAGATACAATATCTTAATTTTGGAATAAAAAAGGGGGCATTATTATGATCACAGATATGTAATGCAATAATTTTAGGTCTCTAAAGATGAATTATTAGAGTTCACTAGACGTGTAAATTTCAGTATATCCCCACTAAGAAGAACAGGAACGTAAAGTCCAGAGCACAATCCCTGTGATGGAGATGCAGGTTCAAATCCCACCACAGCCACATTCTCTTTTGGGTATTCCATCATCTTTATTAGGCTCTAAAGTTGGAGATGTGTTTGCAGTTTAAGTGTTTGTTCTTGATTATTATTAAGGATACTCTTTACACCTCAGTCTAAATCCACAGCAAACAGGCACTTCTTAACAGAAACAAGAGTCAATAATGAAAGGAATAAGATAAGCAGGTTGTGATTTTAGATGTTTCAGACAATATGCTATAAAGGCCACGTGTCATCTTTATAAGGGGAGTCATAAAATGACTATCTTTAAAATCTGGGGTCAAAATAAAAAAAAAATACATAATTATTAAGAAGCTTTGGGTGTAGTGCCAGTCTTCACCCCAGCGGGTATGTCTTGTGATCTAAGGCCGGTGAGGTTAGTTCGGGGGGGGTGAGCCCAGTGGCTCAGGTATTTGGGGTGAGCGTGCTGGGATGGTGCTGTTATGTAACATCCCTGTCCCAGCCTGGGAATGAAAGCTACAGAGTCTCCCCACACAGGCCTGGGTACCATATAATGACGAGAGCTCTTCTCTTGGCATAGCACCCTGCACCTCTGCATGCATGGAAGACACAGGGCCTGTATATTAGCTGACAGATTGACTGTTTGTTCTGTGCTTCTATATCTCCAGCCAAATGCAAGTGCAGGAACCAGAGGGCTCTGCACTTTCACAGCCTATCAGAGAGCCCCATGAATTTTTTACAGTACATGCATCACTGCACAGAAAGGCAGGGCCTGAAACAGCCCTGCACTTCTGTAGATGGACAGGGTCTTCCTTTGGTACGAGGCTCAAAGGGCCCTGCATGTCTGCCTCTTTTGTTGCAGGTCCGGAAGGGACCTGCGAAAATGAGGATTCGATTCCACTGTCTCAAAAAGAAAGGAAATTCTTTGCAAAAAAACTATGTTAATGCACCAGTTAGGGTTCAGCTTAATGCCACAAAAGTAGGGAAATGTGGTGTTGGGGTTTCCAACCCTAATTTCCCACCCACACCCACCAAGCAGCAAAAGGAAGGGTGAATCTGTAATGGGGTACCTCTTGGGGTTGTCAGCCCTAATGTCCACTCTGTTCCCTGAACAAAAAATGTCAGACATGAAGCCCTTTCTTCATGCAGGGAAGACCCTACCACTGATTCGCCAAGACTCCGGAGACTCAAAACCCTAATGTTTTTTCCTTGTGCTGCTGGGGGGGGGGGGAGGTTAGGGTTGGAAACCCTAACATCACATTTCCCTACTTTTGTGGCATTAAGTTGAACCCTAACTGGCACATTGATAGTTTTTTGCAAAGAATAGCTGATTACAAATAAAAGGTTACTGTAACCAAAGGCTAGACCGCTGGCTGTGTAGGAACTGAAGGTATCAACCATGGAGGAATCTGACTCCCACTCCCAAGTATCAAAGAATATGCATTACATTGAAACACACAGTGGTATCTGAAAAAAAGTTTGTTCTTTGTTTGGGGGGGGGGTGTACTAAACCTCTGATATACATTTTACCTCCAACCCGATCTTTTTTTATGCTTGTAATTTTATTATTTTTAAAAAGCATTAATACATTCAGTGGTAACATGGTTGCCCACTATGTACACCACATCTGTACAGATAATTGAGACCATATCACTGGAGGTAGAAGTTATAATAATTGTAAACTCATAAGTCTTGGTGCAGGCCAAAATAATACTTAATTGGTCAGTTGTCAAAAAAATCTAATTAATTCCATACCCACAGCCCCTCCTTGTCCTCCTTGTTTTGCATAATGTTTTCTGTTCATTAATTATGTAAAATAACCTGTGCTGTAGAGTAAAGACAAATCAAATCTACAGTCTAATAATGTCCTCAGGCTGGTAATACTAAATCCTTTTCCTCTGTTCCTTTGGTAGATGGACTCCGGTTTTTGTTTAAGGAAGTAACATCAAATGAAGTTTTTCATCTTCTGCAGTCTCTCCCAAATAAAGGGACTAACTGTGAGGAAGGGTTGGATGCCCGCTTTTTAAAATTGGCTATCCCCTTTATTATGGATCTCCTTTCCTATATTTTTAATATGTCATTGGTCACAGGTGTTTTTCCCCTGTCCTGGAAGAAAGCTAAGGTGGTTCCAATTCCAAAAAAGAGCTTTGCTACTTCCACAGATGATTACAGGCCAATATCAATACTGAATCCCCTTAGCAAACTGTTTGAGCGTTTAGTGGCTAAGCAAATTGATGCCTATTTGGTTACCCGTGATTTGTTGTCAAGGCAACAACATGGGTTTCGTAAGCACTTTGGTACAGGCACATCCTCGGTTGGGTTCATGAACACCATCCTACATGGGTTTGAGAAGGGTTTCATGACAGGGGCGGTGTTCGTAGACCTAGCCAAGACTTTTGATTTGATTGATCGTGGTTTGGCCTGCACAAAATTGAAAGATCTGGGGTTTTCTGATGTCACTGTTTCTTGGTTCTATGATTATCTGAGTAACAGCTGTCAATTTGTTCAAGTAGGTTCTGTGGTTTCTGACGTCTTGCCAGTTAGTTGTGGTGTGCCTCAGGGGTCCATTTTGGGACCCCTGTTATTTTCTATTTTTATTAATCAGCTTCCTGGAGTTTGTAAGTTTAGTGAATCACTGCTTTATGCAGATGATCTTGTAATTTGTGCTCAGTCAAATTCTGTGTCTGAACGTTCTTGTTCCCTAGAAAAGGATTTTGGTGTTGTCTGTTCTTGGCTTACTTGTTTATTTTTTATTTAATCTTCTTTTTCACTGGGAGGTCCTCCGTCAATCTCAGCCCTTGTCACGGCCCCCAGAGCTTCCACCAGCTGCCTATTGCCCACATACTCTCGGTCACCCCCGGCTTGCCCCCCAGAGGGGCACTTGTTCCCCTAATTCCAGTGCTGCAGAACCAGTATCTAGTTGGGAGTGCGGCAGCAGTGGCTAATTGAAGCTCGGGGAAGGCTTCATGTAGACGGAGGATCTCCGCTCCATTTTCTTGATTTTCCTCTGGGAGGCAGGGACGTGCAATGACATCCAGCATCAGCCCGCCTCCATTATGAGACAGTGCGGTAGCTGCGAGACCCTGGCCTCCGCAGGAGTCCGTCTCGCCTGGCACTGCCCTACCCTCCCGGAGAAGGAGATAGTCCATAAGATGCTCTATTCTTCTCCCCTCACCAGCCGGTCCGCTTTCACCCAGGTCTGTTCTCGAACCCGGTCGCTGGCATCGCAGTGTGGAAATCCAACCACTGTGCCGGCTGGCTTACTTTAAATGCTGTAGTTTTAAACTTGGCTAGAACAAAAGTTATGTTATTTGGCATGCCGTTTATGTTGGTGGACACCCTGGAACTGAGGATATCTGATTTTTGGAATGGTCTGCTTGAACAAGTGTCTCACGGCCGACAGACCCCTCAGAAAGCTCCCTGCAGGAGCGTGGATCGAATCGCTGGTGCCAGAGGTAATAAACACCTCCATCTACAGCACCCTTGTGTGGGGATAGCCCGTCGACTTCCCAACCCACCCACCCTGGCTCGGCATTTCCTTTATAGTTGCTGTCTAGTGATGTCATTTCCTAAGTCCCCACTTCCTCATTTGCAGGTTATACCAGATAGCCACTAGAGGGACCCTCTGACCCTATCACCTCAGCCTCCCCACTCCTACTTCCTGTAACCTATTTACCTGCACGGGTACGTCTGTCCCCTATCCCACCTCTGCCTCTGCCCACACCTTACTCTCGTCCTGCGTCCAGCTGCCCATCCTTCTGACCCTCAGTGACCACTAGGAGTCACTGTTCTCACTCCTGTTCTAGCCCAATCCCAGCCACTGAAAGTCCCTCTGTACCTAGTTTCCCTACTCTCTGCCAGGCCTTCTTCCAACTGCCCAGCTAGAGATTTGAACCTTGTACCCTGTCCACCAGAGTCTGTGACAGTACCACTACTCCAAAGTGGTATCTACGCTCTCTGAGGGGCAACCAAACTACTTATACTTCACCACCCCACTTACCCTGTCGCTATGTTCAGGCACCTTTTCCCCAAAATTGGTTTATTGTCCCCACCAACAACCCTCGTACTGCTGTTCTCCTCCATCTTACTGTCCCTTCCCACGTCAACTCCCCCCCCCCCAAGCGGCTACCCAGCACCCTCCCCTTCACCTGCCTTTCTGACCCATCCTACAAAAACCTCCTATAAGTCCTCTGCTTCCTTCCCAGCCATCTCATGGTCTCACCTCCCCCCGCCTTCTGTCTATTCCTGTGGCTGCCTTCTGGCTTCTCTCTCCCTCTCCAGCTCCCCTTCCCTCCACTCTGCCCGCCCCAGTACCTCCGCAAACCTGCGTAGAGCTAAACCCCGGTCCCTCAACGCTCTACGCTGCCACCTAACTATTGCCCTACTTCTTCTGGCAGCAGGGGATATACACCCTAACCCAGGCCTACCCTATCCTCAAGCTCCAACCACCACACACGGAACCCCTCAGCCAGGACCTCCACCAACTCTCGCTCTGGCTATCTTCCCCGTGGTCTCCGCCTTCTCCATTTAAATATTCGTAGCCTAGCCCCTAAGCTCGATCAGCTCCAGGTCCTAGCCGCCCACCATGTCCCTGACATAATCATCCTATCCGAGACATGGCTAAACCCCAGCCTCCCAGACAATACCATCACTATTCCAGGGTACACCATCACACTGCAAGACCCGCCCTCCAGAGGCGGTGGTGTGGCTATGTACATTAAATGAACCCTACACTTCACTGTCTCCTTCACTAAAGCCGAACCCAAAGCCTTCGAGCTACTAATGGTAAAACTGTCCCCCCTTCTACCTATCTATGTGGCTGGAATCTATTGCTGCCCAGGCACTTCAACCACTATAGTCACCAACCTCCTAGGTCAGCTCTCATCTCTCACACAGTCAGGTGAACTATATGTCCTGGGAGATTTCAACCACAACTAGCTAGCACCCACTTTTAACAAAATCCAAACTGAAATAACCACCCTAAACCTGAGTCAAACCATCTTGGAACCCACTCGCTCTAATCATAAGTCCGGTAATCACATCCTCCTTGACTGGGCGCTTACTTCCCACCCACACCGCGTTGTCAGTTCAGGCCTCCTCCCTGATTCCATCAGCGACCACCATCTAATCTACTTGGTCCGCAAGATCCACAGAACTAAAACCCCTCCCAAATTCATATTCCAACGGTCTTACAAATCCCTTAACCTCTCCGTCCTCCTGGCTGATTTGGCCCACTCAAATTGGGTCCCAAGCCCTACCTGCTCTAACATGGATATGGCCCTCTCTCACTTTCGAAACACCTTCCTCGCCATCTGGGACAAACACGCCCCCCTTCGCCAGACTAGAGTCCAGGGGTCTCACCTACCCTGGATCTCCCCTGAGCTGTTAGCTTGCCAACAAGCCCGTGATAAGGCCTGGCGAAACTACAAATCCACATCCCTCCCAGATAACTACATTACCTGCTGCACCCTCCGCAAGAAATGTACAAAGGCCACCCGTTTAGCTAAGGCTGATTACTTCAACAATACTCTAAATGAAAACCTCGAGTGCCCCTCTAAATTCTGGAAGGTCATTAACTTCCTCTTCACCCCCCAAAAAAACAAGCCCCCCTCCTCTCCAATGGGACTCTCCTCTCTGACCCCCTGTTGGTCGCCTCCGAGTTTAATGCCTGTTTTACTACCTGTGCACAGGCCCTCCTAAAATCCCTTCCTCCAGCAACCTCACCCGCTCCCCAGTCACCTATCCACCTTCCGACTGGTAGGAACACTTTTTCTTTCAGACCTATCTCCCCTGCCGAAACTCTCGCTGCCCTTCACTCCCTGAACCCCTCCAAAGGTAAATCCCCTGATGGTCTGGATAACAAACTCCTCTTCCTTTCTGCCCCGCCATTGCTACTCCCCTCGCGGCCCTACTAAATCTCTCCTTCTCCGCCGAGGAACTCCCCTCCGAATGGAAGCATGCCACTGTTATACCCCTCCCAAAAGGCGGTGATCCTACCTCCACTACAAACTACTGCCCCATCTCCCTCCTCCCCACCCTCACCAAACTCCAGGAACACCTAGTGCTTTCCCAACTCTCTGACTTTCTCTCTGAAACTAACTTCTTCACCCCTTTCCAGTCTGGTTTCCGAAAACATCACTCGACCACCTCCTCCCTGTTACGACTCATGGATTCCATCCTCATTGGGATGGATAATGGACTAATCACTGCCGCTATCTTCATTGACCTAACAAAAGCTTTCGACACGATATCCCACCCTCTCCTCCTATCCCACCTATCTGGAGCTGGGTTAACAGAATCTGCCACTAACTGGTTCGGGGCCTACCTTATAAATACAGCCCAATCCACTAAAATTGCCGACCATACCTGCCCCCCTCACCACCGGCGTCCCCCAAGGTTCAGTTCTTGGCTCCATCCTACTAAACGACCTTTCTAACTCTTGCTCCTCTACCACAATCCATATGTACGCGGACAACACGGTCCTCTTTACCTCCGGTCGGACCCACGAAGAAGTCTCCTCCAAACTGATTTCAACAAAATCCAACACTGGTTCAATACCAACCAGCTATCCCTAAACGCCAAAAAAACTGTCTCTATGACTTTCGGCACTAGACAGCGTCTATCCAAACTCGCCTGCCCCCTCAGCTTCCATACCCTAAATAACTCCATCCTCGAGGATGTGCCCTCCTTCAGATATCTTGGGGTTTGGCTGGATCGACACCTCACCTTCTCCACACACGTGGATGCCATCATTTCTAAACTGCATCCAAAACTTGGTGCCCTCTATCGCAACCGCTCTTGTCTCCCTCTACCGGTCAGACGGGAATTAGTCCAGAAAATGATTTTACCCTCCTTTGAGTACTGTGATGTCGTTTGTAACTCCGCCACCAAGACCACCCTAACCAAACTTGACCCCCTCTTTAATGCCTTCTGCCATTTCGGCCTCGATGCTCTCCCCGCTCTCATCACTGCGAACTCTTATCGATCTCTGGCCTACCTTCCCTGAGCAACCGCGCCTAATTCACTGTGCCACACACTCCAACTGTTGGCCCGGCTCCCTCCCTACCTCGCATCCTCCCCATCTACCCTCCCACCCCACCCACTCCTCAGATCTTCTGATGCAATACTGTTGGTCGTCCCTCACCGTATGACCACTGCCGGCCAATCAGCCTTCTCTTACCTTTTCCGTAAACTCTGGAATTACCTGCCAGCTCAGATCCACCTCTCATCATCCAAACACTCCCTATCCTCGGCCCTCACTAACTTCCTTGCACCAAATTGCAACTGCCCCTGACCCCCACCCCACCAGCTCTCTCCCACCATCCCTCCTTGTGCCTGACCAGCGGCTCGGCCTTCACCAAATTACCTGGCTTATACACTGCCCTACGCACTTCATCACTCCCTCTAATTTTTCCCTCCTAATCTCTCTCTACCCTTCCCTCCCTCCTCAGTTACCCACGCTTCTGAACCTCACGCACTACTACTGCTCACCTCCCCACCCTTATCACCCCCACTCTCCTCTCCTACCCCTACTGTCAACTTGGTGCATCTCGCTTCAACTCTTGTCATGCTACCGCCACTCATGCATTACTACTGGTACTTAATTAAACGTGTATTAACCGTAAGTGTTCCATGTTATGTATACCCTGTCCTTCATGCTCTGATCTCTGTACTGTTTCACCTATTGTTTAACTGCGCTATAGTTCTCTTATATTGTTCCATCTATTGTAAATAATGTGCTCATGTTTATCCCTCCCTGCTATGTACATCATCTGTATTGCGCAATATATATTTTTTTGTCTGTATTTGATCTGCCTCCACTGTAACCCTTCCCCCACAGGTCACACTGTGAGACGAGCATCTTTTTGCTCAGTGTGCCTTTCCTGTTGAAACAATTTCAATAAATAAATTAAATAAATAAAATTTAAGTATTTGGGCACACTATTGGATCCCAGTTTGACTTTTTCACCTCAGATTCAGTCAGTGGTTAAGAAAGTAAATCAAAGAATTGGGGTGTTATACAAATTCAAGTCATTCTTCTCACAAGCAACTAGAGTAGCAATTGCTATTGGTTCTCTTATTCCATATTTTGTTTACAGTTCTTGTTTACATTATAACATAGGTACAAAAGAAATGCAATCACTAACTGTGGCCTATAATAATATTTGTAGATTTGTTTTAGGAGCCCCCAATAGGACACATCGGTGTAATCTTTATTCTCGGTTGGGGTGGTTTTCCCCTAGTTGCAGAATAGAATATTTTGTTGGCTGTCTGATGTATTAATGTTTTTACTTTGGCTCCCTTTTTCCTCTTACTGATCTTGTTATAAGGAAAGAATTGCTTCCCAGCCTGAGGTCGGCTGACAGCCCCCTATATTTTGTCCCCAGGTCTCTGCTTAGATTAAGCTCTACAGCTTTTTCAATAGCAGCACCATTATATTGGAATTCACTCTCACTTGATATTAGGATTGCTCCCTCTGTTTTAACTTTTAAACAAAGGTTAAAAAGTTATTTATTACATAAATCTGTTTGTAACTGCAATTTGTAAATTGTATTTTTGGTTTTGTATTGCTGTTGATTGTATTTGCATATTTTTGTATGTTTTTTGTCTGGGTCAGGCCTGAAAAGGGATCTTTGGTCCAGTGCTTTTACACGATTACCAAAGAATGAAAAATGAAAATGAAATGAAACTGTAGATATGCTTAAGTTGTTTTATATATACTGCATATCTAGTTTGTGAAAAAAACATTGTTAAATTGTTTAATGGAACATTAAAAAATAATAAAATACAACTTTAACAACCTATAAATTACAGTCTATACAACATCTGTGGGTCTTTTTTTCTGCTGTCTGTGCAGAAAGTGACATTTCAATGTCCGAAGTGGTCGGGAATTCCTCTTCATTTGTATCCTTTTTGTAATGTAATCTAAGGAATTCTGAGAGTCTATCACTTTTGAAGAAAATATAGACCTTTTCATTGTGGGTGATGTGAACATTAGCAGGCGGGAGTAGTTGAAACTGTGCCCCGGGTTCCAAAATATGACAGAAACTTGCGCCTCCTTTGCTGCGTAGCAAAAGCGCAGTCAAGAAACACTTGAAATCACTAAGACTTGTACATTAGGGTACCTTTTATCCTTGATAGTCACATAATCAGATCACGGTCAGACTCAAAAGCTAAGGAAATGAAGACAGTAATTTTTGTTTCTGGATCAGTTTGAGCAATATCGTCCTCACTCATATCTCCAGTTTGGATTGGTTTTCTTTGGATACATTAAAGGCTTTGGTCAGGAAGGGCAAGTTATCTGCAGGCAGCTCATAAACTTCAGTAAATATATCTTTAACCATATCTCTAACATTATCGAAGTCTGTATTCAGCTTGCGTGGTAATCCCACAGTACGAATATTTTTATATTTCACCTGGTTGTCCAAACTCTCCACATTTCTATTTAAGTTGTAATTGTCTTTTAGATATACCCAGCACAGTTGTTTCCATCCTCTCCAACCCGTCTGTGTTACTGTTGTGTACTGATAGTGTGTTGTCAGAGTATAAACTTGTGCTGAAATGATGGTTGAGAAAAAAGTCTTTGAAGCCAGAAGCGTCCACAAGCGGCCCAAACTGAACCAAAAAATTTATCGCAGTAAAGCACGTGCACAATCTAGCTAGAGCACCTTAAAACAACCAAGCAGGTTTCAGTTCATTACCACAAGGGAAAATAAACATTCCTTAAGAAAATTCATTTTAAAAGTAAGGTTGGCGGAAAATTAAAACCCCAAAGTAAGAAAACACAAAAAGATCCATTTGTAGATTTATTTGTGTAAGTGTGGGGGGAAGGGGGAAGTAGGGATTGATGACTGCTACTTTCTGAGTGGTGGGTGTTTAACTGATGACTACACGATGTTGCAGTGACATCAGCCCAAGTTCAGGAATGTCTTTCCGCTTACTGACACAAGGTGTTTGGTACTTCCACATTGTAACAGGGTCCCTTCGAACTCTCACTACTGGCAAGAAACCGTATACAGCAGAGTCTGGGATATCAAAGCTGGGAATAGATCTGGCCTTCATACATGGCTAGAAGTACCCCTCCCCCCCATCATGGCCCTCCACAGGGAATCAGTATTCAGTAACTCAAGTGTATAATCCTACTGAATTCCTGCCCAACCCCACAGAGCTGCTTGTTTTTACAATACTTCCTCCTTGGCCTACCCAGGGTGCTGTTAAACTGTGATGAAGTCGACCCATGCCAAAGGAAGACTGCACCCAGTCGAACACGGTTTCTTCCTTCACTTGACCCACTGTAACCCTCATTTTCCAGACCTGTGCCAGTTCTAGTTGCCAGTTTCTAAGTTTCTGTTACTCTCAGCAAAGGTAGGATGGTTGATCCAAGGGGTGGGGTTAGTCACAGATGGTAACAAGAATCTATTCAAAATGATCCCCGTTACTACTTCAACAGGTGTCTATTTCCCTTCCCCTAAACAGAAGCCTTAAACTTTTTGGATGATGAACTCCTTCAACTAGAGGAATGCTTCACGCAACTAAAACTGTGCACCTACGCATCTCAAAAACAATTGCAGAATAGGAAGAAAAAGTTTATTACAGCAGTTAGCCATCCTGTCGTTTCCATGTTCTTGTCCTGTTTTACAGATCTTTCCCCAGTAACACACTAAGTGGCCCATGAAAGACCTGGAGTAAATGAATAAGAATTTGGGCTACAACTGACAGACCAAAAAGAACTGACAAACAACTCCATCCTTGTCGATTTTACGCCACCCGTCTTTCTCATTTGTATTCTACATGTATCTGAAGTAGAAAAGGCAATAAAGTTTCTTCATGCCTGGCACTTAGTTTTGTTGCTCATTTAGTAAAGATGGTAGATACAAGTAAATTCAGTTCTGGAGAAAGCAGATGGAAGCTGTGCCAGGATTAAATGGAAAAGCTTTAAGTGAAAGTTGTCATTAAGCTCTGCATAACGGACATTTTGAACAGTTAGAAGCCCCATGTCACAATTGATTTTATAACTTCTGGCAAAGGTTTCTGCAGAGCCTTAAAAAAGGCTAATCAGCTTTGCAGTGATCAAATTACAACAGATTGATGGATTTTCTTCATGGGAACTGATGAGACCGGCACACAGATCTACCAAACCTTACAGTACCCTACTACAATAGTAATAATGTAACTTTTTTCTAATGTTGGCCTTTATCTTGCATGTACAGTATATCGTAATGAAATACTTGGCCAGTAAGAGAGCAACCCTTATAATACTTGATGACCTCAGGACATGCACTGTGTTCTAACCTAAGTAGTGAAATCTGAGCTCTTCATATAAATATATTTTTTTCCTTTTTAAAATAATGTGGGATTAGTGGCATATGTAACAGGCAACTGTAGGGTAACCACATTTATTTCAATAGTGGCATGCAGCAAACGGCCAGTGTCAGTATTAAAATATCCAGGACTGAAGCACCCCAAGGCTCGGTCCTAGCTATGCCCCTGACTTTGCCTTATCTTGAAGAGCAGCTAACACTATTATGCCCTCAGATCAGGCAGTTCATGGCAAGGAAGTGCCTCCCCAAGGACCTAAATCACCTTAATTTTGAATTTTTCTATGCAACCATTATTTAGTATTTTAAATTACATTACCTGCGATCTTCCTTCTGTGTTGCTGAAAGCCACTCTGCACCCACTGCAGCCCCTCCCCTAAAATGAGTGTTTTGATGACTCCAAGTATGGAAGGGGTTGCAGGGCTACTAATGGCTGTAGATAGTAATCATGAGCAGTGGTGCCCTGTAAATGAATATAGGTTATTTTGTAGACACTTACACATGCTAAGGGGTGTATAGAAATGTAATACTGCCCCCAACATGTGTAAGTGCCTGCAAAGTAAACTATATGCATTTACAGGACGCCACTGCTTCCGATTACTGTCTGTAGCCATTAGTAGCCCTGAAGTCCCTTTCCTATTTTGTGTCATCATAACACTCATTTTAGAGGCGAGACTGCAACAGACGCTGGGTGGCCTTTAGTAACACGGAAGGGAGATCGTGGGTGAGGTAATTTAAAATACTAGATAATGGCTACATAGACAAATTCAAAATAGGGGTGATTTAGGTCCTCGGGCAGGCAGCTTCCTTGCCATGAATTGCCTAACCCAAGGGTGTCAGTAGTTCTTTAAACTCTGCCTTCCCTCTAAGTAATGCACTGAAGCAGAATGAGTAGATGATAAAAAGAAAAATATGAAACAGTAATGATATTTAATAATGGTTTGAGCCAACTTAATTTGTTTTTCAGGATGGGTGAAAGTGTATGTGAAGTTTGGCAAATTACCAATTTTCTCAAATTATCTATTGCCCTTTAGTAATGTTAGAACATGTCTCTGTAACAACGTAGTTGGTGAAATGGAGTGTTTCAGTCAGCTGAACAAAAGCCTGTTTAACAGAGGTGTGCAGAAATACATTTTATGCTTATTACCATTAACCTCGTACACATGGATGGTTGAGGTATCATTTGAAAGACAAGTCCTCAGTTTTGTCTAATTTCTTGCTGTCATGAAATTTATTGAAGAGCTGTGAAAGCACATTAGAAAAATGCATGCTCGTCATCTGAGCTAGAAATGTCTTCTGAGGAAGCAGTTTGTTAAAATGTTTCAGCAGCAATATGACTGTGTCCATTTTTTAATCACAAATTCTTTTTCACAGCCTCGGGGGTTTACATTACTCGGGGTCAACTGATGAACTGCCACCTTTGTGCAGGAGTTAAACACAAGGTCCTTCTGCGACGTCTTCTAGCTACTTTTTTTGACAGGTAAGCAGCCTTTGTCAATTTTAGAAGTGAAGTCGGTAGCTATTTTCTTGAACTCTTTTTGTGATTTTCTTTTTAATTTTGTTTTGTTATAAGAAAATTTTGCAGTTCTGTTATTTTGGTTTAATAAATACAGTAATATGTGATTAATTTTCAGAATTTTTTTGTTCGATATACGTTTTATCCTCTGGTCTCCCCTAGCTGCCCCCTTCAGGCCGATTTCCCCCAGCCCCATCACCAGGGCATCACCAGGACTTACCGTGGCCTACGCCTTCTGCCACAAGGCTGCGGCATTGCCTGGTCACCAGGTGCGGAACCTGCATAGGGTCGGTTGTCACCCACAGCCTGGGGAGTTTATCCTCCATTTTTTCTCCCTTTTCCCATCCCAGTCGTTGGGGCGCATACACTAGACGTGCGTGCGTGGAGGTGCGCACATGCCTGTGAAAGTCCCACAGCACCCTCCCTTCTCTGGTGCCCAACAGACCTGCACTACCTTCGGGCCTCCACCCAAGGGCAATCATTTGGCGGGCGCGCCGATCTTCTCCCTCTTGCACTGCGAACACGGGTCGCTGGCATGGCGGGAGGTAAGGCACAGATGCCTCAGCCCTCCACGCCACTGGGCCGGGCAGTTTTCAGAATTTTTGTCAGTGCAGCAGTAGCACTACTGCTCTTGACCATGATGACCTGGATTTGGGAATGAGTCTGGCTCACTGAGGTGCAGCCGGGGAAGGAAGGAGGATTTAGTATCCCAGAGGATACGCTCCAGCATGGGATGATCCCTACCCCCGGCGCCTAACTGTCACCAGAGTGACCATGGGTGACAGTGCAGCAAAAGTACTATAGGAAAAGGAGATGCCTGTTTGGTCTCCACACAGTGCACTCTTTGCATGCCCATCCATGGAGCTCGATGCATGCTGGGGTCCCAAGGAGCAATACATGGAAAATACCCTGGTGCATGCAGAACAGTCCTGGTGCACTAGGTTCCTGCCTCCCGCTACTGACTGTTCCTCCACTAGAGGCCTTCCCTGCCCCTGCACTTAGGAGGTGGCAGACAATATTGTCTGGCTGTGGCCAGGCATTGTCACAGGAATAAGTCATGGGTAATTGGAGTGGGTAAGAGCAAGAAATATGGGAGGAAGGGTCTGGGCCCACCCAGGGAATGAAGCAACACATCAGAGGTAAGGGAAAAAACAATAAATTGTAAACCAAACAATTATGATTTTTTTTTTGTTTCCTGGTTGGCATACAAAGATAATGCAAACCTTTTTTTCTTCATCTACTATAACAGAATCCATTTGTTTTTTTTTCTAATTTCGTTGGTTTTTTTTAAAGGGAAACGTCCATGTCCCATTGGGCCCCACCTCCCTGTGAAGCGGTGCCCGATTAGCAGATGCATAAGTAGTAATAAAATGTTAACTTACTGTTTGTTAATTTATTTAAAATAGTATCCAGTTGATCTTGCACCCTCCTCGATGGCATTTTAGAAGCAAGAGCCCTTCCCGGTGCACCCACATGCACCCGTGGCTGTCCCTGTGTTGATATGTTAGGCAGGAAGCAGCGAGGTCACCTCCATAGGCTTAGTACAGTACCATACTTTCAAACAGCTGTGGTTTAGACCCTGCGTACCCCCATGGAATACTGATACCACGTACAGACTTCCAGGGTACCTGTCAGTCTGTGCCTGGTCTCGATATAGCATGGTCACACATAGGCTGCAAACCAGAGCTATTTGAAGCTAATGCGGTAGCTTCAGCATGGTAGTTTCAAATAGCTCCGCTTTGGAGTCTACGTGTATCTGTGCTATACTGAGGCCAGGCACAGACTGACAGGCACCTTGGCAGTCTGTACATGATCAGTATTTCATGGGGGTACGTAGGCTCCAGACCGGAGCTGTTTGAAAGTACGGCACTGTACTAAGTCTATGGAGGCGACCTGGCTGCTTCCCGCCTGATACATCATCATGGGGACAGCCGTGGGTGCTTGTGGGCGCACCGGGGAGGGCTCTTGCTTCTAAAATGCCTTCAAGAAGGGCGCAGGATCAACCAGATACTATTTAAATAAATTAACAAAGAGTAAGTTAACATTTTATTACTACTTATGCATCTGCTAATTGGGCACCACTTCACAAGGAGGTGGGGCCCGACAGGACACGGACATTTCCCTTTAACGGTTTTAAACGTTTAACAGCAAGTAATGGCATATTTAATAAAGAGGGACATGGTTTTTGGTTGAATTTATAAATGGAATGTATACTTTTAAACCCTTAACCCAGAAGGTTTATGGTCATTTCTTAATCTGAACATGTTTAATAGGAACACACTTGCTAATAGCTGCGGGACTGGAATTCGTTCCTCAACCAGCGATCCTAGTAGGAAGCCCCTTGACAGCAGGGTTCTCAATGCAGTCAAATGTAAGTAGTTGTGAATTATGGGAATGGTGTCACATATGGGGAATATTTTACTGTACCATAAAAATGTTGTGCAGCAGTGACTGCTACACACATTTTGTTTTGTGTAGCAGCAGCAGAGAATTGTATGGCATTTGTGAAACTTAATACAGATGATAGAAAATTAAGATTTTATTTTTGCTATATATTTTTAAATCGGGACAACCCATTTATTTATAAAACCAAAACATTTAGAGATAGCAGTATGGGCCAGCTGGTGGCGCAGTGGGCTGAAGCAGTATAGAGCACTTTAACTCGCACCATGCCGGCAACCCGAGTTCAGGAGCCAGCTTGGGTTGTGGGAGTTTGGGGGGAGGCTAGGAGATGGAGTCAGCAGCTGACAGGCAGCTCTCCTCTCTCAGGCAGGGATGGTGCACCTTCCCAGGTCCTGGCTACCACCAGATGAAGGCCTAGTGGCAGCGCCAACCCTACGGCGGGGGGGAGAGGATTACATGGACATATTGGTGGGTGGATGGAGGCCGTGGTTTCAAATAGCATGCACTTCTGTGCTGTGCTGCAGCTGTAGGATATTAGGGACAAAAATCAAGAGGAAAAAGGAAGGGGGATCGGGTTTATGAAGCCCTGCCTGAGGTGCCATGGCCTGTCGTGCTGCTTCACTGGTAAGTAGGAGATGTCAGATGTACTGCTTCACTGGTAAGTGGGGGATGCCAGATGAGTCACAGGAGGAAGGACATCCCTTCCCCTCCTGGCCCCGTCGCAGGGGAAGTTTATTGGGCAGCACCCCCACCCTAGACAGAGAGAGGCAGCAGGCCAGCCGATGACACCCAGGGACAGGGCTGACAAGCCACCCAGTCAGTCCAAAAGGAGTATAAACACCTTTATTTAACAAAAAAAAGATGGCAATAAGGCAGTATGTATCTAGTTATGAGAGGCAGAACATTGCTGATTGATTATTAGTAGTAGGTACCACTTGTAGACACATGCATTTAGTCTGACTTTTACTTGACTGACATACTATCTCTCAGACAGGATCAAATTACATCACACAACAAGGCAAGTAGTTGAGAGAGGGACAAAAAGAGAGATGCAGTCTTTGACTCACTGAATTTTTCAGACATCACAACTGGCCATGTGACACCACCAGTTCATGTAGACTGTCTTTTATGTGGCTTTTCCACTCCTCACCCTGACTTACATGACTAAGGAGGGCAGCATCAATTCATGCCATATCTAGCAGTCCACTGATTTTTGTACTGGTTGGTCATGGGAGACCACTTAGTTACACAAACCTACAATACCACAACAGCCATTACCGCAATTTTAGCTTGAAACTGGTCCAGTGGCGGAGCCAGGTTTGGGAGCGTCTTGGGAGCCGAGAGGGGGGCCATTCAGTCAATCATGGGCTCCACAAATTGCACTGCACAGTGAATAAAGATGGTGGTGGGGCACCACTACTCACACTAGGGCAGCCAGGAAGGGCGACCGACCCCACAGCCCGCCCCCTCTAGCTCCGCCACAGAACTGGTCTTGACAGACCTCCTATATGATCAAAATGTGTGCTAGCTGTTCTGATCTCACGCCCCCTCCCCCAGCACAATATTATGCATGATTATCATGACTTTCAGCAGTACCCTGCTACAAGGCCTGATGCCTGATTACAGACAAAATCGGGCTGCTGTGCTGTGTTGCTACATTCTGGTGCCCTTAAGAAACAAATGTTTGTCAGCATGCATCCCTTTTAAGAGCATTCTTTCTTGTGGAAGACTGATCAGCTGACTACCTGGATAACTCTGCTCAGAGTATGCACTCACTCATTAAGGCCCAGGCATGGCTGGCATAGTCTAGCTTACCCCCTCCGCTCTGAAAATGACCACACACTTCTTTGGCCCAGGTGTGGCTGGCTGGTCTGAAGATCCACCTTAAATCCCATGTCAACTCATTTTTTCCATGTGACTGAGTAGCCTGTTTGTCTTAATTCTGCTGGACTCTGGATAACAAACTAAACTGGACTGCTGCTGTTAACATTCTCTACTGCCCTGCGATCAGCCACCACCATTGTCCTGAAACTTCACTGAGCATCCCAGTATACAGTACATTTATTGAATTGGTATAAACCTGATTCAAGCCCAATTTTGCATCACAAAAAGCTTTGATTAATTTGCTTTTTGTGACATAAAACCAGTTAAAATATTGACTAGTCACACATTGAGTCTATACATAGGTGAAGTGGGCAGCTTACCAGTGGTCTGATACCCAAGGGAAAGAGCATGCTGTTCTATGTCAGTGAAATCAGAAACATAGGCACTGTCGGCAGAAAAAAAGCCCATTAGTCTGTCCAGTGTTCCCTGTTCTTTCCTAGCCTTGCCCTCATCCCACCCACTGCTCCCTGCTTTACTGCTACCTCCTTGAGTAACTTGCTGTTAAGCCCTTCACTCCGTCCCAGTTGTGCTTGAATCCATTAATGTTTCTGGCGCCCACCACCTCATCAGGTAGGCTGTTCCATGATTCCACCATTCTCTCCATAAAGTAAAACATTCTCACATTCTTCCTGAATCGCCTGTACCCCCGCCCCAGCCAGCTTCCACGTCTATCCCCTTGTTTTGTGACCTGCCACATTACAGTTTATCTTGTTAATTTCTTTCAGGAACTTGACATTTTGTCTCTGTAATGTCAACCCTCACCCTTCTGGACTCCGGCAAGGACATATTAAGAGCCCTAAGTCGATCCTTATAGGATCTGCCCTTTTGGACCGAATAATTTTTGTTACCCTGTGCTACTCCGTCTCCAGCCTGTCGTTGTCTTTCCTTAGGTGGGGGACTCCAGAACTGGGCACAGTATTACAGGTGGGGTCTCACCAGTAATCTGTAGAGAGGTAGCATTACTTTTTTCCTCTTGTTGTCGAAACCCCCTCTCTATAAACCACAACATTCTAGTTGCCTTGCAGTTAAGGCAACAGTACTGGATAATCAGGAAGTGATTATCAAAATTCGTATTTTTGGCTGGAAGCACGCAGCAATAGTTCCAGTTCCTGTATCTGTAATTTTTTTCTAGTGATCTTCAGTTTTTCAGATATTTATATATTTTTTTCCATTGTTGTGGATCCACAGGAAATATGGCTGTCTCTATATTCACAGTTGCCCTGCCCTTCACTTTCCTGCACATCTTTTGTTTACTTCCGTTTTAGCCCTGTGCTGTGCGTTCTCACTCTCCTAGTGGTACATGAAGCTGCACTCACACTAGAACAGAATGTAAGGGTCCATGTCGTCATTGGATAGTCTGCTGCTATAGTTCAGATAATTTTAATGTATCCTCAATGTTGCTGCACTTTTTTTTCTGCATGATAACCATCTGTACACCTGATATAATGCCTCCCTCCCGTCACAGCTGTCCCCCACCAACCCCTCAAGTACAATCAAATATTTCTCCCCTTTGTATCCCATTACATTTCCCATTCCCTGGTGTCCAGTGGTCCCCACCCCAAGTCCTTTCCATGGTTGCCAGTCTCACCAGTACCATCTCGGCCCCCTGATGGTATGCACGTGTCATTTTCTGCTATGGTGACCGGCAAATCACTGTAGTTCACCACTTCAACCAGCTGCTGTAACAATCACAGTGGCAGGGGAATGAGTAGACATGGGTGGGATGGTCCCCTTTGCCACAGCTGCAGTAACTCCCTATTCTAGATGGCGGAGGTGGTACCGTGCCATAAACTCAGGATGGAACTTGTGAGATGTGTTGGGGCATTTATTTTATAACTTCAGAAATGTTGCCAAGAGCTCTTGCTGTGAGCATGCACAAAATACAGGAAATCTGAGAATGTAGACACTCACACAAGAGGAAAGCACATGTGGAGTCGGCTGCTGTCAGCTAAAAATTGCTGTCAAAAAGTAAACAAACTGAAAACAGAACAGAGCATATTACGGGGAAAACAATACACCGAAAACAAATAAGAAACCCAGGTCAGTGAACAAGGGGCAAGGGGGAACAACGTACTGCAGAAGATCAATTCTTTTTTTATCTAGTACTGCTGCTTTAAGTAGGTCTTGTTGCATTGGCTAATTGACATTAGGGAGTCACTTAATGATGACTTCCCAGGTCCTTCTCAGAAGTAGTGCCCAGCTTAGCCCCTCCCATCCAGTATTCTGTTCTGGGGTTCTTGCTCCCTCAGTGCATCACCTTGCACTGTTTGGCATTGAATTTCATCTGCGAAACTTTGGACCACCTCTCTAAACTTTGCAGGTCCTTGTGCAACTCCTTTACTCCCTCCTTGCTGTCTGCTCTGCTACAGAGCTCAGTGTCATCTGCAAAGAGACAAATCTAGCCCTGTATCCCTTCTCCAGTGTCACTGATGAACATAGTGAAAAGGACTTGCCAAGGATCGACTCCTGCGGCACCCACTCATGACCTCCCTTTCCCCCAGTTTGACCCATTTACCACCACTCTGCTGTCTTCTTCCTAACCAACTTCCCACCCATCTGAATAGGCCCTTTACTACTCCCAGATTCTCTGACTTGTTCAGCAGCCTTCTGTGTGCCATCAAGTTGAATGCCTTGCTGATGTGGTAGTATAGTAAATCCACTGCCTGTCCTTTGTACAGTACACTGCCATTGTTACTGAGTCAAAGAGTACAATTACATTTGTCTAACAAGACCTCCCTGCCACAAACCCATGCTGCTTACTATCCTGGAGCCTATTTCTCTCCAGGTAGTCCCTTTGGTCCTCTTTAACTAGTTTCTCTCTCACTGTTGTTCATGTATAAAGGAACTAGGAATGATGGGTCTGTAGTCACTCAGTTGCTCCTTGTCCCCCCTTCTTTGTGGAGTGGGACCACATTGGCTTCCCTTCAATCTCTTGGAACCACACCTAACTGTAGAATTGGCTTTCACTGCGTGATTTCTCAGAATAAAAATCTATTGGAGTATCACAGGCCCAGTCTTTAGTTTTAGGACTACAGACAGACAGTATACTGTATGGATTACATCAAAGTAATTTAAGTCCCCTCTACATTTAACAACATAAGCAGTTTAAAGATAAATTTTAAGGAACTCCGAGATTATAATCAGTTGCCTAACTGTACAGAAAACAGTTTTCTGTATACGCTGTTTATTGATGGGGGTCACCATCACATGGTATACCATGTGAAATTCACATGCTCTGTAAATTTACTTTCTTTTTTTTTTTTTTATAACAGTACTGTGAGCTAAACTAGGCTCGGGTTTGTTATCCTTATAAGCTCTCTGGGCTGTGAGTATTGCAAAAGTGGTTCATTCATTAAACAGAACATTGTAGTCCTAAATATACCTTATCCCATTAATATCCTCAATAGTAAAGGTACAGTATGCCCTAATGCAAGAACAGAGTATGTACAAAAGGGAGCGGTACAAAAGGAGGTGCCACTTGCTTAACACAAACAAAGCAATCCATGAAGGAGATACAGATCTGTACTAGAAACATATTAATCCCACAGTGAAACACTGGCATTCAGTAAAAGGTCTTAGTCATACAGTACTTTCGTGTCTTTTTATTCCAGTCATAAATTTTGTAATAGAGAAACAAGAGGCATGATATGTGACTTGCCTAAGTAAACATAAAATCATGATATTGTAATAAAGATTTCAAAGGAAAAAAACATTTCATTTTGAAAACCATATATACTTACAGTATATTACATCAGGACATTTTATGTTATCTTATAATGTCTGCAAAAGCATAGGAAGATTATGGTGTCAAATAAGGAGGAAATTATTTTTTTTGTGACAAAATTCCTCCAGTTTAGAAACATTGAAACCTCTGAAGCATGATGCCATTCTTATTTTTTTATTCTAAGAATCAAAAATCAGAAAATATCCCCCAGTAATTTTTTCTGGTTTTTTTTACTTACAATTAAAAATACATCAGTGTGTGATACTGCATGAAAATGTTATTGACCATGTTTCATTTTTTCAAAATATATGTTTATCAAACTTTAAATGTCATCACAAAAAAGCCAAGTCCATTACAAACCCTTATTTTACATTCTGCAGAGCATATATTTCAGTTGGACAGTGGCTAACATAAAAATAAAAAAAAAATAAAAAACTCTATTGGAAGGTTACCCAATTCCATTTGTCATTATAAAGCATAATTTGGCATCAGCAAGGTTAATTTAAAGAGGACAGGTTACTGTTAATTATACAAAGTCTGGTCAGAGCTCACAGGCTGCAGTAGCATTTTATGAGCTCTCGCTGAGCTCATGGCAGAACAGTCTGCCAAGCCCAAGATGGCCACTGGAGAGCAGCACGCATGCGCAACTTCACTTCCGCACTTCCCACGAAGTCATTCATGGGCACTGAGCTCTTGTGGCCATCTTGGGCATGGCAGACTGTTCCGCCGTGAGCTCACTGCACATGTGTGACTTCACCGCAGGTGTGGAAGTGAAGTTGTGCATGCACGAGTTAAAATAGTGTGCCCGTGAAGGGCGGGGGGGGCCACCTAGAGAAATGAATGGAGTGCTTCGATTGCGGAGGGATTGTAGTGCAGCTCCAAATTTGTGCTTTGGTGTCAATCCAGTGAGTGTTTTTTAGAGCTCTCGAAAGACAGCTGCAGGCTTAGCCCACTACAACTGTAAAAATAGACAAGACAGATCCAGTGATCTGATTGGCCAGTAGCTGTCCAGACCTCTGTGGTAATTGACCAATAACTACATGTTCTGGAAAGTGCCTTGTAAGTCTTATTTACTATCTAGGCTGAAACAACTTCTTCATAATTCTCAGTAACTGTGACAGTTGGGAAAATAAAAGAAGGTTCAACTAACAACATGAGTGACTTACCTGCCAGCCCATCGGACCTCTTTGCTGGGGTAAACCCAGCTGTTTGATGTGAGAACTGATTTATATATGCTGAGTTATTTAGTGTTGGTTTAAACGTTTATTTAGTCTTGTGTTTTTTATTACTTTGGTGCCATTTTATAAATGCAGTAGCACACTTCAGGGCTTGTGACTACTGAGTAATTAGCACACCTCCTTCCACACCATGGTTGGTGAAAATTATGGTAACACCTTATGCTTCCAGCCTAGAAGGGTGGGGGTTGGGATGGGAGTGGTGCAGTAGTTACCCAATAACCACATGCCCTGTCGTGTGTTTTTGCTTACTTGGCAGCAGTTTTATAATGTTCCTGTGTTCAGAAATTATATCCATACCCCTAACCGATCCATGTTTAACTGTACCAAAATAAGAAAAGATGCAAAAAACTATATTTTGCATTGTTTTGTTTTTATGGCAGCATTCTGTCACAGTTCTAATTGAACCAGTGAGCTGGACTTTTACCTGTCATGATTTAACTGCCCACCTCACCTACAGTAATCACATTACGCACCTTATAAAAATGGCACACCTGAGATTAGGGGCACTCTGCAGGATCAACCCTTTCCTCCCCCATTAAGACACCTTCTCATTCAAACCTTCTTGCTCCCGGCCATTGACTACAGCCTAATTTCACGCAGCAGCTGCTGAAACAGAACTCCACAGACTCAAAATCCTATGCAACCAAATAGCCAGGTTCATGACTCAGCTCCCCGCTTGGACCCACCACTGTGTCCTCTTTAGCAAGGCCAACTTGCCTCCCCTGTTGACTAGAATCAAGCTCCGAACTGGCATCACGGCACAAAAAATTGTCACGAATAAAGTTCTGTCCATCTTCAACAGTTTCTTCTGACGCAAAGTCCCACTGGCCTGCACAAGATCCTCAGCCACTCATTCTTTTAAATCCCCTCCCCAAGAACTAGCACCAAGCAAAGGGCCCCTCTGTACCAACTCCCCTTTTTCCATAATGCCCTATCTACACAAGTTACTGACCTGACTCTGTCCTTCTCTGCCTTCAAATTGTGCATGAGTAGCTGGCTACTTGAATCAGAAACATATGACTACCTGTAAACTGTTATGCCTATGCACTGCATTGTAAAATACTTTATCTGGATTTTCAGCCATGTACACAACTATTGTCTGGTCAGCTGTGAAAACGGGCAGATCTGCTCATAGCCCGGGCCAGACGTTAATTAATTAATTAATCAGTCAGTCAAAACTTTATTTTTATAGCACCTTTCAAAAGCCAAGGCACTGTACACTTTAAATACACAAATATAAAAACTGAATAAAACAATAATACAAATTAGGTAAAAACAATCTGGGAAGGCTAATGTAAATAAGTATGTTTTTAACATAGATTTAAAACTACTGACGGTCAAGCATTCTTTTGACCGATGAGGTAGAGAATACCACAGGCTTGGTGTCGCAAATGAAAAAGCATGAGCACCAGAGGTTTTTTAAGTGAACCCTGGGAATCTCTAGCAATCCCTCGACGGCAGATCGGAGAGGACAATTGGGGGAGTAGGGAGTCGGGAGATCTTTCAGGTAGTTGGGTCCCTGTTTATTTAGGGCTTTAAAGGTAATTAAACAATAAATAAATAAAATAGAAATAAATGGCTTCTGTAGAGAACTCTTGAGCTTGGTTCAGACAGGTCAACATTTTATGCCTGGTAATTCTGGTGACTCCAGAACCTTAACTGTTACCATGTCCCCCAGCAACATCATCACAGAGCCCCACAGGGTTTTGCTACAGCAGGATATCTCCAGTGTAGATGATGGAGGGAGGCTGTATTGCTGCAGCCATGCCAGTAATACCCAGCCCCCCCCCCACACACACACACACACACACAGAGTTCTCTGCAGCCACACACAGGGTATATAGGCTCAACTCAGATGTTCTGTTACATGATTTTTATTTCTGTGTAATGGCTGTTGAATTGATTACAAACTTTCATTTTAAAAGATGAAGTTCTTAGCCTTAATGGTTAGAAAACTGGCTCTTTTATAAATGTTTTTGTTTACTATTTTCAGTAATAAAGCATTACCTTTAGTTCTGCACAGAAAACAATAGGGTATACAAAAAAACCCATATTAAAAGAATTACAGAGCATCCTCCATGCAAAGACATAGCTTATGGAAGGATCACTGAATTATGTAAATTCCAGTACATTTACAAACATTGAGCTTATGACTTATGCCCATAAGCTGCATGATGAGTCCATTTACAAAGTAAGTTGACCTTTTTTAAATACATTACCTTTAGCAAAGGCTAACATTGGAACCATTAGGGTGAGAAACCTATTTTTAAATGAAATCTTGGAAGCCGGTTAACATGATTGTATCACGTCAGTACAGCTCCCATGTATTGATGGACATTGAATTGCATCATTATACTGTCTTCACATATTTTTTTTACATCAATCTATATTGACTTATAAAGATGCATGCAGACTTATGAACATGACTTGGTCATGCTGAGCTGCTTCCACGCTTTCATGTAAAAAAAAAAAAAAAAGTTCCTAGCATTGATGGTTCCACAGTTGGCCATTTTCAAAGAAATTTAGCAGGGTTAGTAACTTAACTTGTAAATTAAAGGTTGGAGCCAGTTTAAGATGGCCATGTCACACCAACACAGTTTTCATGTATCAAGAGTATATCCAACTGTATCAATATAATGCATACACATACTGTTGCTATAGATAAGCAATGACGTACATTGAAGTAAAGTTTAATTAAAATCAGTATAACTAGTATTGGCCTCTGGTTGTGGGGGATGCATGTCCACTACATTACCTCTAGTAGGGTCATTATACAGTTTGGGAAGGATGGCAGTGAGGAACAGGGAATGTTGTACGTTTATATTCTCCTGCATTGGAAGCATTATTGGTTATACCAGTTATGTTGTTATGGCCCAGTTGACTGGTTCCACTGTTATTTTGTATTACAGAGGCATCAAGAAGTAAAACGTGTTGGGTCTCTAGTAGCTGGGGGGGGGGGTTGAGACAAGCAGCCCCACTTCTTATGGATGAGTTATCTGCTCCCTCATTGACATAAGATGACAATCCCACATGTAAAGATACTTACAATGTAAATGTCTTTCACAGCCCATAAAACAGAAAAAGACCATGACGTAAGTGCGCCATTCTAAAGCAGTTTATTCTACTGTAAGAGGCTCATCACACAGATACAGAACAGCAAAAATTGGCCAAATTTGACTACCATCAAGTCCACTCCTCCTCATATAAATCTGGATGGAGGTGGGTGTGGTGATTTTGATGCAAACTGGGTAGCATTTGAAACCACAGAGGTGCATAAAGGTAACGAGGGCCTATATGTCATAATTACGGGCCTATACAGTTTTGGGCAGCAGCTCACGTTGGTCTTGGTGTATGCCCCCTTCTGCAGCAGATTTCCTTTACCTTTAGTGCTGAAAAAGCAGAAGTTATTTTAATTTGTGTGGGTTATCTGAACTTAATATATTACCCCAACTAGACAGTACTTCCCAGATCCTAGACAGGAACATGTGGTGACCCGGCGAGTAAAGAGCTGGGTCTGATCGGTGCCTGGAGGCATTGACATGGAGCTATGCAGGAGTTTACTTTATGCTCAGCAGTATACCAGATATACTCTAGACTTGAAAAATTCCTCCTCTCGAAAGAATCACTAACTAAACTTAACTAATTGCATGGTCCCATGGGCCTTTCCGACCATGCCCCTTTAACCATGCTGATAGACTTACAGGACTGCAAAGTGAAAGAACAACACCCTTTAATTATTAAACAGGTCACACAGGAAAATCCTTCCCCAGAAATATCCCCTGGGATACTATGGTACACAGATAAGGCTGTCTTATGGGGTAAACCATTGCAGCGGCAGCACATAAAAAAAGAAAAGGCTAGAGAGACAGAAGCAGCTAGAAACTAAAATGAAAGAAGTGGAGGAACTACATAAGATTAAATTAAACAGAAAGGTAAGGAACTTCAAGACCTAAAAAAAGAGCTAAATGGAATTCTGTATTATAAGGTGGATCAAAATTTAAAATACTTAAGATGACAGTACTGTGAAGATGACCCTAGAGCACTGAAGTTATTGGCCTGTAGACTGCTGATACAGAGAGCTAATGCTCACATTTCAGAGGTTTTGCATCAGGGCACAGGGGCTCGGATGACCAGATTAGAAGAGATAATGGGCTTTTCAACACTACTACAGCATGTTGTATGCAGCCAGAGGGTGGAAGCTGTTTGAGTAAAGAAATGTATCTCCAGCAACTTCATCTCCCACAAACTACACAGGAAAAGAATGTGGCGTTGTGTGTGCCAGTTGGAGTAGAAAAAATTCTTGCAGTAATAGCGAACAGTGAAACAAGTAAATGTCCAGGATATGACTTGTTCCCCTCTGAATTTTATAAAGATTAAGAGATGAGATGGTTCCCTCTGTTGGGAGGTTCATACTTGGCATCTATGGCAGTGTGGGAGCGGGATACTTGCTCCATCCTGGAACTATGCGGTAATCTCGGTGATCCACAAACTCAGCAAGGACCCCACCCTATGCCCCTTCTATCACCTTGTGTCCTCAGTAAATGCCGATAATAAATACTTAACAGCAGTCCTTACAAAGACTGATTATAAATACTTAGCAGCAGTCCTAACAAACAGGTTAGAAGGCATTATCCCAAAGTTGGTGGGTCTAGACCAGACGAGCTTTGTGGCAGAGCAACAGGCAGCAGACAGCGTAAGCAGGACATTGCATGTTGCTGACCATCTAAACCATACAAAACCCCAGTTGTAGTGATGAGTATGTATGCTAAAAGAGAATTTGATCTAGTTAATTGTAAATATTTCTACAGGGTTTTAGCCGGGTTTGGCTTCTTCCCCACCTTTGTGAGGTATATCCAAACACTATGTAAGGAGCCACAGGCATATGTTAGCATGAACGGTTACCTATTTCATGGGCTCCTGCTGGGCTGGGGTACGAGACGGGGGTGCCCCTTTTCCTATTTGCTCTTTTTTGAAGCTGTCTCTTCCCTTAGGCCACACCTTTAGAATTATACCCATGTCAGCGCTAGGACCACAAAGAAACATTTGCTAGCCAGAGGCCGCTCATGATGACGTCACACATCAGTATTTACATAAACGTGGGCGGCTCCATCTCTCCTAATTTCTTTTCCTGACATCGGATGTACTCGTCAGACCTCCTGTGGAATGAATACGACTAGACATTCTCGTTTATTTTCTTCTTAAAATAAGAATGGTAAAGTCAGTGATGCTGCCACCTCTGTATGTCGCCAAAACCAATGATGTTGTTCCAGTACTGTGGAGAAGAACTCTACAAGGATGATGCATACAAAGTGTGTCTGCTGTTTAGGCCTCTCTCACAGCGTCAGGACTTGAAATTTGCCAGGGATTCAGTCAGGCAACCAGGCAATGCAGAAGAAAGGCACTGGAGAAGTTTTTATTAGGAAAAAAAAACTCTAGCGGACATGGAAAAAAGTCCATGGTCAGAAAGCAGCATCACCAGCCCCATCAACCGATTTGTGGTCATTGAAGTCCAAAGACCACAAAAAAGACCAGTCACCATTGGTATATAAGGATAAGGACATATCTGATTCTCCAGTTGTGGTCTAAATCACTGTTGCAGCCTGTAGGTACTCAATCATCTGTTCTGGCAGTGGTGATGCCAGCCCCCCCTCCGGACAGTTGACTACACACCAAGATCGGGGCATGGTTTAGGCACCACCATGCCTACTGTGGGTAGTACGTCACTATTGTTAACTGATCTAGGCCTGTCGTCGACTCCAGTGGTTGTGGACCCTGGCCAGGGCGTCATCGACACGCAGGCAGTACTGGCGTAGATGTAGTTTTCAGACATAATGTCACACATACTTCTTGGCTTGGCTGTGTAGCCTGTACTGCCGTCGATCGGGATTCCTGTGTCCCAGACCCCGTCGACAGCATCAGCTGGTACACAGCAAGTACATGCTGAGAAGCAGCCTCTGGCATCACCAGTGAGGTCTTCAGTTCCTGTCATCGATAGAAACACCAGCAAGGTCTTCAATTCCTGTTGTCAATAGGGATACCAATGCTGAGGAAGAAAATAATCGAGACCTCATAATGAAGGAGGATTATGAAGAAAATGAGGGATATGAAGAACATTATGCCCCACTTTCCAGCTCCACTGTATCCTCTTGCAGTGAGGATTCTGTAGTGTATACACCCAGATCTACCTTCCAAACCATGATGCAGCAAATGCAAAATGCTATGAGATTTGCTGTGGAAGAAGAGGATTGCACCAAAGGGAATTTAATGGACTTTTTTAGAGGTCCTATAGAGTGTCAGTGGCTCAGCAGGTTGCACATTCTGACGCTGTAGTGCAACATAGGAGGGACTGCACTCTGGAGATGCCATCTTTCAGATGAGATGTTAAACTGAGACTGCAGCTAGTTGTTCAGGTGGACGTTAAAGATCCCATGGCACTACTCGAAAAGAGTAAGGAAGTATCCTCATTGTCCTGGTCAAATTTCCCCCATTCACTAAAAATACCATCAGCAGCTTAATCTGGTTCAATATCAGTTTGTTTCCATCTGTATCCTCCCATCCCCTGGGACGAGACTGACAATAGGCAGAATTGCCTAGTCCTCCTTTCCCAGACAACAGAAACTTAATAAAATAAAAAATAAATGCACTCCATCCATCACTGTGCCTCCGCTTTACCCTGCATCGGAGGACACCACCTTTGCTGCATGGCACAGACCAAATACTATACCACCTGTACCTAGAAAGATGGACAAGCAGTACCCTGCTTCTGCTGCCAAGCCTAATTATGCCAGCCAGCCTGAAATGGATTCTGTGGTCATCGTGGCTGCCAGTGATAGATCCAGGGCACCAAAGGACATGAGAACCCTGCCCCCTGATAAGGAATCATGGAGGATCGATGTAATTGGCAACTGAACATATGCCTCTGCCTCACTGGGCCTACGTATTGCTAACAGGGCCCACATGATAAAGTATCAAAGTAGCCTGAAGAAGGCTGCCAAAAACAGCAGCTCAGGCCCGACCTGAAGGCAAAGCCAAGAATAAATTACTTAAAAATCTGAATTCAGGAGCTGAAGTAGGCAAACATCTGCTGCACTCAGCATATGATACTTCAGATGCATCTCCCAGGCAGCTGCCACTGGCATTTGCATGAGAAGATATTCTTGGCTCATGGTGGCTGTGTTTGCCACCAACATGCAGCAAACTGTTCTGAATGCTCCTTTTAGAGGAACCAGACTGGCTGCCATGTGTTACAGTCAGCAGGGCCATGGGAAGGGTGGTGGAGCCTTGTGACCTTCCCCCCCGCCGAGCTCGTTCCAAGGCATCCAGAGTCAGTGGCTCTGCCCCCACCAGCTCAGCATGACTAATGCTGGACCTCCCCCCACCTCACGTCAACCACAGGAGGTGGTAGTAGGGGCTCAGTTCTACCTCCATCTGACACAGTGGAGGGAGATTACTACAGACGAGTGGGTCCTGGAAACAGTTGCAAAGGGGCATGTGCTGGAGTTATTGGAAACCCTTCTAGAGCATCCTCCATCTCTTTCAACTTATCCCCCAGGGTATCTGTCCCTGCTGAAAGAGGAGGTACAAGCTTTGCTATCCAAACATGCTGTAGAACCATGTTAGACCTGAGAGACCTGTATTTCTACATATAATACAAGAAGTTTCGATTGGCCTGTCCGCAACATTTGATCCCCTTATTGCAAACAGGGGACTGGATTTGCTCCCTGGATATGAAGAATACATATCTTCATATCAAGATCAGGCAGCATCACAGAAAATATCTGAGGTTTGTTCTGGAAGGGGAACACTTTCAGTCCAAGTATTGCCCTTTGGCTTGTCTTCTGCACCATGGGTCTTTACCGGATGCTTAGCAGTGGTGGCAGCAGCCCTTTGCAGGGGACAGTCTTGTATGTCTTCTATACCTGGGTAATTGGCAATTGAAAGCCAGTTCCAGGAACCAACTGTTGCATACACTGTCTTGAGGAAAGCAGTTGTTAGAAGACTTGGGGGTTACAGTCAGTGTACCAAAGTCAGTACTGACCCCTTGCCAAAGACTGCAGTACATAGCTGTGGTCCTGGACACAGAGCAGGATAGAGTGTCTCTACCCCTGGACAGGGTAGAACATCTCATGGCTTGAGCACAACTGGTATACAACAGTCGTGTTCCAGCCAGAACTTTTCTGTGTCTCTTGGGACTCATGGCAGCAGCTATTGTGACTGTGCCACTGGCCTGGTTACACATGCAGATACCACAGTGGACCCTGAGAGTGCAGTGGGACCAATTGATGGATGACATGGACCAAAAGATGCTTGTCGTGTCCCATTTACACAGAACACTGGCATTGTGGATGGAAGGCAGCAACTTCTTGAGGGGCATCCCATCCCTGATCCCAGCTTCAACACAGACCCTTACCATAGATGCCTCAGAAACTGGGTGAAATGCACATCTGGGTCCTTAAATATAGTGTTTTTACGTACTAATCCTCAGATGGTGTCTGAGTTTACTCTAAATCAAGCCATCCACTTTCTAGTTTATTATCCAGAGCATACCAGTCGGAGTGAAGCATTGCTCCATAGTTAGAATGTACACAGAATTTTAAGAGACTATATTACATACGCTAAGGACTGCAGAAAGTTCTCTCAGCTGTTTGCTTCATTCGCCTCTAGGAAAAGAGGGCATCCCTGTATCAAAACAGTGATTGTCCAAATGGCTAGCATATTGTGTTACGTCCTGTTATAGGAAGTATGGTAAGGAACTTGCTGGTGTGGTTCATGGTCATTCCACAAGGGGTATGGCCACATTGGATTTTTACTTTAGATATGTCTCTGCGGCTGACATTGTCACTGCAGCCACCTGGAGTACTGTCCACACCTTTACTAAACATTACAGCCTGGACATTGTTTCTCATAGATGAGCAGGCTTCAGCCTTGCTGTGCAACATGGCCTACTGTCATGAACAGACTGCTCCATCCTCCCAGTTGACTTTTGGGACTGCTTGGGACTCACTCCAGAGGTGTGGCTAAGGGAAGAGATACCCTCAAAGAAGACAGAACACTAACATACTTACGATAACAGTAGATCTTTGAAATAATCTCTTCCCTTAGGCCATGCCAGCCCTCCCTCTGTCCCCCTTTGTATCAGCTGTAGGATTATATGGCATCCAGTTCTGCCTCAAGAATTTCTGTGTCTGCTATCTCCAGCACCTGCGTCTGCCCGATATCAGAGGTGCTGGTGTAATTTCCTGGTTCCCCAAGAAGAGTGTCCTCAGAGCACAGTCTCTGGCAGGGAACTGAAGAGAGATGGGGCCATCCACGTTTATGTAGATACTGACACATAACGTCCTTGTGGGCAGTCACCGGCAAGCAAAAGTTTCCATGTGGTCTTAGTACTGATGCAGGTATAGTTCTGAAGGTGTGGCCTAAGGGAAGAGATTTTCCGTAACATCTGCTGTTACAGTAAGTATGTAACTGTTCTTTTTTTGTAGACAGAGCCTCTAGCACAAAGAATAAAACTAGATAGAGGAGTGCATGGTTGTCACTATGAGTCAGAGGGAACATAAAATAATTTATGTAGTTTATGTACTCCTATATTTAATGGACCCGCAGAGATCCCTCCCTAGAGTCATATAACTTGTAGAGAAATTTTTACTTCAGTCAGGAAATGCACTGAACTCCACTAAAACGGAAATCCTCACGATAAATTATGTTCCAGCACAAGATCTCAAGCATATTTATGCTGTGAAATGGACACTGGCTAAAAATACCCATCTGTGCCAGGACAGTTATGCTCTACTGCTATACCAGTTAAAGGAGGACATCAGAAGATGGGTCCCTGCTGCCTCTGCAACTATATGATCGCATACAGGAAGTCAAAATGAATATCCTTCCTAGATATTTATATCTATTCCATCGTGCGCCAGTAAAGTTAAGAAGTGGTTGTACATAGTGCAGAAACATATTTAAATTTGTTTGGGTCAATACTAGACTACGGGTCAGGAGTGCACTATTAATGACGAAAAAAGAGTGTGGGGGTTGGCAGTGCCATCCTTAGGAGACCACTGGATGGCAACTCAAATAAAAGCTTGCCTTGCTATGGAATAATCCTACTTACATGTCCCATTGGAAACAAATAGAGGAGGATTCCTCAGAGGAGATGTCCTTAGCTGTGTTACTTTTTGATCCAAACGGCAGGAGAGCAAGGGCCACATAAGCTTTAGGGCACTGGAGGTGATCTGTAAAGCCTGGGAAAGATTCACTAAGTACCCCAGGGTTAAACACCAACAATGGCAGTTTAGATGGTTAGCGTGGGATATGGCCTTCTCCACAAATACCCTGGGCCCATGGTGTATAAGGAAGGCAAAAATTGGATTCAAGTACCCTGACCAAATTCTTATTGGTAATGTGATAGACATTCAAGGATTGCTTAGCAGAGTTTGGGTGGCAAAATATGGACAGATTTCGATATTTTCAAGGTTCGAAACTATATAACTCTGCAACTGTAGGGCCCTCAGATTCAGATAGAGGAACATTCGGATGGAATGAATCTCATTAACATGATACACTCATTAGAGCAAAAATTAGCTATTTCTAAATTCTACCAACTCCTTCTCCAGAATAGGACCACTTCAGCCCTATACCTAACTACTAAATGGCAAGAAGAAGCCAACATACAGCTCACAGCTAAAAAATTGAAAAAGAAAATTGGTCAGGTTCCTTTTGTGCTTCATCCTCCTCTAGGTGGCATGAGTATACCTGGAAGGTTAAAACCAGATATTTTATTATGCCTTATATTAAAGCTAAATGGGATCAAGGGTCTAGTCCAGCCTGCTGGAGGAACTGCAGTGAAACACAGGCTACTCATAGCCACAGTTTTTGGTCCTGAGGGGTTCTGGGAGACCTACTGGAGGGAGGTTCAGAGGAAATTGCATGAGAGATTCACGATCCAGATTTCATTACAATTCCCACATCTGGTCCTAGGACTGCTACCACTCTCCGTAAAAGGAAAGGAGAGCCTATATATCTGGTGTATTTGTATAGTGGCTGCTGGGAAGGGCATCACTGGGAAATGGTTACAGGTGGATCCACAAGCCGTAAAAGACTGGGTCACTGTTGTGGAGGAAATGGCAGAAATGGAGAGATTAGCTTACCTGGTGCATGATACTAGTGAGGCCTGTATCTCATGCTGGACCAGGTGGATAATGGCTCAGGGGGAGGAATCCTCCCAGGAGGAGGATGACAAGGCTTGAAAATACCTCATAGCCATGAAAACAAGATAATTTCGATAATGGAGCAAGAAGAGGAACTGATGGGAGATGTGAAAAGTTTAAGAGAACACTGTCTTGCAGGGAAACTCAGTCTAAGAAACCTGAGGGACCCCCTCTAGCTATCCAGAGAGTGCAGATTACCAGCACTGTAGGGCTGTATCATACAACCTACCTGCCTCTAAGAATTTGATGTTGATTTGTTTGTTCGTAAAGAAAAAAAAAAACACAACATGTGTAATGCAGTTACAGTGCTAGCGAATATGAGTTGTTACATTATCCAGATGATTCTGAATTTCTGTTGTACTATTGTATCCTGCACCAGTATGGACAATGACATATTAAAAAAATCTATTCTAGCGTTTTATTAAAATGAGTATTAAATACAATACATAGATTTAACAATACAGTTTTAAGCTAGACAAGGCAAACCTACCACGTGTTTCAGAGCCGAACTGCAACCACTGCCGCCTTTTGTCATACCAGGAAGAGTTGCACCTCCTGAATTTTCCAGTCAAATCAGAAATGTTTATTGTAAGTTTCTTTAGCAGGTAAGCAGTGCAGAAAACAAATAGTTTTGTTTTCAAGTGCAACACGGGGGAAGGAGGAAGGAATAAGTATATTAGCAGAAAAGCTAACATGAGAGAAGAGAAAAACAACTTGAGCAGGTAACCGTTGACTGTCAGCGTACAGTACACAGTAAGCATCACACCAGAGTTAATGTTTACAGACGAACTGGGAGATTAGAATCAGTGATTTGAATAGGAAGACATGCAGACACAGTGTATGGTATGAAAATAAGCATATAACCAAAAGCAGTGAGTACAGTGTCACAGGTTCATAAGATAAAACCACAGGACCTACATGGAGAGTTAAACACTAAGTTCGTGGGATGAAATTCAGGTCACATGGGATAGGAACAACTGAAGGCAAAATGTTGTTTGAACCTCTCTTTGGTAGCCTGAATACTGAGGGAGAATGTTATTTTTAAGAGATATGTTCCAAAAATAAGGAAGCATGAATCGGTTGGAGGCTTGGCCTGATTTTTTTTTTTTTTTTTTTCATCCTGGGATTTGCAGTCTAGAAACATAGAATTTGCAGGCAGATGAGGACTACTTGGCCCATCCAATCCACACATCTCTTCCTACCTACACTGTACTGCAGACTGTGCCCGATCTACACCTCTTTCTCCCTTCCCCCTTGAGTCTCTTGTGCTTATCCCATGCATTCTTGAACCTCACCACTGTTTTTGCCCCTACCACCTCCACTGGAAGGTTGTTCCAGGAATCTACTACCCTTTCTGTGAAGAAGTATTTCCTCACATCTCTCCTGAATCTATCCCCTCCAGCTTCACGGAATGACTCCTTGTTCCTGAGCACCTTTTTTTCTGAAAATACTCCTCTCCAGTCTGTTACCCAAATGAGATCTTATTACGTAATACGACATAGAGGCCAGGACTAGTAGACTGTTGAAGTACTTTGAGAGTTTTCCTGTACAGTGCTTGGCTTCCAGCAGGATGGTATTCTGGATCCATGTCATGTCTGATGAAGATCAACCTAGCTGTTTGTACATTACACAGCAATTAGCTAGGGCAGGACACAGCAGGGAGAATCTGCAGAGATCATTGAAGAGGGAGTCAAGTTTTACTAACATCGATTTAGGGGCAGTAGCAATCATCATATAGGATAGGGGGAATCATCTCCTGTATGATGTGTTTCCTGGGTCATTTGGAAAGTCATCCATCTCCGTTCATTCACTTTTCACAATAAAAAAACACCCTCTGACCGACCCCAGTGTTTCGCCCGAGGGCTTCCTCAGGGAGGAGGGTTCTAAATCAAACTTCATAGAAAAAAAATTTGTTTAAAAAAGTAATCATTTTTTTTTTTTTTCATTTAAAGTTAATTACTTTTTCTGTACTTCACCAAAAAAAGTGTGCCACACTGCGCTTGCCAACCACAACCATATTTACCGGCCATTTTAATATCACCTCTGTGCTATAAAAATCATTTCAACTCAAGCATATTTCGCCTAGCATGTCAAAGTAGTTATTCATACTGCAATTCATACATAGTTTCATACGTGAATACTTCTGCTCTGTCTTGACAATGGAAAATGATGGGCCAGTGCCACCCAGGGAAGAAGGCAGGAAGGGACGGGGGCAGACGTGTAGTAGAGGTTGAAAGAGTGAGGGAGGGGCTGCTGATTGGGAAGGCAGACAGATCCCCAGGACTAGACAGCATACACCCTGGGGTGTTAAAAGAGCTAGCAGAGGAGCTTACAGGGCTACTGGCAGATGTCTTCAATAGATCCCTGGAGTCAGGCATGGTGCTGATGGGCTGGAGAACAGCACATGTGGTTCCTCTCCAGAAGAGCAGACCCAAGAATGACCCAGGGAACTATGGGCCCATCAGGCTGACCTCGATAGAAACATAGACTTTGACGGCAGATAAGGACCGCTAGGCCCATCTAGTCTGCCCATTTCCCTACCTACAGGATAGGCCGCAGATCCTATTTAACCAACAGCCTATATCTTCCTGCCCCCCACAAGAATTGCCTTATGTCTGTCCCATGCATTCTTGAATTCTCCCACAGTTTTAGACTCCACAACTTCCTCAGGAAGGCTGTTCCATGCATCCACTAGCCTCTCTGTGAAATAATACTTCCTCACATTGCCCCTGAACCTACCGCCTTCTATCTTTAATTGTGTCCCCTTGTTCTTGCAAGTCTCTTTTTCTGAAAGATGCTACCCTCTTGGACTTTGTTGATTCCCTTGAGGTACTTGAAAGTTTCTATCATGTCCCCCTCTCCTTCTTTCCTCAAGGGTATATTAAGCTCCTTTAGTCTGTCCTCATATGGCTTCTCTTGCAGACCCTGCACCATTTTAGTTGCCCTCCTCTGGACTGCCTCTATCCTGTCTATGTCCTTGCGGAGATGGGGTCTCCAGAACTGGACACAGTATTCCAGATGGGGTCTCACCAACTGTCTGTACAGAGGGATAACAACTTCCTGTTTTCTGCTGCTGATGCCTCTCCCTATACATCCCAGTATACCCCCGGCCCTCCCTAGTAAATAGTAAATAAACTCATGGAGACTATGCTTAAGGAAAGGCTGGTGAGGTACATAGAAGAGAACGGTCTTCAGAATGAGAGACAGCATGGGTTTGTGGCAGGCAGATCACGTCAAACAAATGTGATCAAATTCTTTGACTTGGTCACTGGTGCAGTGGACCTAGGCCAGGCAGTGGACATCATATAGCTGGACTTCAGCAAGGCGCTTTGATTCTGTACCATATAGGAGGCTGATCAGGAAACTGGCAAATCTAGGGGTGGGGGAGAAAACGGTAAAGTGGATAGACAGCTGGCTGAGAGGCAGAACCCAGAGAATGGTGGCGGGGGAAGAGTTATCCAGCACCAAGGAGGTCACTAGCAGGGTCCCACAGGGATCGGTGCTGGGGCCGGTGTTGTTCATTGTCTTCATAAACGAGATTGAGGAAGGCATTAAGGGCAAGATGTGCCTGTTAGTGGATAACAGCAATCTTTTTGGGAGGGTGAACACAAAGGAAGGGATACAAGATCTACGGTAGTACCTCGGTAAATTAAAGAGATGGTCAGGAATCTGGTAACATGCCTTCAATGCCAAAAAATGCAAAATGATGCACATCGGGGCCAGGAATCCTAGTGCAGAGTATTACCGGGGGAGGGAGGATCTGGGTAGCTGCTTCAGAGAAGAAAAGGATCTGTGTGTGGTATTTACTAGAGACCTAAAACGCTCCATGCAGTGCAGGAAGGCAGCTGCAAAGGCAAACAGGATGTTGGGGTGTATAGCAATGGGATTCAGTAGTAGGTGGAGCGAGGTCATTTTTCCCTTGTACAGGTCAATGGTATGACCACATTTAGAGTATGGGACAATGTATTGGCATCCATACCACAAGAGAGAGGTCAGCTTGCTGGAGAGGGTCCAAAGGAGAGCAACCAAGATAGTCATGGGTCAGCAGAATAGGTCTTATGAGGGTAGGCTGGGAGCCCTAAGGATGTACTCCCTACAGGAGAGAAGAGAGAAGGGGAATATGATAGAGACCTTTAAAGAGGTCTCTTTTTAAATTAAGTGACAGCAGAACCACGAGGGGTCACAGTTTGAAGTTGATGGGGGGTGTTAGGAAGCATTTTTTTATTTTACAGAAAGGGTGGTGACCATGTGTAATACACTGTCAAGAGAGGTGGTCTCAATAAAGATAGTGGGGGCCTTTAAGAGGGCCTGGGACAAGCAGAAAGGGAACCCATGAGACCGTGGAGGGAGGGAGGGAAGGAAGGGATGACACAAGGTGTGGGGGGGGTGCAGGGATGTTGGCGTAAGCCATGGACTCTGGATCATTTACCAAGCAGACTTAGTAGACCAAATGGCCTTCTGCTGGCTTTTTCATATGTTTGTATAAATGACCAGAGTTAGTGCTACCAAAAATGCTCATGAAGCACTAGTTATCAACTTAATAAAGTATTCTTAAAACTTAATATTACCTTGGTATCTTACTATTTACAGCTCAAACTTGCAAAGCAACAACTGTCATTGGTTTCTTTAGTTCTAGAACTGGTCCCAGACAACTGTAAAAATGCTAGTATTAAATACTGGGCCATTTAGATTGCCTTTAATATGGGGTTATGTCCATACCTTTTAAAGCGGTGGATTACAGTAGCAATACTAATATTACAACTGCTTGCTAGGAGATATGCTCAGTACAATTCTGCTGTAACAATATAAATAAAAGCATTTTGAGCTGTCTCTCCTGTATAAGTCTTTGAATGGACATGTCAGCTTACATTGGGAGAATCAGCACTCCGCAGTCTAGAGAGCAGTCCTCAGTCCAGCAGTATCAGTGGCTGCATCCAGAACAAATGTGACATCACAGTAGGTGATGTCATCACCACCAGCAGGGCCAGTTGTTGCTGGGCAACGGTTTGGCATTGCCTGCAGATGCCTCACATGGGGTGAGTATGCTTTGGCATCCTAATAGGGCACACTATTCACCCTCAAGCCCAGGAAAAGTTAAAGTTTTTCTAAGAGATGTCTCAGGTGTTGCAAAGTAGGTACTGCTCTGCAGGCAGTCTGTTGTGTAGGGACTGACATCTGTGTAATTTGGCGTTCGGATTGACAGTAACACAAGCTGCATTATGTTCTGATATGTCCAAAACCTGTTTAATATTTAATACCATTCTTGCATTTTGGAGATTTAGTGTATACCTGTGTGCTCTCTCAGGAAATGTTCATGGAGGCTGTATATTTGCACGAGAATCAATTAAAGGAAAAACTCAGGAGTTTATATGAACTGATAGTATTCATATACAGGGAAGTACTAGTGCAATATAGCTGTTATATAGCTAGTTTATCTAAGTGCTAGTATACTGTAGTTTGCAGCTAGATTACTGACTAAATTCTAGTCAAAGTATTACTGCATAGGTTAATACTGTAGCTGTTTATCAAGTGCTACTTCAAAGAAAAGACCTGTTATTCAGCTATTATGTCTCCCAGCTTATTTGGAAAGGCACATGGTCCTAGTACATACTTGTCACCTCTGATATCTTAAATATTCTACTCTCATGAGGTACAAGGTGGATCCGAGTACTGACAACAACATGCTTGCATTTAACGTTACAGTTGATTGAGGGTAGGCAAATTAGAAAAGAAAGTTCACCGGAGCATGAGGTGAAGTATGGTGACTGGGCGCTAAGGGCAAATCTGGCAGTATATGAAAGACTACCAACAGGCTGCCCAGTTTTCATCCTTATTCATCCCTGTTTGATTGTTGAGTTTGTCTAAGGTAAAAATACAAAACATTTCCCAGTTTTCTAACTGTTTGTTCCAGTCTCCACCTCTTAAGGGTTGTTGTACCTCCTCAGTGGCTCAAAATCTCAGGACACAGTATGACCTGCTGTAATGAAGTATTTCACTTCCTGTGACCCCTCGTGACGGTTGTGGATTGCACTTTTGTATTGATTCACCTTCACTGGTCTGATTGTTTTACCCACATAATATTTTGAACAGGGTAGGTAAGGAAATAAATCACGTATGTGAGTCGCAGGTCAAATGAGACCTGATGGGGTATTGGATACTACCATTTGGGTGTTATGTCTCACTTTTTCTGGATGTATTACTGCAGTGGGCACACCTCCCACCTGGTACCATCCCTGGGTTTAGCGGACCCAATAACAGTTAATTATCCCTTCTGCAAGGTTGCTGGTGTTCCAAATGCATCAGTCATGGCATAGGGTGCTTACTTTTCTGGATACAATGATAGGGGGCCTGGTGAATTCTGGGATGCCCATGGGAGTTCATACATTCCAGTGTTTGTTGACTATCTGATGTCATCTGTTTAGGTGAACTATTCCAATGAGAGTCACTCTTTGTCTTCTCTCTCTCCCTGTCTCTCTTTCACTAGGATTAGAGTCCTGTCCTGTTTTTAGTTCTTGTGATTGCCCTGTTCACAACCCCTTGTAAAGATCCTCTTTCACAAAACCGACATGCCATTGATGCTAATGCTGTTTTTTGTTCCTGGCTATTGCTGTAGTTCTTTGGTACTCTTAACATTTGTGACTATGAAATGCTGCTTTTTAATGTTGTGGGATGAAAACTGGCAGTACACAAGAGTATGTTTCTGTCTGTCTCTTTTCTGAATAGTTTGGTGCATAGTTTGCGGTTCTGTTTGTAAAAAATGATGTGCAGAAAAGCTGTTTCAGTCATGTTAAAGGTCAGTGTGAATTTAAGGTAGTCCGTTAGGGTATGCAGGTGGTCATGGAAATTGTGGAGTTCTTCCACAGTTCCTTCCCACAAAATTAACAAGTCATTGATGTAGCGCTTCTCTGGTTTTTTTTTTAACTATGGATTGTACATAGAATTCAGTATGAACTGCATCTCAAACATGCCCATGTGAAGATTTACGCAAGTGACCGAGCATCATGGTATTGCCCATGGCTGTCCCTTTCAACTGCCCGTAAAATTGTTCCTCAGACCTAAAACAAATCTCAAATAGAACTAGCCTGGCCAGTCCTACGAGAAAGGAGACACAATGTATGGTGTCTGTCATGTTTTTAAGGCAGTCTCCAGGCTGTGAAGACCCTCCTCGTGGGGAATAAAATTAGACACATCCATGCTGTAAAGTATTGTATTTTCAAATGTAAATGTTTTGTACTAATTCAGGTGTTCAGTTATGTGAAGGACATCCCCAGTGTCTTGGATAAGCTTTCTATTTCATATGTTAGGAGCTATGCATAATAGTTAGTGAAACTGGACATCTGTTCCAGCACTGAGTCCAGTCCGGATACAGTTGATCCTTCTGGGGGTTAATTGGGTTCCCAGTATAACCTGACACATGCATTCAAAGGCTTACATAGAAAAGATAGCTCAAAATGTTTGTGTTTATATTTTTACAGCAGAACTGTACTGAACGTATTTCCTAATAAGGAACTACATTATTATTTACTGTTAAAAAGGTATGGACATGACCCAGTATTAAAGGAAATCTGAACAGCCTAGTATTTAATATTAGCATTTTTACAGTCTTTTGGGACCATTTCTAAAATTCATTTATTTTTATTTACATAGACATGAGCAAACCAATGACAGTTGCTTTGCAAGATAGAGCCATAACTGTAGTTAAGATACCAAGGTAATGTTAAATGAGCATTTGGTAGCACTAACTCTGGCTATTTATACATTGCTTTTAGCATGGGACTGCAGATATAAATATGTACAAGAATGACATTAAAAAAACACAAAATATTATGTGCATGGAGATATTTGCAGTAGAAACGAGTACATATGCGTTCAGTTTTATGTCATAAGGGATGAACTGATGGCTCACCAAAAATAGATGAACGAAGTATGTAATTATATGGCATGTTAAAAGATTAAAACGAACTTTGAATTGCAGTAGAAATAACTACATTGACATGCTTGGTGAAATATGCATATGTTGAAATTGTATTTTTTTATAGCTCAGAGGTGATTTTATAGTGGCCTGTAAAAATATGGTTGTGGTTTGCATATATAGTGTGACGCACACTGTTGGGTAGCTGATGAACTACAAAAGAATTAACTAAATTTAAATGAAATTAGATAATTACATTGTTTTGACTAATGTTTTCTATGAATTTTGATTTAGGACCCTCTCCCCTGAGGAAGCCCTCATTGGGAGAAACATTGGGCTTGATCAGAGGGTGTTTCATGGTGAAAAATGAATCAACAGAAGAGAAAATCTTTTTGAATATAGACTTGTGTGTGGCTGCTTTTACTGGTACTTCTTGCTGACCCAATGTGGCATAACGTTTGGTTACGGAATGAGTAATATGTACAGAAAAATTAAGTTGTTGATTGAGTATTATACACATGGATGTATACTGTAGTACGTTTCCCAGGTGACTCTATCACAGGATAGAATGTGTAGTAATAGAGATCTGCTAAGTCACCCATGTTCACAGCCGTTGAGCATTGTGACCATTTCCTTCTGGTTTTCAGAGAAATTGTTAAAACAGAATTAATTCCGAATGTGATCAGTCACACTGCATATTGTTTTAAATGACTCTTGTATGGGGCCTAGTATTATGGGACTGTTAAAGGTGTTGACAGTTAAGGAAAAGCTATTCATGGAGTACATACCGTACATAGTAGAGCTGTCACTAAACCTGTATGGATCACATGGAGTACATACCGAACATAGTGGAGCTGTCACTAAACCTGTATGGATCACATGGAGTACATACCGTACATAGTAGAGCTGTCACTAAACCTGTATGAGTCATCAAGTAAACAGGAAGGCGGCAGAGATGCCCTGTTGTTACTTTGTCCATTCAGGTGTTATCTGGACCAGAGTAAGGGGTGCCTAGAATTTCTGAGCTCTCAAGTCTATTAACTTTGCTAGATCAATGAAGATACTGCCAGAACCAAGTCTGCAGTCCATGCTAATAGAGAAAGTGGTAGTGGAGTGTATACTATGGAAATCTGATACTTTAAAGAACTGCATTTTTTTGCCGCAGTACTGGTAGCAGGTCCCATCTGATATGTAATTTAAAAAAAATTGCTTTACTTGTACTTAGTTATAAACCATTTATATCAAAGTTCCATTAAAAAGTAATTTTGTTTTTGTATTTATGGCTTTCTTTCACTCTGTTATTAAAAAAAACCAAAAACTATTTTAATACTCAGTCCTGAAGCATATCATGGCGTAAAAATGCATTTGAAAACGTTGATTGTTGCATTGCACTTAACAGCTTTAGATACCTTCATCTGTTTCTTTTGTTTTGAATTTGCAGTGTATTGTCAGAATTTTGCTCCCAACTTTAAAGAAAGTGAGATGAATGTAATTGCAGCAGACATGTGCACAAATGCACGGCGGGTTCGCAAGCGGTGGCTTCCCAAGATCAAGTCCATGCTTCCTGATGGAATGGAAGTGTATCGCAATGTTATGGGATCTGCGGTGCCTGCTGTCTCCCTGGACCCAGAATTCCAAGGGGCTTCTGGTCCCAGTTTTGAGCAGAGAATCTATTCAGAAAGAAGAACTGAAACAGGGACTCTAGGGCCTCTAAGAACTAACGGGGTGAACGCTGACCTAAGCAACAGTTCAAGTCAATCTTTTGAACAGAATGAAGATACAGATGGTGCAGGGTCCGTCATACAGGAGGCAGCTGGTACGGATAACATGGCATCAGATGCTCAAAGCACTTCACTTCCTTTTGAAGAAGGTTCTGGTTCTAATAGTAGGCCAGAAACTCCAGTGAGAAGACAGGATGGTACTTATGGAGGGACTTTGTAAATGTATGTAGGTGTCCTGACCTATAAGGGATCCATGATACTAAAGCTGCTTGCATGCATTACTAATTTAAAAAAAATTTGATCAAGCCACTTACCTACTGAACTGCTACTGTTGCCTGACAAAAATGTGATTTTTATTCTGCTTGTCTATGAAACTTATGAAGGAAAGAGCCATGTTCCTACGGCACTATAAATCATTAGGCCTAGAGTGTTAACCGGCTCCCCTTTTGGTATTCTTCATTGTCATGCTAGAGCTGGCTTCTGTTGGAAGCTAACACCACTCTATCTTTTTATACAGTCACACGCTTATACTCTGAGTCATGTTGCAAAACTAAGCCATTGTCACTTTAGTTGCAGACAGAATTGGCCTGCAGAAATCTTAGCTGCACTTGCAAGATGTAGAAGGAGTATCCCAGAGTTGCTTGCAAGGAAGTACTTTGCTGTTGTACTTCCTTCTCACAGCCAAGTCCCTTTTTCTGTATATTAACTAGGCTAATGCCGCACCACCATGGATCACCACTCCAGTGAAATTGACCTTGCTGGAAATACAAAACTGTGGAGACCTTTCCTAGATTCAAACCCATGGTCTCTGGTTAAGTCAGACTGAAGACCTTTTCACTGCCTACCAAACTAGTACATCAGTGAAACACAGATCATTCTCTGTAGAGGCTAATGCCCTTCCTGGAAGGCAGTCCTCACTGTAATGTTTGTCTAAGAGGCAGTACTGCCTCAGAGGCAGCTTTAGCTTACTCTTTCCACCTCTTGTGCTGTGCTTTAGGAAAGATGCTCTGTTTTTCTGTAAACATATTAAGTTGTAAAAGTATGAGAAACAGACGTGCTATAGTAGTTACTAGTTTTATTCTGGCCATCAAGTCAGCAAGTGGTAATGTTTGAACTGGACTTAAAGCCACAGAAAAAGAAACAGAATTACTTTTTCCAATCGCTACAAATGGAAACTTAAAGCTGCAGTGCAACAAAACTGTGTTATTTTTTAATTACGGTTTCCTGCTTCAGTTAATAAAAATATTAGCATGTCTTAAATCTGCTTTTCTAAGCGACTCCTATACTGTACACTATATATTTGTTAATTTTTCTAACCGTTGTCAGGCCCGCAGTGCTATTTCCAAGCCAAATGAGGCAGACATCTTTTTTTTTTTTTTGGAAAAGAGTTAAAAACATTTAAAAATATATAAATTCTAGTAAAAATGGAAACGTTTGCTGGTAAATGAAACTGGAAGATGTTTGGAGTCTTCACAGTCGAAAAAAGCCTTGAATGTTTTACCCAATTTTGCTGCACTGCTGCTTTAAGGCACTATTGCACCACCACCCAATTGCACCTTACATAAACCTGGACTCATGCAACAGTGGTGTAATACAGATGGACGAAACCAATTGTTAGAGGGTGCAAATTGTGTTTGCACCTGTAAACAGGCAGGACTGCTTCTGTAACAGGGATACAGTGCCATCCTGTCAGTTGACCACTGCAATGTGCAAATGGACCCACCCAGAAGAAACCATCCCCTTTATTCCCCCATTCTTGCAACAGTAATTTGAACAGCCATTGCAGATCTGTGCATCATCTCTGCATGAATAATGATGCCCTGAAACTTAGAATCTGTTTTAGGTTAAGACTCTCTCCTCTGTGTGTCAAGCTCCCAGCATTCTGCTAACAGATCTTTAGTTTCCAGTGAAGAGAGTAGTCACCCTGGACAGTGCTCCATCCAGTTTTGACAGCTAAGACTAAAGGGATTTATGGTTTTCACCAGTTTAAAATCACAGTTAGTTTATATCTTTCTCTCTTCAATCTGTGTTTCAGTGTAGGTTTAGTAACTTAATAGTTTATTATCAGTTCCTACTGGTGTCAGTGAACCAAGAACTAGACTGCAAAACATACTCTACTCACAGACTGTGGTGTAGTTGTGGTTTTGTTCATAGCCTCGTTCAGTTTAAATGCTTCAGATTAAAAGATAAATTGGTGCATTTTAACAGTATTTCTGGCACCAGATTACATTTTCTTGACTCATAATGAATGTGGGTGAGTGATCATTAACGTTCATGACTGTTGTCAGCTGAAATAACTTCTCCTCCTACACATTTAGACAGCACTTTTGGTTCATAAGGCCTGTGGCCATTTAATAAATGGATTTATAAAATGGGAAGGAAAAAAAATCTAAAAATGTAATCAGTTGAGAGACATCACCTGACTGTGCATTAAATTTCTGTAAATGCATGGTCAGGTGCTGAATCTCATTTTCCTCCCCAAATAAATTGCTTAAAGTCATTTTGTAAGTGTAGTAAGCCCCTCCAGGATGTACATTTTAGGATTTTAAGGCAATTCCCAGGGGCATATAGACACTCGGCCTTCAGCTTTGTGCACGCACACACGTGGCTCACAAGTATTGTGGTCAACTTTTGCACCTACTTTTAAGAATGGGTTATTTTTTATGCTGCAGTGCTTAGTTTCTGATCTCAAGTCTATGTCAGAAATATCTCAAAAACCTAAAAAAAAAAAAAAAGTGTACTGGACCCATAAGTTTCAGAAAGTGTCAAGTGTGGCACAGTTTGCATAGGACAGATAGGCATTCTCTAGGCTTCATGTGTTTGGGCACTTTTGTCAATAGACTGAACTGTGATCTGTGCAGATTTTTTTGTTCTAAGACACAGAAAAGAAGACCAGATAAAAGGCAATCACTCTTGGCTCTGGCCTCTGTGTCTAGTTCCAAACAGTGTCCATGTATCTAAAAGATTGCAAACAGCTCTCAAATAATTTGCAATCATGAGTGCGGTATGCATATTTATGGGACATATACAAATAGAAGAGAAAAAGTGCCTCAGCTGGGAGCTGAACTCAGGCTACCTGGAATATCGTTCCGGTTGCATTATGAGCTGCAACTGGAACCTGAGCCTTCCTGGAGCACATTACTCTTTCTTCATTGCACAGCCTGGTGCTGCACAGATAATTACATTTCTCAATCACAGGAGTGTGGTGTGCATATTTATGAAACACCTACGAACAGAAGAGAGAAAGAAGTAAGCGCCTTAGCTGGGACTTGAACCCAGGCCATCCCAAATAATTCTGGTTGCACTACCAGCTATGCCACCAAGGCAACTGGAACCTGGGCTGTCCTGGAGCACATTACTCTTTCCCCAGTGCACAACCTGGTGCTACACAGATAATTAAATTTTTCAATCACAAGAGTGGAGTGTGCATATTTATGGAACCCATACAGATAGAAGAGAGAAAGAATATGTGCTAGGTTGAGCACTGGAGAAAGAGTAATGTGTTCTGGGATAGCCCAGGTTCCAGTTGCCTTGGTAGCACAGCCGGAATGGTATTCTTGACAGCCTGGGTTCAAGTCCAAGTTGAGGCATCTGCTTCTTTCTCTCTTGTGTTTTGTAGGTCTCTCTGCCTTTCCCTTTTTCCCTCATCACTATCCACCCTCCCAAATAGTTTTGTGTCATCTGCAAAGAGACTTAGCCTGCCCTGGACTCCTTCTCCAATATCAGTAATGAATATGTTGAAGATGACCGGACCCAGGACCGATCCCTGTGAAACCTTACATAGTAATGAGTTAGTGTGGTACTATTCTAAGGAGGACGGTGAGGAACCCATCACTCCAGAAGTCACGAGATGAGTAAATAAGCCCTTCACAATGGCTCCTGGAGGATTTCACCTCCTATTCTGCCTTCCTAGTGGGGATAGTGGAGAGATGATTAATATTCCTGCAGTAGAAATTGAAGCTGAAGAAAGGGAAATCTGATTTTCTGAACATGTTGTCTCTGACTTCCGCCAAAGAGTTAGTATCTCAATTGAGGATATTTTTAAAAAGACGAGTAAGAAAAGATTGCAGTTGACTGTATCAGCTACAGCAATTGGCAAAAACAATGGGGAAAAATATCAGTTATTTCTTTAGAGTCACGCCAGCCCAGAGAGCCTGATTCAGGCTGTTGCCAGTGACAAGACAGAAACCACTTTTTCTACCCCCAAAAAACTCTAGAAAAATAGAGGCCCTGTGACAGAGGACATATGCCTTGTCCTCACTCATCATGTGGGAGGCTGCCTTTCTGATATACACAATCCACTATCAGGAGACAATGGAAATCTGTGCTTCCTTTCTCTGACAGTTTGCCCTCTGACTATAGGGCACAATTGATGGAGTTGGTTAAGGCCATATTAGAGGACAGATCTTTGAAGAATAGACTGACTCACCACTGTGTAGTATTTGATTGTGTATTTATTTTAAATCCACATGATAGCAGTACTGCTTGAGTAAACCACAGCCAACATTTCGAGGATTTTTTCCTCTTCATCAAGGACTGTAGTTTCTGTCCCATATGGCAATGTGCACTGAAGTCCAATCTTTTTTTTCTTTTTTATGTATCTTCATTTGTTATGTCTCTAACATTGTTGGCACAGCAGAGGAGTCTCCAGTCCTCTCAGCTCCAGCACCTTATAGGGTATCATGGTTCTGCAAGCGTCCTGCCTGCCAATGAGCAGAGTTTCTACTGGTTGGCAGGGAGGTTGCTTGCAAATCTGTGTCATATGGGACAGTAACTGCAGGCCCTGATGAAGAGGAGCAAATCCTCTAAACGGCTGTTATTCATTGAAGCGGTACTGATACATTGTGAATGTAAATTAAATACAGAAACAAATACTACACAGTAGTGTGTGAATCTATTCTGCAAGTAACTGTGCTTTAATGAGGCCTTAACAAACTGTCATCAGAGGGCATATTGTCACAGAACGTTAGCATGATTTCCACAGTATGGTGAGCGAGTCTGTTCACCAGCTGTGCTTCCACTAGGGTTTTTCTTTTTTTTTTTTTTTTGAGCAGACTCCTCTGGGTTATTTCTGGCTTTCCACAGGCTCTGGCCACACTGGATTTCAGCATTAGGGCTGTATTTGATACAGCTAAACACTAATTGCATATGTCAGTTAACATAAATGATGCAGCCACTAGGGCTTTGCAAATGCAGTTGCCACCAGATGCTATGCATGGCTCAGGAAAACAGGATTATCCATAGGCCTACAGAATAAAGCTGCCGACTTTTCCTTCAGGGCCGCATCACTCTTTGGAGATCAGTCAGAGTTACATGGACAAACTTGATAAAAACAAAACTACTTTTAAAAACCTGGTAGAAAAGGACAGAAAGTCCAGAGAGTACTACAGACACAATTGGAAGGGTTGTATGAGAATGGAGTACTACAGAAAACAGTACCACCAGCAACACTATAATGCTCCATGAAGCTCTAACAGAGCTTACGTGGGCAGCTTCAGCTACCATCCCCTCCCAAACCTAAAACTAACTCCTGATGAGTTACAGGTAGTCACTGTTCAACTCTCTGTAGGAGGTCAGCTCTCTCACCGTTTCCTCCAATTGTAGTCTGTAACCAAAGAAAAATGGATCCTGGAAGTGGGGAGAAAGAGTTTAACCCATCCTTTGCCAGAATCCCAAAGTAAAAAAAAATTAAAATGTCAAACCAAATTCTCTGTAAGAGCCACAGCAATTACAGTTGTAGGCTGAAGTACTGCTAGCCCTAAATATAGTGGAGAGATTACCAGCAAAGGAATTCGGAATAAGATTTTTCTCTGTGACTTCCTCAGCAGAAAAAAAAAATTGGGAGAATGGTGGCCAGTTCCCAGAGTTAAGGTGCCTAAACAGGCACATAAAGAAAGGGAAATTCAAGATGGACATCTTACAGATAGTGATACCATCTTTGTAGCAAGGAGACTGGCTTCTCTCACTAGACCTGAAAAGATGCATACTGTATGGGCTGGCAGTATAGCCTAGCGGTTAAAGTAACAAGCTTGGTACATCCAGTAGACCTTGATTTCATTCCCACAACCTCAGCTTGCATACTGTGTGACCCTGAGCCCATGCTGGGACTGGTGTCCTCATTGAGGAAATCCATGTGTGACTAGCCTTGAAAAATCTTATAAAAACTGGTTGTAAAAGCAGACTTTTCCACACTGCTGTAATTTTATATTATTTTTCCTAGTAACTTGAGCTTTTATGCTTACCATAGTGTTTTAAGTTTTTCTTCTGTTTGAAATACATATTTTCTTTTAAATGTTACTTGAATGTTCCTTAAACAAATCCTGACTTTAATTAAACTGGTATACCTTTTTTTTTTATAATTCACTAAAATACCACCAACAGCTTAATCTGGTTCACTTTCAGTTAGTTTGCATTTGCATCCTCCCCCTCCCCTGGTAGGGACAAGGCTGAAAGTAGGCAGTATTTTCTGGCTGTCCTTTCTTGGACAACAAAAACTAAACAGACTAAATTTGTTCTCGAGACTAGTGGACTCTTCAGATCTTAAAGATCTTTTAGGGGAATGCTGGTAGCTTGAGAGCAGCATGGAGGAGAGAGTTTTCATTTTAAAAAGATTCAGTGTTCCAGGGCACTATTGTACTGGCTGTTCTAATCATGTAGAAGAAAAGCTATTACTATGGTGAGTAAGTTTTCCTTTCTTTTTGGCACAAGTGGTCTTATCACACACACACACCCACCACAAGTCTGGTGGTCTAGTAGATGCTCCTCCTGTTCCCAGCCACTGTAAGTCACTGGCTGTCCAGTGGTGTCTTCAGTTTGACACTGTACTTCTTTAGCCTCTAGTGTTCTTGTGCTCTGGTTGTTAGGAAACTGTGACCAGTCATATGAAAGCAGCTCAGTGACCCATTGCATGGTGGTCCCCTTTTCTGATGAGTCACAAAGATGTTTTGAACCCCTTGGAACAGGATTGCAGTGCCAGTGAGCATAGCTTCACAGGGTCACAGGGTGGCAGTAAGTGGTCACACTTAACTAGTACCTATCCACTCGTGCATCTGTGAATGGGGCCCTATATTTGTAAAATATAACAAGCTTCTATTCTGAGCTGAGCAATCTACATCAAGAATTGAAGTTACGTAGAAGGGGTTGATTCACTTGAAATTGTTGCCTTTTTTATTGCCTTCGCATACTTGACTGTTCAAATCAATTGACAAGTTTCTCGGCAGAAATGTCAAATGTAAAAGTGCATACTGAAATGCATCTTCCAGGTTGACATGCATCAGCGAGCATGCACATTATCCTGTCTTGTCAGCTGATTAGTCCACTACATTTTATTGTCTATGGATAGATGAACCAGACCATAAAAGCCACAGTGCCATGAGTGGCTATGTTTGTGGAAGTGCTTCATACAAAATCTTTATTTGCCACAACCCAAAGTGACTTTTAACACGCGCTAATAATTGAGTGTCCGTGAACAAACCTTTTTTTACATAGCTTTTTATGTCTGTGTCCCGTATCGTGCTACATCAGAAGCACACTAAAATTGAGAAGATGCTGTTCCTAAATGATTTCCCATGTTTTTGCAGAGTGAAGTGGTGCTTGTTAGTTTGATGTAGGCACTACATGACTTGTACCTCACTACTGTACGTAGTCTGTAACACAGAGACAATAAAGCACACTAAAAGGGAAACACCTGCAAAAGTATACAGGCAGGAAACTGCAGCTTTAGATTTGGGGCACTAAGGTGGTAGACAAGACAGGGAATATATATATATATATATGTATGTGTGTGTGTATATGAATATGGCAAGAGAAAATCTAGACATTTCATTGGCTGAGAGACATCATCTGACCATGCATTAAATCTCTATAAATGCGCAGTCAGGTGCTGAATCTCATTTTCCAACACAAAAAAAACTACTTAGAGCCATTTTGTATGTGTAATAAGCCCAACCAGGGAGTGTATAATAGGATTTTAATGTACTTCCCAGGGGCATAAGGACACTCAACTTCATGCCTCACTACACCCCTGGGTGTTAAAATCCTATTTTGTGGCATATAGATATATGTTTGCTTTTCAGTGCTGTAACAACTAAAAATCAACTTAAAAATTAAATGAATATATAATATTGATGTGATTAGAAATGGATACAGAGTGCCCAATAGTAGCAGCCATCTGCTTCTTAAAACAGATTTTTTTTTCTGGTCCCTGGCCTTTAGTCACACACATGGATCTTGCTCAAGAGTTGGCAAGAAATTATGAAGCCATTAAACTCAATAAACCATTAGCAATACATGAATCTGGTACATCTTAACACTGATGCCCATGAACACTGTTGTCTTCTCTAGTTCAGGGTTTGGACTTAAGTAGATCCTATCAAAGAAACTACAAGTGGGGCACTGAGTTTACCCCCAGTTCACTACAGTGCTTGCTAAATTTAACTGTTTTGTCCCTTCTGATGGCTAGTCCTAACTGTGATGTTTAGGATGGGCTAAATAAAAGTGTTCCAAAATATGCATGGTTGGCTCTAAGCTGAGACCCATGCTCAAGACTGGTTTGGAGTGGTAGTACTTCATTGAAAAAAAACAAGGGTTGCAGTAGGTTGTCAAAGAGACAGAGCTGAATTGCACATTTTAACATGGAGTATTTTGAATCAAAGTGACTTCCTGATACTTAATGGTGACAAGGGAAGCAAGATTTGCCAGAATTGTTTGTCATTAAATGTGAAATGTTTGGCGCTTTTCCTTGTCTATTAGACAAGGGCTAGCATATTGCACTAAAATTGTATGTAGGGAATGAATGAGGAGAAGGGCTGCACCTTTAAATGTGTGATTGTAGGCTTTAAAAAGTAATACTATGAAAAGTTGAATGTAAAGTGAAATTAGTCTTTAGATGGCATGGGGCTTTTTTGAGTGCCTTAGAATTCTTTGATCAGTTTCAAAGTAATTTAAAAACAACATAAAATGAAGTATTCCTCCTACTCATGTTAAAACACAGTTAAATACATTTCAGTGCCAGTAAGATACACTGTGGCATTATCTGTTTCCTTGTGTTTCAATTTAAGGAGGATACTGCATTGGTAATCTGATTTGCATAGTACAAAATATCAGTATTTATGGTATGGTGGCACCTTAATTCATATCTTTGACTGTTAGCAATATCATTATTAAATTAAAAATTCTATTCTGCACTTTTAAATTGTGTAATGTTCTTAAACTTGAAACTTAAAGTTGTTAGTGTATGGGCCTTTTGCTGTTAATGATCCCCTTCTTGAGAAGAAAGAAGAGATCTTTATGTAGGTTGTTGCACTTCTTTGTAGACTCTAGGTAATGGTGGGTAACATCACCTCCCACGTCATCTCACGGGTTGTTGTGATGTGGCAGCATATTACATATGTATGACTTTTTGAGCTACATTTTTTTTACAAAGTTTATTGAAACCATGGTAATCAAAGAAAATTTAAGAGACTCCAAACAAGCATACACACTGCTCCCAGTGTTGGTGCAATGTACAGTTACTTTTGCTCATCACTGTTGCTAGCGTATAAGCAATCAATGCATTAGAGATGCCTAGACTACTGTTGCTGTATTTTTTTTAATTTGTCAAGAAATTTAGTTTACCTAACACTTTTCCAACTGTCCAGGTTAACATTGCAAATATGTTGTGAACCAGACTCCATTAAGTTTTATCTATATCTAATAGCATGAAACTTAGAATTTCCAAAACTAAAAAAAATACTTTATTTAACCTTTTAAACACATTGCTCCAACAACCTGGCCCATATAAACTTATTTTTTTCCAAGCATAATTGCAGTTATTTTGTAGCTGTCATGTCCTAAAATTTCTTAACTACCTTTCATCCCCCATCTCATCAATTATGATGATATGCCTGTGTCTGGAAAGAGAAGTACTGTTCTCAGTACACTTTATATATGTTTAGCAGCAGTATAATGCAATTATAAGAACACTGGAATTTTAAATAAACCCTCTCTGTCTTCCCTAAATGTTTTAAAATCTTAGCAGTCTGAATATGAGCCCCCCCCCAACCAACCCTAGATTTTAGTAATAATACTTCTGCTGTGGATAACTAAGAGTGCTCATTTATGGTTGAAGAGTTTGTTGTCACATAAATATCTTGTTGCAAACTGAAAATATTTTGTACCTTTAAATCAGAACTAAAAGAAACGTACAAAGGATATTCCCACTGGCAGAACATTTCAATGATTTGAGTTCTCATAATTCATAAATACAGTTGGATTGGCTCTAAATGATTTCACTGTATTATGCTTAATCATATATGCTTTAAAATGCTCCTTTTCTGTAATAGTGATTTCATAAGATATTTCTTCAAGAGTAAAAAAAAAAAGTAATCTAAATACAAAAACAATCTATTCTAATTGCTGTTTGCCTTGTTAAGGAATTTGCACATTGTTTTGTTAGAAACTCGAAATTTGCAATACCGTTTTCTTAGACAGTTAAAACTAAAATGTACAAATATTGTTGACTTGAATGTCAAGCTAGCTTTTATTTTAAATAAAACATTGAATAGATGTTTGGGTAAGAAAGACATTAAATGTAGACTTGGTCCAGCCTTTCTTTTTTTGGGTATTGCATAGTACTGTAATTCATGACTGTTACATTTTTTGTTTTGGTACAATAACAAAGTCATAATGCCACTGTTCATTTACATTGTTCTTGCACCTTCCTGCCACAAAAGCCGTTAATTGTACATTATCCATTTGTATTTATGTGCTGTTACTCTGTATAGTTAGGACTATGGGTGTCACGAAATACCAGTGATAACTAATAAATCCTTACTGTTCAAATATGTACTCTACTGTTTTTATATTAGAAAAAACACATTTATTGTGTCCATTAATTGTAAGATGCTTTGTAAAATTCACATTGACAAAAAAAAAATAAAGCAGGTTCAAATTAGGCATGTTATGAAGCATTAATATTTGCTTTTCTCCTCAGAGCTGAAAGAGAAGTGACTGTCCCCCTCTTTGAAGTATGCATGACTGGTGTTGGACCAAATATCTTAAATAAATGTCCAAACTACTTATATTAAGCTTGGTAAAAAAAATCCCTTCAGGTTGTGGAGAATGTATTTTGACTGTTGATTTCATTTATTTAATAAGCTGAGGCATGACGAGTGGATGGGGAACTGGTTCTAAGGGCAAGACATCTGTTCCAAATGACTGTTACCACCTTTTTTTCCTAACTATGTGCCGTTGCAAAGGACTTCCCTGAGGTGGTTTTGCTCCAGTTATTGAAAACTTGCTTATGCTTGATTTTGTTTCACTTCCTAGGCAGGCTACAGAAACTGAACTGCAAGTGTACAGTACACTATTGTTCTAAACCATTCCATAATGAGTTTATCTACATGAACTGACATATCTGTGCTCCATTTAAACAATATCATTCCTATAGTGCCAGCATTTTCAAAACATTAATTAGCTGCTTCAATAAATGTGCCAGTTGTTACTGTAAATATTAACTCTGAGCTTAGTTTTTGTGATTTGCTGTTTTGATATTGTGAAGTTTGATCCGTCATATATACAAATAATAAATGGGCTACTTAAAGAACAAGTGAAGTTGAATTGATGACAAACTAAAAATATTTATTTGCTATATTAATTTCAGTTGTCACATTTTATTTTGAAGATTTTAATTTGGTTTCTGCTTCTTTTCCCCATATCAGTCCATAGAGTTTGATATATGCTTCCCAACCGACAAAAAACAGAAAGCAGAGCTGTAGAGATTTAACAGCACTACAAGTATTTATTGATCAGCCGTAGACTTTGCAATACACATTTTAAGAAGTACATGGGAAAGATAGAATCCAGCATAAAAATTGAACATCCCATTGCATGATACAGTCACATAAGTAGAAATGTGGATAAAAGTTTATACAGCAGTAGATATTTTGTACAAACATGCTAAATTAGAGAACTGAGTGAGGTCATTATGTTTGAATGTTTTCAAAATAGGATCAAATCTTTATTGCATTTTAATGTTCTTTAATTTATTTACATCACTTAGGCAAGAGCCAGCTTTAAATACCTTGTATTTGGTGCCTTTCACTCAGAGTTTCACAGGCATCATAGAATCATGTCCTCCGTGTCAGCAATCTTGGAGGACATCAGGTATTGCTAGGGCCTCAGGTAAATTTATCTGAGCAATCATTGTTGACTTCTCTAAGATCTTTGACACAGTAACTCGTTCTCTTCTGCTGAGAAGGCTTGAGTCTGTTGGTTTATTAATAGTGCCACCGGGTGGTTTTCTGTGCATCTCTGCAACTCTGTGCAGAGGATGGTAGTAATTTAAGGGTCTACCAAGAACTGAGCATATCCAGTTGTGTTCCGCAGGGTCCTGTTCTGGGCTTGCTTCTGTTTATCTGAGGGGGCTGGTGGAAGCCTCGTTGACATGAACTACCATCTATATGGGGACCATATGGTGGTCTATGCCTCTGCTTCCCATGCAGTGGCTCAGTTAAAGCCATGGGACGGATTTGTTGGGTGTTGGCCTTTTTAAACCTGAAGGTTGAAGTTAGGCTCTCAAATAAAACAAAACAGATGGTATTCAGGCCTCCAGCAAAATGGAAATCATCCGGGAGAGCAGGAGGATACCTGTAAATACTTGTGTATTTGGCTGGACTGCAGGGGATCTGAAAATACCTACATGAACAAGCTAATTAAGAAAACTAGAACAAGGGTTCTATATGAATATAGATAGGTATAGATGAAGGGAATATCTGGAACCCCAGATCCATATTAAAATGATACAGACTCAAATTATTCCCCTTCAAACAACATGAAGTCTTGCTATATTATGACAATTGCAGTATGACCGCAGGTTAGAGCTGCTCCAGAGGTGAAATAGTTAACTTTCCATGAAGGCATGGAATCTTGGGCGCGAGCTCGGTTGAGGAAGCTCTGTCTGGTTGCTTTCAAACCTAAACTGTCAGATTCTTTACTCCGCCTCACTGAACAGTCGCTCCGGAGATTCCTCCTTTTGCTCGGTTCATGTTCGCGGTTTAAAATACTCAGTTTTCGTCTAATTTTAACCGCAACCGTTCGGTTCAAGCTCTGTCTGTGGTAACGTAAGTAATAGATAGTTTTACATACGAATTTCTGTGTGGAACTTGTAAAACATTTATCGGTTCGGTTTGAACCGATCAGGTTGTGTTTTTGAACTACTAGTCCTTTTTTAGAGTGCGGTTCCCAGTTCCTATCGGTTCTAAAAAACCCGGATTTCATTACAGTTTTTTCCATGGCCCGTGACACGGTTGGGAACTGATAGGAGAGTCTTGCTTGGCGGATTGCCATAAACGGGCAAGTTTTGGTTAGGCTGGCATAATGTCTAAGAAACCCAAAAGAAAAACCGGGCCCACTGGGTTTCAGCACTGTGATGTCTGTGGGGAAGCCTTTGCCAAGGCTGACCCTCACACCACCTGTGTTTATTGCCTGGGGTTTGACCACCTCGATTCAGACTGCCAGATTTGCAAGAATTTCCTTGCTGCCACCGTTCAGAAAAGAGTTGGTAGGCTCGGGGAAAGGGAGGCCAAAAAGTCCTCTGACCCGGATGGCTGGCCCAGTTCGGTGCCAACCAAACCGGAGGGAGTGCCCTCTGACCAGGGCGATACTTCCTCGGGCAAACGAAGAGCTGGCTCCGAGGAGCCAGTTCCTGCAAAAAGGACTAGAAGGTCTGCTGCTGTGGAAAAAGTTATTTCCCCAACAGCTGAAGAGATAGCTAAAGCAATCCAAATTGTCCAGTCTCTTTCCCCGGTTCCTGAACCGACACCATCTGGGAGACGTTCGGTTCACCCGGTTCCTCCAGTTCAAGATTATGATTTTGAGGAATTTTATGAACCGTGGGGGGGGAAGAAGAGTATGAGGAGAGTGAATATGGTCTGGAAGATCTGGAGGCTCCTATTGAACCAGATACCTCCCCAGACAGGCCTTTAAGGGTTCCCCACTAGGCTTTCTGAGTCCACTTCTCACTTCATGTTTTATAAGAAGGTTGCTGAAACTCTTCAGCTTCCTCTTGAGGAAGCTGTTGATGACCAGGAAGAGCCTGATTATGTAGAAATGATGGATATTCCAGAGTCTAAGAGTCTGTCTATTCCCCTTCATAAATCTTTCAGGAAGCAGACAGTAAAAGTTTTAAAAACTCCTCATACTATACCTCCTGTAGACAAAAGGATGGACAGAAGGTATACTTTATCAGGTTCTGGACGTAGAATTTCTTACACAGCAATGCAGCCATGTGGGTGTGTGCAGGCTGCAGCCTGTGACAAGGCAAATATTCCCCTAGCTTCACATCCTCCTGAAAAGGACTCCAGGAAGATTGATGCTATGGCAAAGAAACAGTACATGGCAGCATCCTTGGGACTCAGACAAGCAAATTATATGGCTTATGCTGCCAGATACCAGAAATCCAGATGGGATACTGTGCTGGCTCTAGCCAAACAAGTCCCTGACCAGCTTGCCAGGGAGCTGGAACAGGTGGCTAAAGATGGTATCAAGGCATCAAAGGTGCAATTTCATGCTGCGGTGGACTCTAATGGTGTATCATCAAGAGCCATGGCTACTTCTGTGGCTCTTCGCAGAATGGCTTGGCTCAGGTGCACCACCTTGTCACAGGATACCCAGTCTATAGCCATGGATTTTCCTGTGGTTGGCAATTCTCTGTTTGGGGAGCAAACAGAGAATTACATGAAGAAATGGATGAATACAGGACCACCTATCGGAGTGCACAGGCCAAGGAAAGGCAGGCCACTCCTCAGAAGCAGCTTCCCAAGGGCAGAGGCAGGCCTTTTGAGGCCTTCTACCAGGCTCAAGCCTCCTCTTCCTCCCATGCCCAGAGGGATCTTTAGAGGAAGGGGTAGCAGGTTCAAGCAGGCCTGCTTCCACCCTCAGCCAAAGCCCCTGCCAAGCAGGCACCCTGATGGGAGTGCCAGGGCCGCTTCTCCCTCTACTGGTAGGGGCAGGCTGGCTTACTTTGTCCAGGACTGGAAGTCTCTCACATCAGACAAGTGGGTCCTGGAAGTAGTAAGCCAGGGACTGGTGAGAACCAGATCTTTTCCTCCTGCATCTCCATTGGAGGCACTCGCCTTAGAGTCAGAGGTCTCTACCCTCCTCGCTCTCAGAGCTGTGGAAAGGGTTCCACCCCTACATCAGGGCAAAGGTTTGTACTCCAGGTACTTCCTTACCCCAAAAAAAGACAGGAGAATGGCAGCCCATCCTGGATCTCAGATACCTAAACAAGCACCTTTTAAAACCAAAGTTCAGAATGGTGACTCTGGGGATCAGTTTACCTTCCCTAAGGCCAGGGGACTGGCTAGCATTCCTGGACCTCAAGGATGCCTACTTCCATATTCTCATCAGAAGCTCCCATCGAAAGTACCTTAGGTTTGAGCTTCCCTCAGGCCATTACCAGTTCAGAGCAATGCCCTTTGGACTCACCTCAGCTCCAAGGGTATTTACCAAATGCCTGGCAGTAGCAGGAGCTTGCCTAAGAAGGCAAAAGATTGCCATCTTTCCTTACCTGGACGATTGGCTCATAGTAGGCCAATCCCCAGATCAGGTCAACCTACATCTTCAGATAACTCAGCAATTGCTTACTTCCCTAGGTTTTCTCCTGAATCTCTCAAAATCAGTGCTGGAGCCTGTCCAGCTCCTAACCTTCATAGGCGCAGAACCGAATACCCAGGAAGCCAGGGCCTTCCTCCCCTTAGACAGGGCAAACACCCTAGTCTCCCCTGGCCTCCTCATTCACCCTGCAGGTCTCTCGACCAGCAAGGCATTTTCTGCAGCTCCTGGGACACATGGCTGCTTCCACAGCAGTAGTGCAAGGAGCAAGATTTCAGATGAGAGACATTCAGTTCCATTTGAGGGCCTTTTGGTCTCAAAGAAAGGATCCTCTTTCCAAATTGATCTCAGTAACTCGAACCCTGATCCAAGCCCTGCAGTGGTGGCAGGATCAGAGCAACCTGAGACAAGGAGTTCCCTTCGCCACTCAGCCTCACTCGTAATCCTTACTACGGATGCATCCCTCTTGGGGTGGGGCCCACACGGCGACCCTCACCACCCAGGGACTGTGGTCCCTCAGGAATCTCTGCTCCACATCAACCTGTTTGAGCTCAGAGCAGTTTTCTAGCACTTCAGGCTTTCTCCAAATCTGTTCAGAACAAAATTGTACAGGTCAGAACAGACAACACCACTACAATGTGGTACATCGATCAAACGGGCACTCGGGTTCACGGCCTTGTGCACCGAAGCTATGAAGTTGTGGTTCCCTGGCTTACTCCTGAACACCTCCCTTATGGCAGTTCACCTCCCAAGCAAAGACAATGTCCTGGCAGATACTCTCAGCAGGATCTCTCAGGGCCATCACGAGTGGTCCCTGGATCCCCTGGTTCTGGGAGTGGTATTTGCCAAATGGGGCACCCCGCAAATAGATTTCTTTGCAGCTCCAGACAATCATCAACTTCCTCTCTTTTGCTGCAGGCCCCCAGTCTTGGGCTCAGTCCCTCTGGACACCTTAGCCCTCAGTTGGGAAGGGAAGTTTCTCTATGCCTTCCCCCTTCCCTCTCCTGTTCAAAGTGCTAGTCAAAATCAGATCCCAATCCTGCAAGGTAATTCTGATTGCCCCAGATTGGGCCAGGCAACCCTGGTACCCTCTCCTCCTGTCCTTAGCAGTCCATCCTCCCCTGTGCCTTCCCAAGAATCACAATCTGTTAACCTGTACCCAGGGAAGGGTTTGGTACCCAACCTCAAGTCTCTCAATCTCAAGGCCTGGTTCTTGAAGAGCTAGAGTTTGCTGGCCTCACACCCTCTCAAGGTGTAATGGATATACTCAAGGCTTCTAGGAAGCCTTCTACCAGGGCTACTTACAACTCCAAATGGAAAAGATTTTCCATATAGTGTTCGGAAAAGAATATTTCCCCAGACTCTGCTGATTTACCCACAGTTCTAGATTACATGGTCCATCGAAACACTTTGGGGCTGAGACCAGCTACTCTGAAGATACATTTGGAAGCTGTCTCTGCCTTCATTTCAGCAGGTAAGTCCTCTCCTCTGTCATCTCACCCTGTGTTTTCCAAGTTTTTCAAGGGATTGCTTCACACCAACCCTCCATTCAGGGATCCTGCTCCTGCCTGGGATCTCAATGTTTGCATTGCTCAACTCATGTAACCTCCCTTTGAGCCCTTGTCTTCAGCTGAGCTTAAGTTCTTGACTTGGAAAACTGTGTTTCTGGTAGCTATCACCTCTGCCAGACGATAAGTGAATTACAAGCATTGTCAGTGGAGCCAGACTTTATCTCCTTCACAGAGATAAGGTAGTCCTTCGACTAATAGAAAGTTCCTGCCTAAGGTGGTTTTGGTTTCCACCTTAATCAATCTATTTCTCTCCCTGTTTACTTCACTGACCTTTCCTCCTCTGGTGAGAGGAGGCTGCACAGCTTAGATGTGAAGAGGGCCCTTAGTTACTACATAGAGCGACCAAGGGTCACAGGTTTGACTCCTCCAACTGTTACTCACTTATGAGGAGGTTGGTAGGAAACCTGCCACTAAAGATCCATTGCCAGGTGGATTGTCTCTTGTATCCAATTCTGTTATGAAAAGCTGGGTAAGGTTCCCCCCCTCAGGCCTGAGGGCTCACTCTACCAGAGGTACAGCTGCTTCTCTGGCTGCGGCCAGAGACGTCCCCATTTTAGAGATATGTCAAGCAGCTACCTGGAAAACAGTTCACACTTTTACCAAGCATTATTCCCTGGACATCCAGGCTCGGAGTGATGCTCGATTTGGCACAGCTGTCCTTCAGAGCCTATTCCCTAGGTAGGTTCTGTCCCTCCTCCATGGGGGTACTGCTGTGTAGTCTGCAATTGTCATAATATAGCAAGACTTCATGTTGTTTGAAGAAAATTACTCACCTTAGTAATGTTGTTTCTTCTAATGGAGTCTTGCTATTATGACATCCCTCCTGCCTGCCCCTCTCAGAACCTTGTTTGGCTGTGGGTGGGCACCATAGTGTTGGCACTCTATTTTGCCACTTTGTTGTTTTTGTCTCACCCTCCTTAGGGTGAACTTGTGTTTTATTTAATCTTTGGGTCTCTTGACTTGAGTCTTTTTCGAGGCCAAGAAGTGTGTTTGCTATGTTAGTAGCCAGTTGGCTGAGTGTGGTTTTCAGCTTCCACACAGAACCTTAGTGAGGTTTCGTAAGATCTGTGGGTTTGGGTTTGAAAGCAACCAGACAAAGCTTCCTTAACCGAGCTCGCGCTCAAGATTCCATGCCTTCATGGAAAGTTAACTATTTCACCTCCGGAGCAGTTCTAACCTGCGGTCATACTGCAATTGTCGTAATATAGCAAGACTCCATTAGAAGAAACAACATTACTAAGGTGAGTAATTTTTTCTTCTGGATTATGCAGATGTCTTGTATGACAACTACTCCAGTGACATATTCCATAAATGAGATGATCTTAGAGGGGGCTCTTGCAGCAGGCAATAACTATAAAGACTGAGCTGCCAGGTACTAGGACCACACAGAAAACTTCTAGCTAGCCGTATTCACTGGGGATCACCCCTGATGACGACACGTCGACGTCCAACCTATGGTGTAAATGGGGCAATCCCCCAGCCCATCCCTGACACCCCCAGTTCTTTTCCCGCTGTTGACCCACGGAGATCAGACCTCCACGGACTCCTGCTTCTAGTCAACCACCATTTTCATCGCTTTTCAACTGGGATTTATTTTCACAATTTAATATCTATCTTCTTCTTATATGTCATCTTCTCAGGTGAAGTCTTCTGACCGGCGAACAAAGTGTGCCTGTGGCAAACAGATCCCCGCTAAGGACAGCCACTTCTCGTGCCTGTTCTGCCTAGGCCCTAACCACGACACTGAGGCCTGCCAGCACTGCCAGGAGTTTAACCAGGCTACACAGAGACTCCTCTCAAAGACCCTTCAGGCTTGTCTTCTGCAGCAGAAGTTAGCGACGATGGAGAGGGAGCTCCAAGACAAAAGCTCTTCCTCCTCCCTGGCTTCTGGGGCATCAACTTCTTCCTTCCACAAAGAGAAGTTGAGTGGGAAACACGAGCACCTGGACAAGGATAGGAATCGGCCCCGGTCGGTTTCCTGCTCCAGGTCACCACACAAGTCGGTGGCCACTTCTGGATCTTCCTCCTGCGGGAGGTCGGTCCCTCCTTCACCGGCATCCCTTATTCCTTCCGGGCTGCCCATGTCTTTGCCTCTCTCCCTCATCACCATTTTGGGTAAAGGATCTTCTGGGCTTTGGACATCATCCCCAGCCCCAAAGCCCCTGAAGCTCAGGCCCCTTTTCCCAGCAGGTTCTCAGCCAGGAGGTTCGACTGGCTCTTCTGACCGTGGATCCCAGCCCACCGACCCTCCGGTCTTGGCATTGCCTACGTCTGTCCCGCATTCAGGGATCGACGTCTCTTAAGTGATGCCCAGAGCACACGCTCACCTCTCCCTCACAGGCGATGCCTCTGTCTCTGATGGGAGCTTCTTTTGCTACGCAGGCTACACCTGCACTGGCTGCTTCACCTGACCAGCATCAGCCTCCTTCTCCTCAGTCGTCGCCAGCCACAGCAGCATTGAGCCAGTTGACACCTTTATTGTCATTTGGTTAAACCCCAGCCTGTGCCGGCTGCGCCTTCGGGACAGCCACAACTGATGGTGGGGCCCTTGAAACCGATGCTGGCAAGCTCTTCACCACAAAAGCCATCATCTGGTCACTTGGTTCCTCAGGGACTGATGCCAGAGCCTGCAAAGCCTCAGGGACCGACGCCATGGGATCCCATGTTTACCTACCCAGCGCCGTCACCCTCACCACCGCCTTTGGATTACATTCTATCCTTGCCTTATTCATGGCTTGGTGGGAGTTCATGCAGAACAAGGAACCCGGAAGAGGCCTCCTACCGGTTGCAGCCATGTAGAGCACTGAAACACAGGCGCGGTATCAGTGGGCGAGGCACAAATAGTGGCAGCCAAAAGGGCGAACACACAGGAACGCTGAACAACAGCACAAGAGTGAACCATGCCGCAGGCCTGCATGGGCGAATCCCCATGTGAAATAGACCACACAGCGACCCAGACAGGCCTGAGAAGTCGAGGAGCGAGCATCAGCTGCAGGCCATATGGATGGCCACACACTGTGAGGCAGATGCCATGGAGGACGTGCACACCAGACCACACCAAGGAGGTACACTGGGAGATTATGCACAACCAGTGAAGCATCCCTGAGGAATAGATCAAACACAGCCCTGACCTAGTCAGCGAGCGAACATGGACCAGACAGGCGGGCAGTGCCAAACAGCCTGGCCAAGTGCTGCCCACACACCTGAATCCCCACACCTGCACAACACCACCACCACAGCAGCATGCTATCTGACCCACAGGTACTCACCCCAGCAGAACAGGAGTCCACAGCAATCTACCTGGAGGCGTCCATGGAACAAGGGGTGGTAGCTGGACGACAAACCACTGAATAAAGAGAGGCAGACAGGAATGGACGTATGCATGGCAGCACTGGGCAGGGCTGCAGACTGCCCATAAAGGGGGAAATGACCAGAGTAGCCACAAAACTGCCATCCTATACACAGAATGTCAGTGCACTACATGCAAAGCCAGCAAGGCAAACCAGTAGCCATGCATAACGGCTGTGTCTACCACCGGGACAAGGCAGGTCCCAAAAGTTGTACTGGTGATGCTGAGGCCCCTGAAATGCAACTGCCTCACCGCCATTAACACAGTGGGACCACACCGCGAGTGGTTACTCATAATGGAGCACAACTGTGCTTCAGATGTAGTGGATGATGTGGCGTGTACTCTAGATGCTGCTGGACAGGGCTTAGAGGACCATGGATAGCACGTCACAGGTCGTGGTGACGAGCACCTCGGGGATACCAGTGGCCATTGCAGGAAGACTGCCAGGGGCAAAACTACTGTGCCAGACCATACAGCGCATGCAGCATGTGGCACAGGGGTGACCAACAACAGTCACCAACCTCGAGATACCGGAAGACTTCACCGCGATGGGGCATGGTTCCTGCTGTTCGACAGTGGCCGGGAGTGGGACCATCTGGTCATATACACCACTTAATGGATGGCACATTCTAGGATCGTGCATATGTTGTTCATCCACACTTATTGGCATGTCCCTTTCCCCTTTAAGGATCGCCGCAAGTCTTCAAGCTGGCTCCTCCCACTCAACAGGGTGGTATAACCCTCGGCTCCACTCCATAACGCCAGATCTTCCTTTCCGTTGGAAGATTCAGGTTGCCTCCTTTGTGCTCCCACATTTTGTAGGCCCTGGCTTCAAAACCTTTGGTTATTCCGGAAATTCATCTAGTTCGCATTAGCGATCGCGACTGCTTATCTTCGATTATAGACGACAAGTCTTCACCTGGATTTCACCGGTGTCCATGCAGCCAGAAAATGTCATGCACCGATCCCCACATCATATGCATCTATTGCTTGGGTGTCGACCATGACACCTCAAAGTGCAATTTTTGTCTTGCATTTCACCCTAACGTCCTCGACGACAATCTTGCATGCCTGAAGTTGGGGAGGCCGGAAAAATGGAACCCTCCATTGAAATCAAAGGAGGCTCAGTGGGTGGTTTCCGAGGCCACGTGATACACCGAGCAATTGAAACTCATGCAAGCCTTCGAGGAGGAAGCGGCTTGTGCCACAGAATCTTCCTCTCGGAGCTTCTTCGTTCTGCTCAACCTGGGCTCCACTTTCTCGGGTTCCTTCCGAGAGTTGTGCTAGTCTCTCCCAACTAAGGGAGAAGGTCCTGCGGGCACGCCCTCCTCTTGGTCCCGTAAGCGGGAAAAGGACCCGGGATCGTCTTTGTCTTGGCGAAGATGTTCTTGGGCTCTGGAGAGATCTCGGTCCCAGGAACTGGCAGTATCGACTTCAGTAGGAAATGCCTCTTTGGCCGCTGGCTTCTCGGCTTTACCGTCTGGCCAGTCGACCGGAGTGTCGATCGACGAGGTTGAAATAATTATTGACCCATTTGACCTATTGTCACCGACTCTGGTCGATGATTCTCTCAATCAGACTCCGGTCCTTTCTTTCCCAGATGAGGAGACCCCACCTGCTGGGCATCCCGTCGAGGAAGTGGTCCCTGACCCTGGGAAATCACCAGTCCTGTCGGTGTCTCCCAAGCGACCAAATCGGCCTGTCCGATCTCGATCAAGGTCTAGGACCCTCTCAGCCGATAGGCCAAGGAAGAGCCACAAGTGCTCAAAAAAGGAACGACACCATCGGTCGTCCTCGTCCTCCTCGGATGAGGAGAGGCTCCGGCGGAAACTCCATTGGTGCTACAAGGACCTCATGTGGCAACAGCTGATTTTGTCCAGGCACAAGCCGACCTCGGCTTCTACCCCGGCCATTACTTGGCTTTCACCTCCCAGGCCGAAGCCGACTCCTTCGGAGCTGATTGTCGGCTCCCACGCCCACAGAGCTGGTGAAACCTCCGGTTCGGCCTAAACCGGTCTCTCCACCGATCGTGGTGGAACCCCCGCCCAAGCAGCCTGTGGGAAGGGCTCCTTCTAAGGAAGATAGACCAGACACCGGGCTTCCCTGACATCTTTCGGTCACCGACACCCCGGACCGCCCTCAGCAGGTCGAAGGTGACCTGCGCAGTCAACCATTGTATCCGGATTCCTTGGATTCGGGTGAGACTAGCCTACATTCTCATCCTGGGGATGATGAATCGGCTGGTGGGATAGAGACGGAGGAAGGTCCTTCATCCTTTCAGGACATTTTTCATCTTATCTCTGAGTCTACAGGGATGCCCCCGGAACCTATCCAGAAAAAGGCGGAGTACCCTCTCACAGACATCCTCAAGAGAGGGGATACCCTGATGGAGGCCTTTCCTCTGGCCGAGGCCATAGTTGGCCTGGCCTTAGAACTTTGGCAGTGCCCTGCCTCCTGTCCAGCTCAGTCTGCCTGCATGGCCTCCAAGTATGCGATGTCCATGGGGTCCTTTGTGAGGTTCACAGACCACCCTTCAGCCGAGAGCCTGGTGACCGCCTTTGTGTTCAGGCATACTGGCAGTTCTGATGACACTGACCCACCACCCGAAAAAGAATCCAAACTCTTGGATCATTTGGCTCGAAAGGTCTGTGCGGCCTCATCCTTAGGCTTTCATCAGGCAAGTTCAGCCGTCATCATGGCACACTTCTCCCATGCCCTCTTGGGGTCTTTGGATGAAGTCCTCCCACACCTCCCCGCAGACATGCAGACCACGGACAAGCAGGTCTGGGATCAGGGCCGGGCTGTTGCCAAGCAGCAGCTTTAGACAGCTCTGGACATTGGGGATTCTTGTGTCCCGCGATGGCAGCCGCAGTTGCCTCTTGTCACAGGGCTTGGCTGAGACTCTCCTCTTTCTCAGTAGATACTCAGCACAAACTAGCTGATGTGCCTTTTCTGGGCATCAACCTTTTTGGCCCAGGTGTGGCTGGTCACCTTCAGCGTATTGAGCAGTCCAGTGCCACCTTGGACACTACTTCTGCTAAAGGTTCTTCGAGCAAGAAACAGCAGAAGAAGAAGAAGCCTTTCCAGCACTCTTCCCCTGCGGCACAGCAACCCTCCTTTCAAGGAGGGCAGCAGCAGGCTCAAGCTTGGCGCCCCCAGCCCAAGCCCGGGACGTCCCAGGCCCATAAAGGAGGCTGAGGTTCAGGTCCTGGATCCTCCTCCAAGCCTGCTTAGTTATGGGGTGGGAGCTGCCACCCCCTCTCCCTTCACACCAGCTCTGGGTCCTCCTGTGGGGGGCTGGCTCTGCCATTTTCTTTCCACCTGGTCCGTTATCACCACGGACAGGTGGTTTTAGAAGTGGTTGGTCAGGGACTGCCTCTGGAATTCGAGCATCATCCTCCAAGCTGAGACCGTACACCTCAGGAGGAAAGAGTATCCGTCCATACTCAGCTCTCCGAGACGACATCACTCCGCTCCTTCTGAAGGAGGCAGTAGCTCCAGTGGCGGATTCTCCAACAGACCTAGACTTTGTTTCCAGGTACTTCCTGGTGCCCAAGTGGAGGGGGGCTGGCGCTCCATTCCAGATCTGCACAACCTGAATCAGTATCTCAGGTCACACACCTTTTGGATGGTCACTCTGTCCCAGATCATACCATCCTTGGAGTGAAACGTGGTTCTGTTCACTGGATCTGCAGGACGCGTTCTTTCACATCCATCTCATTGGTGCGTCCTCCACTTCAGAGCCAAAGGGACCCTATATGGGTTCCAAGCCATGACGTCTGGCCTGCCGTCGGCCCCACAGGTCTTCACCAAATGCACCGCAGTGGTGGCAGCTATCTCAGGCATTGGGGGGGTCAGAATTTACCCCTACCTCAACGATTGGCTCTTAGCAGGTCTCACCCAGCAGGAGGTGGAGAGGTCCAGGGACCTGGCCCTCCAGACCTGCTCCCAACTCGGCCTCTTGATCAACAAGGCCAAGTCAGAACTCGTGCCTTCTCAGGTGATGTGCTTCATCGGGGCACAGCTCAACTCTCGTCAAGCCAGAGTTCGGCTCCCGGCAGACAGGGTGGAGGTTCTCTCCTCCTCCTTTGCTCATATGATCCCACTCTACAAGAGTTGTAGCAGGGAGGAGGCAGGGAACTACAGACCAGTCAGTCTTACCTCAGTAGTGGGCAAGATTATGGAGGCACTCCTTAAGGAAAAGATAGTGCAACACCTGGAATCCATAGCAGCACAGGATCCAAGACAGCATGGGTTTACAAAAGGAAAGTCCTGTCAAACTAATCTCATAGATTTCTTTAACTGGGTAACCATAGTGATGGACCAAGGGAGAGCAGTTGATGTCGCCTACCTTGACTTCAGCAAAGCTTTTGATACTGTTCCACATAGAAGATTGATTAATAAGCTGGGTAGGCTCGGGATGGGTAAGAAGTTGGTCAACTGGATGGCAAACTGGTTGGTGGGCAGAAAACAGAGAGTGGTGGTAAATGGTATACAGTCAGAAGAGATGCAAGTCACAAGTGGGGTATCTGGGATCAGTCTTGGGGTCAGTCCTCTTCAATATCTTCATCAGTGACATTGCAGATGGACTGGAGGGTAAGGTTCGACTGTTTGCAGATGACACCAAGATCTGCAACAGAGTAGATGATCCAGATGGGGTGGGCAGAATGAGAAGAGATCTGGATAAACTAGCAAAATGGTCTGGTTTAATGTAAAGAAGTGCAAGATCATGCACATAGGAAAGAGAAACCCTGAAGTCAATTATAGGCCAGGAGGGGAGTTTCTGGCAGTCACAAGGGAAGAAAGAGACTTGGGCATCGTCATCACCAATGATCTGAAATCATCCAAGCAGACCACTAAAGAAGTAGATAAGGTTGGGGGATGTTAGTGTGTATTAGTAGGGGTATCACAAGTCAGAAGAGGGAGGTTAGACCCCATCTGGAGTACTGCATGCAGTACTGGAGGCCACACCTTCACAAGGACATTAACCAAACTGAGGCAGTCCAGAGAAGGGCAACCAAAATGGTGCAGGGACTGCAACAGAAAACATATTAGGACTGATTAACGGAGCTCAATATGTATACCCTAGAGCAAAGGAGGGAGAGAGGGGTGATATGATCGAAACATTCAAACACCTTAAGGGCATTAACAAAGTGAGAGAGTCTAATGTTTCAATGTAAGAAAAAAAGCAGGACAAGAAGACTCAGCATGAGACTAGAGGGAGGCCGATTAAGGGGTAATGTGAGGAAGTTCTTTTTCATAGAAAGGATGGTGGATGCATGGAACGGCCTACCTCAGGAAATGGTGGATATGAATATAGTGCAGGGCTTCAAACAGGCATGGGATAGGCATAAGGGAGCAATACAGATGAGTATGAATAGATACGCCATTGACAGAGTAAAGGCCGATGGCACATTTATAAGGTAGAAAAAGAAATGGGCAGACTGGATGGGTCTTGTGGTCCTTATCTGCCGTCATTTTCTATGTTTCTAATAATTTCTGGTTGGGCAGTTGCACCCCGCCCAAGACTTTCTGTGCCTTCTGGGTTACATGGCAGCGTGCACCTCCATGGTCCATTGGGCCCGGTGGCACATGTGCCCCATCCAGTGGGAGCTGGCCACCCAGTGGACTCATTGACATGGTCATTTTGACCAGCTGATCACTGTAACTCAGAAGATGTGGGGACACTCTCCAGTGGTGGACTGCCCCAGACCAGTTGCAGGAAGGGATCCCATTTGTCCGCCCAGAGCCAATGGCTGTCCTCATGACCGATGCCTCTCTCATGGGCTGGGGAGCCCACATGGGGGACAAAATGGCCCATGGGTTCTGGACCCCCGAGGAGACCCAATACAACATTAACCTGTTGGAGCTCAGAGCAGTCAGACTGGCACTGTCAGCTTTCGCTCCTCATCTCTGGGATCAAGTAGTTCAAATCCAGACGGCCAATACCACGACCATGTACTATCTCAACAAACAGGGCGGCATGCACTCCCATCTGCTTTGCAGGGAGGCGCTCGCATCTGGACCCTCATCAGCCATCTGGAGGCGGATCTCCTAGCCATTCATGTTACAGGAGCCTCAAACCACTGGCTGATGCTCTCTCAGCCACTTAGGCAAGACATCCCAGGAGTGGTCTCTCCATCCAGAGGTAGCTTACAGCCTGTTCACCCACTGGGGCAAACTGATGGTGGACTTGTTTGCCTCCAGGAAAAACACCAAGCTGAGGCTGTTTCATGCCCAACCCCCTCAGCAGGGCTCGCTGCAGGGGTATACCTTCTCTAGGCCATGGATCCCAGGCCTCTTCTATGCCTTCCTTCCATTTCCCTTGATCTATAAGGTGCTCCTCAAGGTGAGGAGGGACAAGCAAAGGTGATTCTGGTAGCCCCAGACTGGCCACGCCAGTTCTGGTATCCTGATCTCAGCCTCAGCTGCAGGCCCCGGAGCTGCTTCCAGCACGCCCAGACCTGATCTCTCTGTGTCAGGGGAAGGTATACCATCTGGCCCTTCAATCCCTGCCCTCATAGCCTGGTACATGAGCGGCTAGAGTTCCAGGCTTTGGGTCTTTCCGAGGATGTCCTCACCGTGGTGGAGGCATCCAGAAAGGAATCAACCAGGAAATGTTATGCATTCAAATGGAAAAGGTTTTCCATTTGGTGTCAGGGCAAGGGCCTGGACCTTCTGTCCTGTCCAATGGCTAACATTCTCGACTACCTTTGGTCTCTGTCCAAAGAAGGCCTTCGGTCATTGACCCTTAGGGTGCACCTAGCAGCCATCTCTGCTTACCGGGCGCGAGCCGGTCAGCCGACAGCACAGGAGACAGTGGTTGGGTGCTTTTTCAAAAGCCTGGATCACATATCCCGTCCAGTGTGTGAACCTCCACCTCCATGGGATCTGCTGGTACTGGCAAAGCTCATGGGCAAGCCATTCGAACCAGTGCACAAGTGTGCATTCTCACACTTGTGGAAGACGGCCTTCCAGGTGGCTATCACATCTGCCAGAAGGACAGGGGAGCTCCAGGCGCTTGCGGTGGACTCCCCTTATCTGGTTTTTAACAGGGACAAGGTTGTCCTACTCCCCCAAAAATTCCTTCCAAGGTGATGTCAGAGTTTCACCTTAACCAGGTGTTAACTCTGCGGTATACTACCCTAATTACACCTCAGAGGCCAAATACAGGCTCCATACCCTGGACCTGAGATGAGCCCTCTCCTATAACAAGGAGAGGACAGTGGAAATTCAGGGAGAGGTTCGCCACCCGTTTGTCACCTATGCTGAAGCCGCTTCTGGCAGACCTGCAGCAAAACAGACTATTGCAAGGTGGATTACATCTTGCATAAGTCTGTGTTTTGAGCTGGCAGGCATGGAGCCTCCCAGAGGGATAAGAGCTCATTCTACCTGCCATGCCGCTGCATCGGTGGCTGCATCCAGGGACATCCCTATCCAGGAAATCTGTCAGGCTGCTACCTGGAAGTCAGCAAACACCTTCATTACCCATTACCACATCGACCTTGAGTCACGCCAGGAAGCTGATTTTGGGGTCTTAGTTCTCCAGTCTCTATTTCCCAAATGAGTATTGGTGGGGGGGTGTGCCATGCCTCCCTCCTCCCAGAGAACTGCTAGGAGTCTGCCAATAAGTATGGATGAACAACATATCCATAATCCTAGAAAAACAGGTTACTCACCTGTAACAGTAGTTCTAGGAGCGGTATATGTTCATCCACATGGACCCACCCAACCTCTCCAGCTGCGCACGCACACACCTGGCTTCCAGCGGGCTAAGATCTGGCGTCATGGGGTGGAGCCGAGGATTATACCACCCGGGTAGGTGGGAGGAGCCAGCTTGAAGACTTCCGGTGATCCTTAAAAGGGAAAGGGACATGCCAATAAGTGTGGATGAACAACATATACCACTCCTAGAACAACTGTTACAGCTGAGTAACCTGTTTTTCCGAGCCTGCCCATCCCTCTTCAACCAGCTGTACCCTGTACACACTGTCCAGTCAGGTGCAGTCCTGCCAGCTGTGTTTGCCCTCACTTGCGCCAGGAGGGCACAGAGCTATGTACGACTGCTGGGCCAGTGGCGCATCCACCATCTTGGTCTAGCACCCACCTCTGTCCTGCTGGACTTTGAGCATGCCAGCTGGCGCATTGTATCAGTGTTTCCAGAGACCCACATCTGAGGCTCCTTTTTCCACTTCTCACAGTCCATCTGGCACAAGATCCAGCAGTGCCCAGATGTCCTGCAGAAGTATACCAGTGACCCAGATTTTGCCCTGCATCTCTGGATGCTGATGGCTGTGGCGTTTGTCCCACCATCTGACATGCCTGCAGTGTTCCAGGAGCTGCTGGAATGGGACTACATGGCACAGAACGAGGAGGTGCTGCAGTCGATCCTCGATTACTTTGAGAACACCTGGATCAGTTACCCCACTGGCCAGTCCAGTCGCAGATGTGCTACCTTCCCGACTGAACAGTGGAACTGCCATGGGGCGACCATCCAGGGCCTGGCCAGAACCAATAACACTGTGGAGGGGGTGGCATAGGGCATTCAACATCAGGATCGGGTCGTGCCACCCCAGCATTTGGCGTCTGCTTGACTCCCTCTGCGAAAACCAGCGGATGACCGTGGTCTGGTCCAAGCAGTTGGTCTCCATGGCCAAGGCTCCTCAGGTCTGGCACCGTTACCGGGATCTGAATGCCTGCATTGCCACCGTGGTGGCAGAGTACACCACATGGAGTCACTATGATTACCTCCGTGGCCTGGCACACAACTTTACCTTTCATGTGTGACTGGGCACACGGTGGCATGCTGCAATGCCGCCTGGCATTGTTGCTGCCCGATGTGCTCTGCCCAGCCACCTGCAGTCTGTCCGCCTGTTGCAGGCCACCTGCCACCACATGACATGGGCACAGCAGGCTGATACTGAGCCCAGCTGTGAAGTGGTGCCACCCTGGTATGGGCACCCGCTCATTCTTCACATGTCCATGTGTCACTCTTAGGACCCCTTCCCTAGTGCTGCGCAGGGTGCCCCCTTGCTGCCATCCCACAGGCACCTGGCAGTGCTTCCATTGCAGTCATGTGCTCCTCCTGTCATGGCTGGCTTGCTGCTGTCCTGGGCATCACTGCCCTATGGTCCCCCCATGTGATCCTGTGCCCCTGCCCTTCCCTCCATGGGGCCTCACCCCCCCCGCAACCATTTACTGGCCTGTTGCCGTGCACATCACGCACTCCACCATGGGTCTTGTTGGGCACGCTCAGTGCTGGTTGCCCTCATGTGCACACCTGTGCCTGCGTGCCGTGTGGCACAGGTGCACCGTACAACATGTCCTTTTCGCCTTTGCCTCCTGCCTGCACTCACCCCGCGGGTCGCCTTTGTTGTACATTCTCCCTTGGTGCACATTCACCCTTGGTGTGCATTTCCCCTTACTGCACATTCACCCTTCCCACCTTCGCTCAGTGGGGATGCATTCTTGGAGAGTCGCCCACATCTCATAAATCCCTCCTACCTCTTCTCCGGGGGAACCTTCCCCCACCAGTCCAGGTTCTCCCTACCGCTCTCCTGTCTCCCGGTGATAAGGAGGATCTGCACAAGAATGATCGCCATTCACCAATGCTGATCCCAGACTCTGAACCATCTGGGAGGATTCCTCAGAAGAGGAGGAGGACTCTGAGGATTCCCAGTTACCCTTTGAACCTGAGGAACACAGAGGTACCCCCAGATGCTCTCCTAGCAATCCAAATTTCCTGGATTTCATGAGGCACATTCAGTCCCTCATGGGCTGGAACTCTGAAGAACTGGACCCAGACCACCGACATCTGGCAGCCTTCATCCGTGAGAAGGAGACTCTGCCTATGTTTATACCTCCTGTTATTGACTCCTTTGAGGATGTCAACAGGGCCACCTGAAATCACTCATCTTCCACCCCAGCCCTACCTAAGAAGGCAGGCGGGCTTTACCATGCCCCCAGGGACGAGCCTTTTTATGGGGAGCATCCAGTGGCTGACTCGGGTCATGAACGCTGCTCACGACCATACTGAAAGACCCAGGCACCTCAGCATGCAACCTCCAGATAAGGAGTCTAGACAGGTGAGCTTCTTGGGTAATGAGGTCTGTGCCTCAGCCACTTTTTCCATCTGGTCATTGAACTGCTTAGCACACATGGTTCAATACCAGAATGCCTTTGGGACAAAGGTCTGGAATTGGTGCAAACCCTCCCAGAAGACCCTACTAAGTCTCAGTTGACCCAACTTCTGGAGCCAGGGTCGGACATCGGTAATCATTTCCTACGAGCATCCTACGATACTGCAGAAGTGGCCAGATGAGTGGCAGCCATGGGCATATGTATTTGCCACCATTCTTGGCTAAGGGTTTCCGGCTTTGCCTCTCATGTGCAGCACAAAATCCTAGATGCTCCCTACAGGGGGTCAGTTCTCTTTGGCGAGGATGTCCAGAACATTATCTCCCACCTGCAGGAATCAGACCATGCCCTTAAGTTGGTACATTCCTTGTACCGTTCCCTGCAAAAGCCCCAACAGCGTCGGCCCGCTCAGAGGAACCAGCATCAGCAGTCCCGAGGACAGCAGTGCAGAGGAGCTTTCAAATATAAGGCCCGCTCCCAGGCAACAGGAGCCTCAGCCCCTAGGGCCTCCCCTGCTGCCCTGCCCATCCAAGGTTCTTCAGCATGACTCCTTGCTCCACCCCCCTTCTCAGCAGAAGCTTTGCGGGAGGCGGTGGGGGGGGTAACTTGTCCCTTTACACGGATGGATGGCGTAGAATCACCTCAGATCAGTGGATGCTTCAAATAGTAGAAAGGGGAAATGTTCTAGAATTTCAAGAGATACCCCCAGACAACCCTCCCTTGCACTCCCACTATCCTTCAGATCATATTGCTCTTATTCAGTAGGAGATTCAGGCACTGCTGAGCAAAAAGGACATAGGACCTGTTCCCTTAAATCAAAGGGGAAAGGCTTTCTATTCCCATTTCTTCCTGGTCCCAAAGAAGACCAGCGATCTGAGACCAATTCTGGATCTCAGCCACCTGAATCTATTTACAGAATACAAACACTTCAAGATGGTTACCTTTCAGAGTCTTCTCCCTCTTCTTCATCAAGGAGATTGGCTCTGCTTCCTGGACATGCAAGATGCCTACCTCCACATCCAGGTCTTCCAGACCCACAGGAGGTTTCTACGCTTTTGCTTCCAGGGGAACCACTACCAGTTCAGGGCCCTTCCTTTCAGCCTTTCCTCTGCACCTCGAGTCTTCGCCAAGTGCCTTTGGCCCTCAGTAGACAGGGTCTTTATGTCTTCACCAACCTCAATGATTGGCTCCTCACAACCCCTTCCAGAGGCCATCTGTTTTGAACAATGGAGATCACCTTCAGTTTGTTTTGGACACTGGGCATCACCCTAAACCTGCCCAAGTCCTCCCTCTGGCCAAGTCAAAGACTGCAGTTCATTGGAGAAATCTTTGATTTGGCTCAGGCCAAGGCCTTCCTGCCTCCAGACAGAGCAGATTGCCTGGGAGCACAAGCCTAATTGATGTCTTCATCGCATCAAGTCCCAGTCAGATCATTCTTCAGACGCTTGGAGTACATGGCGGTGGCCATAGTCACTGTTCCGCTTGCCAACCTGCGCATGAGGGTGCCTCAGTGGACCATATGGGTTTAGTGGGACAGTGCATGTACAATTTGGAACAGGGATCCTCATATCCAGTCTTGTGTGGCAAACTCTGTCCTGGTGGATGAACCCCTCCGACCTCCTCAGAGGGGTTCTCTTCTCTGTGGAATCTCCAAATCAGATTCTCACAACAGACTCATCCTTTTTGGGCTGGAGTGCCCACTTAGCAGACTGTCTGACCCAAAGGACCTGGTCTCACCAAGAGCAGCATCTCCACATCAGCGTGCTTGAGATGTGAGCAATCCTTCTTGCCTTTAGAGCCTATCAGACCCATCTTCTCCAGGCCCTCTCCTGATTTAGACAGACAGCATGTTGGTAGTATATTATCTCAACAAGCAAGGGGAGGCTCACTCATACCCCCTGTGCAGGGAAGCCATGAGAGTTTGGCATTGGGCCATAGAACATGACCTAGTTCTAATGGCAGTTCATGTTCGAGGCATCCAAAATGTCCTGGCTGAAGCCGGTCCAGGTCAAAAACTCATGAGTGGGAGTTTCTGTCCTCCGTGGTTGAGGATCTCTTCAACAGGTGGTATCATCCTGAGTTGGACCTCTTTGCATCCCCACTCAGTGTAAAACTGCCCAATTTCTGCTTGCTAGATCCAGGTCCTGGTGTTTTCTGGCAAGACGTGTTGTCTCTCTCGGACAGGGAGAGTTCTGTATACCTCTTCTCCCTTTCTGTTTCTGCAGAGAGTTCTTCTCGAACTGCAGTCATTGATGGTGGACATGATTCTGATAACTCCCTACTGGCCACGGCAGTTATGGTTCCCCTTGTTGAAACAGCTGGCAGTGGGACCTTCACTTCCCCTGCCCCTTTGCTCCCACCTGCTCTCACAGGACCAGGGCACTCTGATTCACCCGGACTTCAAGTCTCTTCATCTTCATGCGTGGCTCCTTCAGACTTGGCCATCGCACGATTTGGGGTCTCCTCTAGAGTGGCTGATGTTCTGGTAGCTGCCAGGGAGCCTTCTACCAGAGCCACTTACGCCATGAAGTGGAAGCGGTTCTCCATCTGGGCTGCCACCTGGCATTTGGATCCCTTCAGTTGCCCAGTGAATCTCATCCTGGAGTACCTTTTTTCCCTCTCAGATTCTGGTCTGGGTTATTCCTCTATCAAGGTGCACCTTTCTGCCATCTCTGCGTACCATGCACCCATTGATGGCAAAATACTGCCTAACTAAATCTGTCCCACATTTTTTTGCAGGGCATTCTCCATTTGAAACCTCCCTGGAAGACTAGGTTTGCTGGCAAAGGCACCTAGCTTCACCTGAGCTCTTTTCTTATAGGTTTGGTTGTAAGGACAGAGCAAGGAAAAAGATTAAGGCTTCTTTTGGCTAGGCAGATTTACTGTGTGTTACTATTTTCTTTTGTGCTCACAGGGTTTGTTACTGTTTTTTACTTGCATTTTGCTGCTGTAATCTTCTCTGATTCAAATTGCTGTTACAGGCTATACTTTCTGCTGCATTATTACATGGTGTGCCTACAGGTTTGTTACTGCTGTAATCTTCTCTGATTCAAATTGTTTCATGCAAGGTACATCTTCTGTTACTGCTTTATTTTTCTCTGTAGCAAAGGATTTTTTGCAGAGTATATCTTATGTGAAATTGGTACAGGTGGTGCTTACATTTTTGTGCCTTTTTTTATCTATCATTAGGCTAAGCTTTCAGGGTTACTGCATTTGTTGGTTGTTTCTGCTCTTACTTCCTTGTTTCTTTCGTCCGTGGTTCTTTTTTGGCAGGGGAAGGGCCCAGCCACCCACCCCCATCCCCAACCACCCCATGCTACACTCCTTTTATAGAGTAGCACAGTCGTGACATTTCCTGTAGCAAAGCAGAAAGGGGAGGATCACAGGGGTATCCATGCAGTGACCTCACTTACAGGGGCACAAGTTATTTAACTTGTTATAACAAGTTATACAAAAACCAAAAACAAACAAAAGAAAAAACTTTTGCTTTCATTTTTCTCCTTCTGATTATCTGGACAAGGTTATAAACTCAGTAGCTCAACTGAAATGAATATTATTAACTGTAGGTACTGCTGGACTTTTCAAAAGGGCAGTTATACAGGATTTGGGATGCTGTCCTACATGCTGGACCATTGGAAATCTAAGGGCTTGGCTCCGGGCAGCATGGGCAGAGATTGCGTGCCTTAAATTGCATATTTAGGGGGAAATATAAGAACCACCTGCCATTTCCCCAATATCTAACTGAAGCACCTCAACCTCAGAGGGTGGTTGGCAGGTGGTTAGGAGGGGCAAATTGGGTGCCCCTTCACTCAGTTTTCTCCAACGTATCACCTCCACAAACCATATAAAAACTATAAACAGGTATCTACCTCTATCTCCGAAATCAAAGGGGCAGAGGACACTGCAGAGCAGGACACTGTCGCACAGAAGCTAGTGCTACAAAACTCACCCAAAACAGGGATCAAAACAAAAAAAAGTAAAAAGGAAATCCAAAACACTTCTGATCATAGATTTCATGATTTGAGCAGTTAATACCTACCTCCAGCCGGGGTAATGGTCAGATGTCTCCCAGGTACATCAGCATGGAGAGACACTGACTGCATTCCTAAAATCATGCAGGAAGCAGGAGAAAACATTGACATCCTGGTACACATAGGGACTAACATTCTCGTGAGCCGGTCAGTTATGGAGACCAGGGAAAGCCTGACCAGGCTGGGAAACAAAATGTCATCCATTTCATACAGCATCTCCTTTTCTGAGATCCTGCCAGTCTGGGAGAGGGGGGAAGATGGACAGAAGGTCAGAGAAGGGGAGATAGGGGAGCTAAACATGTGGCTCAAGGGCTGGCACCAGGAAAAAGGACACACATTTGTAGGTAACTGACAACAGTTTTGGGAGGGAAGATTCTTTAAATTTGATGGACTGCATCTGACTAAGGAGGGAGTCAGTGCATTGGGGCAGAAGTTAGATGTTTGCAGAATATTTAAACTAGCAAATGGGGAGAGAGGTGCAGCACCCGATACATTGAACAGGAAGAACACCCCTCCCCCCTCAGCTAGTGATCAAACACGAGTTCAGCATGTTTGTAGTTCATTTACATCACCAGATAAGGAAAAAGGTCCGGCTCCCCATACGATTAGCAGGGGAAACGCCGGACCTCGCCCAACAACTAAGGCACTAAAATCTGGCCAATGCAAAATCATGTGCACAAATGTCCACAGGCTGGGAAACAAGATCCCAAACCTGCAGGCTACAATGATGGAGGCTAAACTGGACATAGTAACCATTAGCGAGACATGGTTCACCAGTAACCACACTTGGGAGACTTCAGTACCCGGCTATGTATTGTTCAGAAGAGACCGAGGTGCACAAAAGGGTGGGGGGCCCCTTTATGTCAATGAGAATATTAAACCTGCAGAAATTCAGAATACGCATAAGGAGCCAGAAGAACTGTGGGTCATGCTGGAAACAGGAAATGGGACAGCCATACGAACTGGGGTTGTCTACAGGCCTCCAGACCATGGGGAGGACATAGACACATCACTGTTAGAAGATATGCAAAACATGAATGCTAAAGGGGAGGTTCTGATAATGGAAGACTTCAACATGCCTGATACAGATTGGTCAATACCAGCAGGAACATCCGCCAGAACTAGACACATAGTGGATTCCCTGCGGGGGGAGGGCCTCAAACAACTGGTACAACAACCCACAAGAGACAGGACTATCCTAGATCTAGTACTGACTAACGGGGAAAGGATCACAGATGTCCAAGTAGAAGGTCACCTTGGGGCCAGTGACCATCACATGGTATGGTTCAATATGGCCACTAGAACTAAATCATCCCATTCCAGGGCAAAAATATGGAACTTCAGAGGCGCTGACTTTGATATGATGGCCAACAGAGTTAAACTAGCCCTGGCAAGAAGAAATACAGGTAAGGGGGTACAGACAAAGTGGGCAAGCATTAAGGATGCAATACTTGAAGCAACATCCCATTGTGTTAGGGAGAAGAGCAAGAGCAAAAGAAGGAGGAAACTACTTTGATTTTCAAAAACAGTAGCAAAAAAGGTCAGAGCCAAAAGGTTGGCCTTCAGGAAAATTAAGGGAATGCAGGCAGGACGAAGATAGGGAGGAATACCAAACTTCCCTATTGGGAAGCATGGAAGGCAGTAAGGCAGGCAAAGGCCCAACCCAAGGAAACACTAGCATGAACAGTAAATGAAGGGGACAAGACTTTCTATAGATACATTAGTGAAAGGAGAAAGTCCAGAGGGGGTATTGCTAAGATCAGAGGGAATGAGGGGGAGTCTTTTTTTCAGAATTAAACTCCTCTTGACCACAGATGCAAAGAGACAGCTTGTCCAATCTACATTCCTTTCATTAATTGACTACGCCGACTTCATTTATGGCCATTGCCCTGCCTCATATCTTGCAAAACTGAATGTATTATATCACAGAGCACTGAGATTTATAACTGGCCTCCTGTACTCCACACATCACTGCTCTTTATACACAGCCGTAGGGTGGCCCTCCCTTCAATACAGGCGTTATAGAAATGCAGCCCTATGGACGCTCAGAGCCCTTACCAACAAACTCCCACAATACGTTTTTGACTGTCTGCCCCTTAGTCCTATTAGGAACTATGCCTTAAGAAGTCAATCGCAGATTTCTTTGAATGTCCCAAGGGCCAACACTCGCTTTGGAAGGACTGCCGTAAGCTATGCCCTGCCTACTCTCTGGAATAGGATACAAAAATCATTGCGACTTAGCTCACCTGTCAGTCCTGCCTTCATTAAGACCCTCTATGACAAAACGTTTGCTGAAATCTGTAATTGCTGCTATCGCTCCTAGCAGCTTGACTATTGTTCCTTTCTTCTTCAACACTAGTCCCAGCTGCTTATCCAAATCAGCCCTTGCCACTACTACTCCCCCCTCCTCTGCCCCACTTGCCCTTAGCACCCTCTGCATCCTCTTATTCACCACCTTCTGCCGATTTACCTAAGGCTTACACACTGTTATGCGCACCTCCATAGCTTAGGAATTTCCATCCAGGCCTGTAACGTGTTTCGCTGGACAGGAATATAAATAATCTTTCTTTTTCTTCTGTGGTTTGTATATGACATCCATACACATCCTGCTCCTGTGGGAACTGTATATATATATTACGTTCGGGTTGTGTTATGTATATCTTTCTTGTACATGTGACTTGGAATGTAAATACTCTGCTCCTATCAGTATTGTAAACACGTTCTTTTTGTATTATGTATATTTATATGTAACTGTACAATTTTTCCTGCCAACAGCGGGTCCACCTTGTAAATGAGCTTGCTCAATGGTGACCGCCTGGATAAATAAAGATTTGATTGATTGATTGATGTGTGACTACATGTACTATGTATTCATTCTCTCTCCATTACACTGTTATTTTTTCTCATGTATTGTTGCGTTGTCTGTATTGATGTATGATTATGTGTATTGTTTATGACTTGTGAGATGCAGGTCCACCTTGCAAATCAGCTTGCTCAATGGTGTCCGCCTGGATAAAGATTTTGATTGATTGATTGAAAAGCATCGATCCTAAATAGATACTTCTGCTCAGTATTTACTGAGGAGAAGGTAGGGCAGGGCCCACAGCTCAGCACCATGGACATGGTGGAGGGAGGTGTGCACAAGTCCCTTCACAAAAGAAAGGGCCCTACAAGAGCTCGCTTAGCTCAGGGTGGACAAGGCAATAGGACCTGATGGCATACATCCCAGGGTACTAAAGGAGCTAAGGGTGGAACTAGCGGAGCCATTATCAGAACTGTTTAGTGAGCCTCTGAGCACAGGAGAGGTCCCAGAAAACTGGAGAAGGGCCCATGTGATCCCGCTCCACAAGAGTTACAGCAAGGAGGAGGAGGCAGACAACTACAGACCACTCAGTCTTACCTCAGTAGTGGGCAAGATTAAGGAGACACTCCTTAAGGAAAGGATAGTGCAACACCTGGAATCCATGGGAACACAGGATCCAAGACAGCATGGGTTTGCAACAGGAAGGTCCTGTCAAGCTAATTTCATAGATTTATTTGACTGGGTAACCAGAGTGGTGGACCAAGGGGGTGTAGTTGATGTCTCCTACCTTGACTTCAGCAAAGCTTTCGATACTGTTCCACATAGAAGATTGATTAATAAGCTGGGTAGGCTCGGGTGGGTCAGAAGTTGGTCAACTGGGTGGCGAGCAGAAAACAGAGAGTGGTAGTAAACAGTATACAGTCAGAAGAGACTCAAGTCACAAGGGGGGTACCTCAGGGACCAGACCTGGGGCCAGTCCTCTTCAATGTCTTCATCAGTGACATTGCAGATGGACTGGTGGGTAAGGTTTGTCTGTTTGCAGATGATACCAAGATCTGCAACAGAATAGATGATCCAGATGGGGAGGGCAGAATGAGAAACCTGGATAAACTGGCAAAATGGTCAGAAGAGTGGCAACTGGGGTTTAATGCAAAGACGTGCAAGATCATGCACATTGGGAAGAGAAACCCTTAAGCCATCTATAGGTTGCGAGGGGAATTTCTGGCAGTCACAAGGGAAGAAGGAGACTTGGGCATCATCATCGCAGATGACCTGAAATCATCCAAGCAGACCACTAAAGCAGTAGGTAAGGCTAGAGGGATGTTGGGGTGTATTAGTAGGGGTATCACAAGTCGTAAGAGGGAGGTCATAATCCCACTTTACAAGACATTGGTTAGGCCCCAGCTGGAGTACTGCATGCAGTACTGGAGGCTGCACCTGCACAAGGACATTAACAAAATGGAGGCAGTCCAGAGAAGAGCAACCAAAATGGTGCAGGGACTGCATCAAAAAACATATGAGGACAGATTAACAGAGCTCAATATGTATACCCTAGAGCAAAGGAGGGAGAGAGGTGGTAAGATCAAAACATTCAGACTTCTTAAGGGCATTAACAGATGAAAGAGTAATGTTTCAATATAAGAATAATAGGACAAGAGGACAAAGCATGAGATTAGAGGGAGGCCGATTGAGGGGTAATGTGAGGAAGTTATTTTTCACAGACAGGGTGGTAGATGTGTGGAATGGCCTACCTCAGGAAGTGGTGGATATGAATACAGTGCAGGGCTTAAAACAGACATGGGATAAGCATAAAGGAGCAATACAGATGAGTATGAATAGATAGACCATTGACAGAGAAAAGACATATGGCACATTCATAAGGTAGAAAAAAATGGGCAGATTGGATGGGCTTTGAGGTTCTTATCTGCCGTCAACTTCTATGTTTCTATTAGGGACCCAGTCCCACCACGGGATCTGTTGTTTATTTTGGAGAAGCTCACTCTTCCTCCCTTTGAACCTGCTGCAAGCTATGAGCTACGCATTCTGTCATGGAAAGCATTGTTTTTAGTTGTCATTACTTCAGCTCGGAGGATTTCCTAGCTTCAGGCTTTGATATGCAAAGAGCCTTACTTGGTTTTCCACAGAGACAGAGTATCTTTACAGACCAATCCTAAGATTTTGCCTGAGGTGGTATCTGAGTTTGCTTTGAACCAATCCATCCACCTGCCTATTTTCCTAAGTATTCTAATCAGGGAGAGGTTTTACTTCATACCCTAGACGTTCATCGGGCGCTTCGTTTCTATCTGGACCACACCCGCCCTTTGAGAAAATCCAACCAGTTTTTCATTTGCCCCAGGAAAGAAGGGGCTCCTGTTTCCAAGCAGTGTTTATCTAAGTGGTTAGCTAATTGCATTGTTTATTGCTACTGCAATTACGACAAGCCCTTGCCAGGCCAGGTCAGAAGTCATTCTACCAGAGGTATGGCTGCCTCCACTGCCTCCTTCAGAAATGTGTCTACTGCAGACATTTGTGCAGCCACTGCTTGGGAGTTCTGTCCATACTTTAGTGAAACACTATAGTTTGGAGATTGTCTCCAGGAGTAGAGCCGGTTGCAGTCTTGCAGTCCCTCCAGGGCCTCCAGTCATAAAGCTCCTATGACTGCTGTTGTCCTCCTCCCAGTTGACTGAGTCTGTTCCTCTGCTGCTTGGGATTCAGTCCTAATGGTTATTGCCTGCTGCAAGAGCCTTCCCAAAGTAAGATAGTACAGTTATGGAAGAACTTACCATAACAGTAGATCATTGAGAGGAGCTCTTACAGCAAGGCACTGCATTCACGCCCTCCTTCCCCGATTGCTGTTTCGCCATCGCAGCTTCTTCTGCTGTTCTCATTTAAGAGGAACCTCCTCAGTTCTCCTATTTCTGTACATGCAGGAGTCTCCGCTGGGAGAAATGCGGATAGGCTGGGGACTGCCCCTTTTATACCATAGGTCGGACATTGGCATGCAGATATCAGGGGCCGTCCCCTGCTGAATACTGCTAGCTAGAAGTTCAGTCCTTATGGTTATTTCCTGCTGCAAGAGCTCCTCTCGAAGATCTGTTTTAAGTTCTTATGTAACTGTACTTTCTGTATAACCAACTAGTCTAGTACTAGAATGTCCAAAGGAAACACATCACTGTGAGATGTACAGGAAGTTGAGGTGGCTGTGGCTGTTTTTATCAAACCACAGAAGGTGACATAAATACATTTTCCCATTAAAGTGTATTCAGGGATCAAGTTCAGAATATATGAACAATCGTGATCTTCTTTGAGGCTATCTTTTCCATTAGGCCACACGGAAATGTTTTCTAGCTGTGAGCCACCCACACTGACATCACGCATCAGCATCTACATAAATGTTGTCAGCGCCATCTCTCCTCCATTTTTCCCCATCAATTGTTCTCATTGGACCTACTGTGGAAACACCAACCAACTAGCAATTGTCATTGATTATTTTTTATTTACGTGAATCATTAAATTTTACTGATGTCACTGCGTCTGCATAGTGCTGAACGAGCAACTTTTTTCTGGTACTGAGAGTGTGGAGAAAAGATTTATAAGGGCAATACACACACAGTTTATTTCTGATGTTTAGATATCTGTCACAACGTCCAGGCTTATGAGATTTGCCAGGGCTTCAATCAAGTGACCACATGACACAGAAGAAAGGCACTGGAGAAGTTTTTGCTAGGGAAAAAAACTCTGGAAAAACCTAGGGTCAGAAATCGCCATCACGAGCCACATCAACCAAATTACGGTCATCAAAATCGAAAGACCGTGAGAAAGACAGATCAGGGCACAAGCATAAACATAGCGAGAAAGACAAGTCTACTTCCCCAGTGAGGCCTGTGCTACCATTGTGGCCTGCAAGTACTCTGCCTTCTAGGGATGTGAATATGGTGTTCTATCGGAACATCTTCAAACTGGCTCCTCTCACCCACCTGGGTGGTAACGCCCTCAGCACCGACCCCTGACATCAGATCTTTCTATCCATGCTCTCATGCTGAAGAGGCCCTTTGCTTTATTTTTTTCTAACTTTAATAAAAAATTTGTGTTCAGGGTTGGACAGAAACAGGCTTGGCATCCCTGGCCCAAATCAGTGGCCTCAGTCGTCAGGGAGCCAGGAGTTAGAGGTCCTGGCAGCCCCCCCACCGGTTCCTCCACTGCTTCCAAGCCTGCCCAGTGACAGGATGGGGGTGCCTTCCCCATTCCTATACTGAGCCCCCTTGGTCCTCCTTTGGGGGGCTTACTCCCCAACTTCCTTTCCACCTGGTCCACTGTTACCGAGGACAGGTGGGTTCTCGAGATGGTCACTCAGGGTCTGCCTCTGGAGTTCGAGGCATACCCACCCTGCTGAGCTCACACTCCACGGGAGGGCATAGTGCCCGTCAACATCCTGTTGGTCCTTTGGGGTGACATTGCCCAGCTCCTCCGCAAGGAGGCTGTGGATCCTGTCTCGGAACCTCCGGAACACCCAGGGTTTGTCCTCAGGTACTTCCTGGTACCAAAACGGATGGGGCTGGTGCTCCATCTCAGATCTGCATGACCTGAACAAGTTCATCAGGCCACGCAGCTTCAAGATGGTCACTCTGTCTCAGATTATACCGTCTCTTGAGCAAAACATGTGGTTCTGCTCTCTGGATCTTCAGGAAATGTTCTTTCACATCCCAACCCAGCCATCCCACCATCTGTTCCTCCACTTCTGGGTAGGGGGGATCCACTACGAGTTCTAGGCCATGCCATTCGGCCTGTCCTCTGCCCCCCAGGGACTTCACCAAATGCATTGCAGTGGTGATGGCCGCCTACCTGAGGCGAAGAGGAGTTTAGGTTTACTCCTAATTGGATAACTGGCTGATCACAGATCCCTCCAGGCAGGAGGTGGAGTGGTCCAGGGACCTAGCCCTTCAGACCTGCATCTCTCTCTTGGCCTCCTGGTCAATGAGGCCAAGTTGGAACTCATGCCCTCACAGGTGATCAGTTTCATTGGGTGAAACTCGACTGTTGCAGAGCCAGGGCTCGGCTCCCAGTGAACAGGACAGAGGCTGTCTCCTCCTTTGCGCGATCATTTCAGGTTGGGCAGTTGCACCCTGCATGGGACTTCCTGCACCTCTTTGGATACATGGCAGCCTGCACCAGTATGGTCCATTGGGCCCACTGGAGAATGTGCTCTCTGCAGTGGGAGCTGGCTTGCCAATGCTCTCAGTGCAAGGGCCATTTCGACCAGCTGGTCACTGTGACCCAGCCAATATTGGACACCCACCAGTGGTGGTTAGTCCCAGAACATCTGCAGAAAGGGATCTCGTTTGTCTGCCCAGAGCCGATGGTCATCCTGATGACTGATGCTTCTCTTATGGGCTGGAGTGCCCACCTGGGGAGCACAGAGTCCATGGGCTCTGGACCCTGGAGGAGTCCTGGTGCCACCTCAACCTGCTGGAGCTTTGGGCAGTTTGGCTGGTGCTGACTGCTTTTGCTCCACACATTCAGGGTCAGGTAGTCCAGGTCAAGATGGACAACACCATGACCATGTACTACCTCAACAAGCAGGGTGGGGTGCACTCCCTTCCTATGTACAGGGAAGCTCTCCACATATGGACCCTCATGAGCAGGTTGGAGGTTGATCTCCTTGCCATCCATGTGACGTTTGTCTCCAGCCGGCTGGTGGACACTCTCAGCCATGTGGATGAGGCATCTCACGAGTGGTCTCTCCACCCAGAGGTAGTACAAAGCCCATTCTTCTAGTGTGGAACCCCTCTGGTGGACCTGTTTACCTCCAGGGAGAATGCAAAGCTGGAGACTGTTCTGTGCCTGTCCCCCTCAGCAGGGAATGCTGAAGGGGGGATGCCTTCTTGAAGGCCTGGACCCCAGGCCTCCTCTATGCATTCCCTGCATTTCCCTTGATCCACAGGGTGTTGCTCAAGGTGGGGAGGGACAAGGCGTGGGTGATTCTGGTGGCTCCAGACTGGTCATGCCATTTCTGGCACCCTGATCTCCTCAGCCTCAGGAGCAGGCTCCCAGAGCATCTTCCTCTCTGCCCGGACCTGCTATCTATCTATCAGGGGTAAGGTACTGCACCTGGACCTTCAATCCCTGCACCTGACAGCCTGGTTCCTGAGTGGCTAGAGTTCCAGGCTTTGGGTCTCTCCAAAGATGTCCTCACTGTGATTGAGGCATTTCTGAAGGAGTCAACCTGAAAATGCTATGCCTTCAAATGGAAGGGGTTCTCCATTTGGTGCCAGGGCAAGGGTCTTGACCCCTTATCTTGTCCAGTGGCTAGCTTTCTTGACTATCTTTGGTCCCTCCCTCCCTCTCTCTTAGTTGGTCTTTCAGTCGGCAACCCTTAAGGTACACCGGGCAGTCATCTGTGCCTACCAGTCACGAGCCAGCCAGCAGTCAGTTATGCAGGAAAAGGTGGTCTGGAGCTTTTCAAAGGTCTCAACCACATCTCCCCTCCAGTGCATGAACCACCACAACCTTGGGACCTGTTGCTGGGGTTCCATGTCATTTCAGTGCAAACAAAATCGTTGAGGTCAAGATCAGCCCGGTCATTTCGACGTTTACATTTAGCGCTTATTTACATTACAGTACGACTCTTGACAGCGTGAAATATGAACAGGTATCAGTCTCCACAGTAAGCTCCCACCAAACTGGGACAAAGACACAAGTTGGGTGGGTGCATCACCACCAGATTCCCCAAGTGTTTTCCAGAGCTGTGTTGCTTGTAGCCAACCCAAAAACAGGAGAACAAAAAGTACTGGAGGAAAAGTTTCTCTGGGAGACTGTGCCCCCAAAGGCAACTGTCACTTGAATTTGGGATTTAGTTCTCCTGAAACAGGTCTGATAAAGATTTGGTGGTACGTACTCACTGGAGATTGTCCAGAACCACCCTGCCCAGCACCTCTTTCACCAGTGCAGATCACTGATGCGGATGATAAAGATGATGAAAAAAGGATGATTGCCCAAAAATAATTTGTCACCTACAAGTCCCCAAAACAGTCTGAGGCAGTCCACTAAAATGAGGGATTCCACAAATGGTCCAGTCAGACTGGGTCACGGCCCCACGCTGAGTAAGTTCACGATCTGTTTAGGGTTCAAAACTCGAGCTGAAAAGTTCACAGTATCCTGAACACACCAAGCACACAGTACTGGACTGTAATAACCCAGCAGCAGATTTCTCAGCTGTGACTTGGCATTTCCCGACCACTGCTGAAATACCCGAAGTGGCAGCAGCAGCACTAGTTTTCCAGCCATAAGAGGGACTCACCACATTCCCAACTTCCTCAGCCAACTCTCCAGTGCTTTCCATAACCTCAAGTGCCACAGCTGTTTGTTGCATCCAATCTGAATCAAAACCTCCAGTCTCTTCTACTACAGCAAATCCACAGCACTCCATCCGCACCCTCACCAAAAACAAAAATAAAATTGCTCTTAGGCTAACTCACTGTCCCCATCCCTACCTAATCCTTTAGCCCTATGCCTCACGTCTAAACTAAGTAGCGTTAAAACGTTAACATTTTGGACTCTGTGCTCTGCATTCACCTCTAACACTAAGAGAAACTGATTACTGTTACAGCAGAGGTCTGCTCAAGTTGTTTGTTTTTTTTTATACTTTTTATTTATTGCTCTTATCATAAAAACAATAGATATAATACAATCATCTGCCAGACATCAATTAGTGATCTCCGATACATTCGATGCAAAATTAGGATTGGTAGCCTGTACAGAACTGCTTTAGGAGGTGGGGGAAACAGGAGTTCAAATGTCCCTTTAAGTAAGTCCAGTAAAGCTACAGCCCACCAAGGCTTTTGGGGAAACCAATCCTTAAATTACTGTATTCCCAGCAAATTGAGTTACTCAACCAAAAATAAGTTGTTATGTCCCCACTGCAAAATGAGAATTCCATACATTTACAACACACTGTCAACAGATGCATCTATTATAACCTACTTCGATTATATAATTTGTATTTTAAACTATAGTCCATGTTCAAAACTATAGTCTACAGTCCTTGCAACTTCCCTCGCTGCACTTCTCCAAACTAACCGATATGGTCACTAGAATAAAAAAATAACTATTAGAATGTTAAATCGACAGCTTTATTTTTTACTTGTCCCCCAGCACCAAATAGGCTGGTCAGGTCTCTTCTTCAGATTCAGGAATGTCCCGACTCTCCGATACTTGAAATTCTCTACTGATGGATTCCACTTTCTTACCGGCCTCCTCAGGGTCATTAAATTGGTAGGTATGACCCCCGTAGTAGATGCGAAGTCGGGAAGGCATTAGGAGAGAGTGCGTGATCCCCAAGCTACAGAGTCTGGCCTGAACCGCGTCAAACTTCTTCCTCCTCAGCCTGGTTGCATAGGATAAGTCTGGAAATAAGTGAACCATAGCTCCGTTAAAACTTCGGCCCTCCGCCGATCTAGCTGCTTGCAGTAGTAGATCCCTAATGGAGGAACTCGCGGTCACCAGTAGAATACCTCTCGGGGCTTCAGCACGAGGACCAGCTGATCAAGGAGATATTCAGTAGGCTTTAATAAAGCAATTAGCTGTGCCCTTTGACAAATCCAGGACCTCTATCAGCCATTTCTGCAAAAAAGGTAGAAGTTCCCCTTCTTTGCTTCCCTCTGGCAGGCCAATAATCTGAACATGGGAGGCTGTACTCGTGTTTTCCAGGGCCTCAAGCCTATATTTTAACTGTGCATTTTCTTGTACCAGCTTCGAGGTAGTGGCCATAGCCTGGGTGGCAATCTTCTCCGCCGTTGTAGCAGCCTGAGTTGCAGCCTCCAACTTTATGTCTTGCTCTGTAAAGCGCTGCAGAATTGATTCAACTTTTTGATCTATTGCCTGCATCGAGATTTGCAGTGCTCTCCATGGGGGCCCCGTACCAGTTGATATCAGCGGGTTAACTGAGGCCTGGGGATCCACCGCCGAGGCTATTTTTGAGCCGCTTCCACTCGCCTTTTGATTACGACCCATGGCCATATTTGGTATCAGTAGACTCTGCTTATTGTCAGCAATCGAGTTTTGGAGGTTTAAGGAGCGGATCTTGCCTTATATTCTAGTTATTTAAGTTAGATTGATATCTAGATGCAGAGCTGTTTCTAGGTGCATCTCGCCGGTAGGCTGCTCAACAGCGCCCCCCAAGTTGTTTTTTACTTTTGCCCCTCACCTAACCCTGTGTCATACACTGTTGCGGTATGCACTTTAGTTGAACACACGCTGAAGCGGTTTGCACGCATGCCGCTACACAGAAATGTCTGCACTCAGATTGTTGCACTTAACTGACATGATACCATTGCTGGTACTGACAAAGCTCATGAGCAAGCCAGTCAAACTGATGCACAGATGTGAGATGTCACACCTGTTATGGAAGACCGCCTTCTTGGTGGCTATCACGTCAGCTAGAAGGATCAGTGAGCTCCAGGTGCTCTCGGTGAAGTCTCCTTACCTGGTCTTCCACAGGGACAAGGTTGTCCTTCGCCCCAACCCAAAGTTCCTCCTGAAGGTTGTGTCTTGGCTTTCACCTTAACCAGGTGATTAATCTCCTAGTGTATTTCACCAACCACATCTCGGAGACTGAACACAGGCTCCATACTTTGGATCTACAGGGAGCGCTAGCCTATTATAAGGCACGCACAGCTGGAGTTTGGGAGAGGTTCGCCAGCCATTTGTCACCTACACTGAAGCTGCACCTGGCAGACCAGCAGCTAAGTGGATGATTGGCAGGTGGATTGTATCCTGCATTGACCTCTGCTATAGGTTGACAGGGAGCCTCCCGTAGGGCTAAGGACTCATTTTACCTATTGTACCGCTGCCTAGGTGGCTGCTTCCAGAGATGTCCCTTTCCAGGAAATCTGTCTGGCTGCTACCTGGAAGTCAGCACACACCTTCATTTCCCATTACCACGTCGACCTTGATTCATGCTGGGATGCTGGTTTTGGGGCCTTAGTTCTCAAATCTGTTTCCCAAGTAGGGGATGTGCACCTTGCCCCCTCCTCCTGGAGAATTGCTAGGAGTCTGCCTAAGTGTGTATAGAACACCATATCCATGTTCCTAGAAAAACAGGTTACTCACTTGTAACAGTAGTTCTAGGAGTGGTATATGTCGTTGTTCCACACAACCAACCTGACCTCCCCTAGCAAGTGGCACACCGGTTTTGCTTTCAGCGGGTAAGATCTAATGTCACAGTGGGGTGCCGAGGTAGTTATCACTTGGATGGGTGGGAGGAGCCAGCTTGAAGATATTCCGGTGAACTCTTAAAGGGAGAGGACACTGCCTAAGTGTAGATGAACACCATATACCACTCCTAGAAAGTGCAGTTACACAAAGACTTTTGTGTAACAGTAGATCTTCTAGGAATGTCTCTTGCAGTAAGTCATTACTTCTGAGAGTTCCTGATAGGTGGTGCTCCAGCACAGAAGTCTCTTCCAGTAGTCTCTATACCAGGGACCACCCACACTACCTCACTTTCTGGACTGTACCTATGAAAGTGGGTGGTCCCTGGTAAGCTCCATTCCCCACCGGTTTCAGCTTGGAAGTGAGGGACCGAGGGGAACCAAGGTACTGAAGCTTCCCACACTTACATTGTTTTTCCTATTACATAAGGCAGGGGGATGGAGGGAGGGAAACTACTTACTGCAAGAGACATTCCTTGAAGAGCTACTGTTACAGCAAAAGTCTTTGTGTAACTACACTATCTTCCACGGCATGGTCTCTTGCAGTAAGTCATTACTTCTGGGAGATTCCCAAGCAGTTATATGGCAGTGGGTGGCCACAGATGGCATTCTGCCGTAGGTAAAATGTGGTCATGGGACCAATGAATGCTAAAATAGCATAGCAGTGAAATAAAGGGATACATGATTCACTGTGTTAAGCATTTAAAAAAAACCTAGAAGGAATATGTTAATAACACTGAGCAATTATGGAGCTTCAGTGATCAGCAGTGAAAGCACAATCTGAGGCAAAGGCAACTTTGTTATGAATTGTAACAGTAGCTCGAGTAATACAATGTTATTCTTTAGAGGCGCTACAAAGATTTTGGGTTTTTTTTAAGACTATCTAGCCAGTAATGAATATATCCATTTGACAAAAAGTAGGATACTGAAGTAACAGGTAATGTAGCAAATGAAACAATGTACCTGTGACCAAACAAAACAAAGCAGTGGTTAAAAATATATAATCTCTGTATATGTACTCACCCTTTTTGATATGATCTTTGTTCATAATCAAGAGAAAGCTGCAAATAGCAGTGGAGGAGAGAAGAATATAGTCCGTAGTGGGATTGATTGTGTCTCAGCATGTGAGTTAATAGTGGATGGACCTGGTCGAGGGAGATACAGGATGTCCAGTGCACCACAGGTCAAAAAGGCATCTCGATGGAATGGTCGTGATGGTCTATAAACAGTGATATCTGAGAAATTGGCTAGATGTATCGAGCCGATGTGAAAAAAAGACGTCAGTCTTTTTTGTGGCCCCAAAAGGTGCCCGAGGCCAAGAAGAGGGGACCGGAATGGAGTCTAGAGTCTTTAATGAGGGAGAGAAGCCCCGGGGTGGCCGGAGGGACACGTGATGTCTTGTCACATAGTAACACAGTGCCCGCAAATGCAAATGGTAATGCGCATGGTGACACAAAGCAGAAGAGAAAGATAAACAGTACTGTAGACAGAAATGGTTAAAATAATGCAAACGCAAGCGCAAATGGAAATGCGAAGGGTAACACACATGGTGCCATAGATGGGAACAGTAAGTGAAACGGTTACGGAACCACAAGCAGAAGTGGTAAGGGTAACAGTAATGTAAGCGCACAGGCTAGTTTTCCCCAAAAGCTGCATAGAGAAAGACAGTGAGTACAAAGAATGTATGCATAATAATGGGTCTCAGAGCAGAAAATGAGGAGTTCGAATAGTAAATTGCTTATATCTCAGGAACCGTACTATGTAGAAAAAAAATGTAAAAGTCATTTGATTTATGACTTTCCTGGCTAGTTTTGCACTTAACCCCTATAGGGGGCTAAGCATTTTTCCGATGAAAAGTCCGTATCTCGCACCGTTTCCGAGATACGGGCCCTGAACGCGGCCAACCCTGTAATGTTATCCTATGGGAAAAAAAGAGAAGTTTGGAGTGCCATAACTTTGGCTCCCTGTAATATTTTTTCACCAAACCAGTAAAAGTCACATCTGTCGGATGTTGGCTTTCTTCTTTCCAAATTTCAGCCCAAAAGACCAAACCATTATTTTGCAGTAGGGCTGCAAAGGATTCCTATAATGCGGCAGACGCCATAATGTTATCCTATGGGAAAAAGCATCAACTTTGGAGTACCGTAACTTTGCCGCCCTGTAATATTTTTTTACTGAAAGGCACATCTGTGAGATGTTGGCTGCATTCCCTCCAAATTTCAGCCCAAAAGACCAAACCGTTCTTTTGCAGCAGGGTGCCAAAGAATTGCTGTCATTTTCACACAGCCTGGAAAAGTACTGTCAATCCTTTGCGAAAGCTTTACAAATTCATCTAACACTGTCGCGAAGTGTGAAAGTACTTTATGAAGTACTTTTCCAGAAATCTGAAAACATATTTCTGGGGTGTTTTACCTGAAATAAAGACATGCCTAGCATCCCTCAGGGTCCGACTAGGTGAATACAAAAGAATTAGGTTGCTAGAGGGTCCCAAATTTATATGCCAAGCATTTTCTGATGACCAACTAGAAACAAAATGGCAGATTTGTGACAGTAAAAGGGCCATTTCAGAAAGTAAAACTGCATTTGCGACACTATCGAACTTTTGTTAACTTTTCCATTGACTTATAATGGGAACTTGTTTTGAATAACTTTGAACTGTTTAATATTTTTTTCACGAAATCTTCAAAAGACACATCGGGGACCCCAGCCACACGTTTCCTGAAGATTTTGGACCGGTCGTGCAAACCGAGCGACCTCTAGAGATGACCAAAGAATTCCAAAAAAGCATAAACGTGCGTGCAGATCATGCTTAATAACTCTGCAGCCGTATATCTGAACAGTACAAAAGTTGGCAGATCCCAAGAACTATGGTTCTTGATCGTGCTTTCCAAATTTAAGCAAATCCATTGAATGGTTGCAAAGTTATTAAGGTGCAAAATTTTAGGTTTAACATGTAAATGGCTCCTCAACCCTAACTATGGTAGCACTACCGTGCTACCATAATATATATATATATAAATTAGAGGCAAAAGCTCTGTTTAATGCATCATTTGGGGTTGTTTCACAGTGACAAAAGCGAGAATTCAGTGTTAGGGTTGAAAACCCCCTGGACCACCCACAGCTCACCCCAACCAGCATCAGTGGTGCGCCATGGGGTTGCGGCCCCAACTCACACTCCATCACATGTGTAAAGAATCTGAGGTGTAGAAAAATGGGGTGAGAGTTAGGACCGATGACCCCATGGCGCACGACGATGCCGGTTGGGAGGTCCAAGGGGGGTTTTCAACCCTAACACCGAATTTCATCACTTTTGTCGCTGTGGAACAACCCTAACTGATGCATTAAATGGAGTTTTTGCCTCTAATTTCCCTTCTTTTTTAGAATGATGACGTGAAATAGTGAATGTAATGTGGTGGCGGGAGCACGGGGCCCAGAACAGCAACGCAAACAGAAGCGCCAACAGTGGCGCACATGGTAATGCAAATGTAAATGGTAAAGGAAACATTAATAGAAACACAAGCGCAAAGTGACGCCAAAGTGAACAGTGACGCAAACGGAAATTTTCAAACGCAACTGGTAACGCGAACAGTGATGGCAGCGGTATTTAAAATGGAAATGTTAAGTGTCACAGTAAAAAGAATGCGAAGGGGAACAGAAACAGAAACGCGAATGCAAGTGCACACATAAACGCAAACCGTAACATGCACAGGCATGGTACCAGAATTGTAAATGCAAATGGTGAAGATAACAGGAAGAATAACGCCAAAGGAAACAGAAACGGAAATGGGAACAGAAGCGCGTATGGAAACACAAACCGAAACACGTACAGGCACAGTACCGCAATTGTAAACACAAATGGTAATGGTAACAGCAACAATAACACCAAAGCAAACAGAAACGCAAAAGGAAATGCAAGCACATATGAAAACGCAAACCGTAATGTGCACAGACACAGTAAAGGAATTGCAAATGCAAATGGTAACAGTAACAGCAAGGAAGACACAAAATGAAAGAGAAACGGAAACACAAATGAAAGGGCTGCACTAAACAGAAATGGCAATGCGCATGGTGACGCAAACAAAAGCGCAAAGAGAAACAGTAGTGTAAACGCAAATGGTAACAGTAACGAAAACACAAGCGCAAATGACAACGCAAAGGGTAACGCACACGGTGGCGTACACGGGAACGTAAACACAAATGGGGACAGTAACGCAAGTTGAAAGTAATTGCAACAGTAACAGAAGCACATACCCTGTTTTTGCTGAACAGGTGCATAGAGACACACAGTGTGTACAAAAAAAGTATGCATTGTAATGGACATCGAAGCTGAAAACGAGCATTGGAAGTACTTAATTGTTAATATCTCAGCAACCGCATTTATCGAGAAAAAAAATTTAAATTTCACAAAATCCATGATTTTCCTATCTAGGATTTTGCCATTACGTAGCCCATAGGGCTATCGACTTACAACAAAATCTGTATCTCACACATAGTTTTCAAGATCACGAGCCTGAAGGTGCGGCGTACGACACCATGTTTGTCTATGGGAATAAACGCCAACTTTGGAGTACCATAACTCTGCCGCCATGCAATATTTTTTCACCAAACCACAAAAAGGCACATCTGTGAGATGTTGGCTGTGTTCCCTCCAAATTTCAGGCCAAAAGACCCAACCGTTCTTTTGCAGCAAGGTGGCAAAGAACTCCTGTCATTTTGGCCATAGTGTTGCAAAATACTTTCTTGATTTGAGAAAGCTTTTGCACAGATTTGCGAAAGTTTCGTGAGCAAGAAAGTACTTTGCGTAAGTACTTTTTCCAGAACTTTGAAAAACATATTTCTGGGGTGTTTAACTCCAAAATAAAGATGTGGCTAGCATCCTCAGGCTCCGACTAGGTGAACACAAAAATAATTGTGTCCCTAGATGGTCCCAATTTTAAATGCCAAGCATTTTTCTGATTACCAACTGAAAACAAAATGGTGGATTTGAGAAAGTACTAGGGCCATTTGCGACAGTAAAAAGTGCATTTGCGAAAGTGTTGAACTTTTTGTTAACTTTTCCCATTGACTTATAATGGGAACTTGTTTTTTGAATAACTTTTGAACCGTTCAATATTTGTTGACAAAATCTTCAAAAGGCACATTGGGCACCCTGGCAACATGTTCCCTGAAGTTTTCGGACCTCTCGCACAAACTGTGCGACCTGTAGGCACGAGCAAAGAATTCACCATATAGCGTAAATGTGCACAGAGATCATGCTTAATAACTCCGCAGCCGTATATACAACTGGTACAAAACTTGGCAGATCCCAAGGTGTATGATTCTTGATCGCGTATTCCAAATTTCAGGCACATCCATTGAATGTTCACAAAGTTATTAAGGTGTAAAGTTTGACCCTTTAACCTTAAAAGGGCTCCTCTACCATTTTATATATATATATATATATATATATATATATATATATATCTGTATCTATACATATAATAAATGGTCAGCAATTTTTCTGTATTGGATGAACCAATTGATATTTGCTGTAATACCCAGCTGGTTATTATGGCATTCAGATGCTGTGTCGCTCAAGCTGTGCCGCTCTGTCATTGGCTTACATTCCATGTGTGGGTGGGCTGAACACTCTCACAAACATTGCATCTCTGTCTTTCACTTCCTGAGGAGCCACCATGACGTGTCCATCTTTTTTCTTTTTTTTTTTTGGTATGTTTTCTAAATTTATCTGGCTGATCCAACCTTTTACACTGCTAAAGTGTTATATCTAGTTGATACTGCCATTCATCCATTTCAGGACAAAGCAGACCGAGCTGCAACAGAGCGTACATGGGGAGCATGGTATGTGTGATCTCATCGGAGGCAAACTGTAAGTTTAAAAAAAAAAAAACAAGCAACAGAAACAACCAAAATTAAAAAAATAAAAGAACTATGTAAAGGGAGAGAGGGTGGGGGAGAGAGGGCGAGAGAGAGAGGGAGTCAGAGACTGTGAGTGAATGTACATCAAGCAGGAAAAAAAAAATTGCTGATCAGTAATTTATTAAAAATAAAAGATGGTGAAGTGTGTCATACTCAAATTTAATGCTCACCCTTGGTGTGGGATGTTTTAATATAAATCCCTTGGGCTTCACCCTTGGGGTGTATGTAGCATCCCACACCTCAGGTGAGCATTAAGTGCAATAAGACGATGGGTGCATTAGACAGATCTAATGCACGGCTAGGGGCGTGAGTGAGGCACGAAGGCCATAGGCCGAGTGCGCCCAGTCCCCAGCCGCGGCATTAGGCTGCTCAATGCACATCCCCAGAGTGGCTTATTGCACTTATAAAATGGGCCTGTGTATTCTAACAGGATAGATGAGTTGTCGATAATGATTATCTACGCGCGTTTGACCCAATCTCACGAGTGGCGAAGTTTACTTGAAAGGAGGTGTCCGAGGTCAAACAGTACAAGTGTAGATAAATCATTTATCTGACAGCTCACCATTGTATATTTCATTTATGCAATAGGGATGCTTCTTATCAGTGCGGAACATTTGGTTTTGACTGTTTATCTTCTTTTTTAAATGATAATTTCTGGGACTTTCTGGACTTTCGGTTAACTTTCCTGGTGTATGTCCGCCTAGTTGGGTGGTTACTATTAAATGAAACACCACTCATTTTGTAGAGAACTTCTTGCTGAACAAATGTCATGGTGACAGTATCATGCTACCTTTTGTTTTAAAGTTATTCGATTTGTTTGATGAAAAGTGAAACAAAATTTAATTTTATGCTGTTTTTGCTAATTATAAAAAAAACTAAAATGTATTTATTAATAAAACACCACTCATTTTGTAGATATTTTCATGCTGAACATTTTTTGTGCTCATAGTACCATGCTATCATTTTTAGTTTTAAAGTGATTCACATTTGTTTGTTGAAAAAGTGAAAAGAAAATTGAATTTTATGCTGTTTTTTGCTAATTATGAAAAAACCAAAAGGTATCTATGAATGAAACACCACTCATTTTGTAGATATTTTTGTGCTGAACATTTTTCGTGCTCACAGTACCATGTTATCATTTTTCATTTTAAAGTTATTTATATTTGTTTATCTGAAAAGTGAAAAGAAAATAGGATTTTTTGCTGTTTTTTGCTAATTATAAAAAAAACTAAAAGGTATCTATAAATGAAACACCACTCATTTTGTAGATATTTTTGTCCTGAACATTTTTCGTACTCACAGTACTATGTTATCATTTTTTGTTTTAAAGTTATTCACATTTGTTTGTCAAAAAAGTGAAAAAAAAAGCTTTGATTGACAGTTTGCATTTATCCCACATATGTGGGATAAATCTAGGGTGGTTAGATTTATCCCACATATGTGGAAATAAATGGATTTATTCAATGGCTTTTGGTCTCACACCTATTGCATAAATGGGGTTTCTAGTTTTAGCTGTGCATTAGACACATCTAATGCACGGCTAACAACCAATCAGATTGCTTGTAATCCTTTGCCCATTTTATAAATTCTCATAACACACACTTCTCCATCATTTATTCTCATTCTCTCTCTCTCTCTCTCTATATATATATATATATATATATATGTGTGTGTGTGTATTAGTGAGTGTGTGTGTGTCACAACAATTAGAAAGTGCAGTTAGGTGGCTCTGTGTTTAGTGCAAAAATTGCTAGTTTACACATTTCTCACTCCCCACAATACCATTATTTTGTAGCTGTATTGGTCCTTGCTAGAGTTTGTTTCATTAAGGTGTCATAATATTTCCCAAGCTGGGCTCTACAACTACTCAAAGCCATCTGGGGATTCGCTTGTATTCAAGGTATTGTACTAAGGTGAGCCTGTTCCATTCAAGGCAAAGATCTTTTGACTTTAGGTTTTCAATTTCTGTTTAACACTTTTAGAACTGTCAGTCTCTGTTATCATGAGATTCCTATTGCCCGTCGTTGTTTTTAATAACATCTCCCTTTCTGCTTCTTTAAATGTGCTACTTGTATATCTGCTGTCTACACTTTCTCCAATATCTACAAAATCTTCTCTAGTATACCCTTTCTGTATGTTTTGGTGATGGAAATTTACTGGTAGTAGTCACAAAATAAACATTTTAAATAGCGACAAAGAGAAAATTAATTATAGAGATCCTTTACCACTGGAAATGTATACAACACATAAATATTGCTCTCAAATGAGTGTCCAGTGGCGCACATGCACCTCATAAAAAATGTTCTTGCTTGCGAACATCCTCAGGTGACTTGGCTCCAGTTGTCTTGGCTGATTCAACACTGTTGATGGCAGTTGCTGGAGGAAATAACCTAAATGCCATTTGAAAGAGTGTTCAGTGGAGCTTGCCCTTGAATGGAATCCTGAATTTGTAGTACAGTATGGGTCACTCTGGGCCAAAAAGGTCACTACATAAATAGTTCTTTTTCAAATGTAGTTTATTTAACAACCCCAATGTTTTGCCTTAATAGGCTTCTTCTGGGAGACTGTAAGCAAAGCATAAATTCATTTCTTTAGTATATCTTCTAATTTACATACATTATAATCTTTTTGAGCACTATTGATGTAATAATGATGGAAAGTGGCCAAAGTTGTCCCTGTTCACAAACAAGGTGACCCTACAGATCTCAAGAACTACCACCCAATTGCGATCCTGTCAGCGATCCGTTAACTTCTTGAAAAGGTGGTTGCCTCACAGCTCACCCACCACCTGCAGGTCCACGATCTACTCTCCCCTGCACAACACAGCTTCAGAAAAGGGCACAGTACTTCCAATGCCCTAGCCGTTGTTACCCTCCGAGATCAGGACAGCTGCAGATTGAGGCAAACTGACTGGTGCCATCTTCATCGATCTCTCGAAAGCCTTTGACTGGGTCGACCACTCACTCCTGTGCTCCTCTCTCCGGTCCCTTGGCTTCTCCTCCCCCGGCCTTGCCTGGATCACTAACTACTTTACAGGCAGACAGCAGTACACCAAGTTCAACAAGGCCCTGTCTGAGCCCTCTCTGGTTAACTGCGGGGTCCCCTAGGGCTCTGTCCTTGGGCCTCTCCTGTTTTCCATGTTCATAAACGAGCTGCCCTCGGACCCGGCTCATGGGCAGTCTACTCTGTATGTAGATGACCTTGTCATCCTGACTAGCTCCCAGGACATCTCAGACATCAACACCAACCAACTTTGTCCAAATCCAGGCCTGGCTAAAGGCCCACAAGCTCACTATCAAGCTGCAGAAGACTCAGACCATGCTCTTTGGCACTGCAGCCAAGATAAAAGCTGTATCTGCCCCCCAAGGATCTCATGTGAGGACGGGTCCCTTCTGCAAGTTGTTGATTCTGTCAAGTACCTGGGGGTGACACTTGATCCACAACTGGATCTCACTCTGTGCATTCACAACACATGTAAGGTCTCAAACTGTAAGCTGGGCCTTGCACATAGAGCAAAAAGCTGTCTCACCCCAGCTGCCCATCTTGCCTTAGCCAGGGGGGTCCTCCTACCCACTCTATGCTATGGACTTGTCACCTTTGCCCACATCACAAAAAACAGTCTCTCAAAATGGGGTATGGCATACAACAGTGTCTGTCACTTTGCACTCTCAGCTCCCAGCCTCACCCATTGCTGTGAGCTCTACTCCTGGCTGGAGTGGCTCCCACTGGAGAAGCATCTCACCTTTGTCTTAGGCAACTTCACTGACAGTGTTATCGGAACTGCCACCCCTTCTGCCCTCGCCATATCCCTCTTACCCACTACCTCTCCCTACTATTTAAGATCCAGTGACTCACAGGTCCTTCTGGCTCCAAAAACTCACACCCAAATGGGTGACTGGGCCTTCGCTGTGTACGCTCCCAGGTTATAGAACTCCCTTCCAGCAAGCACTCGCTCCTCCACCTCCCATCCCTGCTTTAAAGCCTCCCTCTGGGGCTTCCTCAAATTGGCCTCTACCTGCCTCTGCACTTAATGTTCTGACTGGCTGAGTTATTACCTGAGCTTTGCACCTTACTCATGTGTGAGCATGCAACTGCTAGGAGAATTTGATTGTGTTGGGTCCACTTTGGCCCTACTGCTCATTTTTGTGTACATGTTACTGCCTTATCGTCATGTTTTGCCTTTGGTCTCTCCTATTCCAAATTGTACTAATTCGCTCTACCTGCTTCCCCTATCCCTCAGGGCATTGTTGCGCTGGTATGTTACTTGTATTGCCTTGCTTTCCATGATGCTCCTGATTGTACCTTGCTCTTGTTTTGCCTGATGTTCTTAATTGTACCTTTGTAATCTCCCAGGTCGCAGCTGAAAATAGGCACTTGGTTGTCTAGTGTGCTTATCTGGTAAACAAAAGCAAATAAATAAGATTCATTGTTACATGCCAGCAGAGCTCAAAATAACCTGCTGTCCACCTGTCCCAGACAGCCGGTTCACAAATGGGACAGCTGATTTTTTCAGTTCGTCTGTCCATTGGACAGGCACTTTAAATTACTGCTTGCCGTCATCCTTGTGGCACTAGGACCGAGCAGAATCCATGCTTCTGAGACCCTTCTGATGTCTTACGTGCCTCTGCCCTGCAGGAAAGTGTAGCGCCACTCACCTACTCCTCCCGCTAGCTCCGCTCGCCCTGCCATTGCTGTTCTGGGTCTGGTCAGGTGACTGCTGCTACTGGATATCACCTGACCTTCACCGAAGTGACAGTGTTCCCGATCCTGCTCGGGAAGAGCCGTACGTGCAGCCGAGTTCAGTTCTGCAATCGCGCATGCGCTAAACGCCACTGCGCATGCAAGGTTGCTGCCTGAACTCACGCAAAACATTTTCTGGGTCTGGTAGTGAGGAGCTATCGCAGAACAAAATGACACGAGGCAGCTTGTTTAACTTCAGACACTCAACAGCCCTTTTCAGGACTCATTCATTTTTTTGTGCTGATATTGTAGACTGGAGTCTGGTACACAATCAAAAAGTGAATGAAATTTTGACTTCTGCTGTTGGGTGAGCAGAGCTAAGTGGTGGTGGAGGAAAGAGGAGTGGGGCAGGAGGAGAATTAAAGCAAGGGGAGGGAAAGCCGGCCCGCGGTGCAGCGGTGGGATTTCAGCTTGCGGCGCCGTGACCGGGTTGAGGAATGGACCTGGGTTGTCCGGAGGGTCAGCCGGAGGGAGTAGATCGAGCGCCCGGCGGGCAGCCTCCCACCGGGAGGGTGCGGCAGTGATCGGTACTGGGGACCCTGGCGGAGGCCAGGTGTCCTAAGCATCCGACACTCTGCGTGTTCCCTGGAGGCAGGGCGGGAGGTGACGTACGGCATCCGGGGCATGGCCCCACCTCCACAGAAAACCAGAAAAATCACCGAGCACCTGCCGCCATGTATGAAGCCCGCCACGGCTTCCGATGTGTCCTCAGGTCGACCCCCGACCTATTCTACAGTGCCCGGGCATTCCTGTCAGAATCACAGGCCCCCACTGCGGGGGTAGCACGGGCATCGGGGGCGGCTGATTTGGGACAGAAGCCGCGAGCCGCGAACGAGCAGATGTGAAGGCGGCAGGCAGCTTGAGGGGGAGAAAAAGCAAAAAAAAAAGCAAGGGGAAGGAAGGAACAAAAGGGCAAAAAAAAAGGACAGATGGAACTTTGAAAAAAAAATGTAATATTTAAGCCAGACTTAAGGGCTGTTTTGTGTTACCATCCACTCACATCTGCCTGAGACAGTAGTGTGTGTGTGTTGTGTGGAACAAGTTAGCAAGGGAAGGAGAGGCAGGAACTATTTCATAAAATTTTTTTATAAAAAACTAACAAAGCAGGCACTGTAGTCTGTGAAGGAGAGAGGAGAGGAGGCTGAATAAATCTAGGCTGCAGCAGCTCTAGTCTCCCACTCTCCTGCTCTGTTTGTTTGAATTTCTGCAGTACCTACCTTTACCCTAACCTACCAAAACCAGATTGAGATAGATCACTGATCAGATCACCACCATATACAGTTATTTAGGCTGAAACTACCTTGCTAAGTTAAGTTGCATTATAATATCTAAGAATTTAAGAGACAGACTTGAGGGGCTGTTCATTGAATTACCATATCCCACTAACATCCTTCAGTGAGTGTGTGAGTGTGAGGAGGGGAGGCTGAATAAATCTAGGCTGCAGCAGCTCTAGTCTCCCACTCTCCTGCTCTGTTTGTTTGAATTTCTGCAGTACCTACCTTTACCCTAACCTATCAAAACCAGATTGAGATAGATCACTGATCAGATCACCACCATATACAGTTATTTAGGCTGAAACTACCTTGCTAAGTTAAGTTGCATTATAATATCTTAAAATTTAAAAGACAGACTTGAGGGGCTGTTCGTTGAATTACCATATCCCACTAACATCCTTCAGTGAGGGTGTGTGTGGTCTTGTGTGGAGCTGAGTTCTCTCCCAAACAGTCCTGTTTATGTGTAGCCAGGGAGGGGAGAGGCAGGGAACTATAACAAAAAATTAATAAAAACTAACAAAGCAGGCAGAGACACTGTAGTCTGTAAAGGAGAGAGGAGGGGAGGCTGAATAAATCTAGGCCGCAGCAGCTCTAGTCCCCCACTCTCCTGCTCTATTCATTTCTTTTGCATCCCAGTATAAACCTACCTACCTAACCTAACCAGCTCGAGAGCACTGAAACTGCCTTAGTCTTTAAGTAGCTGGCTGCTCAGTTTATAGCCTTCCTGGCCCTTCCAGGTGGCTGCAGCTTGAAAGATACTGTGCGGTTGTGGTACCTACGTCCTACCTACCTGCTAGACCCTCTGCCCCTGCCAGCCTATTAAACGGCTGCTGCCTCCTGCTGTACTTTCACCGAGTAAGTACTCTGCTCTGCCACTGCCAGTGGAGGGGAAAGGAGGGGGTGGTGGTCCGTATAAAAGGAAAGGCTGGTGTGAATTAGAGAAGGCAGGCGCTCTCAAACTCTGTACACTGTTGTGTGGCTTAGATAACATAACTAAGTAAACCAAAACCAACACAAAAGAGAAGGGAGATTCATTCTTGAGAAAAAAAAGTTGGCAGCTTGAGAGCTAATTAAGTTTATTCTTTCTACTCTAGACTACTCTCTCTCGATCTCTCCCTCTCTCTCTCTCGATAAAAAAGAAAACTAAACCAAACGTTCACTGTCACATCAAGAGATTATCTGATCATCAGTGATCACTGTAGTGTAGTGTGCGTCTTCTGCTCTACTTAAACAATTTCATTACATTAACACTACAGTAACCCCCACTAGCTAAGCAGAAGCCAAAAGGGGAAAAATGTCTTTGTTAAAGTTTGGATTTAAAAAATTACAGGCAAGCCTTCAGTTTCAAGCCAAGAGGGAGGAGAAAGCTCGGGTTCTCCATTACTGATAGACTCAGTAGCACCAACTACTCACCCCACCATTGTGGCCACAGATGTGACAACTACTTTCACTGGTAGTGCCACTGCCAGTGCTGATATGCCAGCAACTCTGACTACTGTCATAACTGAACGTGGGACAAAAAGAAAAAGGGGGTTCCAGGAAACCTGGAAGAAAAATAGGGAGTGGCTACTATGTGAGCCTGATGTAGGCATGACCTGCTCATATTGCAAAAAATACTTAAGGGAGACAAACACTTTCATGAGTGGCTGGTAAGGCATGAGACTTGAAAATGTATGTGCTCATGAACTCTCCAAACCTCATAAATTAGCAAATGAAAAAATATTGTGTGTAACACTGAACCTTCCAACTTAGCAATAGAACGAGGAATAATACAAATGGAAAAAATGAGGTGACAAGTAGAACATTTGTTTAGAACAACTTTATTTGATTAATTCAGAACGCCCAGTCACAGATTTCCCTGGCATCTTAGAATTACAACATGTAAATGGTATAAATGTCGGAGTCAGTTATAGAAGTGACAAACAGGCAGCAACGTTCACACATTTTATTTCAGAATCAATAAGGATAAAAGATGCAAAACTGGTTAATAGTAACACTTTTATCTCTGTCTTATGTGACTCAAGCACTGATGCCTCAGTAATAGAAGAGGAGGCAGTCTATATTAGGACAGTAGAAAATTTCCGTCCAGTTAACAAATTTGTTTCCCTTCAGCCAGTCTGTATTCCAAATGGTGAAAGCATTTATAACTCAATAGGTGATGCCTTAGAATTCACCTTGACTGTAAAGACTGGAAAGAAAAAATTGTTGCTTTTGGATCTGATGGGGCACCGCCATGTTGGGTAAAGTGACTGGGTGTTTGAAGGATTTTGAAAGACGACTCATTTGTTAGGGATTCAGTGCAGTGCCCATAAGTTGGAGCTCATAAAGCAATCAGCAACATCTATTCCATACATGAAAACAACAGATGAAGTCTTAATGGGTATCTATAAAATATACCATAAGTCTCCCCAAAACTGGGCGGTCTCAGAGAGTTAGCCAGTAATATGAGCTACACCATTCACAAACCAGTTAATGTGTCAGGGACCCGGTAGGTTGCACACAGAGAAAGGGCTCTGTCTGTTATTCTGTCCAGCTACAAGGCCTTAGTTGTACATTTACAGCACATTGCTTCCACACCAGGGCAAACAAAAGATCAGGCCAATGGGTTGTTCAAACAATAAGTACTGTGAGATTTGTCCTCTTTCTCAGTTTCTGGCTGAATACCTTTCTGTCATGATGGCCTTCAGTCTAACTCTACAGAGAGACAGCTCAACAGTAGAAACAATAGTAAGGTTGAAAGCACAGTTCTCTCGCTAGAGAACTACCCTGTAGGATAAACTTGACAAAGTCTGTAAGGAATTCTCTTGCCCCTGACTCTGACACAGCTGACAGTGACACTAACACAAGTCGACTGACAGGCTCAGCCAGTACTCAGGTTCAGTACCGTGGATCTGATATCTTCCTTAACTTAGAAAGGGGATATTCTATAGATAGAACCAAACAGGCAGTGTTGCGTGATGTTACAAGCCTTCTTTCATCAACAATTGAAAGTATTAACTCACGATTTTCCAGTTTTAAAACGGACAAAGTCCTACGGTCATTCAGTATATTTAACCCATTACAGTTACCAGATAGTGACCACCAGCTAGCCCTTTATGGCAATGAGGAAGTCAGAACCCTCATAGAGCACTACAGTGACCTACTGAAGAAACACAATCATAATGTAAACTTGATTGAAGCGCAATGGTTAGAGCTTAAACCACTTATGAAAAATCACTGAATGAGCTGTCTCCGAAATTTCACTATTTGGTTTTCTGGCAAAAAATTCTCCATAATGATGCACGTGAACAGCAATTCCCTGATATTCTGGTCTTAGTCACAATAGCTCTACTGATCCCAACCCAAACTGCAGTAGTTGAGAGAGGATTCAGCTTGATGGGCAGAGTGAAGTCTGACTGGTGGTCCTGTCTGTCTCCTATGACTACATCTGAACTAATGCATGTCAAGCTGTTGGATGCTAGCATTGCTACATTTGACCTGCAGGATGCTATAACACTATTGTTCAAATCTGGAAAACAAAAGAGAAGACCTCATGTGAGACCATATGGCTGCAGACTAGATTCAAGTTCTGATTCAGAAATAGACTAGACTCAATCAGTGTTTTACCTTGAAAAATAACCCCCCAAAATGCAACAGTTTTCTCTATTTCCACTTTACAGTCCATTTTATGTTTTAAGTTTAAAATTCACCTCACAAAAATGTGGACAGGTAAAACTTTGTCCGGACAGGCAACATTTACATTCCACCTGTCCCTCGGACAGGCATCTCAAAAAAATTATTTCTAGCCCTGCATACCAGTAACTAAATATAATTGGTTTCTTATTCTTTGCCTTTAAGGATTTTTCATGTAGTTTGTTAATATCTTCAACAGGTTGTATATAAACTCATTACATATTTGTTAACATACAATATTTTTTTTATTTCAGCATGACCACCCCAGTGGTGTTCTGTTCTTAGATGTGCACATACTTCTGCTGCTTTTTGTACCAACATTGCAACCCTCCTGCTACTCTTTGGACTACCACTACTTGTACTGTATGTGCATTTATTAAAACTCTGTTGTATCTAAACAAAAATAATGATAAAAATAAACATGTACAGTCTTACACTATTCTGTGAAACTTGTGTTGTTTGACTTTCCTGTTATCAAAGTGACAATAAAATGCTCTTTATACCTGTAACTGGGATGAAAGTCCTTTTGATACTAAGGGAGAGAAAAGCAGTTTATATGAATTGCTTCTTCAAACATTTGTGCCACATTTAATTACATTTATGTCCCCTTCTGTACCATTTAACACTTTTTAATTAACTATAACATGTGCTTTAAGCTATTGGTTGTGCCTTTTATACTTAACTTGTGAAATTATATGGCCACGTTGCAGCTGACTGCACTCCTTGTGTTTTACACCCTGCCTGTTACCCCTTGCTATTCAGCTGTGCTCTTAATTGCAGTGCTTTTAAAACTCAGCTTGCCCCTCACTGGTTTGTAAGTCTACCTACCGAATAGTATAAGACTATACATGTTTATTTTTATTATCATTTTTGTTAGATACAAAAGAATTTTAATAAATACTCATGCCAATACTGGCAGTCCAAAGAGCAGCGGGAGGGCTGCAAGATCGGTACAAAAGGCAGTAGCCACATATGCACACATAAGAACAGTAAACTGGTGGGGTGGTAGTGTTGAAATGAAAAAATTGATACAAACTATATGAAAAATCCTTAAAGGCAAAGGCCCAGATATTCAAAAGGGTTGCACATGGCGCAACAGTGTTGCACCATGCGCAACCCAATGATGCACCCTGGCGCAATATTCAAATGAGAATTGTGCCTGGCACAAATCCGATGCACTGAAGTGCATCAGTAATGTATGTGGTGCAGGTGGGGGGGTGACCGTGCATACTCTGCACATCCCGATATTCAACCCAGGATGTGCTGAGTCCATGGCGCAACCCCTACTTGCGCTGCACAAAGTTGATCCAAAAAAAAAAAGGGACAATGGCTGGCCACCCACAGATGAGCTGCCATATTTCAGGGTGCAACACAGCAGCTGCCACCTGTGGGTGGCCACCTGAGCTCCAGCTGCACCTGGCTGCACCCCCCCATGCCCGATCGCAGGTATACATACAAATATGACCCTCCAAAATCCCTGGTGGTCCAGTGGACCGCTGTCAGCCTGATCACGGGCATTTGACCACCAGGGATATTGGATTTATTTTCTTTTACAAATGCCCGCAATCGGGCTGACAGCAGTCCACTGGACCACCAGGGATATTGGATTTATTTTCTTTTACAAATGCCCACGATCGGGCTGACAGCAGTCCACTGGACCACCAGGGATATAGGAGTTATTTTCTTTTACAAATGCCCGTGACTGGGCTGTGAGGCACATTGCCACACTGCAGGGGGCATCGGTCTCTGATGGCTGCTGCCTGGCAGGGCGCCAGGCACAAGTCACCGGGGATCGGCACACCTGCATGCAAATGGAGCCATAATGACATGCAAATGGCCCCATTTGCACCTTGCATACATTATAGCCCCATTTGCATGTGCACTTTTGAATATTGTGGTTGCTGCACATAGCGCAATGGAACTTGCACTAGCGCATCCCCCTGCTCAACTCTGGCCACTTGCGCTGGCGCAGTGCCACTGCACCATGTGCACTGCAGGTGGCCAGGGCAGCTTCATTGACTATCGCCCAGTCAATGCCCCGGCAGCGCCCAGGCTTGCGCCACAGCCTGGCGCAGTTTGAATATCCAGGCCAAAGAATATGAAACCAATTATGTTTAGTTACTGGTGTGAAACAATGAGTTTCATTGCATCAATAGCGCTTAAGAAAGATTGTAATGTATGTAAAGTAGAACATATACTAAACAAAGGAAAGTTTTATTTGCTTACAGTCCCCCAGAAGAAGCCTATTAAGGTGAAATGTTGGGGTTGTTAAATAAACTACATTTGAATAAAACCTATTTGCGTAATGGCCTTTCTGGCCCAGAGCAGCCCATACCGTACTACAAATTCAAGATTCCTTTCAAGGGCAAGCTCCACTGAACACTCTTTCAAATGGCATTTGGGTGATTTCCCCCAGGAGCTGCCATCAACAGTGTTGAACCAACCAAGGCAAATGAAGCCAAGGCACCTGAGGACATTCACCAGCAAGAAAATATTTTGGAGGTGCAGTTGCACTATTGGACACTAATTTGAGAGCAGTATTTACTTACTGTATACATTTCCAGTAGTAACGTGTATCTGTAATTAAATTTCTTTTGTTACTATTAATGCTTGTTGTTATTATTAGCAGTCAGTTCCCACCACCAAATCATAGAGAAAGGGTATACTACAGAGGATTTGGCAGATACTGTGGAAAGTGTAGACAGCAACGATATATTTAGTACATTCACAGAAGCAGAAAGGGAGATGTTATTAAAAACAATAAAGGGCAGTAGGGATCTCACTGTAACAGAGACTGACAGTGCCAAAATTGTTGAACAGTAATTGAAAACTCAAAGTCAAAAGATCTTTGCCATGAGTGGCACAGTCTCACCTTAGCACAGTATCTTGAATACAAGTGAATCCCCACAGGGCTTTGAGTAGCTATAGAACCCAACCTAGGAGGTAATGATGACACCTTAATAAAAAAATGGGATGAAATCCACACAAAGTGCAGTGTGGATTTCATGTACACACTTACAGAAGCAGTAATTAAAGCTGGTGGAAAAATAGCAGAGGATGCACAACAGCAGGATAGCCTAAAAACCCAGATAAAACTTCAATAATTTAACAAATGGCTAGAAGATACAAAGTAAAAGTTGGAAGAATATGAGCAATCAATAAAGTGAACAAAAATACAAAAATTCCAGTGAGACACCATAGATTACTGTGATAAAGTATTGACATACAAAAAAGATGTAAGTAAAAACACATATACAGATTTAGGATCATGTAGTTCAGATAGCTACTTGAGAAGCTTACTCAGGAAATACAGTGTAAGGCAGGGTTTTTTAGAAACACAGGAGACACAGAGGAAACAAACGAAATGAGAGGGTAGGACCTGTGACAAATCATAGGGCAGTATAGCGCAGTGGTTTAAGGCTCTGAGCTGCAAATCTGGTGAGATCCAGCAGACCAGACCTGGGTTTAAATCCCACAGCTTCCACTTGCATACTGTGTGACCCTGAACAAGTCACTTAACTTCCCTGTGCTCCCAGGTTGCACCTGTGAAAAAGCTGTCAGCTTAGTGTGCTACTCCTGGTTAAACAACATCAGGCAGGTATGATCTTCGCAACAGGGTAGGCCAAGGAGGAGAAACAGAAGGAGTCACTGGAGGGAGCAGAGGAAGAAAACAGAAATACACAATGAGGGAGAACATGGGGAAGATAGCTATTTTTAATTTGAATTCAAGATTATTATCAGATACAGAGTCACAAATATTATCTCCCAACCTTTTTTTCTCATCTTTTAAGCCAACAGACAAATTTCAGGTAGCAGTAGATTTACTTTGGTTTTATAGAAACCTTACACTAAAGGTATAGTCTGCAAATGAAACAGAACAAGATAAACAAAAAAGAGAACTTAGACTAGCACTGGGGTGTAGATCCACCTATATGCCAGCATCGAGCAATAACAATGCAATAGAAGCATACATTGTATACTACAGGAGGAAATCAAAAAGATCTTAGCAGAACCATAACGAAATGCACATAATCTTTTAAGGGAACAAAAGGAAGCTTTGCAAGAACTAGCAAAAGATGTAACAATGGTTATTAAGCCAGCTGACAAAGGTGGCTCTGTAGTCGATAAGAGCGTGGAACAATATAGAAAGATATGTCTAGATTTACTTCAAGTCCCACAAAAGTGTCAAGAACTGGAACAAGATCTCCTTCCAGAAATTAGAGCAAAAAAAATAAAAATCAGAATTTCTGGAAGAAGTGGTTATGTTAGGATGTCTTGGTGAGTGGGGAAAAACAACACAAGCACAATTAAAACAACACAAGTGTCCCTGGTGTCCAGTGGTACAGCCCCCCCATTCGATCGCCTGTCTGAGTGAAAAACATGATTTTCCCCTGGCGTCTAGTAGTTCCTCCCCCCCCAAGCTGATCACTAATTGCCAGCCTGATGTTATATTACATGTTTCCCTGATGTCCAGTGGTCCCAACCTCCACCCATGTCGATCTTTTTTTTAATATTCCCTGGTGTCTAGTGGTCCCTCCCATGATCTCATTCCATGCCTGATCTTTATTTACTATTCCCTGGTGACTAGTAGTGCCCCCCATCCTGATTCCGCCAAACAAGAAGTTTATAGCATTCCCTGGTGTCTAGCGGACACCCCACCCTGGCATGTAGTGCCCTACCACCCCACTGCCCCCCATTCTGACCCCAAGCCGGTGACCAGCACAGCCCTCCTCTCTGCACCACAGCCAGCTGCTGACTGAGCTGTCAAAATGAGCAAATACTATATACAGTGCATGCTGAATGAGTTTCACTCACTGAGTGCATGCTGTATACAGTGCATACTGAATGAGTTTCACTCACTGAGTGCATGCTGTATACAGTGCATGGTGAATGAGTTTCACTCACTGAGTGCATGCTGTATACAGTGCATGCTGAATGAGTTTCACTCACTGAGTGCATGCTGAATGAGTTTCACTCACTGAGTGCATGCTGTATACAGTGCATGCGGAATGAGTTTCACTCACTGAGTGCATGCTGTATACAGTGCATGCTGAATGAGTTTGACTCACTGAGTGCATGCTGTATACAGTGCATGGTGAATGAGTTTTACTCACTGAGTGCATGCTGTATACAGTGCATGCTGAATGAGTTTCACTCACTGAGTGCATGCTGTATACAGTGCATGCTGAATGAGTTTCACTCACTGAGTGCATGCTGAATGAGTTCACTCACTGAGTGCATGCTGTATACAGTGCATACTGAATGAGTTTCACTCAATGAGTGCATGCTTTATACAGCGCGTCGTGAATGAGTTTCACTCACTGAGTGCATGCTGAATGAGTTTCACTCACTGAGTGCTGCTGTATACAGTGCATGCTGAATGAGTTTCACTCACGGAGTGCATGCTGTATACAGTGCATGCTGAATGAGTTTCACTCACTGAGTGCATGCTGTATACAGTGCATGGTGAATGAGTTTCACTCACTGAGTGCATGCTTTATACAGTGTATTGTGAATGAGTTTCACTCATTGAGTGCATGCTGTATACAGTGCATGGTGAATGAGTTTCACTCACTGAGTGCATGCTGTAAACAGTGCATGCTGAATGAGTTTCACTCACTGAGTGCATGCTGAATGAGTTTCACTCACTGAGTGCATGCTGTGTACAGTGCATGCTGAATGAGTTTCACTCACTGAGTTCATGCTGTATACAGTGCATGCTGAATGAGTTTCACTCACTGAATGCATGCTGTATACAGCGCATGGTGAATGAGTTTCACTCACTGAGTGAATGCTGTATACAGCGCATGCTGAATGAGTTTCACTCACTGAGTGCATGCTGTATACAGTGCATGCTGAATGAGTTTCACTCACTGAGTGCATGCTGTATACAGTGCATGGTGAATGAGTTTCACTCACTGAGTGCATGCTGAATGAGTTTCACTCACTGAGTGCATGCTGTATACAGTGCATGCTGAATGAGTTTCACTCACTGAGTGCATGCTGTATACAGGGCATGCTGAATGAGTTTCACTCACTGAGTGCATGCTGTATACAGTGCATACTGAATGAGTTTCACTCACTGAGTGCATGCTGAATGAGTTTCACTCACTGAGTGCATGCTGTATACAGTGCATGCTGAATGAGTTTCACTCACTGAGTGCATGCTGTATACAGTGCATACTGAATGAGTTTCACTCACTGAGTTCATGCTTTATACAGCGCATGGTGAATGAGATTCACTCACTGAGTGCATGCTGAATGAGTTTCACTCACTGAGTGCATGCTGTATACAGTGCATGCTGAATGAGTTTCACTCACTGAGTGCATGCTGTATACAGGGCATGCTGAATGAGTTTCACTCACTGAGTGCATGCTGTATACAGGGCATGCTGAATGAGTTTCACTCACTGAGTGCAAGCTGTATACAGTGCATACTGAATGTGTTTCACTCACTGAGTGCATGCTGTATACAGTGCATACTGAATGAGTTTCACTCACTGAGTGCATGCTGTATACAGTGCATGGTGAATGAGTTTCACTCACTGAGTGCATGCTGTATACAGTACATGGTAAATTAGTTTCACTCACTGAGTGCATGCTGTATACAGGTCATGCTGAATGAGTTTCACTCACTGAGTGCATGCTGTATACAGTGCATGGTGAATGAGATTCACTCACTGAGTGCATGCTGAATGAGTTTCACTCACTGAGTGCATGCTGTATACAGTGCATGCTGAATGAGTTTCACTCACTGAGTGCATGCTGTATACAGAGCATGCTGAATGAATTTCACTCACTGAGTGCATGCTGTATATAGGTCATGCTGAATGAGTTTCACTCACTGAGTGCATGCTGTATACAGTGCATACTGAATGAGTTTCACTCACTGAGTGCATGCTTTATACAGCGCATGGTGAATGAGTTTCACTCACTGAGTGCATGCTGTATACAGTGCATACTGAATGAGTTTCACTCACTGAGTGCATGCTGTTTACAGAGCATGCTGAATGAGTTTCACACACTGAGTGCATGCTATATACAGTGCATACTGAATGAGTTTCACTCACTGAGTGCTTGCTTTATACAGCGCATGGTGAATGAGTTTCACTTACTGAGTGCATGCTGTATACAGGTCATGCTGAATGAGTTTCACTCACTGAGAGCATGCTGTATGCAGTGCATACTGAATGAGTTTCATTCACTGAGTGCATGTTTTATACAGCGCATGGTGAATGAATTTCACTCACTGAGTGCATATTGAATGAGTTTCACTCACTGAGTGCATGCTGTATACAGGGCATGCTGAATGAGTTTCATTCACTGAGTGCATGCTGTATACAGGGCATGCTGAATGAGTTTCACTCACTGAGTGCAAGCTGTATACAGTGCATACTGAATGAGTTTCACTCACTGAGTGCATGCTTTATACAGAGCATGGTGAATGAGTTTCACTCACTGAGTGCATGCTGAATGAGTTTCACTCACTGAGTGCATGCTGTATACAGAGCATGCTGAATGAGTTTCACTCACTGAGTGCATGCTTTATACAGTGCATAGTGAATGAGTTTCACTCACTGACTGCATGCTGAATGAGTTTCACTCACTGAGTGCATGCTGTATACAGTGCATGCTGAATGAGTTTCACTCACTGAGTGCATGCTGTATACAGGGCATGCTGAATGAGTTTCACTCACTGAGTGCATGCTGTATACAGGGCATGCTGAATGAGTTTCACTCACTGAGTGCATGCTTTATACAGCGCATGGTGAATGAGTTTCACTCACTGAGTGCATGCTGTATACAATGCATGCTGAATGAGTTTCACTCACTGAGTGCATGCTGTATGCAGTGCATACTGAATGAGTTTCACTCACTGAGTGCATGCTGTATACAGCGCATGGTGAATGAGTTTCACTCACTGAGTGCATGCTGAATGAGTTTCACTCACTGAGTGCATGCAGTATACAGTGCATGCTGAATGAGTTTCACTCACTGAGTGCATGCTGTATACAGGGCATGCTGAATGAGTTTCACTCACTGAGTGCATGCTGTATACAGGGCATGCTGAATGAGTTTCACTCACTGAGTGCATGCTTTATACAGTGCATGGTGAATGAGTTTCCCACACTGAGTGCATGCTGTATACAGTGCATGCTGAATGAGTTTCACTCACTGAGTGCATGCTGTATGCAGTGCATACTGAATGAGTTTCACTCACGGAGTGCATGCTGTATACAGCACATGGTGAATGAGTTTCACTCACTGAGTGCATGCTGAATGAGTTTCACTCACTGAGTGCATGTTGTATACAGTGCATGCTGAATGAGTTTCACTCACTCAGTGCATGCTGTATACAGGGCATGCTGAATGAGTTTCACTCACTGAGTGCATGCTGTATACAGGGCATGCTGAATGAGTTTCACTCACTGAGTGCAAGCTGTATACAGTGCATACTGAATGTGTTTCACTCACTGAGTGCATGCTGTATTCAGTGCATACTGAATGAGTTTCACTCACTGAGTGCATGCGGTATACAGTGCATGGTGAATGAGTTTCACTCACTGAGTGCCTGCTGTATACAGTGCATGGCGAATGAGTTTCACTCACTGAGTGCATGCTGTATACAGTACATGGTAAATGAGTTTCACTCACTGAGTGCATGCTGTATACAGGTCATGCTGAATGAGTTTCACTCACTGAGTGCATGCTGTATACAGTGCATACTGAATGAGTTTCACTCACTGAGTGCATGCTGTATACAGTGCACGGTGAATGAGATTCACTCACTGAGTGCATGCTGAATGAGTTTCACTCACTGAGTGCATGCTGTTACAGTGCATGCTGAATGAGTTTCACTCACTGAGTGCATGCTGTATATAGGTAATGCTGAATGAGTTTCACTCACTGAGTGCATGCTGTATACAGTGCATACTGAATGAGTTTCACTCACTGAGTGCATGCTTTATACAGCGCATGGTGAATGAGTTTCACTCACTGAGTGCATGCTGTATACAGTGCATGCTGAATGAGTTTCACTCACTGAGTGCATGCTGTTTACAGAGCATGCTGAATGAGTTTCACACACTGAGTGCATGCTATATACAGTGCATACTGAATGAGTTTCACTCACTGAGTGCTTGCTTTATACAGCACATGGTGAATGAGTTTCACTTACTGAGTGCATGCTGTATACAGGTCATGCTGAATGAGTTTCACTCACTGAGTTCATGTTTTATACAGCGCATGGTGAATGAATTTCACCCACTGAGTGCATACTGAATGAGTTTCACTCACTGAGTGCATGCTGTACACAGGGCATGCTGAATGAGTTTCATTCACTGAGTGCATGCTGTATACAGGGCATGCTGAATGAGTTTCACTCACTGAGTGCATGCTGTATACAGTGCATACTGAATGAGTTTCACTCACTGAGTGCATGCTTTATACAGAGCATGGTGAATGAGTTTCACCACTGAGTGCATGCTGAATGAGTTTCACTCACTGAGTGCATGCTGTATACAGGCATGCTGAATGGGTTTCACTCACTGAGTGCATGCTGTATACAGAGCATGCTGAATGAGTTTCACACACTGAGTGCATGCTTTATACAGCGCATAGTGAATGAGTTTCACTCACTGAGTGCATGCTTTATACAGCGCATGGTGAATGTGTTTCACTCACTGAGTGCATGCTGTATACAATGCATGGTGAATGAGTTTCACTCACTGAGTGCATGCTGTATACAGCGCATGGTGAATGAGTTTCACTGACTGAGTGCATGCTGAATGAGTTTCACTCACTGAGTGCATGCTGTATACAGTGCATGCTGAATGTGTTTCACTCACTCAGTGCATGCTGTATACAGGGCATGCTGAAAGAGTTTCACTCACTGAGTGCATGCTGATACAGGGCATGCTGAATGAGTTTCATTCACTGAGTGCATGCTGTATACAGTGCATACTGAATGTGTTTCACTCACTGAGTGCATGCTGTATACAGTGCATACTGAATGAGTTTCACTCACTGAGTGCATGCTGTATACAGTGCATGGTAAATGAGTTTCACTCACTGAGTGCCTGCTGTATGCAGTGCATGGTGAATGAGTTTCACTCACTGAGTGCATGCTGTATACAGTGCATGGTAAATGAGTTCACTCACTGAGTGCATGCTGTATACAGGTCTTGCTGAATGAGTTTCACTCACTGAGTGCATGCTGTATACAGGTCATGCTGAATGAGTTTCACTCACTGAGTGCATGCTGTATGCAGTGCATACTGAATGAGTTTCACTCACTGAGTGCATGCTGTATACAGTGCACGTGAATGAGATTCACTCACTGAGTGCATGCTGAATGAGTTTCACTCACTGAGTGCATGCTGTTACAGTGCATGCTGAATGAGTTTCACTCACTGAGTGCATGCTGTATATAGGTAATGCTGAATGAGTTTCACCACTGAGTGCATGCTGTATACAGTGCATACTGAATGAGTTTCACTCACTGAGTGCATGCTTTATACAGCGCATGGTGAATGAGTTTCACTCACTGAGTGCATGCTGTATCAGTGCATGCTGAATGAGTTTCACTCACTGAGTGCATGCTGTTTACAGAGCATGCTGAATGAGTTTCACACACTGAGTGCATGCTATATACAGTGCATACTGAATGAGTTTCACTCACTGAGTGCTTGCTTTATACAGCACATGGTGAATGAGTTTCACTTACTGAGTGCATGCTGTATACAGGTCATGCTGAATGAGTTTCACTCACTGAGTTCATGTTTTATACAGCGCATGGTGAATGAATTTCACTCACTGAGTGCATACTGAATGAGTTTCACTCACTGAGTGCATGCTGTACACAGGGCATGCTGAATGAGTTTCATTCACTGAGTGCATGCTGTATACAGGGCATGCTGAATGAGTTTCACTCACTGAGTGCAAGCTGTATACAGTGCATACTGAATGAGTTTCACTCACTGAGTGCATGCTTTATACAGAGCATGGTGAATGAGTTTCACTCACTGAGTGCATGCTGAATGAGTTTCACTCACTGAGTGCATGCTGTATACAGTGCATGCTGAATGGGTTTCACTCACTGAGTGCATGCTGTATACAGAGCATGCTGAATGAGTTTCACACACTGAGTGCATGCTTTATACAGCGCATAGTGAATGAGTTTCACTCACTGAGTGCATGCTGAATGAGTTTCACTCACTGAGTGCATGCTGTATACAGTGCATGCTGAATGAGTTTCACTCACTGAGTGCATGCTGTATACAGGGCATGCTGAATGAGTTTCACTCACTGAGTGCATGCTGTATACAGGGCATGCTGAATGAGTTTCACTCACTGAGTGCATGCTGTATACAGGCATGCTGAATGAGTTTCACCACTGAGTGCATGCTTTATACAGCGCATGGTGAATGTGTTTCACTCACTGAGTGCATGCTGTATACAATGCATGCTGAATGAGTTTCACTCACTGAGTGCATGCTGTATACAGCGCATGGTGAATGAGTTTCACTGACTGAGTGCATGCTGAATGAGTTTCACTCACTGAGTGCATGCTGTATACAGTGCATGCTGAATGTGTTTCACTCACTCAGTGCATGCTGTATACAGGGCATGCTGAAAGAGTTTCACTCACTGAGTGCATGCTGTATACAGGGCATGCTGAATGAGTTTCATTCACTGAGTGCATGCTGTATACAGTGCATACTGAATGTGTTTCACTCACTGAGTGCATGCTGTACAGTGCATACTGAATGAGTTTCACTCACTGAGTGCATGCTGTATACAGTGCATGGTAAATGAGTTTCACTCACTGAGTGCCTGCTGTATGCAGTGCATGGTGAATGAGTTTCACTCACTGAGTGCATGCTGTATACAGTGCATGGTAAATGAGTTCACTCACTGAGTGCATGCTGTATACAGGTCTTGCTGAATGAGTTTCACTCACTGAGTGCATGCTGTATACAGGTCATGCTGAATGAGTTTCACTCACTGAGTGCATGCTGTATACAGTGCATACTGAATGAGTTTCACTCACTGAGTGCATGCTGTATACAGTGCATGGTGAATGAGATTCACTCACTGAGTGCATGCTGAATGAGTTTCACTCACTGAGTGCATGCTGTGTACAGTGCATGCTGAATGAGTTTCACTCACTGAGTGCATGCTGTATATAGGTAATGCTGAATGAGTTTCACTCACTGAGTGCATGCTGTATACAGTGCATACTGAATGAGTTTCACTCACTGAGTGCTTGCTTTATACAGCACATGGTGAATGAGTTTCACTTACTGAGTGCATGCTGTATACAGGTCATGCTGAATGAGTTTCACTCACTGAGTTCATGTTTTATACAGCGCATGGTGAATGAGTTTCACTCACTGAGTGCTTGCTTTATACAGCACATGGTGAATGAGTTTCACTTACTGAGTGCATGCTGTATACAGGTCTTGCTGAATGAGTTTCACTCACTGAGTTCATGTTTTATACAGCGCATGGTGAATGAATTTCACTCACTGAGTGCATACTGAATGAGTTTCACTCACTGAGTGCATGCTGTATACAGGGCATGCTGAATGAGTTTCATTCACTGAGTGCATGCTGTATACAGGGCATGCTGAATGAGTTACACTCACTGAGTGCAAGCTGTATACAGTGCATACTGAATGAGTTTCACTCACTGAGTGCATGCTGAATGAGTTTCACTCACTGAGTGCATGCTGTATACAGTGCATGCTGAATGAGTTTCACTCACTGAGTGCATGCTGTATACAGGGCATGCTGAATGAGTTTCACTCACTGAGTGCATGCTGTATACAGGGCATGCTGAATGAGTTTCACTCACTGAGTGCATGCTGTACAGGGCATGCTGAATGAGTTTCACTCACTGAGTGCATGCTTTATACAGCGATGGTGAATGTGTTTCACTCACTGAGTGCATGCTGTATACAATGCATGCTGAATGAGTTTCACTCACTGAGTGCATGCTGTATACAGCGCATGGTGAATGAGTTTCACTGACTGAGTGCATGCTGAATGAGTTTCACTCACTGAGTGCATGCTGTATACAGTGCATGCTGAATGTGTTTCACTCACTCAGTGCATGCTGTATACAGGGCATGCTGAAAGAGTTTCACTCACTGAGTGCATGCTGTATACAGGGCATGCTGAATGAGTTTCATTCACTGAGTGCATGCTGTATACAGTGCATACTGAATGTGTTTCACTCACTGAGTGCATGCTGTATACAGTGCATACTGAATGAGTTTCACTCACTGAGTGCATGCTGTATACAGTGCATGGTAAATGAGTTTCACTCACTGAGTGCCTGCTGTATGCAGTGCATGGTGAATGAGTTTCACTCACTGAGTGCATGCTGTATACAGTGCATGGTAAATGAGTTCACTCACTGAGTGCATGCTGTATACAGGTCATGCTGAATGAGTTTCACTCACTGAGTGCATGCTGTATACAGGTCATGCTGAATGAGTTTCACTCACTGAGTGCATGCTGTATACAGTGCATACTGAATGAGTTTCACTCACTGAGTGCATGCTGTATACAGTGCATGGTGAATGAGATTCACTCACTGAGTGCATGCTGAATGAGTTTCACTCACTGAGTGCATGCTGTGTACAGTGCATGCTGAATGAGTTTCACTCACTGAGTGCATGCTGTATATAGGTAATGCTGAATGAGTTTCACTCACTGAGTGCATGCTGTATACAGTGCATACTGAATGAGTTTCACTCACTGAGTGCAGTGACATGCATGGTGAATGAGTTTCACTCACTGAGTGCATGCTGTATACAGTGCATGCTGAATGAGTTTCACTCACTGAGTGCATGCTGTTTACAGAGCATGCTGAATGAGTTTCACACACTGAGTGCATGCTATATACAGTGCATACTGAATGAGTTTCACTCACTGAGTGCTTGCTTTATACAGCACATGGTGAATGAGTTTCACTTACTGAGTGCATGCTGTATACAGGTCATGCTGAATGAGTTTCACTCACTGAGTGCATGCTGTATGCAGTGCATACTGAATGAGTTTCATTCACTGAGTTCATGTTTTATACAGCGCATGGTGAATGAATTTCACTCACTGAGTGCATACTGAATGAGTTTCACTCACTGAGTGCATGCTGTATACAGGGCATGCTGAATGAGTTTCATTCACTGAGTGCATGCTGTATACAGGGCATGCTGAATGAGTTTCACTCACTGAGTGCAAGCTGTATACAGTGCATACTGAATGAGTTTCACTCACTGAGTGCATGCTTTATACAGAGCATGGTGAATGAGTTTCACTCACTGAGTGCATGCTGAATGAGTTTCACTCACTGAGTGCATGCTGTATACAGTGCATGCTGAATGGGTTTCACTCACTGAGTGCATGCTGCATACAGAGCATGCTGAATGAGTTTCACACACTGAGTGCATGCTTTATACAGCGCATAGTGAATGAGTTTCACTCACTGAGTGCATGCTGAATGAGTTTCACTCACTGAGTGCATGCTGTATACAGGGCATGCTGAATGAGTTTCACTCACTGAGTGCATGCTGTATACAGGGCATGCTGAATGAGTTTCACTCACTGAGTGCATGCTGTATACAGGGCATGCTGAATGAGTTTCACTCACTGAGTGCATGCTTTATACAGCGCATGGTGAATGTGTTTCACTCACTGAGTGCATGCTGTATACAATGCATGCTGAATGAGTTTCACTCACTGAGTGCATGCTGTATACAGCGCATGGTGAATGAGTTTCACTGACTGAGTGCATGCTGAATGAGTTTCACTCACTGAGTGCATGCTGTATACAGTGCATGCTGAATGTGTTTCACTCACTCAGTGCATGCTGTATACAGGGCATGCTGAAAGAGTTTCACTCACTGAGTGCATGCTGTATACAGGGCATGCTGAATGAGTTTCATTCACTGAGTGCATGCTGTATACAGTGCATACTGAATGTGTTTCACTCACTGAGTGCATGCTGTATACAGTGCATACTGAATGAGTTTCACTCACTGAGTGCATGCTGTATACAGTGCATGGTAAATGAGTTTCACTCACTGAGTGCCTGCTGTATGCAGTGCATGGTGAATGAGTTTCACTCACTGAGTGCATGCTGTATACAGTGCATGGTGAATGAGTTTCACTCACTGAGTGCATGCTGTATACAGGTCGTGCTGAATGAGTTTCATTCACTGCGTGCATGCTGTATACAGTGCATACTAAATGAGTTTCACTCACTGAGTGCATGCTTTATACAGCGCATGGTGAATGAGTTTCACTCACTGAGTGCATGCTGAATGAGTTTCACTCACTGAGTGCATGCTGTATGCAGTACATGCTGAATGAGTTTCACTCACTGAGTGCATGCTGTATACAGAGCATGCTGAATGAGTTTCACTCACTGAGTGCATGCTGTATATAGGTCATGCTGAATGAGTTTCATTCACTGAGTGCATGCTGAATGAGTTTCACTCACTGAGTGCATGCTGTATACAGTGCATGCTGAATGAGTTTCACTCACTGAGTGCATGCTGTATACAGGGCATGCTGAATGAGTTTCACTCACTGAGTGCATGCTGTATACAGGGCATGCTGAATGAGTTTCACTCACTGAGTGCATGCTGTATACAGGGCATGCTGAATGAGTTTCACTCACTGAGTGCATGCTTTATACAGCGCATGGTGAATGTGTTTCACTCACTGAGTGCATGCTGTATACAATGCATGCTGAATGAGTTTCACTCACTGAGTGCATGCTGTATACAGCGCATGGTGAATGAGTTTCACTGACTGAGTGCATGCTGAATGAGTTTCACTCACTGAGTGCATGCTGTATACAGTGCATGCTGAATGTGTTTCACTCACTCAGTGCATGCTGTATACAGGCATGCTGAAAGAGTTTCACTCACTGAGTGCATGCTGTATACAGGGCATGCTGAATGAGTTTCATTCACTGAGTGCATGCTGTATACAGTGCATACTGAATGTGTTTCACTCACTGAGTGCATGCTGTATACAGTGCATACTGAATGAGTTTCACTCACTGAGTGCATGCTGTATACAGTGCATGGTAAATGAGTTTCACTCACTGAGTGCCTGCTGTATGCAGTGCATGGTGAATGAGTTTCACTCACTGAGTGCATGCTGTATACAGTGCATGGTGAATGAGTTTCACTCACTGAGTGCATGCTGTATACAGGTCATGCTGAATGAGTTTCATTCACTGCGAGCATGCTGTATACAGTGCATACTAAATGAGTTTCACTCACTGAGTGCATGCTTTATACAGCGCATGGTGAATGAGTTTCACTCACTGAGTGCATGCTGAATGAGTTTCACTCACTGAGTGCATGCTGTATGCAGTGCATGCTGAATGAGTTTCACTCACTGAGTGCATGCTGTATACAGAGCATGCTGAATGAGTTTCACTCACTGAGTGCATGCTGTATATAGGTCATGCTGAATGAGTTTCATTCACTGAGTGCATGCTGTATACAGTGCATACTGAATGAGTTTCACTCACTGAGTGCATGCTTTATACAGCGCATGGTGAATGAGTTTCACTCACTGAGTGCATGCTGTATACAGTGCATGCTGAATGAGGTTCACACACTGAGTGCATGCTGTATACAGAGCATGGTGAATGAGTTTCACACACTGAGTGCATGCTGTATACAGTGCATACTGAATGAGTTTCACTCACTGAGTGCATGCTTTATACAGCGCATGGTGAATGAGTTTCACTCACTGAGTGCATGCTGTATACAGGTCATGCTGAATGAGTTTCACTCACTGAGTGCATGCTGTATACAGTGCATGCTGAATGAGTTTCACTCACTGAGTGCATACTGTATATGGTATGCATTCATTTGACCATGTGCTGTGTACTGAATTTGCTCATTTTCTTTGCTCAGTTTGGTGGCCAGCCATGCTAGAGAAGAGGGCTGTGCCGGTCGCCATCTCAGGGTCAGAACTGGTGGGAGCGGGGTGGTGGGGCACTAACTGCCGGGGGGGGGTCTGCTAGACACCAGGGAATGCAATCAATTTCTTGTTTTGGGATCAGAATAGGGGTGCCACTAGTCACCAGGGAATAGCAAATAAAGATTTGACATTGGATTGAGTTTGTGGGGTGGGACCACCAGATACCAGGTAATATTAAAAAAAGATCAGGCATGGGTGTGGGTGGGGTAGGGGACCACTAGACCCCAAGGAATTTTACATAAAGCTTGGGCATGGGTGTGGTGGGGTGGGTGGGTCCACTAGATCCCCAGAAATATTACATGAAGCTACGGCATGGGTGCAGGTGGGGGTAGGAGCACTGGACACCAGGGAAACATGTATTGTAACATTGGGCCAGTGACTGGTGAGGGGGGGACCACTAGATGCCAGGGAAAAATAATATTTTTCACTCTGGTGGGTGATCAGGTGTGGGGGAGGGACCGCTGCATACCAGGGACACTTGTGTTGTTTTAATCAGGCCAGTGATCAGTAGGACCTCTAGTCATGGGGAATATTTTTAATATCTTGAGTGAGGGATTGGGTGAGGGGAGGGACCACTGGACACTAGAGAAACTTATGTTTCTTTAATCAAGCTGGCAATTAGTGTGTGAGGGGCGACCACTAGACACTCAGGAAAAAATCATGTTTTTCACTTGGGCACGTAATCAGGTGGTGGGAGGGACTACGAGACACTAGGGCTTATGTTTCTTTAATTGGGCCAATTATGAATCCTGCCCCAGGAATTTTCACTCTAAAATATTAATTGATGGTATTCCTTTTTTCTCAGCTACTACCACCTAAAAGAAATTGCAGTCAGATTAAAGATGTTCAAAAAGAAAATGCAGTAATCACAAATAGATTTAAACAAAGGGAGTATAATAAATAATTTCTGGTTCAAGCATAAAATAGAGTGAGTCACATTTCTAGACAAGATGCATTAGCAGTTAAATTAAAGGAAAATGAACAAAATCCCAAGATTGTGTTCTCTACCATGCACTGTGCCCAGATGACTAGAATCAGGAGTGTACTATTAGATACATGGAATATCTTGCAATGACATCCAAGCACCTCACATAGTTTTTCAAATAAGCCCTTGTTACATCCAAAAAGGCATCAAACATACACAGCAAACTAGGACACATGGAATTTAAGTCACATGAGGAAAAATAAGACCTTTGCCCTGAGCCCCTGTTTTATGAAGTTCCCCAAGGGTTTGTCCTCTCGCCCATGTTGTTTTGCAGTGTACACGATGCCCCTAGGTGAGATCATTAGACGTTACAGGGTGGAGTTTCACTGCTATGCAGATGATACCCAACTGTATATGTCTTTTGCGCCTAGGACACATGATGCAGTAGTAGTGCTAAATGATTGTCTGGCTGTAATCCAGAACTGGATGGTCCTCTAACTGGTTAAGGCTTAACCTGAGTAAGACAGAGGTGCTGATAATTGAGCCAGGCCACAGGAGGGAGGTGGATGCTCTGAGGGCTGAAATGGGTAATGGTAATATTGTCGATATGCTGGAGGCTCAGGCGGTATCCGTTGTCTGGAATGGTTTGTACTGTTTTAGGAATATCACCCGAATCAGTGCCTTAATCCCTCCAGATGACCTACCCTCACTAGTGCATGCTTTCCTGACATCTATACTTGACTACTGCAATGCTCTGTGTATCAGGGTCAGTGGAGGGGTCCTGCACTGCCTGCAGCTGTTGCAGAATGCGTCAGCCCTGTTTCTGCACAGTCTGCATTGGCTGCCGATTAGGTGGAGGATCTCCTTCAAGGTGGGTCTTCTCATCTATAAGGCCCTATATGATTTGAGCCCAGGCTATCTGTGTGACCTCCTGACTCTTGCCTGCCCCTCATTCTCCCTCCATTCTGCTGAGGAAGGCTTTCTAGTGGTTCCCAGGGCATGGTTAAAAACATCTGGAGATCGTGCCTTTCAGGTGGCTACACTGGTCCTGTAGAACTTGCCCCCCAGGTCTGTCAGGGAGGCTTCCTTAGTGGAAGCCTTCAAATGGGGTCTGAAGGCACACCTATTTGGAGGAGCATTTAGGGCTTAGTATGCTGTTTATTTTAAGATTGAAGTTAGCATTAGTATCTTCCTCATTTGCTTGTATTTGTATAGCACCCTGGGCCTCAGGGAAAGGGTGCTATAGAAATAAAACCTTGCTTGCTTTCCTTGCTTGCTTTTTGGACCCCTTAAATGGGGAATGTATCCTTGTGGATAACATGCTGTATGTGATCACATATTGCACGAGGAAATGCTTAGGCATCCATGTACTGGGAGAGAATATAAAATTAAATCTCACATCACCTGTAATACCACAAGAGTGATTTGTGTGATCCAGTGTCCATTTGATAATCTATACATTCCTAAAGTTAAGGGAGGTAAAAGAGAGAATAACCAAACATAAGAGTGTAATAAAAAAGCAGGATGATAGCTCAAGCTTAGCAAGACATTATAGAGAATGAGGACACACTGTAGTACAACTACAGATTTGGGGACTGGAACAGGTAGAGTCACCATCAAGGGGATTTAACTATATCAAAATGTGGAGAAAGGGTAGATGTGGTGGATACATGAATTTGGGACACCGAATATGCCCTGGGGTCTAAATGAAAGTACCAACTGGCAAGCTTGCTGGTAGCCTCAAGGAAGCTTTTGTATATCTGTTATTGTGTTTTGTTCATTGTACAACTAGCCTGATTCTTACATGATCAGCAGCACTCTTTTTTAAAATGAGATTCTTCTGGGCAGCACTGCAAACTGGCCCAGTACATCTAGATATTATTGGGCCATTGTACAGGGTAGCCCTATCTTTAATGGCATATTTTAGTTGGGAATACATCTTCATTGAAGATAATTAGGAACTGAAGTCAACACATCTTATGACACAAATATAAAATTCTTAAATGATAAAACAATGAGCAAGGAGGCAGATCTGTGGCTAAAATATTTAAGAAAGAATAAACGGCAAATAAAATTACAACATTAATAGTAACAATACAGTCAAAAAAGGAAAACAGGAAACTGAGAATTGCTTACTGAATTTTTTTCTCTGATTTGCATAGGTCAGATTGTTCACCATCACTACAAGACTTACAGTCTTATAATCAGTTTGTTCATAAGACAATTAATACCTTACTAGGGCAAGAAATGTTTCTCACTCTCATTTTGGAGGAAGAAATAAGGACCACAATAAAATCCATAACAAGGGGAAAATGTCCAGGGTTGGATGGTTTCACAAGTTAATTTGATTCTGTTTTCCTTGGATAGAATTATTTCCTCTTTAAAACTATTATATACAGCCATTCAGGAAGAAAACAGAACACCAGACACATTTTTAAAAAAGCATTTATTTCTCTTATACTGAAACCAGCAAAAGATCATAGAAAGGTAGAAAGTTACAGACCTATTGGTATTGTCAACGATGATTACAACAATGATTATAACATTTTTGCAAATATAATAAACAATAAAATTTCTGCCCAATATGATCCACCCAGATCAAAGAGGGTTCCTACCAGGCAGGGTAATACATTCAGGGATACACAAAATACAGTTAATTACAGAATATTTAAATAACTCTGCTACAGAAGCAGTTTATACTGTATTTCATTAGATGCTACTAAAGCATTTGATGTGTTTGAATGGCCTTTCCTCTTTCTTGTTTTAAAACTATGGGGGGTTCTGCATCAGTTTGTTAAGGTAATAAAAAGTTTAAACAGTTCAACAAAATCATCTTTAAATGTGAACAACTGCATTACTGAAGAATTCATGTTTTACAGAGGCATCAGACCGGGCTGCCCCCTCTCCCCTATGTTATTCATTTAGGATTAGAAGTTCTTCAAGAAATAAGAAAAAATGCTAAAATAAACAGCATTAATATTGGCAATACAGAAATCACATTGTGAGCTTATGCTGGTGACATTATTCTATTATTAACTTCACCAGAAAACAGCATAACAGAACTTAAAAATGTTTTTTTCTCACTTCTCTCAGGTGGCACATTACAGCATGAACTAACAAAAATCAGAAACTCTAACTTTCAGTATAGTAGATACAACTATTATTTCAAAGAAAGACAGTGCTAAAATTCAAACTAACTATATGGATTATCCAGGAATTAAATTAACAAACAAAAATGAAAATCTGTTAAAATATTATTATGTGCTATTGTTGGAATGCACAAAATTTAAATTTCAAACCTGGAACAAAATACTAATATCCTTTTGGGGGAAGTACATATCATTAAAATGATGGTAATCCCATCAGTATTTTATTTACTCCAGGCAATATTAATGCCTATTACAAAAGACTGGTGTACTAAAATCAATAAATGGTTTAAAAATTACATTTAGAAACTATATAAAAAAGTGGAATATCATAGGAGAAACTATGCTTATGCAGAGGGCTGTCTTGTCCAGATGTTGCTTATTATGAATTAATATACAATACTAAAGTAGCTTTAAGATGGGCCTATGAAGACAACTTAGATTTAACAATAGAAAATACATGTGTTAGTACAAACAAAAACCAAATTTCCCAAATTAACAATATTTGGTTTAATCCAAATTACTTTAACAACTCAGTCAAAAATGGTCATTATCTGTATATATAGTTGTAGTGATCTGATACTAGTTAATCATATTTGATTTGAATGGTGTGTCACCTGGTCAATAACATTAAATAAATGAAAAAATCTAATAATTTCTAATTTTAACAAAGCAATCAAAAACGTGTTAATACAGTAAACTGGAACACAAAAGCTGCCCCCTCCAATTTATTATGGAATAACCCAAATGTTAAAATCAATGGAAAGTGCATGTATTATAAACAATGGAAACAGAAGGGAATATAAAGATTGAAAGATATAATGGGGACCCAGAATACAATCATGGCACATCATTCAAATCAAATATGATTTACTAACATTAGATTACTATAAATATATACAGTTAATGGACATTTTTGAGAAAGACTTTCAACATTGGGAGAGGGCCCCAGAGGGGGAAAAAGAAAGAAAAAAAAAACTGGAGGAGGACCTTATAAAGAAAATAGAAAAGAGAAAAGGGTTATTTGCTCGGCTTTGCACTTTTTTGGCTAACACATTTTTATAACTGTATAAAAAGATTAAAAGAAAAATGGAATACAGATGCACAGTTATTACTTACAATCATTGTATTACAATTCTTACTATAATCTCACATTATGAAACAGCTAGAGATGAGACCATTCAATACAAAATTATTAGTAGAGCGCTTGTCACTCCTTACAGATTATATCAAGCCAAACAAGTCACAGTACCAATTTGAATTGCAGGCACTGTGATGCAGATACTGCTGATACATACTGTATGTTTTTGGGGCTCTGAAATGGTCAAGCCATGGTGGGAAAAGGATGCTGACCACCCTTGGAAAGTTAGGTATATACTTTCAAAATGTCAATTGCACAAGTATGATATTTGAAATCTTTGATAAAAGATTATTCTCTAGACCACAAATATCAATAATCTTGAATATAATTATGACAACCAAATGTATTATGTTAACATAGTGGAAGGAAATTAATAAAAATATTTATTAAAAAGAATTATCAAGGCTAATACTTTTGTCTCTCTTCGATCAGTGTTTTTTCTTAACCATGGCAAATTACTGGGCGCGTTTGCAATACTGATGTAGAAGGCTGGAACTTTAACTCATGTTTCCTGGTTCATAGACAACATACTATATGGTTTTCACCAGTTTTGGAAACTGTTTATTGGTATCTTTATTTGTTTATCATAATTCGGATTACACCATTGAGCAGAGCTCTTTTACATAGGTTTCATGTCAAATAACAATGAACAAGGGCAATTAACAGTGGAGATTTAAAGGATTAACAACAGGAGGGATTATGGAGAATAGCTACAGAAGCAACATCAACACTAGATACATTGTAAGGTGGAGTAATTCCTAGACAAAAATATGGGAGAGGACAATTACATGCAGAATGGGTTATTTCTGGTTGCATTACCATGTGCACTAGGTGTATGAACCCTAATAACTAAGTGCTAGAAAGGAAAACAAAGAACAGAAATAACAAAAGGGGGTAGGAGGAGAGGGAAGAAAAGGTAGAAGAAACTGGAATCAGCCCAAAGGCCTTGTCAGTTAATAAAGAGGCAAAGGAGGGACAGTTCAATGATGGCAGACACTGACTATGGTACAGAGTGGACAGGGTAAATATTATGGGAGGTGCTGGAGGGGGAGAGAGTGTCCTCATGCAATGAACTGATGGTAGATGCTCCAGTCCCGGGTGGGGGTGGAAAATAGGGATCAGCCCCAGAGGCCAAGTTATAAAGCAAGATGGTTGAGGAGAGAGCAGGCCATTGGAATGCATCTGCCTAGATATATATGAGGGGCAGTCCCAGGAGAAGGGTGATTACCTAAACTGAGAGTGCAAGATTGAGAGGGAATGTCATGAGGCGGAGAGGGGAGGGTAGGGGATGGGGACAGGGGGTGTATGGGGTTACTGATGAGAAAGAGGCAGCATGCCAGGAAGTAAAGAAAAATGTTGATACCAGTATGGATTTAGTGGTAGTAGTCACAACTAGACTTAGATACCAAATCCACTTTTAGCTTCCTTTTGAAGACATTCAAGGTCTTGGCAGATGATATATCAGAGGTAATGGAGTTGAGCCAGAGGGGGGCATGGTAGGCAAAGGACCTCTGACCATGTGAGGTGTGACAGCATGGGATCTTAAAAGAGGAGCAGCCAGATCTTCTTGTGTGTTGAGTTTCAGTGGTGGTGGTAAGGAGCTCCTGAACCCTGGTTGGCATAAGACCACAGCTGACTTTCTTAGCCATGAGGCACGTCTGGTAGGAAAGTCTGCTACTGAATTGTACCTAATTATACAATGGCAAGAAAGAATCTTGGACTGTGATTGGTCAGTTTGGGGCTGGACCCATGGCGTTATCCCAGCACGTTGCCACAGGTCTAGTCTCGGCACTGTGAACCCATGTAGATGAGCCTTTGATTGATTGTTTCATCTTCTCTTAAAAAAAATATATATTTTTCCACACAAAAACATCTTTAAAATTATTTTTTTTATTCTGTATAACAACAAGCTATTGTATAATAGGAATAATGCATTCAGGGTGTGTGCGCTTAGATATCGCCACGCCTGGGCATTGAACGACTGCCCATGGCCTTGTGCCCAACCCCCCCAGGCATGGCATTATCCCAGCACGACACATACCCTGTCATGCATTATGCCTTTATTAGCCTGTGAGTACAAGTCACAGGTATGGGTCAGCCGGTCTGCACCAGTGAGGAGTCGGCAGGCCTTGTTGAGTGCTGTTTTTAAGAGCTTGAGAAATGTGTCAGTGGCTGATCCACAGATGATGAGCCCATACTCTGCCAGTGATACCACTGAGCTGTGAATGGGCATGCGGAAGGCTATGGGGGTCAGACAATGCTTATGCCTATGCAGGAGCCCTATCTGCCTATTAATTGCCTTGGTAATATTGTCGATATGCTTAGTATACGAGAGGGTACTGTCCATCATGATCCCAAGGTATTTAAAGTTAGAGACTAGCTTCAGTGGGGCTCCAACTTCATTTACTATGGAGAGAGGATAGTGTCTATGCTTGCTTTGAAGGTTGGAAAATAACATGTTTTTTTTTTCTTACAGTTTAAGATTAATTTGTGGTTGCTGAGCCATCCTTCTGCAGCAGCAAAGTTTTGTTGAAGTTCCAATTCGACAGCTTTGGGGTGTTGGCCACTGGAAAACAGGACGGCATCGTCTGCATAGAGAAGGACACGTCCCTGGATGGAGAGGGGCAGGGTATTCAGGAATAGACTGAACAGAAGGGGGCCCAAGATAGAGCCTTGAGGGAACCCAGACAGTACAGACTAACTAACTGAGAGGACAGTACCTATTTTTACTTGCTGTGAATGATTTTGGAGGTTGCTGTTGAACCAGGCAACAGATTCAGGTGAGAGACCAAGAGTGGCTAGTTCTTCAGCCAGGATGACATGATTAACTGTGTCAACTGCCTTGGTTAAATTGATGTATACTGCACCGACCAGCTGACCTTGGTCGAGGGATTTATGGATGAAGCCTGTGAATTCGAGCAGGGCAGTGGTGGTACTGTGCCCAGACCTGAAACCTTGCTGTTGAGGGCAGAGTAGTTGATATTTTCCCACATAATCAACAAGCTGGTCAGCAATTATCTTCTCCAGGGCTTTAGAGAGTGGGGGTAGGATGGAAATGGGTCTGTAGTTTCTGTGGAAGGCAAGGTCTCTACCCTTGTGGACAGGGGAAACTACCACAAACTTCCATTGTTGAGGAAAATGAGAGTATCTTAGGGAAAGGTTCATGATAGGCATTAAGGGTGCCAGTACTTTTTCCAGGGTGAGGGAGACAAGCTTGAGAGCCAAGGTGTCGCTACTGTACCACCCTTTGCCCTGAACCTTCTGGAGATATTTTCTGGCTTCATTTACTTTGATTATTCTGAAGTAAAAAGACAGGTGAGTTTGGGGCTGCTCAGTTTTACCAGCACAGGGACTATGTGCAGGGGTGTTGAAATAATCATGGGGACGAACACCACTGAGGTCAGTGAATGCATTATTAAATGTGTTTGCGATGAGCTTGGGGTCGAGGGAAGGGAGCCCATCAGTGTTGAGCATGGCAGGAGCTGTTTTGGGGATCCTTACCAGTAATATCTTTGAGATTGCTCCAAAACTGTCTGCTGTTGTTCCAAGCTCGAGCAAGGGCATCTTTATAATACAAGCTTTTTGCTACAATTATTGTCCTAGTGCAGTCATTTCTAGCCTTCTTGTATGCCTGTATGTCTGCTTGATTACTGGAGGCACGTGCCTTGTGCCACAAGCAGTCACAGGTTTTAAGGAGTTTGAGAATGTCCAAAGTGAACCAAGAGTTGGAGAGGCCTTTGACTTTCCGTTTCCTAAGAGGGGCATGCTTATCACACGCAGTGTTGAAAAGGGAAATAAATTGGTCAAGTACCTGATCCACATTCTTGGTAGAGTAGATAACAGACCAGTTGGTGTGGTAAAGGTCAGCTCTCAGTAGTTCAAGGTGGCCTCTGAGTAGGACCCTGCTTGTTATTGTTTTGGCTGGGGGTTTAAAGAACTTGTTGGACAATGAGAACAAGACAGGAGAGTGGTCACTTAGGCAGTCCAGGAGGACATTGGTATCTGAAATATGTTCAGGACAATTTGAGAGAACCCAGTCCAGAAGAGTGCTGGTACCAGTCTTATAATTCATGTGTGTGGGAGATTCGACCAGCTGAGTGAAGTCAAGAGCAGTGACAGCATCTTTGTAAGGATTTGAATCGGGTGGGAGCCAGTTAATGTTAAGGTCACCAAGTAGAATGACCTCAGAGTTGGGGCTTAGACAGCCTAGGCAACTGATGAGAGCCTCAAAGCCAGTGTCAGTGTGTCTGCGCGGGATGTAAGCCGATAGGATAGTGATGACTTTATTATGCGCACCAAGAAGGACCCTGACTGCAATGGCTTGCATACTGTCACCAGTACTGGGTAAAGGCACGGTACAGCCCTGCAAGCTGTCTCTGATGAAAATGGCACAGCCACCTCCATGCTTGGAGAATCTATCCTTTTGAAAAACTGAGTACCCAGGTATTGTGATGGAGGCATCAGGCACGTTGGGTGATAGCCAGGTTTCTACTATGGATAACACATCAGGGTTGTGTTGTGTGATCCAAACTCTGAAGGTATCAAATTTAGCAAGGAGGCTGCAAATGTTGATAGATGCGAAGGTAAGGGAGCTAGCCTTCCTTTGGTCTGAAACATTCTTGGGGGGTGGGCCTGGATTGGGATGTATATTCTCTGAGATCAAGAGTAGCAGTAGGGCTGTTCTGCAGAGGTATACCTAAGGAGTTTACTGTTGACTTTGTGGCATCTCCTGTGGGAGCTAAGTCCCATGTGTTTTACCTGAAGAAAGAGGAACACTGGGAGGGATGCAAGGAATTGACCACAGTTGGAGCAGGACCTCAAATGCCCCATGCAGACAAGTTGTGGGGAAACCCTAAGTCTAAAAGTGTCCTCATGGAATGGACCGAGAGTAGATGTACCGGTCCCACAGGCACAGAGAAGGTTGGTGTAAGGACATTGGAGGATGAGCAGTCCTGAGGGATTGGTAGAACAAGAAGTATTAGACCACATGTGAGCAGCTGTATTATGGGCAGCATACCCTTCATATTTGGTGTGAATTTCAATACAAAGATAATTGTGCTGTACTCCTGTCCTTGTTTGGTTATGGTACAGGGAGCATGAGAGAGCAGGGCAGGGAACAGAGGGAAGTGAGTGATTGGGGCTGGGAGAGAGGAATTAAGGACAAGATGAGTTACTGGGCTGGGTGTTTAATGAGTGAGAGGAGATACAGGCTACTATGGAGCACTATGAGGTGTGTAGGTGGTATGTCTTTAAAAGGATGGACAGTTAGCGGTAGGCTCCCCAACCAGATATGAGGAAGGAGATGGGAGGCAGGAAAGGTGAGGGAGGAGGTGTATTTAACTCTGGTAGGAGGCAGGGGAGGGTGGGGCACTGAAAATCAAGTCAGAGATAGAGCAGAAGCAGTGCTAGGCTGGGCCAATTTGAAAATCGCAGCTCAGCAGTGAGGAAAAAGAGAGATCAGGAGTCCACCAATAGCAGGCAGAGCCATAAATAGACTGGCCAATAGAAATGCTGCACTTGGATCCACGAGCGTACCTTAGCTGCCTAGGCGGGGAGGTCTTCTGGGTTCGGCCGGTGAGAAGAAGCTGAGCCACGGCTGTTCCGGCCCTGGATCACCTCATTTAAGGGCGCTGCAGCCTGGAAGATGGAAGGGCAGTGTTAGCTCAGGGAGTTATAGGGGAAGCTGCAGGGTGGGTCCTCAAGGTAGATGAGGGTGGGGATCCCAGGGTACAAAGGGAAACGGTGCTGAAAGTGTGAAAACAGCAGAGTGGGGGATGCAGACACTGTTTACTGAAGGTGCCAGGTAGGGAGTTCAGGGGCTATTGTCAGCTCAAGGGGGAGTGGTTCTAATGGGATTAGAAGCAGAGTGTGAAACACCAGCAGGAGGATGAGGATGAGGGGGTAGTGTGAGAGTGAGAGAGACAGAGAGATTTTCAAGCTGGGTGAAGGTACAGGCAGGCAGCCAGGGGCTGCGAGATGTAGGAGGGTAGGAAAGGTGCTTGCACTAGAAGGATAAAAGGAGAAAAGTTTTGGTAGAGCTGAGCAGAGGTCTTAGAGAGTTAGAGAGGATAAGAGACAGAGAGTCAGGGCAAGATACGGAAGCCAGGAAAAACAATGCAGCAGTTCAGAAGCAATTTGTTTAACCCCTCAGTTAAAATTAAACTGGAGTTCAATTTGAGTGACAGTATGAGCAGTTAAATACACCAGTAGAAGCTATGCAACAGTATAGAGTACTGTGCGTTCAACCCTGGCAGTGAAAACCCCACAGTTACTAGCAGTACAGCTTAAACATTTTAAAAACTTTCTTTCTTTCTTTTTTTTTTTTTTCCCCAGAATATGGCCTTTTCTGAGAATCAAGTAAGAGACAGAGCACAAGCAGTGCTAGGCTGGGCTGATTTGAAAATCACGGCTCAACAGCGAAGAAAAACAAAGATTAGGAGTCCACCAGTAGTGGGCAGAGCTGTAAATAGACTGGCCAACAGAAATGCTGTACTTGGATCTGAGAGCGTACCTTAACTGCATAAATGGGGAGGTCTTTTGGGTTCGGCCAGCGAAATGTACATTTTTGTACCGGATTCTGATACAAAGTCTATTTATGTACCAATTATCTCTGTACACACTGCTGCCCTATGGCTATATTATTACAGTAAAGATATTATTTAAAAAATAACATTTTTCACAAAATTATTTAATTTGATGCAAAATATATGTGGCTGCAAATTCCTAAATACAAGATATCCATTGAGCATAAAAAGGCAATGTGAAAGAAACTTGGTTGAAAATATAGTAAAACATAAGATATGTAACTAAGAAGGATTACAAAGCACAAAAAGTACACTCCAATAGCCCCCTTTTAACATGCTCCCTGGTTTTGTGCCCACAGGAAAGCCATGGTTACTAGGCAGTGGAATCCTCCCCAGTGCGAGCTGATGTCAGTGACATCAGCACATGATCTCCTGTGGGTACAAGAATCAGGGCAGAGCAGTGTCTCTTGCTGCAAGTTTGTGAGAGAGTGTGTTACAGAGGAGGCAAGACGCACAGCACTTTACAATAAGTAACAGCATTTAATTTAAAAGTGAGAGACCAGGTTGAATACATGAGAATTAAGTTAACAGACAGACTAGAATACCTCAGTTAAACAAGTAGGGGTTGAATTATTAAACTGAGAGCTGCAAGCCAAGATTCAAAAGCACTGCCATAAAGAGTGTTTAGAGGCAGGGTGTAAAATGCAAGGTGATTAGGGTGAACCGCAGGGATTTCAGTATGCTAAAATAATATGCCACATTTAATTAAACTAACAAAGAAAGAATTACAAACTTGAGAGTGGCAAGCTGAGTTTTAAAAGCACTGCAATAAAGAGCATAGCTGAATAGTGAAGACTAATAAGCCGGGTGTAAACCACAAGGAAAGCAGAGTGAGCTGCAGCGTGGACATATAATTTCATTAAGTTAAGTATAAAGGGCACAAGCAAGTAGCTTAAGGTACTTGTTATAGTTAATAAAAAAAAGTGTTAAATGGGACAGAAAGGGATATAAATATAATTAAAGATGGCAAAAAAGTTTGAAAAGCAATTCATATAAACTGTTTTTCTCCCTTAGTACCAAAAGGACTTTTGTCCCAGTTAGTTATAAAGTGCATTTTGTTCTCACTTTAATAAGCATGAGAGTAAAATAATATGTTTCACAGAGTAAGACTGTACATACTTATTGTTGTATTATCATGTTTATTAGATACAAAAGACTTTTAAAAATGAACATATAAGTATTGGCAGTCCAGAAAGCAGCAGGAGGGCTGCACGGTTGGTACAAAAGGTAGTGGCCATATGTGCACGTATAAAAACAGTAAACCAGTGAGATTGTGGTGCTGAAATGAAAAATTATTGTATGTGAGCAAATATGTAATGAACTTTTATATGACGTGTTGTAGATATTAACAAAATACATAAAAATTCCTTAAAGGCAAAAAAAACAAAAACTAAAAACAATTACATTTAGTTACTGGTACTGTATGTAAAAATGAGTTTTATTGCATCAATAGTATTTAAAAGGATTGTAATGTATGTAAATTAGAACATAAGAAATGCATTTTTGATTTGCTTACAATGCCCTGGAAGAAGCCTATTAAGGCAAAACGTCAGCATTGTTAAATAAACTACATTTGAATGAGAACTATTTGAATAGTGGTCATTCTGGATCAGAGCAGCCCATACTGTACTACAAGTTTCCTTAAAACCACCTGACATCCCTCCCCCATTGTTTATGTGCTCAGTGTATGGTCAGCTGGATATGAACCGATAAGCCCTCTTATCTGCCTCCTTCATGGACCTTGGAGTCCTATCTGGCAACCAGATTTTCAACTATTCTGGTACAGTCTTGAGAAACTGTTCCATAGAGCTAATCTTTGTCCTCTCTAACCATCACTCTAACAGTTTGCATAGTTTTACACATATTTCAGAATAGCTGTCTCCCAGTGCATTCCCTAACCCTCTAAATGTTTGTCTACAAGTCTTGGGAGTAAATTCAGAACATTTTAACAAAGTAATTTTCATTTTATCATCTTTACAGTCCTCATTGTTCATCTTGATCAATGCTTCTAACACCCTGCCTATAAGGAGTGACAGAATATATATTACCAGAGAAGCCCTGTCCAATTCAAATTGTCCACAAATTCAAAAGATTTTAAAAATAAATCCAGATCATCCCCCTCCAGATACTTGGGAAACATTTTGTAATTAATTCTGGCTTCTTGGGTTGAACCCCTCATGGCATTACTTGTGGTTTGGGGCAGTGCCCTCTGGTGCAGAATCTCCATTTCCCTCTCATGTTCATGCTGTACTCCTATCTCAGCTGGAGCTCATGTTGGCGCTGTCTTTATCACTCCTCTCTCTTTCTTTTGCTACTCAGCTTCTAGCTTTGTCCTGTGAAGCTCAGCATCTCCCTTTTGCTTCTTAGCCTCTGTCTTCACCTTAACCAGGGCAAGCCTCAGCTGCACAGCTGCCCCAGTTCTAGGTTCTGGCATACTTGCATGCTCCATAGCCTTCGTCTTATGACTTTGGCTAGCAGTGACCACTTTTTCAATGCTTTCCTGATCACTTTTCTTGAGGATGTCTGTAGGTTATGCCCATGATGGGTCTTCCTGAAAGATGAGCTCTCCTATTTTGCACAGCTCCTCAAGGTCTGCCAGTGTGCATCTCCCATATGGCCCAGACATAGTGGGGCTGATTTTCAAAAGACTTGTGAATGCCGTAAGCCCCTGGCATGTGAAACGTATGACACAAGGGGCTTGCAGCCTCCACTCAGCACCGATCATGATTTTCTGTCCTGTGCATCAAATGCCACAAGTTAGCCTAGCTCCCACTGGTCTGACTTGTGCCATTTGGGGGACCCTCTTCATGAGGCTTGCACCAAATATGTGGCACAAGCTGCCATAAATTGTGGAAACTATTGCAACTGTGCCCAATGCACCAAAATTGGGCACAGTTGCATCAAAGGAGTTTGCTGCAGTTGCACCAAACAATGGGGTTGATGCAGAGCTTGATGCAAGCCCTCTGCCAACCTTTGAAAATCAGGCTCAGTGTCTTTTAGCTATGTACTTTTACAACAAATTAAAAATAGAATTATATATAGTATCCCTTTGTGTTTCCTCTTCCATCACTGGGCAGATAACTTCTTTACTGAAAGCCCATTTAAGATCCCACCACTGCCAACCAGTTTGTCACAGACTGGTTTTCTCACAAGACTCAGTCTGCACCATGCTGCCTGTTTTCACAACCCTTCAGATGCATGCGTGTTCACCTTGGTATGTTGGCACCGCTCAGTTTGATTCTCACTCAAGGTTTCTTTAGGTCCAAATCCCACCAGAGCCACTGCTCACACAGCATGGTGACCTTTCCCAAAAGGGCAAGTTACCCACTCCTTTAGTCACAGCTGAAAACACTTTTGCTTTATATAGCTTAGTAGCCTTTCTCTTGAGAAACAGATCACGGACTTGCCAGTTTACCTTAGGTTACCTATACCTTAAGAACTTGGTCACAGAAATCATGAAGTATGTAAAAATAACATTTAATACTCCATGATATTTACATATGTTACAGGATTATACACACTAAAGACTGTGGGGAATGCAGGATACTACCGAAAATAAAAAATAACACATTTAAAAAAATAGGGAACACACAGAAAAACCTCACTAAAAGCTAACTGAATTTCTAAGTAGTAGAAGAAGCTTACCTCAAACTGGGAACTTGTGAATTATGGAAGACTCAGACATGTGATGGTTCCAGTTCAAAGTCCCAGCACAACTGAACTTATCTCAGAGAGACATGGTCAACGTATCCAGCATAGGCTAGCCCACTCACTTGCATCCTCAGCCCTGCATCTCTGACCTCACACTCTAAACAGCCCTTCCATCCAGAGCCCACCTCCTCTACAAAACTAGATTAAATCAGATTTGTGTGTTTGCTGTGGCTTGCATTGTCATCCTGGCTATTTGCACAGTTGGAAATGTCTTACTCTGCTTTGGCCCTATTTACATTCAAAACATTTATTTGTTTGTGAAAAAAGGGACTCTGTCAGCCAAGAACAAAAGCCTTTAGGTGACAGGAACTGTTGCTATCCACACCAAACCTGCTTGCTGTCTGAGGACAAAGAACTGCTTAAACAAAATCAGCTCTCAGTTAAATGTCCAGAAGATTGGGCTACAGAAGAATGCACATTTCAGTTTTCACCAGACCTCCCACCTCAGCTGAAATACTTTATAGATAGATGATAATAAAAATTGAAAAAAAAAGAAACACAGAAAAAATACATTGCATAGATGTCACATCCCCTCACACTGAGTGCCAGTTACTACAGGCAGCATGGTTATTAGTGGGCATGTCAAAGAGAGGCAATACTAATTTTTAAGCAATAAAGTAAGAAAGACATGATCTAGTAGTCTAAAGCCTGCTTTCCATGGAAACAAAGAAACCTTAAATATATTCACTGATCCTCCCCGTAGTTGATCACATATACAGCCTGACTACCAACATGACTGCTTAAGGAGATTGTTGCACTGGTACTGCCTACTGTGCAGATGTATCAGTTCCTGTCTTTGCATTTGTATTAGAATTTCTCATTTCAGTACTGAACTACTATACCTTCCACTACACACATTCTGTTCTACACCACATAAAAAATCAGCAATGAACATGGTGTGCATGTATGAACTTAAAGTGTTTTTTGCGACTGGAAGAAAGTAAAGGTAAAATGAATTCCATTGTTTACCAGTTTTAATATAATCAGAAATTTTGGTATTTGTGAAGTCTAATAAATCCAATAAATTGTTAGGTGTGTTTGTTTTAAAATAGTCCTATTTTTCCTTAATTAGGATCCTTTGTCAATTCTGCATTTGTTCCCTGCTAAATAGTAATTTTTTAAATTACTTATGAGTTCTAGAACCTAGTGACATCAGTTGACTAAAAGCTTACAGTGAAGATTTCTGTGCTGGACTTTCCCTCAATTGATATTTACAGGTTTTTTGGAATTGCCAAGTAATTAAAAAATTAATATTGGTTGAGAAAAAGGCAGCATTAACAGATGACCCCTATATATGTGTGAAATTGTAGTTTTCAACATGTTTCATGTTCAGCATGTTAATTGGGAATGTAAGTTTCCCGTCTGTCTTGCATGACCAGCACTGAGGCTTTTCGAGTTAGGTTCTTTTCAGTATGAATAAGTGTTGTTGGATATATTTCATGTTTCTTGAATTAGATATAGTGTATGGGAAAGCTTTGTTGTTCACTGAATTTGATGTAAAGATAAACTTGTACCATCGATGTGATGTAATATTGTTGTACTATCGTGAGTACGTCACATCAGTGGTACAACAACATGGGAAGTCCTTCACATATGCACATTAGGCAACGCTCAGCTCCTGCAGAAATGACCGTGGCGGTGAGATCTGTCCCGAAAGACAGCAGTGCTGACAAAAGGACAGAGTATTGATGTTCAGCATAGGTGCATGTTGCTGTGTTTAATTTAAAAAAAGTTGGTCTATAAGAGCGGGGAAACATGGACTGAGTTGGTCTTGTTCTTGTGGTGGTGGTGTGTGTGTGTAAGGGGAACATAAGCAGCAGCACAGTATTCACTAAGATTGTGAGGTAATTACAGCCACTCTCAAGAAATGTTCAGGGTTTGTTTAGCTGATGCCCATATACTATATAAGACAATGGATGGGCATCAGTTAAACAATGCTGAGTTCACTTCTCGAGGTTCCATGACAACTGTAAACCTCTCAAGTTTCACTCTCAAGGTTTACTAGGTTGTCATGGCAACCTCTCGAAGTGAATGCAGTGTTGTTGTTAACTGATGCCCATCCATTATCCTCTCTATTGTGTTTGTTATTTGAGCAGTATATCTTGATGTTTTGATTTGCAATTTATGACTATCATGCAATGTTACCGGGGTGAGGAGGGGTTACTTTTTGTCCTGTGACTTTTTTTTTATGTTGCCTTTTTGACCATCCTGGGTTCTGTGATTTGTATTGTGACTTCACCAGTTGTTCTCTTGATTATTGCACCCCTATGATGTCATGTGACCAATTGTATTTGATTTAGTAATGAAGTACCATGTGACTGGATCCTGACCAATGAGGAGGCAGAATGGACCAGCCAGCATTTTATAATAATTGTTACATTTGCAACTGCTATCTTAAACTAGACCAGTGGTCATCTTTCCTTGCTAAAATTGTATGCACCTGCCTATCAAGATCAAACATGGTAGATATATGCATTAATAATGCTTCTTGCTTGTATTATAGTGTTTGTGGTGGCCCAATTATGTATAAGTTCTGACTTGTGGGTCACAGTTACATCTTCAGTTGTAATGAAACTTGGTAAACACATTTGCTGGCACCAGTTCTTGCAATTATTACACCTTTAGCCATAGTGAGATTTTTCTGTGAAAGGCAGTCTTTTGACCCCCAAAAAAAAAACTATGTTTATAAACTAGAATCACCATCCACAACCTGGCTATTTGGGAGCCTCTACTAAAATTGTTACTTTGATTTATGAAAGAGACACTATCCAACAAGGTTTCTAGCTTTTAAGCTGTGGCTTATGTGGATGCTTGTGCCTCAATCAAAAAATGTATTTATACAGAAAAATATCCATTTAGTCAAATTGTGTTTTCAAAGATAACCTGTACAGCAATAAATCTACCTTCAGTATTATCCAAAAAGAATACTACGGTGTAGGAAAACTGTATATGAAAAAAATAGATATGATTCACTATTAGAAACAAACACAGGGTTTTTTTATAATCATAGTTAAGAAATTCATTTTAGAAGTCTTAAAACCTGTTGGATTTCTTAACTTGGGGGTGGGGGATTGTTTGTTCCAAAATAGGTGGCTCTAAGCTGAAATGCTTGTTTACCCCAATTTGTCTTCCACTTGGGTAAGATGAAGTATCTGTTTTTTTTTTTACTTCATTTTTTTTTGCAGTGTTTATAACTATGCTTGATCCCACTTTTTAAATAAAATTATTACTTTATGTCCTTATCTCCTGACCTGCACCCATCTGAACTGGTCCCACCAGCCCATCACCAGGCTACCCTGGGATGCACCTCATGTGCTATTGTCCTCCACTGCGAGGACCTGGAGGTGCCCATTGGCTGGTATGGGGCCTGTGGGGTATGAGGCGGTCATCCAGCCACGGTCACTATCTTGCCACCATTTTCTCCCCAGGCCCACAGCACATGCAGTATTGCATTGTGCGAGCTCTGCCTCCACGGAGATGCCTCCCAGCATTAAGTGGGTAGGATGCCTTCCCTTGCATCCTGCTGCACTGCCACCCAGATTCCTTTTGCGGGCAGCCACCTAGCGGGACATGTTTACCCTCCTCACCAAGGTCGGAGAACTGTCCTAGGGATGCTCAATCCTCTGTTTCATGGCCAGACCCCAAGGGACTTGCTTCTGTTCCCAAATCCATGTTGCCAGTGTGGTAGGTGGTGTGGTTCTCAGTGCGTCAGCCCACAGTGCCACTGGGCTGACGCCCCACCTTTGTTTTTCCCTATTCAGTATGTGACTATGTCTTGTATATGAATATTTGCATATCATGTGATGTAGAGTGAGAATATTTGCATGTCAAGTGACCTAGAGTGAAAATATTTGCATTTTGTGTGACCTAGAGTGAGAATATTGTGATACTGTCACTGCAGGTCAGTTGACAAGGAAACATACTGATATTTTGACCATGGTATACCAACAAACATTATATGTGTGTGTGTGTGTGTGTGTATACATTATATATGTATATGTTTAATAATACCATTGAGGAGCTAATAAGCTCCTAAAGCCACACATCAAAAGGTAATTGTTTTCATAAGCTCAGGCTTCAGATGGTATTATTTTATGAGTACAGCAGACATTGCCATCCTATTATATTCTGTAATACATAGTTTTTTTTTTGCAGGCTGTGTATTTGAGATTACAGTTGCGATCTTCTATGTTGCATGCTTGCACGAATGGGGTTGCTCATGTGTGTGGGTGTCTGTGGTTCAGCATTGCACATGTGTGCTCATGCATATGGTCACATGTACTCACATGTGAATGTGCCTGCAATCATGTGTGTGATTGTGGTGGAAGACATCTGGAACTGTAGTATAAGAGGAGGAGGAGGAGTCACAGGCAGGCCTTTAGATCCAGCACTGTAGTCATCATCAAGATAGTGTGTGAACGGCATATTCAGAGGTTGGGGTTGTGAGTTTGTTCAATGGATTATCTTTTTCCTGCAGACTACTAACATTTTTCTTTTCCAGTATTAATTGCTGCTGTGTAAATGGTGTACAGTTTGTGAGTTTCTGTTTGGGGTGTGTTACTGTAGGCTGCTTATTTAGCATATTCTTGTGGTACTGTGTGTTTGGGAGAACTGTGAGTGGGTGTTCGTACAGTAGGTTGTAGATGTGCATGAGTTTAAATTTTCTTTTATTTATTTTGTCCATTTTATAGGTTTTTAGTTTTGTGTAGGGCTTACTTGGTTAATACTGTGTTTTCTATGTGAATTGCTTGTGTTTAGTATGTGTTAAGGTGCTTCATAGTATGTCTGTCAGGAGTTAACATGTTATTAGGATGTTAATAAGGTATTAGTGGTTAACTGGTTGGGTATATTGGCTTGGTATTTGAGAAATAAATGATGGCTTTTCTTATTGAGAAACAAGCCCATCCATGTAATGTAATATACAGCAGAATCAGCCAGAATGCGATGCTCTGTGGTAAGCATGTCACAGTTTCCTGCATGAAAAATAGGAGTAATTGCCTTTGGATTACATTGTGTTTCTGCAGCATTTTGTAGCACGTCACTGGCGAAAACCATGATAAAAGCATTTCGGCCTGGCTGACGTCAGTGTGTGTGTGTGTGTGTGTATGTATGTATCACACAAATGTGTACATGAATACATACTGTACTGTACTGTACTGTGGAGCCCACCAGGATGCAGCACAGAGCCACAGAGTCCTACATAACTAAACAGATTAACTGCCATTGAAATTGCACTGTTTCCTGCAGTAACTGAAGAATTCTGCAGTATTCTGCACTGCATGCCAGCGAGCTGTGCTGTAGATAGAAACAAATGGTAAAAAAGTGTATTGTGCAAGAAAATAACCCCACCAAGTAGGTCTATTTGAGATTCCCAAGATTAAATTATTTTTCAAATATACTGCCCTTTTCTACATTTGTTACACAGAGAGTATTACATTAGTGTATGCAGCCTCCTTCCACTTGGGGACAAGGAGGACAGCACAAGATTTTCTCAGATTATATCTCATTGTCTACCACAGTCTCTGTGGTGCCAACGGCAAGACAGCACAAGAGTGCTAGTCCCAGCTCAGACATCTTTTGACTGCTATGATGCCAGTGCACAAGAAAAGACTCTTAGGCTACTTCCAGTAGTGGCAGCAGGTGCAGCACCTAAGACAAAGGGTTCCTATTCTACCAGCACTGCACAATGTAATTTTTTGACCAGTGATGCCTCCCTTCTAGCATGGGGAGGACTCATTTTATACTACACAGTAAATAGAGTGTGGAGCCCATCAGAGAGACAGGAAAATGTAAATCTCCTGGAGCTCAGAGCAATATTTCCCTGAAATCCTTCTCAGCATTGGTCAGAGACCAAAGTCTAGCGGTAAGGACAGACAATACCACAGTGATGTATCACATCAATATGCAAGGAGGTGCAAGATCCTCAAACTGTGTAAAGAAGCATTACAAATTCGAGATCTGGCTTATACTCTGAGTATATATTTCTGCAGCCTATGTATCAGGAAAGGATAATGTCCTAGCAGATTCTTTAAGCAAGATGGGTTATGTCACACACATGTTCCCTGAAACAAACTGGGCTAAGGCTGGTTTTTCAGGAAATTGGGTGTTTCAAAAGTGGATCTCTTTGCCTCTTGGGAGAGCAAGGAGTCATCACTGTTCTGCTGCAGAGCCCCATCTCTGGGGACAGTCTTGGAAGATGCTGTCAGCATGCACTGGGGAAATAGGTTCTGAAAGCAACAGTGGAATGAGTAACCATGATTCTGATGGCTCCAGATTGGCCCAGATAGTTATGGTGCACATGGCAACTTCAGATATCCACAACGGCTCCCACTCTGCCTCTGTGTCAAGACCTAACAATCTTGAAAGACCAAGTGAATCTTCCAAGCTTGGAGTCCCTTCACCTAAAGGTATGGTTCCTGAAGGGATAGAGTTTTCAGAATTGAATCTCTCTACTGAGGTATTACAGGCCCTTAAGGTGACCAGAAAGCCAGTCACAAGGAAAACATATGCAGCCTCCCTCCCTCCCACCTTGTGGGTTAGAGTGTTAGATTAGTGTACTGGACTATATACTGGGTACATTTCTGGGCTCCATGCCTGTGACCTGTAAAGGGTAAAATCCCTTCCCCTTGGGGACTACCTGGGACTAGTGGGGAGTACCTTGGAGGGCATGCTTTTCTAGTCAGTGCGGGAGTGCACAGGTGGAAAAGAGAGAGAGTGGAAGATCTGGAGCGGGGCCGATCGCCTGCTTCTGGTGTGGTTGCAGTGTTCTCCAGATAGAAAAAAGGCAAAAAACAGTATGGTAGGATTTGGTGCCACCCGTAAAAGAGAGACCTCTAGGTAGTGTTAAATAAGCAGTAATGTCATGCATCAAAGAAAAAGTGAAGCATTCAGCGTGGGTGTGTGAGATTCAAACCTGACTCAGAGGGAGTGAGACTCCAGGATGAGGAGATGTTGGGACTTCATGCCCATGGAGGGAATCTCCAGACATTTTATGAGCCCTGAAATTGAAAATTATGATAAGTGGGGTTGTCAGCCACAAGGTATTTGTAATTCTAGAACAAACAAATAAATAAATGTCTGAGATCAAGTAGCCCCTGGACCTGAAGGTAATATGTAAGGCCCCAGAGGGGGGAAGGAATAGTTTGCCTGGCTGCTGGACACCAGAGAGAGAGAGAGAGAGAGAGAGAGAGGGAGAGGGAGGGGGAGATAAATATGCAGGGATGTGCTGTCCGTAGTTTCGGGGAGGGCTTCATATGAAGCTACGAGTTTGAATGGGGAATTGCTGACCCAATCTATGGCCAGTAATTGTCAAATTCCTGGGATCTGAGTATTTAAAGAGAGGCAGGGGAGTGAATGGTCCTGCCAACATGGAGAGGAGAACAGTACCATTAGCATGGGGAGCTGGGCTGAGGAGGCAGTATAGCGCAGTGGTTTAAGGCTGTGAGCTGCAAACCTGGAGACCTGGGTTTGAATCCCACAGTCCCCACTTGCATACTGTGTGATCCTGAGCAAGTCACTTAACTTCCTTGTGCTCCCAGGTCACAACCGTAAAGAAGCTTTCAGCTTAGTGTCTCTCTGCTGGTTAAAAAAAAAAAAAAAAGCTGCCCAGGGGATAATGATTATTGCTGGTGGGTTCACATACACCACATAAGAAGTGACTGTATGCTGCCTAGAATTAGGGGTCATTAGTATTACAGTCCTGTGGATATGGACACTGTAAACAAGGACTCAAGGACACTTTGTGGACATTGACTTGAGGGACCCCTTGGTTCATAATCTTGTCGCTTCCCCTATGGGGTGAACGTTTACCCAGTTACACTGCTCCATGGAGTTATCAAGTTTTATTAAAGGATCCTTTTGTTGTTTTCCATTATGGTTGATCCTTTACTGGTGTACAACCTTGCACTGTTGCTAATCAAATTTACCTCCTAGCAGCCCTGAGGTGAAACTTGCACCTCAGCCCAAGGAAGAATACATAAGTCATATTTTAGCAGATTCTGTTGTGGTCCTCCCCTCTGCACATACTTGTCCACCTTCATACCCCTAGACACTTGGGGGGCCTACAAATGGGGGCTCATCTAGGATTTGGGGTGCCCTTTTCTGTAGTACAATGGCCCCACGGTGGTTTCTGGGTGCAGTTATGAACTGTTCTGGGACTGCTGGTAATGACCTTGACTGGATAATATGGAGCTGGAGAGCTGAGGAATTATGCACCATTCTGTGAAAGTCTGCACCAGGATGAGGGGGCAGAGAAGAACTTGTGACCAGCACAAGTGAGGAGTGTGCAAATGGATGGAGTCCCACTGCTAAGCGTATGGGGATTGGACTGCTTGGTGCCCAGGAGAGTGGGTTTGTGGGGAACAGCAGCGTGATCGTTGTTTGCAACACCACTTTCAGATCCAGTTTTGTTGTTTTCTCATGTAACCCCCCTGTTACCCGGGGTTACTAGAATCCCACTTAGAGCCAGTGGCATACAGGGAAAGGCAGCTTGTGAGACTCCAGTTAATTGGGTTTCACACTGTCTCACTCTGTCGTCAGTCTCAGCTGAGCTGGAGGGATGACATCACCATAGAATTCTCGCAGCAGCATAAGCCACATTGGAATGCTGGCTGCAGGGGTTAGCTGTAGAACGTTGGGGATTCAAGTCAGTCTTGGGAGTCTGTAGGAGAGTTCAGAGTGGGAGCAGTCAGAGGAAGAGGTGTGTTGCAGTTGGCAGCCCCTCAGAGCTTAGCTCTGCTTTAGAGCTACATCAGAAAGTGGGCTGTGAGTTCTCACCCTAGAGAGGAACACAGAAGAGACCAGAAGAAAGTGGTAGAAACTGTCCCATGCGTTGTTCCACTGCCCTGTCCCCGGAGGGATGGGGGGATTCCAGCATTTCAGGGGCAATCCCCTGGCCCTGCCTGGAAAGGGAAAAGCTGCCTGAAAAAAGAGATTGTACTGAGAGTACCAGAGATTTGTGTTTTCCTTTGAAAGAAGCCCTGGGGCACCTGCATACCATGGTGAGTCTGTTCTGTAATAGAGTCTATGTTCACCAAGACAGAGTTGTGTAAAAGTATCTGCCTACTGTGGGGTCAGGAGAAGACTAGCCAAGTACAGTGCTTTTAAATTTGTGTATGGTTTGGAAGCATCTGAAACAGTGGGGGTCTAAAGAATGGACATAGCCACTAACAGAACTGTTTAAGTCAGGACACCACCTAAATACAGTGTAGAATGTTAAATATGACAAACATTTCAAGATAGCATCTACAACCAGTAGTTTCGAAGAAAGGTGTTCCAAAGGAATGGCCAGGTATAGATTTGGGAACAAGAAGTAGGAGACCCCCATCTGGAGTAACCAGGTTTACCTCTACGGGTTCAGTTTGGGCACCTATAGCTTTCTCCCAGACACTTGGCCAGTGTCTGCAGAAACTACCCAGACATGGGATTAATGGTGATTTTCCCTTTAGAGCTAGAAAGTGCTCATGGGTGGTTTAGGGAGCCACCATCAAACTCCATGCTATATGGAAAAGTGTCCAAGTAGTGGCCGGGGTGCCATGTCAAGGAATCAAAGTAGAAGAGTACCAGTCCAGGCCGTGTGAGCCCAGAGTAGTTCAGAACCTGAGGGTTTCGTGTAGTGAAGAAGATGTGCTCTGTCCTTTATAAATCTGCATTGCCAGTGACTGTAGCCCTGTGGGGGTCCATCTTTGCTTTGTTATTCTCTGTGTTGATGTGACTAAAAGCCACACTCTAGAATCCCATTCCTGGTTTGGACATTTCAGTTATTGCTTCCTGTGTCCAGAGTTACTTGGGCACCACTGCCAGAGGTACAAACCTAGCATAATGCTGAGCAAATGTTTTCTCCCCGAACCTAGGCTAGGGGTTACAAAATGGAGTCACCCATTACCGAACCTAGGTCCCTTAACCTGCTACTAGCTAAGCAGGCAGGGGTAGTGGCCCCTGGTATAGTGCCAGCTAGGGGTTTCAAAATGGAGGCACCACTGAGGATTTGCTTTGAATTTTAGGGAGAAAACAAGAAAGGTTTGCTCAGATTATGGCTAGCATTTTGGCTGTCTGGCAGTAGATAGCCCAAATGTCAGAAGCATTGTCACCTAAGTGTGCCACTGTGTGCTGCTGTTCATGTACTGCTGTAGTCATTCCACCAGTTTACCAAGGAGCAGTAAAGCTAGATTGAGTATGCCCCTTGTTCTGCATCAAAATTATAACGTTTGCCAGCTTTTAAAGTTCATGTATGACAAGAAAAAGTATGTAAAAGTGTGGGAAACAAAGAGAGATTTGTGCCCTAGAGGTTTAAAGTGCTTGTTGTGTGGACTGAGGGAGTCGCTGAGGAAAATGCCATGAAAAATGGTGCTCCCACTGAGGAGTGACAGTTGAAAAAAAAAAAGTGTGGTTTGCAGTTTAAATTTTGCCTGCTTGACGATTGCCATGGAGGAGAAGAGCATGAGAAGAGAGAGAGAGGCTCATTTGCATGGTGTTGAGTGATTGGTGAGACTGCAGTCAGTCCTGCCCCCAGGCCAGCTCTAGAGTGACTGCACAGTGTTCAAGAGGGAGAGAGAGAGAGTAGTGTGTGAACTGGCTTGCCAAGAGGAGCGCTGCGGTGACTGAAAATGTTATAAAAGTAATAAAATTGGACTTTACTGTTGACAATTGGGCTCAACCCACATTTTGATCGTCTGGGAAGAAAGCGTGGTGTTCGGAGGGGCAATTGGCAGAACTGCCAGACCACTTCATTCCAGAGGCCTCCAAGACCGGCTGTAGGCCTAATTTTCCATCGCAATAGCAAGCTACTGATTAAGTGAGTACCATCCCGAGAAACAGCTCAAACTGTGTGTGGTTTTAACTAAAGCCAGCTGAATCTATGTGTAAGCAGTGTGATCGTTGTGCAAAGAAGGACTGTGTCAAGTTAATCAAGCTAAACAAGAATTCTAAGCATTAGATTGTGAGCATAATTGTGGGTTCAGCACCAGTATGATTTTCAAAGCAAAGTGAGAGACTGTGAGTTGTATAATAGATGCAATGAAATACAGGCAATCCTGTGCAATGAAATACTGTGGCTTTAGGGACTTTAAGCAAGAACAGTGATTCAAAGCAAATGAAAAGTCCTGTAAAAAATCATATAAATGTGCTGAGAGAGCAAACAGTGCAGTTTATGCAGTTTGAGTGAACTTTATCAGTAAAGCATGTAAATCGGATGTGCAGTGGCTTGAGTCAGAAACAGAACGTTGATGTGCCAGGAGTGCTGCTGCCACCATGACAGGGTGGGGTAGTAAAGTAAACACAGCAGCAGGGGAGCCATTTTGTAAAAGTTTTCCAACAAAGTGGGACTTGAGATAACAGATAGCTTTTGTTTTACTCTGCAGTCATAGCTTCGGTATCATCCCGCTACCCAGATCATGCCCGGTCTATGATAGTAGAAGAAGTTAACAAGTTGAAAGACATTGAGAGATGTTACTATGGGGATGTTTGCCTCCTCATGTGACGATTCCTGGATATCCAGTTAGAGTGTGCATAATGTGCTTGAAGGGACGTCTTCATGGTTCCTCACTGTTCTGGGTGCCTAGAGAAACATGGCATAACTAGGGCACCCAAGATTCATTTGGCTCCCATGTGGACAAAGCTTCAGGATTCTGCAAGTGGCAGCACACAGCACCAGGTGGAGCTTGTTGGGGGAAGCCCAGCAGAGTGTGGCACAAAGGAAGAGGGTGTAGATCTACAGGCAGAGCAAAGTAGTGCTGATGTATCCGAGTCCGGGTCACAGATAGACAGTGTGGAGGGAGCATCAGCAGATCCATGAAGAGAGAGGCTAAGCCCTAGTCTCATCAGAGAAGATGAAATGAGAGAGACTCTTGAATGGAAGGTGTTCACCTCCATGCCCAGTGAAGAGTGGATAGTCTCAGGAGTGAGGATGACTGTTCACTCCTGGGCTCAGATCCTCGGTGAGGAAGAGGATGAGGGGGAACCTATGTTGCCTTGTGAAGAAGATGCAGGTCCACAGCCTCGGGCTCTTGCCTCGGAGGAGCAAACAGAAGGAGAGATTGGTGACTCCACAGCCCTATTCCCACAAGGAGGAGTCAGAGATCCATTTTACATTGCATTGAGTATGCATAGCTGGCAGAACCAGGACTGGTCACCCCCAAGCCAGGCCAGAGGTCTAAAGTTGACAAAGTGTAGTAAAGAGGAAAAACTGGTTTGTAGGAAGGCATATGAGATCTATGGGATATCCTTTCCTACCTTTCCTCGGAGAGTCTGGGAGGAGATTGAAAGAAACAGGAAATCCTGGATAGTGGAAGAGGCAACAAAACATGTGCATCCAGGTGCAAGTTGGGATGTCCAAGACAGAGTGTTCAAAGAAAAATTCAAACAATGGAAAATGGGCAGGACACTATTCATAGACACTGTTCAGATTGTGGATGGAGAGGGCCATGAAATCTTCTACAGTGTGAATTATGAGCACTCAGACGGGGTAATAATTCTTGCACCTATCCCATTGTGGTACTTTCCCCAATGCAACCAACTTCCTGCGAATGTGCCCATGCCTACCTAGTGAAGAGCAGAGCAGTGGTAGCCAGTGCTGCCATCCAGCCGTTGCCGTACCTATGTTGTTCCACCTGACTGGCATTCCAGGACCCACATGCCCCAGATTCGTCAGCCTTGCAGTGTGCCTTCCAGATTCCATCGACTGGCTTTCCAGATTCTATCGCCTGGCCTTCCAGATGACTTCATATCCAGAGAGGACACCAGCCAGCTGTATCCTGATTCATTGCCTGGGATTTCGGATGACTTTAGACCAGCTGTTTCCTTTCCTGGTCCAAGGTTCCATCTCCTAGATGACATCAGCCCAGCAGTTTCCAGAAGTGCCATCCTGTCGTTTTCTGGAAGATGCCCTCCTAGCTGTATCCGAAGAAAGCTGCCAGGGAGTCTTCAGCTGGAGATCCAGGTGCTTTATCATTTTCGTTCTTCAAGGGACTGGTAAGTACAGACTTGTCTATCTTAATGACATGGCAGTACACACCCTACACATAGCAGACTTTAGACTGTTTGAACTGTCCACAAAGACTCTCCTCTTTGGAACTACAGTCCTACTAGAACTGTGCTTCATCGGGCTCCGGCCCAGGGGAGAGACTCTTTCTTGGACTTGCCTTCAGGCACTGTTGTCACTAGATGGGACAATTTAGGGCATTCCATCCCCAAAAAGTGTATTGTAAATAATGTTAATGTTTTTCTACTGTTTTTACTGTTTCTGTTTTTCTACTTTTCTAAAAAATATTTCTGGGATTCTCCAGTGTTTTGATGGTAGGGTTAGATAGTTACTGTGTTTGCAGATAAGGGGTTGTTTTGTCTTTTCTCTTGCAGGTGATCCTGATGAAGACAAGAAGAGAAGACAAGAAGAGGAGTTAGGGACTCATCGGAGTTCCCCAAGTGCTTTAAAGTAGTAGTGTTTAAAGTACAGTGTTGTTTAAAGTACTCTGTTGTTGTTAACTGTGTTAACTTTTCCTTCCACAGGTATGTTTGTGGGGGAATGTGGGAGTAATACTTAAGGTGTAGTGTTAGCTCCCTTGTGTTTTGGTTGCAGGTGTCCAGGGATGGGGAGAGGTTCCCCTGTGTTTTTTGGATCATTTGGGTTCTGGTCAGATAGGTTTTCCCAGAGGACTGGGGGATAGACAGGCTGTGGTCCTGACCAGCCAGAGGGGCCGCAGTACTGATCTATTAGGACTGTGCTCTTGGCAATTTTTCCAGGGCCACTAGGTAACCATAGCAAGATCATAGAGTAGAGGCTGATGCATCAGCCGATGGCTTCTGGGCCCTTAGTGTTGCCTGCCTATGCCTAGCACATGGTAGGAGAGGGCCTGATCACCTCTCTCCTTAGGTAGCACATAGGGTGGGATGGCCTGGGCTGGGTAAGTAATGACTGCAGACAGTCATTTTCCTGGCCAAGGGTGGGTGTAACCCACCTGTTACCTGGGGTTACTAGAATCCCACTTAGAACCAGTGGCAGGCAGGGAAAGGCAGCTTGTGAGACTCCAGTTAAATGGGTTTCACACTGTCTCACTCTGTCCTCAGTCTCAGCTGAGCTGGAGGGATGAAATCACCATAGAATTCTCGCAGCAGCGTAAGCCACATTGGAATGCTGGCTGCAGGGGATAGCTGTAGAATGTTGGGGAATTCAAGTCAGTCTTGGGAGTCTGTAGGAGAGTTCAGAGTGGGAGCAGTCAGAGGAAGAGGTGTGTTGCAGTTGGCAGCCCCTCTGAACCTAGCTGTGCTTTAGAGCTACATCGGAAAGTGGGCTGTGTGTTCTCACCCTAGAGAGGAACACAGAAGAGACCACAAGAAAGTGGTAGGGACTGTCCCATGTTTTTTTCCACTGCCCCATCCCCGGAGGGATGGGGGGGGATTCCAGAATTTCAGGGGCAATCCCCTGGCCCTGCCTGGAAAGGGAAAAGCTGCCTGAAAGAAGAGATTGTACTGAGAGTACCAGAGATTTGTATTTTCCTTTGAGAGAAGCCCTGGGGCACCTGCATACCACGGTGAGTCTGTTCTGTAATAGAGCCTAAGGTTCACCAGGACAGAGTTGTGTAAAAGTATCTGCCTACTGTGGGATCAGGAGAAGACTAGCCAAGTACAGTGCTTTTAAATTTGTGTATGGCTTGGAAGCATCTGAAACAGTGGGGGTCTGAAGAATGGACATAGCCACTAACAGAACTGTTTAAGTCAGGACACCACCTGAATACAGTGTAGAATGTTAAATGTGACAAACATTTCAAGATAGCATCTACAACCAGTAGTTTCGAAGAAAGGTGTTCCAAAGGAATGGCCAGGTATAGATTTGGGAACAAGAAGCAGGAGACCCCCATCTGGAGTAACCAGGTTTACCTCTACGGGTTCAGTTTGGGCACCTATAACTTTCTCCCAGGCACTTGGCCAGTGTCTGCAGAAAATACCCAGACGTGGGATTAAGGATGATTTTCTCTTTAGAGCTAGAAAGTGCTCATGGGTGGTTTAGGGCACCACCATCAAACTCCATGCTATATGGAAAAGTGTCCAAGTACTGGCCGGGGTGCCATGTCAAAGAATCAAAGTGGAAGAGTACCAGTTTGGGCCGTGTGAGCCCAGAGTAGTTCAGAACCTGAGGGTTTCGTGTAGTGAAGAAGATGTGCTCTGTCCTTTGTAAATCTGCATTGCCAGTGAGTGTAGCCCTGTGGGGGTCCATCTTTGCTTTGTTATTCTCTGTGTTGATGTGACTAAAAGCCACATTCTAGAATCCCATTCCTGGTTTGGACATTTCAGTTATTGCTTCCTGTGTCCGGAGTTACTTGGGCACCACTGCCAGAGGCACAAACCTAGCATAATGCTGAGCAAATGTTTTCTCCCCGAATCTAGGCTAGGGGTTACAAAATGGAGGCACCTGTTACCAAACCTAGGTCCCTTAACCTGCTACTAGCTAAGCAGGCTGGGGTAGTGGCCCCTGGTATAGCGCCAGCTAGGGGTTACACTCAGAAAAAAAAAACCTTGTATCCCCATGTGCCCTTTTGAGTGTGAACTGTATTTGTGCACCAAGATCTTCAGTGAACTGCACCCTAGGATGAAGGACTTGAGTAGCATCCAAAATGGCACAAAGTCCCCCAGCAACAGACATCACAGTGCTTGCGCAATTGTTCAGGTGGCTGTGGGAGACAGTAGAAAAGTCAACCCCTTCCAAGGAGTGTGCCCTGTGCCGATACAAGAGCCTGGAAGTAGAGCCCATTGTGGTGTGCACCTGGTGTCATGAGGATGTGCAGAGAGTACGTGGATTCTCACCACTCCTTCACCCAAGTAGATGACTGAGTCAATCTGCTACCTCTATAGATTCAGAAGAGGCCATTTTGGAGGTATAGGAGAAGCTCATCGCAGCTCTGGCCCCCAAAGAAGAGGCAGGGGCCATGGCTACCACAGAGAAGTTGGAGCCCACCCCCTTAGCTGGTGCATTACCCCCAGTTAGTATGGTGCAGGCAAGGATGCCCAGTATGAGTTATGACCGCAGCTCCCCGGTTCTAAAGGTGCCGTCACCCTGATTAATCACCCCAAGGATTTTAGCACCCCTTCAGTGGCAAGTTAATTAGAATCAGCACTGCAGATGGAGACTGGCACAGTTTAGCAGTCTGCTTCCTCTGGTGCCTTGTGGAGACACTAGCTGTCACTAAGCCACCAAGCCCCCCACCAGTGGAGCAAGAGCCTGACCCACCAATTGAACAGGGTATAGCAGGTTAGGAGGCTAAGTTGGAGGTGGAGGTGGAAGACAGTTGCAAGGAGGAATCTGACAAAGACATCCCAGAAGACTACTATCCAAAGGCTTTGTCAATTCATGGGTTATCTGTGGCCATGGGGATGTCTGCAATCAGGCCCAGGAAGATATCCAAACAAGCCAGGGAAAGAGAGTGCCAGGAAAGACAGTAGAAAGAAGATGTGTGGCTCCAGGGACAGGCCCCCTTGATGACCATGAGGAGTTTGTCAGAGTGGTTGCAGGCTGAAAGAATCATCCAGAGGCAGATTAGGCAAGAGTACCCTCACCATGAGTGTCCCTACCTGCCCAAGTGGATCTGGGATATCATTGAATCCACATGAAGGGAGTGGATGCACAACATTAAATCGGTCAGAAGTCAGTTCTTTCAAAAAGGAAAACTGGAGAGAATGTGGTTACCACCTAGACCTAAGGGTAATCACAAATGTGGAAGGTGTAATATCTGTAAATATATGAATCCAGGATCTACCTGCCATCTACTAAATGGTACACAGATTGAAGTAAGAGAGTTTATCACCTATACAACAACTTTTGTTGTATACATTTTATGGTGTACCTGTAGCCTATTTTATATAGGGAAGACCGTGAGACCATTGAACACATGGATTCAAGAGCATTTGAGGTCCATAATTAATCGAAAGATGGACTCACCAATAGGGAGACATTTTTCCTGTATACATGATGGGGATGTGTCCTATCTGAAATTTATGGGAATTGAATATGTGAAAAATGATATAAGGAGTGGTGCTAGACCTAATAGATTATTACAAAAAGAAAGTAGATGGATCTTTAAAGCAGACACTGTTGCCCTGAAAGGCTTGAATGACAGGTGAGACCTTAAACCTTTTTTAAGAGAGAGTAATATACACCTTTGAAAGGTTGATGAAGTTTTGAATTCTTATAATCTGTTTATATGACATAAATGTTAAGTACCTTTTGTAGGATGTAACATTCTGTCATTTGTAATATTTTCTTTCCCATTCCTCTCTTTCTTTCCTTCTTTCTTTCTTTCTTTTTCTCTTTTCCCCTCACCCTTTCTTCTTCTTTCCGTCTTTTCCCCGCCCCTTCCCCTTTTCTTTTCTTCTTTTTTCCTCCCCTTCCTCTTCCTTTTTCTTTCTCTCTCTCTCTTTCCCTTCCCTCCCTCCCCTTTCTTTCCTTTTTTCTTTTCACATTAGGTTTGGTTGTCAATTGATTATTTCCAGTATATAATGTTGTTTTATATACGCTTTACTTGTAAGATTATTATAGGATAAGATATGTTCTCTTTTTCTCTTTGTTGCATTCTACAGGGTCTCCTATGGACACACTGTTTCCAGTATAGATGGGCCATGAAATAAGGCTACTTGGTGTGCTTCTCCTTCTTTTTCCAGAACTAGTAAGGATTATGTGAAACAAAATTCATTGGTTAGAAATGCAATACTGATGATCAGGGTCAGCCCTGAAAAAGGGACCTCTGGTCTCAGTGGGTTTACCCGGCTACCAGAAGCTAAATAAATAAATAAATTTGGATTTAAAGCATTTACTGGTATATCCCTACCTGATTAGGTGAACCCGATAGCAATTTTTACCAAATGGAGTGGCTCAGTTGTGCATTCACCTACTCTATACACACAATCCTAGCTTAAATGTTATGCTGCTAGCTACATAAGTTATTCAAAATAGTAACTGTGAACTGTGCAAACATTTTTTAGTAAAGATGTCTTAAAAGTGATTAGATTGATTAGTTATGAACTTTTTTGTAGTTCATTAAGTATTGGCTTTAAGTGGGATAAAATTTAAATGTGTTTCACTGATTGGTGCACTAATTTATGATGTCACTTTTTGGAGTGTTATTTAAATCCAGTGATTTTGCCAGATTGTAACAAGCTCCCTTTGAAGGCACATTGCCGAGGAGCTAGGGGCTTCTATAGTGGTGCTAATAAATCAACTATTTAGTTGAATCGAACAGTGTTCAAGTTTCTCCTTTATGAGTGCATACAGTCTAGAAGTTTTGTATGTCTAAATTGAGGGTTTGCCACCCTGTGTATGCGACCATCTCCTGGTTCTGAGCACAGCAATTTGCTTTTGGAGTTTTTTTTGATATACAAGGCTATCCTGCAGAAGATTTATAGGAAACATGGGCATCGAATAGTTCTGGGAATTTCTAAACACTGTGTTTATGAGGGACTCACTTCAACAAAATATTACGCTGTGCTACAAGACCTGGATGGGGGGTCGAGCAAGATATTGCATGGAGAACAAGGACTCGTATGATCATCCCTGCATGAAGCCAGATTCCCACTATTATTTTGCCTGCTGGTGAGAAGCTGGGGCCAAGGACTGCAGAATGACTGTTTACTGGACACCCACCAGAGAGCAACAAATGGGTGAGATCAAACTTTTTCTTTCTTTTACTCCAGTTTAGTTGTTACAAGTTAAGTTGCTATGAAGGCTGATTACTGGGATTTGCTTTAGGCTGTAAACTTTCATTGTGATCTGGCAGTTGTCTTAGTTTAAAGAAAAAAATGAAGGTTGAAAAGAAAAGCTTGTTGCCATAGTGTGTTGAAGGTAAACTGGGGGGGGACAGACCTTACTGGGGACAAGTTTATAAGTGACCTGTTTGTAAATGTTAACTTTGTGAAAGCCCGTTGGGCCATTGCTACCTCCTAGCAGTCCTGTGGAGAAGCCTGCACCCCAACCCAAGGAAGAAGACTTAAGTCATCTTTTGGCAGTTTCTGTTGTGGTCCCCCCCTCCTCACAGACTTTTCCACCTCCATACCTCTAGTCACGGGGGCTACACTTACAATTCAAAATGACAAAGATTCTCCATTTGATGTGAGGAAAATTCCTATTCCTCTGAGAATGTAGAGATTTCATTGGCTTATTTGTGAAATGTAATGTTCCTGGGCTTAAAGCCATCATCTTTAAAGGAACAATTGTCATCAGTTTCTGCATTTAGGCCAATGACCTTAGCATGATCATTGTTAGCACATCTGGAGTTTAAGAGATTCTTTAAAGGCCTCTCACATACAGCATGTAGCCTTCTGTGACAAAACCTATTCAGGCTTTGAACTTGAACCTGGTCCTCTTTTAGTTAATTTAGTTTGGGGCTGGCAGTGAAGCCTAGAGGTTAGAGTAATGAGCTGTGAATGAGCTTGGTACAGCCAGCAGACCTGGGTTTGATTCCCACAACCTTCACTTGCATACTGTGTGACTCTGAGCAGGTCACTTAACCACCTCAGTGCTCCCAGGTCGCCCCTGAAAACAGGCACTTGTGTCTAGTGGGCCTTACCCAGTTACCAAAGACAAATAAAAAGTTAATGATGGGCCCCTTTTAGCCTATGGCCACCTCTGACCTAACATATTTCAGCTGGAGAAGTGGAAACATTATTACTGGTGGCTATTGCATTTGCAAGGAATGTCAGTGAGTTACAAACCCTCTGCATTGCTTCCCTATTCTTGGTTTTCCAAAGAACAAAAGTTGCCTTAAGGACAAATGTGTAATTTCTCCTTAAGGGTTGTCAGAATTCCACTTAAATCAGACTATCACATTGCCAGTGCATTTCTCCAAGATCACATACTGGTATAGAAAAAAAAAACTCCATACAGTAGATGGCAGAAGGGCCCTCTGTTTCTACACAGCTAGAACAGAGGACATTAGGAATGCCAACAAACAATGGTCTGTCAAGTATGGTGAGGTGCCACAAAGACACTAGGCCTATTAACAGTCCATATCAAGGAGTACAACAGCATCATTAGTAGCAAGAAGAAATGTGCCACTGGCAGAATTTTGCGAAGCTGCAACATGGTCCACAGTACATACATTCATATCCCATTATTGCTTGGACACGCAGGCGAGAGAGGATGCTACATCTGGTATTTCTGTACTTCAGAAACTATTCTCAGAGTAGCCTAGAACCCTTCAACACAGTGTACTGCTTGGAGTCTGCACAGCTTTTATTGGGCTGTTCTAGTTTTTGTTGACAAAAATGATTGTTTCTAGGGTGACCAGAATAAATAAATAAATACAGAAATAAATGTTGTTTATGTCTTAAAGGCACTCTTCCAGAAACTGTTACTAATTATAATTATTTGGGTATTTGTTATATAATGCATTTGTCCTGGGCTCCTCGCGTAGCTAACATAAAACAGTAAATGTTATCATCAATAAATGGAACTAAACATTTCATGAGAAATTACGGAGGATATTCTTTAAGTGGATGCTTGTCTGTAATTAATGCCAAGATCAATACAGCAATAACCTATGCAGTAGAGAGTTGGGAATTAGTAATTTAACTAATATAGAGGTAATAGTAAATACATTATATTGTTATTTAATGGGTTTACCAAACTAAATAACAACTCATATTCTTAGATGTAAATTAGGTCAAAACTCACTGGAATCTCTGTCACTTTCTAGAATCATATTTTTTTATTATGAATCTTCAACTAATATCCGAAAATAGGCTCCCGAGACTGTGCTGGGAAGAGCAAATTAGTTACTCATGCAGTGGCTTAAAAATGCTGCATATAATTTTCATAAAAAGGAAGTTATTTCCCATGATACTGGGGTATGTATTGATAGATATATTCAGAGTTCCAAGACAAAAAAACATACAAGGGAGATGTAGAGATATTTCAGCCCAAAAAGACATGGCAGAAATACGAAGCTCCAAAATTCACATAGCATATAAAGTCATTAAAAAGACTTAATTAAATGAGAGCCTGATCATAGTAAAATTCTTGACAAAAAAAATCACGTAATCTGTTGACAAGATACAGATTAGAACTATATAAAAGTAACCAACTTTATTATAAGCAAAGAGGGGGAAATATTCGTTTACCATTTTGTAACTGTTGGACAGAGAATATCAATGTTTTAGTACATATAATACTTTTCTGCCCCCTCTTTAAATTAAAAAAGGAATCTCAGTTGTTGAGTGTTTTAGAAAATATTCCTGGAACTCCAACACATATACTGGCAAGTTTTTTTTTCTTTATCAGATATGATGGTACTGGAAAAACTGATAGCATTCATAAGTTCCGTTAAACTTTTCTGATGTTAGGCATATTTTGTTAACTAAATTTTGGTCAAACATATGTATGGTAATAAGTACATCATGATGATCAGAGGAACTCCTTACCTTGCCGAATGTCAACATGATTTAATGTGAAATCCTAGATAAGAAATAGTGCAACCTCTTTTTGTAGGCCTTAAATGTGGCTGTTACTTCCAATTTGTAAATTTGGGAATATAGACTACATTACACCATTTATGGAATGTAGGTATACAACCCTGAGCCCTTTGGCATCCTAGTTAAATAAATTAGTTTAGAATTTTCTAATGATAATGACAATAACTTCTCATCTTTATCCTTGACAAAACATCTGGGGCCCGATGTTCAGTAAGGTGCAAAGCATAGTGCAAATGTTTGTGCTGCACATTGCACTAGCCCAGGGGTCACAGGACAGTACATTCAGAATATATGGGCATGTTGGCGCAGTGCTAAGTCTGGTAGCGCCGCCCCAGCATGGATCCTGAAGTGGACCTCAAGAGTTGATTGCGCCAGAGTGCTATCAGCAATTTCCAAAGGTACCCATGCAAATGAATCCATTGGGCATGCAAGGCACTAAGGAACCATTTGCATGCCCATTATGGGCCTATTTGCATGGGTAGCAGAGGCAGGTAACTCAGTGCCACCCCCACCATCCATGGCATCTGTAGCTGTCCCTGTAGTTTTACTGATAGTCCTGTCCCTACCCCATTTGCATACATCCTCCCTTTTTGGTTTGCATGGGTGCTATCCCTGTTTGCTGGTGCAACAGAGCCTTTTCAATATTGGGGTCCAGTGCAAAACCTGGTTTGCTTAGGCAAAAACCGGTTAGCGCCCATGCAAACCTTTGAATATTGGGCCTCTGTTCTACTGAAGCAAGATGCATCTCTCATTGGCTGAAATTGTATATCACATCTACTTTTCTGTTTTTAACTCTGAGTACATTAATATTCGATGCTCTAAGTGACATCTTAATATATAATTATGATGTAGTGCAAACAGACTCATTATTCCTTGAACCTCAGATTTCCAATTGCTTTAGTGGGAAGAAATAAAATATGTAAAACCAGTTATTCTCATTGTCAACCTGTTGTAAGAAGAATTAATTCAAATTATCGTTGTGTTTTTATGTTATTTTTTTTTTGTGTGTAGTTCTGATGCAGCACAAACATATTCATTATTCCTTGGATCTCTGATTCACAAGTGTTCCAGTGTAAATGAAAAACAAAATATGTAAAACCTGTTCCTTTCATTGTCAAGCTGTTGTAAGATAAAATAATTTGAAAATTATTATAGTGTTTCTGTGCTATTTGAATTGTAATTGTCTAATTGAAATTTGTATCAAGATTTTATGAATTCTTGTTTTATCTTTTGTAATGGCTGAAAAAGTCAAACAATAAACTGAAACTGAAATATTTGTGCAGGTGTGGCATGAAGATCTTAAGAGATGACGTTCACTTACCTTGTGCTAACTGCCTCACATGACATGAAGAACTACATCATTTGTCAGGGCTTCAGTCAGGTCATGAGGGGACTGTAGAAAAACTTTGGAAAGCTTCCTGCAGTAAATGCAGAATGCTCAATTGTCAATTTTGACATCTATCCTAGTTTAGCCACCTGGTTCTATAAGCTCAGTTCACAGGGAGCCCTGCTGGTCTCTTCATCAGGCGGCAGTGCTGTCACCTTCCCAGGAGAGTTCGTCATAGGACAAGCCCAAAAAGACTTCCTTAGTCACTGAAACAACCATTTCAAAGTGAAATCTCTTTCTTGAGCCAAGTTGCCACAATATTTTGGTAAAAAGGGTAAGTCTAAGGCCATGTCAGCCACCTCTATTAAAGCCCCCCATCTGTTGTTCAGACACCAAGGTCAGGGACTGACTCTGGCTCTTCTACTAACAACAGTGTACAGCCATTGACAACAGGCATAGTCCCATCATTGACTTTGTTGTTGACTCTGCCAGCTTGCTGAATTGATGCACATGCCATGGTCCTGGTGACTGTATCTGAACCATTTCAGTTTCTGCTTCCATCATTGCCATCGATGAGTACCACATGGATGGTCCTGACTTTCCAAGCTGTTGGCTCCTTAATATCTGCAACTATAAGCTTTCTCTGTCACTGCCTTGGTATCCTGTGGGTCCTGGGATTCTTCTTCCTCAGCCAGAGGAAGAGGAGGATGAATAAAATCTGGACCTTCTGGATATGGAATAAAGGGATGAAAAAGAGGAAGAACAGTCCTGTGTTTGGTGATGACTTCAGTTCCACTGTATCCTCATGTAATTAGTATACTAGTCCACACATAAGGTCTCTCCCGAGGATGCCTTTTTTCAAGCCTCTTATGGCTTGTACAGGTAACCTGAACTTAGCTGCTGGGGAAAAGAAGGCCACTGATCAGAATCTGTATAAATTCTTTGAGGTCCCAACCTAGCCATCTGGAATTATTTCTTCAATTTATCCTGCATTGGAGGATGTCACAATGGGTGCTTGTCACAGACTCAGTAATTTACTGGTTGCGCCTTGCAAGGTGAACAAACAGTATCCTGCACCCTCTACAAAGAATGTTTATGTCACCAAGCCTGAAACTGACTCAGTGGTCATTATAGGTCCTGTGCCCCTAACACATGACATCTTTGTCTTTTGATAAGGAATCCAGGTAATTAGATGTTATGGACAAAACGAGCTATGTCTCTACTTCACTAGTTATCTACTGCAAACTACCAGGCTTGTATGATAAATTATCATAAAAGCCTGTGAAAGACATACTTTACAGTGCTTGACAAGGTGACTGAAGGATCTATCAAAATTGAGATTCAGACGTGTGTTAACCAGCATCCAGATGCTGGGAAGAATCTACTGCAAACTTCTTATGATGCTTCTGCTTGTGCAGCAAATCTGGTACCTGCACTGGCAGATAACTCATGGCTGCAAGTTGCTAAAGGAGTTGTACAACTGTTCGACGATATGTTCTAAATTAATCTTTTTATGGCTAGCAACTGTTTGGCAAAGGTGTGGGGCTTATACTTTAAGACCTACAGTCCTCAAAAATCACTCTCTGCTCTTTGAAGTCTTTTGTGTTCCAACCCTAATGGTGTGATCATGTGGCTCATTTTACAAGGGCTTTATTTCCTCCCGTGGACACGTTCCAGGATGGGCTACATTTAGAGTCCCTACACCTCAGCCTTAGGGTGCCTATTCCAAGACTCAGGTCTGATGCTGGTGGTGCCCCCACCACCATCTGACATACTTCTGCCTCCCACCCCTCTAAACAGCGTGGTGATTCAGGTAGGAGGTAAGTCTCCCTATTTCTGACAGAACTGCAGGAGATCTCTTTATGATTGAGTCTTCCATATAGTTCAGGCTGCTCATGTTGTGGAAGTCTTTGCACCCCTCCCCCACTGTATCCTCCAAGCACTTGTCATTATCTCCCAGTCCACTTGTCAGTCTTTCTGACAGAAGTCTAAATTGTTTTAGACTAGTAGGCCATTTAGTTGGGTGTACTGATGAAGAGAATCAGGGATTCAATTCCAGATACTTTTTGGTTCTCTTAAAGATGGGTGATCTATATCTCACACTGGATGTCAGATACCGAGAAACATAGACTTTGACAGCAGATAAGGACTGCTTGGCCCACCCAGTCTGCTCATTTTCCTACCTTTTGGATAAGCTGCAGACCCCAGTTAACCAACAGCTTTCTTCCTCCTACCCACCAGTAGAATTGCCTTATGTCTGTCCCATAAATTCTTGAATTCCTCCACTGTTTTTGACCCCACTACCTCCTCTGGAAGTATGTTCCATGCATCAACCACCCTCTCTGTGAAAAAAATACTTCCTCACATTGCCTCTGAGCCGTCCCCCCCCATCTTCAAATTGTGCCCTCTTGATCTTGTACATCTCTTTTTCTAAAAGATGCTACCCTCCTGAACTTTGTTGATTCCCTTGAGGTACTTAAATGTTTCTATTATGTCCCCCCTCTCCCTCCTTTCCTCTAGGGTACACATATTAAGCTCCTATTGTCTTTCCCCAATATGGCTTCTGGTGCAGACCCTGCTCCATTTTTTTGCCCTCTCTGGACTGCCTCCATCCTGTCTATGTCCTTGTGGAGATGGGGTCTCCAGAACTGCATGCAGTACTCTAGATGGTGTCTCACTAACTGTCTGTACAGAGGGATAACAACTTCTTGTTTTCTACTGGTGATGCCTCTCCCTATGCATCCCAGTCTCCCCCAGCCCTCCTTACTGCCTTCTCACATTGCTTGCCTACCTTTAGGTCATCTGCTATGACTAACCCCAGGTCCTGTTCCATTTTTGTTGTTGTTAGTACCTCCCCACCCCCCCATTGTGTACTCTTCCGGGTTTTTGTTTCCCAGGTGCATTACTTTGCACTTCTTTGCATTGAATCTAAGCTGCCATACTTTTGACCATTCCTCCAACCTCACCAAGTCCTTTCTCATCCTTTCCACTCTTCCTTGTGTATTGAAGCGGAGCCTGGAGAGAGGGAGAGGGGTACTGTGCTAGGCCACAGGTACTGGGAGGGCGTTCTCGGTGTGGGACCTGTTGGGTTGCTGCTGTGCCACCAAAAGAAGGAACTGTAGATGGCTGCCAATGAGGACTGGAACGGAGCACACAGGGGACTGAAGGGAAGTGCCTGATACTTTAAACTTTTAGCTTTTTACTCTTAATCTGATTTGTTCTCTGGTTGTGAGGAAGTGCTTTGTTTTCTTCCAGCAGAGCACTTTAAAGAGCTGGTGCTGCTGCAGGAGTAGGCTCACTGGCCTAAGTGGGGGCGTTGTGTTGTCCAGCAGGTTGGAAAGGTTAGTCAGGGGGCTTGACCGGGAGGAGCAGCAGGAGGGCAACAGAGCATGGAGGGCTGCTGGAGAGTGGATTAGCACTGGGAAAGAAGGCTTAGGGACTCATGGGGTAAGGCCAGGATTGACTGAATCCCTAGAGGCCGGAGATGGCCCTGATCCCACCTTCCCAGCCCTCCCTCCCCAAATAGTAGATTTATTGGGGGTGCAGCTCGGCTATTGGTGGCTCCTACATTGCTCTTGACCTACTACTGGTGGAGAACATGGCCAGGGGCAGGCACTAAGGGTCCAAGCTTAACAGGGAAAACAGTGAGCACTTGGGAGTGTATCCTTGCAGGGGAGTACTGGTAGCTAGAGGAGGGGACACAGTACACAAGAGCATGGTACACTTATAGGTCTCAGCAACTGAGGAGGACTAGGGCAGCACTAACCATCACCAGTATACAAGGGCTATAGTAACATAGGAGTAGATTATAGAACGTTACAGGGAGGGACACACTGGGGGGGAACTGCTATGATGGAGGCAGGGGGTGGAACAGAGGGCAGCAGGGAACAAGAGGGGGCACAATGGGTAGATTAGTGGGCTGCAATGGGTGTAGGGCAGCTATTGGGATAAATGTATTATGGAGACTTAGGAGGGTGTCCAGTCAGTCATAGGCTGAGGAGACTGGAGGAAATAGTGCAGTGGCTTGGTAGAGAACTGGAGGGAGTGAGAGTGGGGGAGGGAAGGGCCTCTCTCAGGAGGTAACAGGGAGATGCATCAGGAGTTAAACACCAGGCTGAGGGTGGGGAAGGGGAAGGAGGGCAGGCTTACACCTGAAAAGAGGTCAAGCAGTGGAAGCAGGTCAGAGGGTGGGGGGAAGCAGACAGCACAGGGCAATATAGGAGTGACAGGCAGCAGGGTTACAGTGCTGACATCAATGGGGATGATGGGGAGTCAAGGGAGTATCAGAAGTGGGGGACGGGGGTAAGGGAAATAGAGTGCTCTGGAGATGGGCATTGGGAGGAAGGTAGCAGGGAACAAGGGGAGAGCGGCACAACTGAAAATGATAGTGGTAGCAGGAGTGTAGAGGAGGGAGAGCAGTGCTTAATGGGGCAGGCAAGAAGTGCATAGCTAAAGGGAGGGCAGGGGATGAGGGAGGTAGAGGGGAAGGCGAACGATAGCAAGGGACCAAGGGGGATGGGGGAGCAAACGACAGGGGTGGAGAATGGGGGAGTCAGAGGGGAGAAGCGAAGAGAAATAGATGGCAAGGGAGGACAGTTGGAGAGGGACAAGGAGGAAAATGGGGAGGGGAGGAATGGAACATGGAGAAGAGGGTGTGCTAATGTTGGGGGACTCCATACTGAAAGGGGTCAGATGGGGCAGTAAAGGGGGAAAGGCATAGGTCTAATATGGGTAGAGTCTATTCCTGAGGTGATGGCAGGCAGGGCAGACCATTCTCAAGTGCACAGGGAGGGGACAGAAGAAACTACATGTTGTGCTGCATGTGGGTATGAACGACCTGTCCGGGGAGACAGTGGAAGTAGTAAAGGGGAGATTCGTGGAACTGGGGAAGCTGTGTGAGGAGGTGGGGACAGCAGTGGCCTTCTCAGAGGTGCTCCCAGTATCCTGTACAAGTACTGGAAGGAAGGGAAGGATAAGTGAGTTCAACACCTGGCTGTGGGAGTGGTGCCATACCAAGAGATATGGGTTAGTAAGAGGTTGGGGCAGAGCCTGGGACAATAATGACCTATGTGCAGGGAACAGGCTACATTTGAGCAGGGAGGGGAAAGGAGTCTTGAAGCAGGGGAAAGAGGAGTACATAAAGAGAAGGGTAGCTTTAAACTAGGAAGGGGGGGTGGCAAGTGGTCAGATGGCAGGCAGGGCTACCAGAGAGGGGAGCCAGGTGAGCCTACCCCCCAAGTTAAAGGGGAGGGCACCAGGGTAGGAGTAAAATGGGGGGGTAAAGTGGGGTGGGGTAAGCATAGGAACAGGGTGGAGGGTAGTGTAACTAAACACAAGGAGCCTGGGAAACAAAGCAGCTGAGTTCCAGGCTCCCTTGGTGGTCGGGCAGGTGGGCATTGTGGCCATTACAGAAACTTAGGCCAACCCATACCAGGACTGGGATATGATGATCCCTGGATACAAGCTGTTCAGGAAAGACAAGGCAAATAGGAAAGGGGGAGGTGGCAATCTATGTAAGGGAAGGAATAAGGTGTATAAGAGAAGAGGGGGAGGAAGGCAGGGCAGAGGCCCTGTGGATGAAGCTTCATGATCTAAGGGGCAGGGTGCTGAGGTTCGGGGTGGTCTATGGGGCACCAACCCAAGGGGAGGAGCTGGACAGGGAAGTGGCAGATCAGGTAAGGAGGGTTTGCAGGACGGGGAACACAGTGGTGGGGTGGACTGGAGCACACTAAGCACCATGAGTGCTAGGGAGCAGGTTATACTGGAGGCATTTCAGGATAGCTTCCTGGTGCAGCTAGTGCACAGGCCAACTAGGTTGGTAAGGACTCTGGACTTTGTACTATCAAACATGGAAGCCACAAGGGACCTAGAGGTTGAGGGCCCTCTGGCTGGGAGTGGCCACCACTCAGTGTGGTTCACACTCAATATGGGGAAGCAAACGGGGGTCTCAGTTACCAGGGTGATTGATTTTAAGGGGGAAGACTAACAAGATGAGGGAAATTCTGAAAAGCCATCTGGAGGGAATCCAGCCAACCATGGATGCTAATCCGAAATGGGGTATCATTAAGGTAGGGCTGGCAGAGGCCACTGGGACATGTACTAGGGTACAGAGTAAGAAGGGAAGGGTTAGGAAGCCCAGTTGGCTGACCAAAGAGGTAATGGAAGGGGTGAGAGCAAAGAGGAGAGCATTTCAGAGATTCAAAAGATCAGGGGGAGGAGTATACAAAGAAGTTCAGGGAGGTCACAAGACTAGTCAGAGTCACGAAGGCAGCCAGGGGACTGAGGCTGGCACAGGGCATAAAGGACAGGGAGAAGGACTTCTTTAGATATGTTGGGGACAGAAGGAAGAACAGGGACCAGATATTGAAAATTAGGAAGGATTGGGGGTGGGTAGAGAAGCGGGCAGAGCAGACAGAGGCACTAAATGAGTACTTCTGCTCTGTATTCACAGTAGAGAGGGTGGGTTGGATACCGTATGGGAGCGATAGAGTGGACAAGGGAGGGGAGGGGTTGACTGATGGGGAAATTATGGAGGCCAGCGTACTGGAAGGACTGAGGGCACTGTGGGTGGACAAGGCACCGAGGCCTGATGGCATTCAGCCTAGGGTGCCCAAGGAACTGGCTGGGTGCCTGGCAGGACCACTGGCTGACCTTTTCAATACCTCTCTGAACATGGGATGCGTGCCACAAGACTGGAGATATTGGCCCATATGGTACCCATTCACAAAGGAGGCCCAAAGGATGATCCAGGTAACTACAGACTGGTCAGCCTCACATCAATCATGGGGAAGCTCATGGAGACAATCCTTAAGGAGAGACTGGTGACCTTCTTAGAGGACAGTGGTCTCCAGGACAGGCAACAACGCGGGTTTGTCTCGGGCAAGTCCTGCCAGACCAACCTGATTGAGTACTACAATTGGGTGACCAGGGAACTAGACAGGGGTCATGCAGTGGATGTCCTGTACTTGGACTATAGCAAGGCCTTTGATTCCATGCCACATCCGAGGGAAAGGGAATATTGTTTAACCAGGAGTAGCACACTAAGCCGAAGCTTGTTTCCAGATATGACCTGGGAGCACAATGAAGTTGTGACTTGCTCAGGATTACACAGTATGCACCTAGATAGCTGTGGGATTCAAACCCAGGTCTCCAGATCTGCAGATCAGAGCCTTAACCCACTGTGCTATACTGTGGGGAAGCTGGAATATATTGGGATGGGTATTAAGATGGTCAAGTGGATCACTAACTGGCTCAGGGGCAGGCTGAAAAGGGTGGTGGTGGAGGGGAAACGCTCATCACCAGGGGCGGTAACAAGCGGGGTGCCACAGGGATTGGTACTGGGGAACCAGTGCTGTTTGGGATATTCATAGCAATGGGATATCCTGCAACAGAAGCCATATGAAGAGAGATTAAGAGAGCTTAATATGTATACCCTTGAAGAAAGGAGGGAGAGGGGGGACATGATAGAAACTTTCAAATACCTCAAGGAAATCAGCAAAGTCCAAGAGGGGAGCATCGTTCAGAAAAAGAGATGTGCAAGAACAAGGGGGCACAATTTAGTGATAGAGGGGGGATGGCTCAGGGGCAACGTGAGGAAATATTTTTTCACGGAGAGAGGTGGACACATGGAACTGCCTTCCTGAGGAAGCTGTGCAGTCAAAAACAGTGGGGGAATTCAAGAATACATGGAACAGCCATAAGGCAATTATAGTGGGAGTAGGAGGAAGTAGGCTGTTGGTTAACTAGAATCTGCAGCTTATCCAATAGGTAGGGAAGTGGGCAGACTGAGTGGGCCAAGCGGTCCTTATCTGCTGCCAAAGTCTATGTGTCTATGTTTCTCTGTTTCTATCTCACTTGGGACCCAGAGTAAGATCAGTTTGTTTACAGATGATACCAAGATGGGAGCTGTGGTGGTTGACAGCAAGGGGTGGAGGGGACTACAGGGAGACTTGAATAAACTACAGGAGTGGTCAGAAACATAGCAGTTGGGGTTCAGTGCCAAGAAGTGCAAAGTACTGCACTTCGGAGCTAAGAATCAGAGGAGGAGCTACCAGCTGGGAGGGGTACAGTCGGGAAACACTGAGGAAGAAAAGGACCTGGTGTGATTATAACAGGGAAGATGAACAACTCTGCTTAGTGCAGGAGAGCAGCAGCCAAAGCCAACAAGATGCTGGGCTGTATGGCAAGGGGGATTTCCTCTAGAAGTAGGGAGGTGATCCTTCCCTTGTACAGATCACTGGTCAGACCTCACCTGGAATGCTACGAGTAGTACTGCCTCCAATTCCTGAAGAAAGACATCAGGCTGTTGGAAGGGGTGCAGCGCAGAATGACTAGGATGATCCAGGATTTGGAGGGGAATTCCTACCAAGAAAAGCTGAACAGGCTTAACATGTATTCCTTGGAAGAGAGGAGGGATAGTGGAGATATGATTGAGACTTTTAAGTATCTGAAGGGGATAAACAAGGCGAATACAGGAGAGATATTCCAGATCAGAAGGGGGAGGGATACTTGAGGGCACCAACTGAGGTTGGAGGGGGGAAAATTCAGGAGGGAAATCAGGAGACATTATTTCACGGAGAGGGTGGTGGACAAGTGCAACACTCTACCTGAGGAGGTGGGGCAGCTGCAAGTTGAAGGGCTAGCTGCACAATCGAGCAGACTCAATATACCATGCGGCCTGTTTCTGCTGGCATTTTGGATGTTTGTATGTAACCCTGTTGCAGACCTTTGTCATCTGCAAAGAGGCATACTTTTCCTTGGTTCCATGTCAACTCAGCGCAATATATCTGGTCGCAGTAATTTACCGCACTGACTTTTCGCTGTCTCGCAAATGCATGTATGACAATTTCACAACATGCACTGCCATCGCATAAGATCGCATAACATAACAACATCGCAGGGCGCTGAACAAACTAACCAGAATATCAGAACCTCTCATTATGTTGACAGCTGTCTGACAGTTAGCATGAGGTTACTGTAGTGCACTGTAGGTCTCACGTCAATCACAGTCAGGTGCAGCTGCAACTACTTTTGCAGCTTCCATGGTTATACTTGCTCTTTGTCTGCTGTCCCACTCTTGCCAGTAACTTCAGTCAGAATGCCAGTTCACTTACTTGTAAGCCAGCGCGGACAGCAGCTGCTGGTTAATGAAGGCTACATTTACCGCAGAGAGAGTTTACGGTGAGAAGAGATACTGGAAATGCAGCTAGTATGACTCTCAAAAATGCACCGCTCGTTGACATACTAGCCAGGACGAGATTGTGTTATTTTTAAATTCTCATAATCACGTCCCTGATGCTGGCTCGATTGTGGTGAGGAAAGTAGTTTATTTATTTAAAAGTTTTACCAGAAATGCACACTGAGCAGAGTACTGCTCGATTCCAGGTGCATCAAGGGGGATTGTGGAGAATAGACATGACATGTATACAGAATACAATTAGTGCTAACAAAGGACAATCAGTGCAATAGTACAATTACAATTAGTCCTAACAACAAGTAAACAGTGGATTGACAGTTAAGAATGGCAAGCACAATTGAGAGTATGTGACAACACATCTCGTACAGTAGCAAGGGTATGCGTGGCTAGTGAAGCATAGTCAGCCAGGGTCACTAGTCAGGACATGGATAGTGACCTATGCTAGTGTGCATGGATGGGCTCGTCTTAGCCACAGATACAGTAGGAGGAGAAATGGGCATTTATGAGGGAGTTGGGGTGCTGAGTAGAGGTCATGTGCCGGATGTCCGTGGGGATGGTGTTCACAATTTGGGCAAGTGATGTCTGAAAGCTGACTGGCCAGCCATGGAGGACGTGTGGCACAACCAGGAGATGGGTGTCAAACTTCCTGAGTGAGTATGCAGGAAGGGCATGTGCTGTGAGATACATTGGCAAGGACTGGGACCAGAACTTGGCTGTGAGCCTGGCACAATGGGATTGTCTATGATCCTGGAGCGAGGGGATGTTGAGAGACCGGTAGAGAACACAGTGGTGAGTAGAGAGTGGGCAATCCAGGGTGAAAAGGCAGAACGAGTGAAAAAGGGGGTCCAGTCTGGCTAGGATGTACTTTGGAGTGGCACTGTAGACTACGGCCCTGTAGTTGAAAATGGGAAGAATAATTTTCTGTACTGGTGTGTGGCGGGCTGGCAGCAGAGTGCATTCATGGTTGTGATATTGGGCGCCCAACTTGGAGTGGAGCTTTTTGTGGATGGCATCAACATGTACAGAAAAGTCGAGGTGCTGGTTGAGCCAGACTCTGAGGTATCTAAAGGAGGAACAAGCCTCCAGATTGATCCTGTCCAGGGTGTTGAAGGAGGGGATGGTAGGGAGCTGAGAGAGAGTCTCTGCCTTGTGCCGGAGGTCATTCACATTGTCTTCTTGGCGTTAAGAAAAAGCTGGTTTACATGAAACCAGAGCTGAACATAATTAAAGTTCTGCTGCAACCTGGTCGACATGTCAGTGGTTGAGGGGCCTGATGTATACAGTACTGTGTTGTCTGCATACATGTGTATGGATGTGTGTGGACAGGCGGAGGGCAGGTCATGAAGTTTCCACAGTTAAAGAAAAAGCCATAGTATCACAAGAAGGGACACATCAAATAGTGGCTGGAGCAACTGGGAATGTAGACACTGCTATCACTGGCAAGCTGCATTCAGTCTGCTGCCTAAAATGCACTGCTCAATGCGCTCATCAAAAAGCCTCAGTTGCACCAGCACTACCAAGTGATATCACAGAATTGCACATACCACCAGAATACTGTTTCACTGAATGTGGTAACACAAGCACTGTCAGGTTCCTGATTTTCAGCACTAAAAAAAACTTAAGACGATATGGTCCCATTGGTATGCAGATGGTATGTTTGAAGCCACACCTCCTATGTTTTCTCAGGTCTACACTGTTCGAAGAGTGCACTTTTCTGCTGTCATACCCACTGTGTTTGTCATCACGTCCAGCAGATCCTATGCAAGCTACTGCAGCTTTTGTTCAGTTTTGAAAACATTGTGCCCCCAGTTATCACCTAAATCAGTCATGACTGACTTTGAGCATGCCACTATAAAGGGGTTCAGCTCCCAGTTTCCAGAGGCAGAACTTAGGGGATGCTTCTTCCATCTGTGCCAATCTCTATGGAGGAAAATTCAGGAATGCCCAAACATATACAAAACTATCTTGTAGATGAAGATTTTGCTCTGCTCATCAGAATGTTGCCTGCTTTGGCATATTTGCCCCCAGAAGATGTAATGGCTGCTTTTGAAACCCTTACATGCAGTGCTTTTTATGCAGAGCATGATGAGCTACTGGCTCCCGTCATGGACTACTATGAGGATACATGGGTAGGGCGGCCAGTGGGGATAACAGGGCACAGAAGAGCGATGTTCTCCATCCCCTTCTGGAACTGTTACCATGTGGTGAAAGATGCAATCCCACGCACAATCAATGCAGTGGAAAGCTGGCACTGCAGCTTCAATAATCTTTTGAGTGCCAGCCACCCCACAATTTAGAAGTTCATTAAAGCTCTGAACATAGAACAAAATGTCAGTGTGCTGAAAATTGAGCAATATTTATCAGGTCAGAAACCACCAACACAGAGGAAGAAATACAGGGACACTTCCAAGAGAATCAAAAAAGGTGGTGCATACCTATGGTGAAGTTCCCCAACCTGACTGTTTATGAGGAATAGCCCACAATTTCCAACTGCAGGTGTAGAGATCAGTGGGGAACTAGAAGTGTTGATGCAATGCAGTATGACAGGACGCTAGATGGTGCAATCATTTTTTTTGATCACTTAGTGTTACTGGGTACAAGGTCTCATTTACAGGAATATTTGGAGCAATGTTTTAAATTTTGGATTAATAAAGATGAAGATTTTAACAGGATTCTAATTGATGCACAGAATTTGATTGGGGTTCAGGTATTCAGGTAAGCAACTACTGTACTTCTTTTTAAGCACTACACCACTTTTACAAAGTCAACACCGTTTAAATGACTGGTACTGCCTTTTTCCTACTGATGTACCATTGGCAGTTTGTACTGTAAAGCAGTGACACTGAAGTTGCGCTTTAACAGTATGTACAATGTGCTATAATGCTATCGCTGAAATTGTTGCACGTATTTTGATGCACTGAGTTGACATGATACCCTTTTCCTTCCAGCCCCTCTGCATTGTCACCTTTAAAGACATTAAAGAGGACCAATCCCAGAACTGAACCCTGCGGTACCCTGCTAGTAACCCCCCTTTCCTTGGAGTGGACTATGTTTACTATTACCCTCTGAGTCCTGTTGTCCAGCCAATTTTTTAGCCAAGTTACCACCCTGGGATCCACTCCCAGGCTGGCTAACTTGTTTATTAATCTTTTGTGTGGGACTGTGTCAAATGCCTTGCTAAAGTCTAGGCAGGCCACATCCACAGCCCATCCCTGGTCTACTATTTTGGTCACCCAGTCAAAGAAATCTATTAGATTCATCTGACATGACCTCCCCACTGTGAATCCATGCTGCCTTGGGTTCTGTGCACTGCTGACTTCTAGGTACTCAACAATTATTTCTTTCAGAAGTGATTCCATAATTTTCCCTACCACTGAGGTCAAACGAACAGGTCTGTAGTTTCCTGCCTCTGCCTTGCTCCCACTTTTTCAGAGGGGAATAACATACACCTTCCTCCACTCCTCAGGTACCACACCATCCTCCCATGATTTGTTAAAAAGAGTAGTCAGTGGTGTTACTAGTTCTCCCCTTAGTTCTTTTAGAAGTCTGGTGTGAATCCCATCAGGCCCCATTGCTTTGTCCACCTTGTGTATTAGGAGTTCTTTCTGGACCCCTTTCACCTGTGAATGGACTGGTATCAACCCCCCTAGCCAGAGTGCTTCTGTTGTTTGGTTTAGGTACCTCCCCCTCCTTTTCATTTGTGAATACTGAGCAAAAGTATTCATTCAGGATCTCTGCCTTTTCACTGTCACATTCTGCCCACCTCCCCTTCCCTTTATTAAGCCTCACTATCCCTCCCTTGGTCTTTTTTTTCTCCCTACTATACCTATTAAAGGTTTTATCCCCTTCTTAACTGAGTTGGCTATCTTTGCCTCTGTTTGAGCGTTTGCTCTTCTGACTGCCTTTCCTGCTTCCTTCTGCATTAACTGATACAGTTCCCTGTCCTGCTCCCTCCATGATTCCTCATTCTTTTTGAATGCTATATTTTTCTCCCTAACCTTCCCTGCCACCTCTTTTGAGAACCATAGTGGGTTTTGCCTTCATTTAGTTTTGTTTCACACAAAGGCTTGTTGCCTCTGTGATGGCAGTTTTGATTTTTCCCCATTGTTCCTCCACCCCTCCTTTCTTCCCATTTGCTAGGGCATTCCTTATGCACTCTCCAATTTTGTCAGAGTCCGCCATCCCAAAGTCCAGTACCCTTGCTTTTGTATGGCTTAACTCCACTGCTATGTTTATCGTGAACCATACTGTTTGGTGGTTTCTTGTTCCCAGATAGCTACCCTCTTCTAAATCTGAGATCCTCTCTTTGTCCCCATTTGAGAGTACCAGGTCTAAGATTGCTCCCTCCCTAGTGGGTTCCAAGGCTAGCTGTCTGAGACATGCCCCCTGTAGGTCATCGAGAAGGACCCTACTCTTGGATGTGGCTGTAGCAAATGTGCTCCAGTTAACATTTGGCATATTCAGGTCCCCCATCAATAATATCTCCCCTTTTTCTGCCATTCCAAGGATGCCTCCTATCATTCCCATGGCCCTTTCCTCCCCCTGAGACAGGGGTCTGTAAAGAACACCTGTGCGGATTGTGGTGCCATTTCCTGTCTCCAGGGTGACCCACAGTGCCTCCTCTCCTCCCTGTTTACCCTTTAGTTCCATTGCTTTGATTCCTTCCATTACATAGAGAGCTACTTCTCCTCTTCTTATACCCTCCCTGTCCCTCTTGTAGATTGTGTCTCTTGACATCCCAGACATGGTTCTCTGTGTACCATATTTCTGTGACTGCCACAATATCCAGCCATCCCTCTTCCATCAAGGCCACTAGTTTAGGAAACTTGTTACCCAGACTATGAGCATTGGTACTCATCACCTTCCATTGTTTGATGGCTTTAACCATTTTAGCCACATCCCTGCCCTTACTGCCTTTGCCTTTTTCTCCCTTGACCCCTGTCCTGCTTCCCATCAACTTCTCTACCTTGGTGTTTACTTCGCTAACTACCCTGTTTTGTGGGGGGAGTCTGGGAATTCCCTGCTCCTTTTCAGTGCCTCCACCCTTGGCTAGTTTAAAAGCTTTCCTAAGAAGCATTTAAACCTATCATTTAAGACCCTGGTTACCCTCCTGGACAGATGCAGACCATCATGCCAGTATAGGCCTGTATCCCTCCAGGTGGACCCCCAGTCCCTAATGAAGCCAAAACTCCGTGGTACACACCAGTTTTTCAACCATTCGTTGAATCCCATGGTGCGGCACACCCTAGCCTCACTCATGCCATAGACAGGAAGCACCTCTGAGAAGGCAACCATGCATGTTACTTATCTAAGGCCCCTCCTCAACTCCACAAACTCCTCCTGTACTGCTCTGAGCCCATTCCCAGCTAGGACATTTGTCCCTAGGTGGACAGTGACATCCAGCTCTCTCCCCCGTGCAGCAGCTTCTATGATCCTGAGGATCTGTTTCCTGTCCCTCCAAGCCATGGTGCTGGGCAGGCACCTTACCTCCCTCTCCCCTCTCTCCCCACTAACAGTTGAGTCCCCTACCAGGGGCTGTTTCCTTCCACCTTGTATCTCTTGTCTCTTCTCCCTCTGCTCCTGCAGGGAGATTAACTGTATGCCCTGGATATGCAGGATGTATAGCTGCATTTCAAAATTTGAAGTAGCCATCATCAGTACCTGTGCTTCCTTCTGGAGGCAGGCATTTTTAGTTTTGTGTCTTGCTGGTTGGCTATTCCTCAGTGCCATGAATCTTCACCACGTGTTGGCTGTTATGGCCACAGAACTGTTCCAGAAAGCCCTACATGTATTTCCATACTTGGGGAATTGTTTTTTCAGTGCATCATCCAGAGATGCAACTCTACAGGCACTGTATTGGAGTTGCCAGTCGTTTGATCAGCTGGGTCTCCTGTTACAAAGGCAAATTGGTTCTGAACCCCCTGACAATGCCTTCAATTCTTAGACAATTCATACTGGATATGACTCAGGCTTGGGCATTTCTTCCAGATTCCTTGTTAACTTACCATGGCCCAGGCAATGCCAGTAGTTTCCAGTTTTCTGGTCATGGCAAAATGTCTACTATGGCTCCTAAGCCTGATGGAGACTGCCATTGTGACTGTCCACATGGCCCTCCTTCACGTGTGCATCCACCAGGAGATGTTTTTAATGTAGAGTGGTCCCAGGTATTTTAATCCCTGGATCACCCCATTTTGATCATAAATGCATGGCTCTATGCTTATGGCAAGAACCTGCCCATCTGCTTCCAGAATCCATTTTTCTCCAGCCACCCCCAGGATGTCCTCACAGCAGATACCTTAAGGAAAGGTTGGGTGCACATTTTAGTGCACTAGAGAAGCAGGTTACCTGGGGTTCTGGAGAATGCTGTCTGCACATCAGCATTCTGGAAATGATGGAAGTTCTTCTTGGCCTTCAGGCCTTCACTCCTCACATTCAGGGTCATCTGCTACTAATCCAGAGGGACAGTATTTGTGTCATGCACAACCTCAAAAAACAAGGAGGAACCCACTCCTACCCCTTCTGCAGAGAAGCCATGTGAGTGTGCAAGTGAGCAATGGCACACCATGTATATATCTTGGCCATATTTCCACCCGGCTTTCTGAACATCCTGGTAAATTATCTCAGGAGGTTGGTGGCTTTTTCCGCAAGTAGGAAATCCAGGACTATCTCCAGTCCTTATATAACTCTGGCCTCCAGTATTCTTCTGTGAAGTTACTTTTTCAGCCTTTCATACCATCACAGAGAGTAAGACAGTGGTCCAGTTGGAGATGTCCTGCAGGATCCTCTAAGGGGTCTTGCATCTGCATCCTCTGGTACATAGGCTGATTTTGTAGTGGGATCTTAACCTTGTTTCAGGGGTCACTTACAGGGGAGCCTTTTGAACCCACTGCCACATGTGATCTGTGGTTCCTTTCATGGAAAACCTTGTATTAAGTAGCTTGGTGGGTCTCCAAGCTTCAGCCTTGAGTTGTAGATCCTCTTTACCTTGTATTTCACCAGAATTGGGTTCCTTTACCTGTTCACCCTTAGTTCCTTTCTAAAGTAGTTTAAGAGTTCACCCTGAATCAGGCTATTCACTTTCCTCTGTTTTTCTTCCCCACAGAATGCTGTTGAAATAATCCTGCATTCTCTTGATGTCCACTGAGATTTACATTTCTACTTAGAGCATACAAAGGACTGTAGAAAACCCTGACAAATTTTGTTTAATTTGCCCCCGGATGGTGGGTGCCCCTCTTTCAAAGCAATGACTTTCTAAATGGTTGGCATCCTGCATTTTGTTTTACTAGAAGTATGGTAAGAAGCTGCCTGGTACTGTTTGTGGTCATGTCAGCTGCAGCATGGCCACTTCTGCAGCTGTTTTTTGTAATTTTTTGGCAACTGACATACTCTGCCATCACATGGTGTTCTATTCACCTTTTACTAAGCACTATAGTCTGAAGCTAGAGTCCCATAGATGGGTGGACTTCAGCACTGATGTCCTCCAAGGCTCACTGTCTTAGGGTCCTATAGGACCCTGCTGCTGGGCCTTACTCCCAGTTTACTTTGTGCACTGCTTGGGAATCATTCCAAAGGTGTAGCTTTAAGGAGGGAGATATCCTCAGAGAAGAGCTTTGTTACTTAACAGTAGATCTTCAAGAGAATCTCCTCCATAGAGCTACAGCTCTGCTACCCATCTACCCCTGCTGTATTTCAGATGACATACTAAGGAAAACATGTCTTTGGTTACACACAGGGTCTTCTTCATTTCTATGCCCTATAATGGGCTTTGTTTTTCTGGAACCACCAGCACTCCTGTGAGCCTCGTCAGGGTTCTGGTATCATATTCCTGTCCATATGATACAGTGCTGAGCTTGTCTACAGCAGGAAACTGAGGAGGTATGGGGCAGCCCACATTATAAAGGTGGCACTAACATCTGCTAATGTGGGTGGCACTAACTAGGCACATGTGTTAGTGGTCATGATGGCAATGTCTTACAGGTCCAATGGTGTGACTATATAAGAAAGTCTCTCAAACAAATGCTGTTACTGGTAAGTAACAAAACATTTATTTTCTATCGCTTTTTTCTGGGTTTTTCTTGAGTTTTCTCCCATTCCTCCCTGGAGCACTGGCACATGACCGTATGTGCACATGGAGGCATGCATGTACACTGGAAGCCAGCTTAGCCCCTTCCACCCATCCGTACTGCGGCCCTGACCACCTACGCTACCCCACTGGACCTCTACCTGATGGGGATGGAACTATGGGAGGGTCAACAACCCCCCCACCACCCCCGGGAGAGAAGAGCAGCCTGATGGCATACTCAGTTCCACTCCTCCCACCCCCAATGCTGGCACCCCGATGACCCAAGGTTGTTCCTGAACCCAGGTCACCGGCATAGTGTGAGGTGTGGCATCCAGCACCTCAACCCTCAGTGCCACCGGGCCAGCAACAAAACTTTTTTTAAGGTTTAGAACAGCCAGTAAAACTACCCTTCTCTGTTTCCTTTATTAGGTTCTTCAGAATTATTTATGTATTGCTGCTAAAGCTTAGGGTTTTAATGATTGCTGTTTCTTATTCTGTGTCATTGCAACAATAATTTTGCACTGTAGTTTTTTTTAATTTCATTCTAGCTGTATTGATAAGTTTGAATGGATCTGTGAGGCAATATTGAGATTAAGATAGTTGCCTGAGGCATGCCAGCTGTCTCTGGAGAGTGATTACAATCTCTTTGTCCTGTAATGACAGGACCCCATGCCAGCTGATTGGAGTGCTTCAAAGTCAAAAAAGCCCTGTCATGTCATGGGAAGAGGCTCTGGCTAACGACTGGAGTAAACACTATTACTGTGTGAGACATGAGGTAGGACAAAGGAGGTGTCCTTTGAATACAAAAACTCCAGAAGTCCAGATCAAATCAGTTTTCCAAGAGGACCTGTCCATAGAGACACAAAGAACTGTCCTGGAAGTGATGTCATAGTACATGTGTGCCAAGGGTGGGTGGGAACTGGTTTCTGGGAACCAAGTTAAACCTGAGTTTTGTGAGAAACTGGGTAGTTAGGTTAGGACTCCTTGCAGTTACCATCTACGGTTTTAGTCTGCCCTGATTCACCAAGGTATCCTGTGTGGTAAGCTCTTTCTATTTTGGGCAATTTAGGAAGTGTATTAAGTCCGCCCCCCGAGTCTTTTTTCTACTATTCAAACTATTTTCTTTTTATCTCCATAGAAGTACTGATCCCCATAGTTTTAGTGTCATATCCTGTATTATATGTATAAATATATCGATGTATTAAATATTGTTTTTATATACTTAATGCTTCTGTGATGGAGTCCTTAAGATACAAATAACTGGGCTATATTGACAGAAACTGTCCTCTGTCTTTAAAGAGAAGGCTACAGTTACCATATTTTGTTTCTAAAGAGAGGTGTTTTCATCTGTGACAAAGAGGGGTGGGTTGTTTGGCCTTTAGTAAGGAGCACTGTACTGTGTGGGCGGTGGCTCTGGTGAGATTCTTACCTAGAGAGATACCCCAGGGAGTGTCTACACTGAGTATTGGCGCTATTGGATACCATTACAGGCATCTGAAAGGTTTGAGAAAGCTGGTAAAAGTCACAGGCTGAGTCTAGGAGAGATCAGTTTGCCACAAACTGGAGGCAGCAAGTAGGATCTGAAACAGTTTTGTCAGTATAAAGGTCATCTGTCCAGTCACAGGACAGGATGTACAAAAGGGGACTGTATATTCTACTAGTTTTATTTTGTTATCAGTAAGTGTAGAGAGATAGAAGACACTATGTCTTGGTCATATAAGAAATGCGCACTGCCAAACCTGCAGGAGCTGCGCAATGGGAGAGGACTGGACTATGAGAAAGGTCAAACATGGGCATAACTCATACACATCCTCAAAAAAAGTGACCAGGGAAACAGTGCAAAAGTGGTCACTGCAAGCCAAAGTCATGAGATGGAGGCTAGGGAGAATGTAAATGAGCCAGAGCCTATGACTAGGGCAGCTGCACAAGCAGACCGGGTACCAATATTAGAGACAGAGCTTGCCCTGGTTAAGGCAAAGGCAGATGTGGCGCTGCAGAGGAAAAAGCCAGAAGCTGAGGAGCAAGAAAAGCAGCACTATCATGAAATTCAGCTGAGAGAGCATGAGACAGAAAGAGAGCAAGATGAGCAATAAAGGCAGCACCAGCAAAGAGCGAGAAAGGCAGAGCCAGCAAAAGATCCAGATGAAAGAGCATGAGCATGTGAGACAGATGGAGATTCTGCACCAGAGGACAAGACCACAAACTGTAATTGCATGAGGGGTTTGACCCAGGAAGCCAAACTTAATTCTGAAATGTTTCTCAGGTATCAGGAGGGGGATGATCTTGATTTGTTTTTAAGATCTTTCAAAAGAATCTGTGGGCAATTTGAATTGTGCAGTGGTTCTTGGGCGAATCACCATTTGCCTCCGCTTACAGGCAAGGCATTATAAGCTTTTGCCAGAATGGACAATGAGGAATACACAGACTATGATAAAGTGAAAAATGCCTTGCTAAAGCATTTTGAGTCTTTGATGCCTATAGGCATAAATGTATAGGGTTAATAAAGGCACTGGGAGATAGCTATGCTGAAACGTGTGTGCAGCTAAGTAATTTGTTAGAATGCTTGCTCTGTAGAGGAAATAAAGAATTTATTTCTTTTGGAACAATTCCAAAAAACTGTACCTAAGGAACTGAGAATATGGCTGTTGGATACAACTCTGAGCTCCACGAGGGAGGCAGCTGATAGGACTGATCAGTTCATATCCAGCTGACCATCCTTTCATTACATATAATGGTGGAGGGACATCAGGCAGTTTTAAAGGAACTTGGGGACTGAATGGAAGCCAGCCTGTGCCTGACCCAAGAGGGAAGCCAAGGGGTTTCAGGGGTAAAGAGTCCAGGGAATGCAGTTACTGTATCTATCAGAAACTGGAGCATTTGTCCAAAAAATGAAACAAAAGTGGCTAGTGCAGCAGGAGGGGGTAGGTCTGGGAGCTCCCAGTAGATAGTGGCCTGTACACATAATGCAGTGCCCTCTAATGTCACTGCATATATGTAGCCAGTTGTGGTGAATAGATTGGTAACCCAGAAATTGAGGGGCACTGGGGCCTCCATGTCTATGGTGAAACAGGATTTGATTTGTGAGGAATGGATGCTGCCTGGCCAGTTTGCTCAGACTAGAGGGGTTACGGTCTGACAGTACCAATGGCTCAGATAGTTCTAAGTTGAGAAGGTGGTCAGGGATACAGGAGGTAGGTGTACCAGATCTGCACGTGGATGTGATTACGAGGAGTGACTTTCATAGCAGGGCCAATATGTGTGTCACTACCCATAGCAAGGCAAGAGAACAAGTTCCTGAGGGTGCAGAGGGGGTCAGTGCCAGAGGAAGCCACCCCTTACTAAGTAGCCAGGGAAGTTGTGACTGAAGGATGTGCTATGAGCAGCAGTTCTGAGCCACAGCTGCAGACAGAGGAGAGTTCATCTGTGGATGGCTCTCCCATAAGAGAGTGTGTTTTGGGGAAGGTCAGGCATGCAGAACTGGGTAGAGCTCAGTAATCTGATCCATCCCTCTGGAGATTAAGGGAGTCAGCCACCAGTGTGTAAGGTGACTCTCCAAGTTCTTGGAAAATGGTGGTTTACTGGGAGACTGGGCTCCTGTACCATGAGTGGGTTCCTAAGGGAGGACTGGAGGAAGGGGCACTCCAGCAGATAGTGGTTCCTATGGAGTATAGGAAGCATCTTCTGGCCTTAGCCCACGATATACCCTTTTCTGGACACTTAGGGTTTAGCAGAAAAAAAAAAGGCAACTGACTAACAATTTTAACTGGTCCAGTATTTTTAAAGATGTTGCCGGACTTATCTGCAGTGTCAGAGGTGGGAAAGGTTGGGCACAAGGTTAAGGTGGCTTTGATTCCCTTGCCTATTATTGAAGGGTTGTTCAGGTGAAGTTGCCGTGGACATTGTGGGACCATTTAACACCCCAAGTTGCACCAGCAAGCAGTACATCTTGGTAGTTGTAGATAATGCCATAAGGTACTCAGAGGCAGTGCTCTTGTCCTCCATCAAGGCTGAGAATGTGGCCAACAAACTGCTGGGGATATTTAACCAGGTGTGTTCCCCCAGGAGATTTTGTTGGACCAAGGCACCAACTTCATGTCTAATCTGGTGACTAGTCTTGGGGAGAAGTATGGAGTGAGGCAGCTTGGGGCCTCCCATACCATCCTTAGACTAATGGTCTGGTCGAGCGATTTAATGCATGTCTTAAGGCCATGTTGTTGTCATTGTAATAGTATTAGTACTGCAGTAGCACTAGATTTATTTGTTGAGCGCCCAATCCTGGGGGCTCTGAGCGCTGTACATTACTAAAACACCAAAGCAACATAACATGATAAACAAATAAAAACTTCAATTTCAGTCACAAATAAATAAATAACATTAGTATAATTACTAGGTTTACTAGGTTTTCAAAGACACTTAGGGGTTAACTTAGGCGGCTTTGATTCCCCTGCCTATTGAAGAGTTGTTCAGGTGAAGTTACCATGGACATTGTGAGGCCATGGCCCATCGTGAATGTCCCCACTCTAGTGGGAGATTATACCAACTTGTATTTTGAGTAGTATGTCTCATCCAGGGCTCATTTGAATACTTCGAAAGAACTGATATTTGCAATTTCCTGAGGGAGTCTATTCCATGCTTTAATTGTTCTAACAGTGTGAAAGTTATCTCTTAAATTTGTTCTGGCCCTTGGCACCACTAGTTTCTTATCGTGGGATCTCATATTCTCCCTAGTTCTACTATATTTCAGTTCACATTCTTTTGTGAGTTCATTAGATTGGAGGATTTTAAAGAGTAAGAGGTCTCCCCTCTGTCTCCGAGAGTGTAAGGTATGCAAACGAGTCTCCCTAAATCTTGTGTCATATGGCATGTTAGCTAATCTAGGAATAAGTTTTGTTGCAGACCTCCGGACTCATTCTATCTGATCTATATCCTTAATAAGGAAAGGGAGACCAAATCTGAGAGTCGTAGTCCAAAAGGGGGCGCACATAACTTTTGAAAATGGGAACGATATGCTGTTCAATTTTACATACAAAGGTGCACTTGATTTTATTTACCATTCTCCTGGCATTTCTGGTGACTATTCTACACTGGTCAGACGAGGTTAGCTTATTTATAAGGATTCCCAGATCATGTTCAATAGTGGAGGTTTTAAGTACTTTTTTGATTTAGGATGTAGGAATAATTAGGGGTATTGTGTCAGAAATGCAGAACTGCACATTTATCTGAGTTTAAGGACATTCTCTGCCCAGTTTTCAATTTTACCCAAATTGCTAATGAGGGTTAGATGTTTCTGGGGTGAGTTTACCTCCCCCCCCCCACCAAGCTTAGCATCATCAGCAAATTTTGTAAGTTTATTTTTGAGTTCTTTATCAATATCACTGACGAATATACCAAACAGAACTGGGCCCAGAACAGATCCCTGTGGAACTCCACTACTTAATATACCCTCACTAGACTTGGTGTCATTATATCGAACATGTTGAACCCTATTATGAAGTCAACTATGTATCCATCTTATTAAAAAGAAATTAATCCTATGTTTCTGTAGTTTTTTAATTAAGTTGTTATGGGGCACTTTATCGAAGGCCTTGGCAAAGTCTAGTAGAATTACGTATGTTGGAATGCCATTATCTAAATTCTTACTGGTTTGTTCATAGAACACTATATGGTTTATAGCACATGACCTGCCCTTCTTGAAACCATGTTGAGACCCATCTCTTAGACCTAATTGTTCCATATTTATTTCAAGTCTTCTTTTAATTATTTTTTCCATGAGTTTGCAACAATGAGAAGTTAAACTTATTGGCCTGTAATTTTCTACTTTTGTTTTAATTCCTTTCTTATGAATAAGTATCACTGTGGCTGAATGCCAGTCCTTCGGTACTATACCCTCCTTGAGGGAAACGTTGAAAATGGCAGACAGGGGATAGGCCAGAATGTAGCATTATTAACCAGAAACAGCCAGTGGGGATTAGATAACATTAAAGGCCTCTCTAAACAAATAAATCTTGAGGACCCTCTTAAAGGCCTCCACTGAGGGGCCCCCCCAATAGGATCTGGGAAGCAAGTTCCACAAGGTGGGACCAGTGACTTTGACAGTGCGATCCCCAGATGTCTTAAACCTGGCACTAGGAACTTCCAGGAAACCCACCTCGTAGGAACAGAGAGGGCGAAGGGGTGGTAGGGAGACAGGAGTGCACTCTGATAACCCAAGTCCAGTCCATATAGGGCTTTATAGGTCAGTAAACTGAGGTAGCATGTCAAATGAGCGATGCAATATGGGTGAATACAAATGAGCAAATACACTTGGGTGACTTCAAAAAGAGCGACTGGCACAGTTCAGCGACCCTACAATATGAGAGACTGGTCAATTACAGTGATCCCCTGAGTCAATGTATGGTGTGGAGGTAGAATCTGATAGATGGGGGGGTTTGGGGGGGGCACAGCCCCCCACAGGGGCTGCAGGGGGGCAGTGCCCCTCTGCAAAAACAGAGACATGTGATACATTTCCTGGTTGCCCCTGTTGATGATTATATGTGTAACAGTGGCAGGCGGGTGATAAAAAGGTAATGTAGAGTGAGGTAAGACATACCTGAGAATCCAAAATGGAGGTGGAGTTCCTGTGTAGCCAGCGTGGCATGCCGATGCTTGTGTACGGGGGCTACATTTATCGCGGGGATAAGGAGGTCCGTGAGCTACAGATTTGAATATGTATCTGTAATGTGTTTTGCTGTGATGTAGCATTGCTGAAATCATGGTCATTCATATATATTCACTCAAATTGCATGCGCTCATATAAATTCACTCAATTGACATGGAACTGTAAATGGATCTTGATGGTGCTTTGCCACTTCACCAGCATCCAGTGCAGGTCACACAGGACCAAGGTCACATGACAAGACCTCGGAAGGCTCATCAGTAACCGGGCCGCTGAGTTCTGCACTAGCTGCAGGCATTCTAGGACCCCCCCCCACTAACCCTGGGACATACAGTGTTGCAGTAGTTGAGTCTAGAAGTCATGAAGGCATGTACCAGTGAGAGCAGCCCACCTGGTGAGATCAATATTTTAACCTGGGCGATGTTCCTAAGATGGAAAAAGCCACTCCGGACTATGGATGACACCTGAGCCTCAAGTGTCGGTCTTTCATTCAGAATGACACCTATATTCTTAACCTTAGCAGAGGCCACCACACTGAAGGAGCCAAGCACAAGGCCAGTCAACTCTGCTGCAGCCCCCATACCCTGCCATCAACCAGGCTCAATTGCTAGTACCTGTCTTGTCCTGATTTAGTCTAAGCCAGCTGGGGGACATCCAGTCCTGGATCTTGGCCAGGTACAAACTCAGTATGTCAACCATGCTAGGTATCTCTGGTGCAAATGACAAGTACTGTTGGGTGTCATCTTCATAGTAGTGAAAACCCAGACTAACATATGATCTTTCCCGGGGCAGCATGTACACTACAAACAGCATACATGACAGGATGAAGCCCTGGGGAACACCACAGAGCCTTTACTTTGGGAGTGATGAGAAATTCACCCTCACGACCCTCTGTGTCCTTTCTCTAAGAATGGGCTCAAACCAGCTGATGACTGTGCTGGCAATTCCACAGTATTCTGTAAGGCAATTCATCAACAGCCCATGGTCCCCAGTGTCAAAAGTTGGAGAGAGATCAAGTAGAATGAGAACTGACTGTTCACCATCAATCTCTTGCTCTGAGTAGATAATTATGCACCATGACCACACAGTCTCTGTACTATGCCTAGACCTAAATCTGTACTTGAATGGCTGATAGATGTTAAAGGTCACAAGGTGTGCCTGGAGCTGCAGTGCCATCATCTTCTTAATAACCTTACCCAAGGATGGAAGGTTAGAGACAGGTCTATAATTCGCTAAGCAGCCTGGGACATAGATTTGTTTTCCAAATGAGGCTTCATCAATGCATCTTTCAATGTGCTCAGAAAGGACCCCCTCAGAAAAGGGCACTGGACTATCTCAGCGAATACTGGTGCCAGGATACTCAAACAGCTCACTAGGAGACATGTTGGACCTGGGTCCAATTCACAGTACTGTTAGTGGGTCACAGCTCAGAGAACACCTCACATACTTCCTCCACCATTAAAGGCCTAAACCTGTCCCAAACAGGAGGCGTGCCCCAAGTGACAACTTGGTCTCCCCTGATGGGCCATGACAGCAGCCCAGTTGGGATTATCCCAGATCTGATCAAGGACATCAGTCAGAGAAGAACTGAGCAAACTCTTCGCACCTGGCTGATGAAAATACCTTAACCAGTTGAAGACAGGCAAGATGTAATAGCCCGTCCACAGTCTGGAAAAGCTGAGCTGGTCTGTTTTCCCCTGCTGCAATCTTTCTGGACAGTCATGCTGCCTTCCTATGGGAGACTGTCCTCTGATATTCACCAGAGTGAGTGCTCAGAGCCAATCTAGCCTCCTCGGTCCTGGACTTCCACCAACAATGCTCCAGTCTCTGACTCATGACCTTCATCTTCCTATCTCCCAGTCGAAACATGGGGATTCTAAGCTAGAAGTCCTGGGTCATATACAAACTGGTGACAGTATCAAGGGCTGATGTAATAGCCTTGTTATAGGTCATCACCACTTCCCCAATTCTGCCTCACAAGCAGCCATCACACCCGATAGGTTTATCACCACCCAGAGTCCTTCTGAGGGCAACCTCATTAAAGGGCTCCAACAGATCATTTCCCACAGGGGTGGGCAGTGAGAAGGGGACCCTGAACAAGACCGTTACTGTGCAGTGATCTGACCAACAGACTGGATCAGTCCTAATGTTATCTCTTATCCCAGTGAAAATACTAATTCCAAGGCATGTCCATGTTGATGAGTCACAGTAGCAACCGCTTGTGCAAGGCCCAGTGATTTCATCAGCTGGAGGAAATCTTGAACAAATTACAAGAGTTCATTGTTGATCCAGGCATTGAAATTACTCAGACCCAACCATTTCGGAGACTCCAATACCTTCATGGTGATGAAATCCATGATATCCTGCAGGAATTCCCTCTTGCGCCAGTATATGAGAAGGTTCGTGCAACCTGCACCTGAACCTCCACGCATGGCCACACATTCAAACAATGAAGTAACTCCCAGCAGATGCATTGTAAAGTTCAAAAAGGATCCAAAGCAGATGCCCTCCTGTGATCCACAATTGGCAGTGAACCACAGAGAACCTGGCTGGGACTGATGCCTCCAAGACTGAATCACATTGTCACCCAGCCAAGTCTCAGCGATGCAAACTGAATCATATATAGAAATCAAGTCCAAAAAAACTAGCAGTCTTGTTTCTCATAGATCTCACACTGCACAACACTGCCCATGGGGAATGAGTGGAGGCCACTAGCCTAATGGTTACCTGCCCACTCAGTCTGGTAGGAGCCCTGGGTGTGGGAACCAAACACGTCTGGCCTCTTCCTAGCTCCCATTTCACCTCACAGCATCTCCTGGTCCTCACCACCCTTATGATGCCCCCTACATTTGCAACCCCTGCAGCCCACCACCTACTTATGATACTCACCTCCCTGCAACACCTGTACACCACTGCTGATGAGGGGTCATTGAAGGGGCGGCCGTCCTGCAGTTGGGATGGGGAGTAACAAACCTGAGGGACCCTGGACACACACAAATATCCCCACTGGTCAGATATTTACTACAACTCAAACTCTCCCCTTAGGAGGAAGTTCCGCATCGTAGCATAGACCTCCCCCACCCGAAACCCTAAACACTCACACCTCTCAATTGCACAAATTCTAATACAGACAGATCACTAACACAACCACACCACCAGATATACACTAATTAAATACCAAATAACCACAATCAACCCCTTCCTCCCCAACCCAATCTGCCATCCATAAAACATTTCTTTAAAAGAAAAATAATAAAACAAGTGAGAATCCGGCAGATACTGTGAGCAGTCCAACATGCAAGTTCACTAGTCCAGTTTGAATAATACAAACATACGAACATGTAAGCAGATAAAGGCCTTTCGGACTATCTTGTCTGTCAAATGTATAGGTTCTCTCTCTGTCTACAGTGGGATCTGCCCCCTTCCAAATCCCCCCCAACCCCCCTCAATTCCCCCTCCCTGCAGCAACGTTTCCCTTCATTCTGTCCTATCCTGTCTTGATGCTATCCACCATTTTCAGGGAGACCATCTCTTCTAGCAACTCATTCCACTCTGCTACCATTCTCTCAGTGACAAAGTGCCTCCTCATCTCCCTCCTCAATCTTCCCCCTACCAGCTTTAAGCTATGCCCCAGTGGACTTGTTTCCACTAAGACTGAAGAGGCCCTCTATATTCTCACTCTATAAATACCTTTAGGGTATTTGAAGGTCTCGATCATATCCTCCCTCTCCTTTCTGTCTTCAAGGGAGTACATGTTGAGCCCTTTGAGCCTCTCCTCATAGGTGTTGCTCTGCTGGCCCTAGATCATCTTGCTTGCCCTTCTTTGGACTGTCTACAGCAAGTGGACATCCTTCTTAAGATAAAGACACCAATATTGCATACTGTACTCAAGGTGCAGTCTTACCAGTGACCTGTACAGTGGTAATATAACCTCTGCATTCCTGCTGGTAATCTCTCTGGCTATGTAGCCCAGCATCCAATTTGCTTTTGCTGCTGATCTCCTGCAGTGTGTCAAGTGCTTCAGGTCTCTCTTGATGTTAACCCTCAGGTCCTTTACTTCCTCAGACTTGGTGATCTGCACACCACCCAACCAGTATATGGTCTGTGGGTTCCTTGCCCCTGAGTGCATAACTTTGCACTTTTTAGCATTGAACCCAGTTGCCAAATGCCAGACCACTTCTCTAACCTAGCCAGGTTCTCGCTTAGCTCTTGTCTCCCCTCCTTTGTGTTCACGCTCCCACAGAGCTTCGTTTCATCTGCAAACAGGTAGATTTTACCCTTGATCCCATCTGCTATGTCACTGATGAAGATGTTAAACAACACGGACCGAGCACTGAGCCCTGTGGGACCCCACTGCTTACTAGCCTAGCTTCTGAGAATTCCCCCCACTCACCACCTTTTGGTTTCTGTCCTTCAAGCATTTTTTTTCACCCATCTAGTGAGCTTGGCCCCCACCCTCAGATCCTTCAGCTTCCTGACCAGTCTCCTATGAAGTACAGAGCAGTCTGTTTTCCTTGAGAAAGCCCACCAGTCTCTCCTTTGGGATAGTCTTCATCGGTAAACTTTCCCAACTATTGACATCAGACTGACTGCCCTGCAATTTCCTGGTTCATCTCTTGGACCACTTTTATGGAGAGGCACCACATGTGCAGTTCTGAAGTCCTGGGGCATACTCCTGGACTCCAGAGAGGTGGTAAACAGGTCTGCCAAGGGGCCTGACAGCACCTCCGCAGTTCCCTTATGACCCTGGGTTGCACTCCATCTGATCTTGGGGAGTTGTCCACTTTCAGAGCCTTTAGGCCTTTCTGCACCCTATGCACCTCTATTGCATCATTGGTGACTCCCCTTTCCCTGTTCCACCTCCATCTCCTTACTGGGCCCAGCAAGTTGCCCTACCAGAATTTCTCCTATCTTATTAAAGTCAGCCATCCTGAAATCCAAATCCCTCATTTTGGACCAGACCATCCCACTGCCCATGTCCAGGTGAAACCACACCACGTGGTGGTTGCACTGCAAGTGGTGCTTCCACCTTTACATCCTGGACATGTCCACAATTTGACAGAGCCAGGTCCAGTATGGCCCTCTCCCCAGTGGGCTGCATGACACCCTGTGTGAGGAATCCACTCTGGAATGCATCCAGCAGTACCTGCTCTCTGGTTCTGGAGGTAGCTGGGATTTTCTAATCCACCCCAGATAGGTTGAAGTCCCCCACTATTACTGTCTCTCCCTTGCTTGCCATTTCCATGATTTGGGGCTCAATTAAGTTGTCTACGTTCTCATCCTGTGAAGATGGTCTGTAAATTACCCCCATTCTTAGTTTCCTTCTTTTAGTGGCTTGGACCTGCACCCATATTAACATAGAAACATAGAAACATAGACTTTGATGGCAGATAAGGACCACTTGGCCCACCCAGTCTGCCCATTCCCCTACCTATTGGATAAGCTGCAGATTCTAGTTAACCAACAGCCTACTTCCAGCCACCCCCCACTACAATTGCCTTATGTCTGTCCCATGCATGTTTGAATTCCCCCACTGTTTTAGCCCCAACAACCTCCCCAGGAGGCAGTTCCACGCATCCACCACTCTCTCCATGAAAAAGATTTCCTCACATTACCCCTGAGCCGTGCCCCCTCTATCTTTAAATTGTGTCCCCTTGTTCTTACACATCTCTTTTTCTGAAAGATGCTACCTTCCTGGACTTTGTTGATTCCCTTGAGGTACTTGAACATTTCTATCATGTCCCCCCTGTCCCTCCTTTCATCAAGGATATATATATTAAGCTCTCTCAGTCTCTCTTCATATGATTTCTGATGCAGACCCCGCACCATTTTAGTTGCCCTCCTCTGGACTGCTTCCATCCTGTCTACGTCCTTGGGTAGATGAGGTCTCCAAAACTGCACACAGTACTCCAGATGGGGTCTCACCAACTGTCTGTACAGAGGGATAACCACTTCCCTTTTTCTACTTGTGAAGCCCTTTCCTATGCATCCCAGTATCCCCCTGGCTCTCCTTACTGACTTCTCACATTGCTTACCAACATTTAGATCATCTGATATGACTACCCCCAAGTCCCGTTCCATTTTTGTTGTTGTTAGTACCTCCCCTGCTATTGTGTACTCTTCTCATAGGTTTTTGTTTCCCAGGTGCATTACTTTGCACTTCTTTGCATTGAATCTAAGTTGCCATATGTCTGACCATTCCTCCAACCTTGCCAAGTCCCTTCTCATCCTTTCGACCCCCGTGTATCAACTCTGTTACAGATCTTTGCATCATCTGCAAAGAGGCATACCTTTCCTCAGATCCTCTGCAATGTCACCTATGAAGATGTTAAAGAGGACTGGACCCAGTAATATCCCTGAGGTACTCCACTAGTGACCCCCCTTTCTTGGAATGTGTTCCAGTCACTATTACCTTCTGTGTCCTGGTGTGCAGCCAGTTTGCAACCCAGGCTACCACCCTGGGACCCACTCCCAGGCTGGCTAACTTGATTATTAATCTTTTGTGTGGGACTGTGTCAAATGCCTTGCTAAAATCTAGGTAGGCCATATCCACAGCCCCTCCCTGGTCTATTACTTTGGTCACCCAGTCAAAGAAATCCATTAGATTCATCTGACTTGACCTTCCTGCTGTAAATCCATGCTGCTTTGGGTCCTGTGCCCCACTGGCCTCTAAGTACTCAACAATTCTTTCTTTCAGAAGTTTGATTCCATCATTTTCCCTACCACTGAGGTCAAACTTACAGGTCTGTAGTTTCCTGCTTCTGCCTTGCTCCCACTTTTGTGAAGGGGAATCATATCTGCCCTCCCCCAGTCCTCAGGTACCACCCCATCCTCCCATGATTTGTTAAAAAGTGTGGTCAGTGGTGTCACTAGGTCCTCCCATAGTTCTTTTAGGATTCTGGGGTGAATTCCATCAGGCCCCATTGCTTTGTCCACCTTGAGTTTTAGGAGTTCTTTCAGGACTCTTTCTTTTGTAAATGGACTGGTGTCAACCCCCCCTACCCAGAGTGCTTCTATTGTCTGGTTTAGGTAACTCCTCCTCATCTTCTTTTGTGAATACTGAGCAAAAGTATTCATTCAGTAACTCTGCCTTTTCACTGTCTCCCTCTGCCCACCTCCCCTATCCTTTATCAATCTTCACTATCCTTCCCTTAACCTTTCTATGCTCCCTAAAGTACCTATAAAAGGTTTTATCCCCCTTCTTAACTGAATTGGCTATTTTTCCCTCAGTTTGGCCTTTTGCTATTTTGACTGCCTTCCCCACTTCTTTCTGCTTTAATTGATACAATTCCCTGTTGTGGCTCCTTCTGTGATGCCTTATACTTTTTGAATGCAGCCTTTTTCTCCTTAACCTTCTCTGCCACCTCTTTTGAGAACCATAGTGGTTTTTTATTCCGCTTTGTTTTCTTTATCTCTTTCACACAAAGGCTTGTTGTCTCTATGATGGCAGTTTTGATTTTTCTCCATTGTTCTTCCACCCCTCCTTTTTGGCCATTTGCTAGTGTATTCCTCAGGTATTCACCCATTTTGCCAAAGTCAGCCCTTCTTAAGTCCAGTATGCTTGTTTTTGTATGGCTTGTCTCCATGGTTGTGCTTATTGTGAAGCACACTGTGCAGTGGTCGCTTGTTCCCAGATGTCTACTGACTTCTAAATTTGTGATCCTCTCTCCATTTGAGAGTACCAGGTCTAGTTTTGCTCCCTCCCTAGTGGGTTCCAACACTGGCTGTCTAAGGCCTGCCCCCCGCAGAGCATTGAGAATGACCCTGCTTTTGGATGTGGCTGCAGTACATGTCATCCAGTTAACATCTGGCATATTCCGGTCCCCCATCAACGGTAGCTCCCCTTTTTCAGCCATTTTGAGAATGTCCTCTATCATTTCTTGTCCATTTCCTCCCCTTGAGATGGGGTCTGTAAACAACCCTGTGCGGATTGTGATGCCATTCCCTGTCTCAAGGTGACCCAGAGTGCCTCTTGTCCTCCCCTTTACTTTTTAGTTCTGTAGCTTTGATCCCTTCCCTTATGTATGAGCTACTCCACCTCCTCTTTTCCCTCCCTGTCCCTTCTGTAGACTGTGTACTTGGTATGTTGACATCCCAGTCATGGTTCCCCGTGTACCATGTTTCTGTGACTGCCACAATATCCAGTTTTTCATCTTCCATCAAGGCTACTAGCTCAAGAAGCTTGTTTCCCAGACTACGGGCATTGGTACTTATTGCCCTCCATTTAATGCTGGCTTTATCATTTTTTCCCCATGCCTGCTCTTTTTGCCCTTATCTATTTTTCCATTTACCCCTGTCCTGCTCTCTGTTGAGCACTGTACCTCAGTGTTTACCTTACTACCCGTGATGTTTTGTGGGGGAAGGCTTGAAATTTCCTGCCTCTTATTAGCACCTTCCCCCATGGCTAGTTTAAAAGCTTGCCAAGGAAGCATTTAAACCTGTCACTTAGGATCTTGGTTCCCTTCATGGACAGATGCAGACCATTGTGCTAGTATAGACCTTCATCTCTCCAGGTGTACCCCCAGTCCCCAATGAAGCCAAAGCCCTGTGCTCTGCACCAGTTTTGCAACCATTCATTAAACTGCATGGTGTATAGTACCCTAGCCTCACCCCTGCCATGGGCTGGCAGCACCTCTGAGAAGGTAACCATGCTTGCTGCCTGTCTGAGGCCCCTCCCCAACTCCACAATTTCATCCTGCACTGCACTGATCCCATGCCTAGCTAGGTCATTTGTCCCAAGGTGGACAATGATATCTAGTTCCCTCTCCTGTGATGCTGCTTCTGCAATCCTGAGGATTCGCTTCTTGTCCCTCCAAGCCATGGCACCAGGCAGGCACCTTATTTCCCTCTCTCCTCCCTTCCCCAGGTCTACCCCTCTAACAATTGAGTCCCCTATCAGAAGCTGTTTCCTTCCCCTGTGGTGTCCCTTGCCACCCTTCTGTGGGTCTCCCTTGTGGGTGTCCTCAGCATTCTTCTTGGTCTCCACTGAGGGTGCCATCATAGAGGAACCTTGCTCTGCCAGACTGGCATATGGTTTGTGTAGAGGTACAACTAGGGGGCTTCACCTCTGTTCCACCACCCGCAGCCTCCCAGAACCCACTGTGGTCCAACTGCTCTTCATACTTGGCATCCTCTGTGGCAGTGGTGCTCTTTGGGTGGGGGAGGCCTCCTTAGTCCTTGCCAGTTCAGCCTGGAGGTGGGCAACCTCCTCCCTCAGAGCTGACAGTTGCCTGCAGATAGGACAGCAACGCAGTTTCCAGAATGTCTCCCGGAAAACTGCTGCCCCACAGCCAGTGCATTGCACCACTCCCCACATGCCCCTCTCCCTTATAATATACAATATGTAATATATATAACTATATATATTTTTTTCTTCCTTTTTGTGGTGTGTACTTACCCTTTATGCACTGTGCTGGGTTATTAAGAATATGACAGTTCTGCCCCAAGACCTGTTGAGGAAGTGATGTTGTTTCTGTCTTTCTATCTGCCCGTTCCTCTCTGGAACAGGTTTCCCCTCTTTTAAATATAGAGCTACTCCCCCTCCCCATTTCCCTATCCTTCCCATATATCCTATATATTTTGTATCCAGGGCCTGTGAGGTCTCAGTTGTGGTTTGGTGTGGCCCATGTCTCTGTGATGGTCACTTTGTCTACCTCTCCTCTGGCCATTTGTGCATGCATCTCAGCCATTTTATTTCCCAGGCTTCTGGCATTTAGAGAAACTACCCTCTACCTCAACTCTGGCCCCCTTTTACCCCTGTCCTGCCCTTCCCCACTTCCTCCTTCCCTCTTTCCCCCTCCACTAGTTCCTCTGGCCTCCTTTAACCCTGTCCCACCCTCCTCCAGTTCCTTCTTATTCTGTCCTGATTGGAGAGGTCTATCTGCCTCCTCCAGGGGACTGAGGGCATTTTGCACCCTGCAAGCCCCCCACCCCGCAAGTTTAAATTGAGGACTTTCCCCATGAATTCCTCTAGTTTGATCTTCAGGACCCTTGTGCCTATCGTACTTAGATGTAGCCTATCTGGTGCATACAGGTCTTCATTCTCCCAGGTCCCTTTCCAGTCACCAGCTATCCTGTACCCCCCAGCTTCACACCACCCTCTGAGCCATACACTGAATTTTTCAATTCTAACTTTCCTCTCAGTGCTGGCCCTTTGGACTGGTAACACCTCAGAGAAAGCTACTATACTCCCTACCTCACTGCAGATTTTCCCCACTTCCCTGAACCTGTCTAGCACCACTCCCACCTCACACCCTGTAAGGTCATTCATACCTAGATGTACTATTATATGAGGTTTTCTACCATCCTGCTACATGTGATTGGTTATCAGAGATCCCACTCTCCCCATCATCATCCCTGGCATACATTCTACCATCCTAGAGTTTGCTCTTGACCCCTTCCCTCCCCACCTCACCCCCTTTACTATTGAATCCCTGAAGGTCATCACCTTTCCCTCATCATCCTGTGCCCCCCCACCCATGCCACTGCCTTCTCCTGTCTGTCTGCCTCTTCTTTCCCTTCTGCACATCCTGTACTCCCCTTTGAAGCCTTGTACCAGCTAACTCCATCCCAGCCCCCTCCACCTGACCATCAGTGCCTCCTAGCACTCCCCATTGTTTCCCTTCTTCTTACTACTCAGCACATCCCCTCACCTGAACTTTTTCCCTCTCACCTCCCTACTCTACCATTCCTGAAGTCTTTCCTCTTACTGCCTCCTTCCCCCATCTCACTTTCCTTACCCTTATCCATTCATCTAAGTTCCCGCTGTTCCCCTCTGTCCAGCAGGAAGAACTTGTTTTGTACTGGCACCTCTGGTGGTGTTCCCGCTGGACACCCTCCCAACCCTGCCTTACCCATTTCCCTTACCATTATCCCCCCCACCTTGGGTCTTCTTTCCCATTGGGGTAGATGGACCCTGGGGACCTGCCTACTCCATTCCTCCTTCTTTTCACGCCTTTGTTGCCCCCCTCTCCACCTTGACTCCCCTGCTGTTTTCTCCCTCATGTCTGCCTCCTGGCTCTGTGGCTCCTCTGCCCCTTCCATCCCTATCCGAAGGATCCCCTTCCCCACCAGTGCACCTATCTCTTGCCTCAACTGCCTCAATTGGTCCACTTCCACCCTCAGCTGTTCAGTATGCCTGCAAACCAGGCATCCCTCATCTCCCAGAGAGCTTCTAGGAACACTGTTGCCCCACACCCTCTGCAACCTACAACTTTACCTACCTCTTTGTGTCCCTACTGCACACCCTTTCACCACATTTTAAGTTCTATGCACTCCTTAGCAATGCACTTAGCTATCCCCATTACCCTTATGGAGCTTTTTCTTCTCTGGAGATGGACCCCAGATATGTAGTAGCTGCAGATTTTTTATCAAACCCCCACGTACTTCCCCACATGTTCCCATACCTTACTACCCACTTTTGAGCAGTGTTGCCTGTGGTCCTCCCTGCAGATAACCTACCAACGGTCCCAGATACTACTTAGGTAGACACCATACTCCTGGTTCATGGCACTCATGTTTTGGGGTTGCTTATGTGTGGGGTCACTTGGAAGACAGGGATTAACAAATTCACTACAGCCACCCTATTGGGGGCATGTAGCATGGAGTCAACGGTGTCTGCTCCATCTCTACTTCACCCACCCTCCAGTGGCTTCCTCCTTTTTCCCACACACAGTCACCACATTGAATTTCACTTTAAATCAACATTTCTATCTCCAAATTCCAGTCCCAAATAATGAGTAACCCATTAGCAAATTAAAGAAAAACACTTTCCTGCCCCTGGTCCGTTCCTTGGTTACTGCTCTGTGACAGCTACTGCTCTAGACTAAAATGTACTAAAAACTCTGCTACAGAGTAAGTCCAAGTTATTGCCTCATTTGGAGAAACCAGAAGATTGTCCCCTAACAGCTCTGTCACTGTTGCTGGGGAGTAAAGTTAGTTTACAGGGAGACAAGACAAGGATAAGCCGGTGCTCACTCCACCTGCAACCCTTCCTGTTGTATCAGCAGGTAAGTCCAATTTTATAATGCAGACCCTGTTGTTTCAATGTCTTTGTTCCAGATTAGAAGAAGGGTATCAGGGTCTACCTTTTCGATGAGAGTTTGTAGCTGCCTGAGTCAGATGAGAGATAGCTGCACACATCAGTTCAAAACTCCGTTCCACTGTACTTCACAGCAGAATCAAGGGATCCACTCATCTTCACTGGTCAAATGCCACCCAGCACCACTGGAAACAACACCATACTCCTAACAGCTGGCCAGTCAGAGCTTGCCCACACTATGGAGCCTAGACCAAGCCTCGCTATCTCTGCAGTCACCAGACTCCCACCAGCAAAACCTGGAGCCCTCAGACCCACTGCAGACCAGATTGTTTACTCCTCACCAGTACCAGCTTCCCATCTGTTCCTGGGAACCAAATCCAACTGTCATATCAGAGCAGTAAATTCAACAGTTGCCATAAGTAATCCAATGTGATAGTGCACCAGGTAGACTAAATGTCAGATTAAAAGAATGCTGACTGCTCACGGAATTGGGATACTCTAACTATAAAACAATAAAACTGACTCTTAGTTCTGACACTCAAAACCACTTGCTAGCTGTCCAATCCTAATCCTAGCATTTCCACCTAACAGTACTATGACCAAATTACAAAATAAAATAAAGTTAAAACAACTTTGAGAATTTAAACCTAAGCAAGGTTTAACAATCTTGAATTCTCCTCTAAACTGCTCTCAATTCATGGGTCTCAAGAGTGCTCAGTTGTTGAGAGAGCATTTACTGACCATTATGCAAGACAGTGGGACAAGTACTTACCCCATCTGTCATTTGCATACATAGAAGCCCACCAGGAGCTCACAGGCTTCTTGCCCTTCAAACTCCTGTTTGGCCATAAGGTAAGTTGCCCCCTTGTTTTTGTAAGTGATGAATGGGAGGGGGAGCTTGCTCCCCAAGGAGGATCTGTTGTGGAGTATGTCCTGAATTTCAGGTATAGGCTCAAGGAACTCATTGGGTTCACCCAGAAGCACCTACCATCTGCACAATAGAGACAGAAGACATGGCACACCATGTGGTACTATGTGAAAACAGTGAATAGAAAAGGGTGACAGACAAAAAAGGCAACAGCATAAGGGTGACCACCATTTGGGAGCCGGAACAGTAGGATGACAAGTAGAAATGGTGACACATGGTAGAAAAAGAAAAACCAGCACAAGGGACACAAAAATGACCATATACATGGGGGAAGGGCTTTGCCCCAACCCCTCCCACCAAAGATAAGCATCCTCAAAGCTGCAGCCAGCACCACACAAGCAGCATCAGGAGGGCAGTAGCGCTCATCTGACCTGGCACTGTATTGTCACAGTGACCCAAATTGCTGTTGCTCTTTTGCATTTGCCCATATGCATTCATTGTTATTATGGTGCACTTATCACTGGACACTCAACCATGGGGCCAGTGCCTGGAAGTCCTAGTCAGGCAATGGTTGATGGTGCTTATCCCCATCCAGAAGAATAAATTGCAGGTGGTTTGGGAGGGTCCGTAATCAGTGGTCAGGAGGGTGAATGAGTTAACTATGTGATGGAGCTTCCTGACAGGAGACACAAATGGCTATACCATGGCAGTGGCTCTACCATGTTAATATATTGAAGCCCTACTATGACTGAGACAAGATGGTCCTGGCTATGAACAGCTACCCAGAGAAAGAGACAGAGGTGGACCCACTGGTGGATCTCTTGGGAGAGGTTAAAGGAGGATCTTCAGTGGATGCCATCACCCTCTCAGAGAGGCTGACACCTGCCCAAGCTGCCAAAATGTGGAGGGTGCTGCAAACATTTAAGAGGATATTCATGGGGAAGCAGGTGTATACCATTCTGGTGGAGCACCACAGGGCTACAGTGTCCCAGGCCCCCCTGAGGCAGCCACTCTATTAAGTCCCTGAATGTGTAAAACATACCATAGAGGGGGAGATCAAGGAGATGTTGGCTCTTCCAGTGATGCAGGAGTGCAACAGTCCCTTGACCTCCTCAGTGGTACTGATCCCAAAAAGGATGGGTCCACAAGGTTCTGTATTGGCTACCACAAGCTGAATTGCTGTACAGAGTTATATGCATATGCCATGCCATGGACAGATGAAGTTTTAGGGAGGTTTATGGGATGATGTACCTGACCACCATAGACCTGTCAAAGGGTTATTGGCAGTTGCCTCTGATCCCCAAAGCCAGAGAAAAGTCAGCCTTTATCACCCCATTCAGGATATTTGAGTTCAGAATAATGCTATTTGGGATGAATAATGCATCAGCCACCTTTCATTGGTGCATGGACCACATTCTGAATGGGGCAGGAGCTTTTGCACTGGCATACATGGACGAGTTCACCATATAGTCAGTCCTAGGAGGATCATGTCAGACATGTGACTGTCGTGTTTCATCAACTGCAGGCCACTGAGTGGACAACCAAGGTGGGCATGTGTCAGATGGAATGGCAGAGGTGTCATACCTTAGGCACAGGATGGAGAGTGGGTAAATCTGACCTGAGCCAGTGAAAATTGAGGCCATCAAGGATGGGCCACACCCACAACTAAGAGAAAGGGTTAGACCTTCCTAGGGATGGCAAGATACTACCATAGGTCGTGCCAAATTTCAACAGCCTGTCCAAACCCCAGTCCAATTTAACTAGGAAGAAAACACCAGACACAGTTCAGTGGAAGGAAACCTGTGATACCATGTTCCATCAGCTGAAGAAGGCCTTGTGTTGGGCACCTGTGCTCACCAGCACTGAGTAATCTCTAAAGTTCATTGTGCACATAGATGCATCTGATCATGGGCTGTGTGTGGTTCTGAGTCAGGTTATGCACTTGGGATAGGAACACCCAGTCATGTGTCACCCAGGTGTCAGCGTGGCTCAGTTGGTAGCACATCCGCCTCTGGACCAGAAGGTCGTGGGTTCTCGTCCCACACTGGGATTGGACTTGCACCTAAAAATTGCTGGCATCCAAGTGCAGTATTGGGGGGTACTGTACTGCTGGGGTGTGCCGTCCTTCGGATGAGACGTTAAACCGAGGTCCTTTCTGCCCATCCTGGTGTTGTCCTGGTGGGTGTCCAGGTGGAAGTAAAAGAACCCAGGGCACTCTTCGCAAAGAGTAGGGAACATTCCCGGTGTCCTGGCCAACATTCCCCTTCCCATAAACCGGTTCATGCAATTATCCAGGCTGTGTGTGGGTGATGATGTGCGATATGGGCGCCACCACACATTCAGTCACTTCACTACCAGTCTAGCATTGCTTGTAAAGCACTTTGGATGTATGAAAAGCGCTATATAAATGCTAATTCTTCTTCTTCTTCTTCTTCTTCTTCTTCATGTACCTGAGCAGGAAGCTTGCTGCCCAGAGAGGAGGCCTACACCACAATCAGAAAGGAGTGTCTAGCTATTATCTGGGCTTTATAGAAACTGCAACTTCATCTGAATGAGAGGGAGTTCATCCTGATCACTGACTAAAACCCCCTCACATGGCTATATAGAACCAATGGGCAGAATCTCAAATTGCTAAGGTGGAGACTGATGCTGCAGTCCTTTAATTTGGACATTAGGCACCACAGTGGGTCACAGAATGAAAATGCTGATGGGTTGTCTGGACAATAGCTAGAACTTGGGGCGAAGCTGTGAGGAACTAATGTGGGGTTCACACAGAGTGAACTAAGAGCATAGCAAGCAGAGCCAGCCAGCTCAGATGCAAAAACAAGCACCTGTTAGGAGTGCTAACAGAATATGTTTTTCATTTTTGGGGGGATATAACAATAATTTTGCACTGTAGTATTTTTTTTATTTCATTCTAGTTGTATTGATAAGTTTGAATAGATCCCTCAGGGGAAAATGAGATTAAGATAATTGCCTGAGGCATGCCAACCCTCTCTGGAGAGTCATTGAAATCTCTCTGTTCTGTAATAACAGGACCCCCTGGCCAGTTGATGGGAGAGCAGCAAAGCCAAAACAGCTACTGTCACGGGAGGCGCTCTAGTTAACAACTGGAGCAGACACACCTGCTGTGCGAGACAGGAGGTAGGGCAAACAAGGTGCCCTTTGAATACACAAACTCCTGAAGTCCAGATCAGATCAGTTTCCCAAGAGGACCTATCTCTAGGGACACAAACAACTGGACTGCAAGTGATGTTATAAGACGTGTGCCAAGGGTGGGTGGAGACTGTTTTTTGGGAACCAAGTTAAACTTGAATTTTGTGAGAGACTAGGTTGTTAGGTTGGGACTCCATGCAGTTACCATCTAAGGTTCAAGTCTGCCCTGATTCACCAACGTATTCTGTGTGGTAAGCTCATTCAACTTTGGTAAATTTAGGAAGTGTAATAAGATTTATTCTTTTTTTTTTTTTTGCTGTTCAAAACATTTTTTTTTATTTCTGCAGAAGTACTGTTCCCATCGTTTTAGTGCAGTATCCTGCATTATATGTGTAAATATCTTGAAGTATTAAATACTACTTTATATATTTTTTTTATTTTATTTACATTTTGTTGATTGGGATAGGACATTGGACAAATCCTTTTTCCAGGTCCGACCCGACAAAAATACGATTAATAACAAACACAATAAACAGGCAGTAATAAATCAAGTAAAACAAGTACAAACATCCTGTGCTTGTAAATAATGCTTCAAATGACAGTACATTTAAAACTTTGCAAAGAGGCGATTAGGCGCAAATTTTCCTTTAACTTATTCCAGAACAAGGGAGCTGCAATCGAGAAAGATCTGGAACCTAAATTAGACTTGTGTACAACAGTTTGAAGAGATGTACCATGTGAAGACTTCAAATTAAGAGGGGTATTATGAATAATTACCAAATCTGAAAGTGGAAACATATATTTAGAAAGAATAGATCTGAATATTAAATGTCCAAAGAAATAGGCAAATTTAGATTTAGGAGACAACCATCCCAACTGAGACTACAAAGAACAATGATGCATTTGACAAGGAGAATCTAACACTAGTTGATGGACATTATTATAAGTAACAGTCAAAATATTACTTTCCCTAACACCCAATCTATAATATAAACTAGCTATGTAATCAAGATGTGGTAATAAAGACCCAATTGCAATAGAGTGGTGAGTTTCAAATGAAAAATACCTTTTAAATTTGTACAGTAAACCAATCTTCTGGTTTACTACCCTACTTATAGCTTTGACCTGAGGGAAAAAAAAATTCAAGCTTAGGTCTAACAAAACCCCAAAATACTTAAATCCCTGAACTTGTTCAATTGCAGATCTCCTGTTATCATGTATCAAAAAGTCCAGCATGGCTTGCAACATGTAGGGAGAACCAAACAACATAGATTTTGTTTTTTTAACATTCAAAATCAAACAGTTTTTACTAAACCAATCACAAACATCAAAAAATTCCTGCTCCAAAACAGAGGTCAAATGGGAAATAGAGCTAGACTGATAAAATCAAATCATCTGTATACAAAAGACATTCAAAAAAACAACAAAGTGAAGTCAGTTATTAATTAATAAATAAAGAAAATAACAGAGGGCCCAAAAGGGACCCTTGGGGCACCCCACGATCCATAGAAGAAACAGATGATACAACAGTGTCAACACTAACAAATTGTGACCGATTTCTCAAATAATCACTACAACATCCAACTGCATTTTCCACAAAACCCACTTGACCCAATTTTAAACATAACAAGGAATGATCTATGAGATCAAATGCATTGGTCAGGTCCATGAAAACCACCCCAGTCATGAGGCCATTTTCAAATCCCCTTAGGGTGGCATTCGTGAACCTGACCAAGGCATACAGTATTCTTCATGTTTTTGTGACTGAGTCCTTAAGGTACATAAAACTTTGTTATATTGACAGAAACTACTCTGTCTCCAAAGAGAAAGCTAAACTCACCATATTTTGTTTCTAAAGAGAGGTGTTCTCAGCTATAACAGGGGGTCATTTGCATTTTCATAAGGAGCATTGTACTGTATGGGCAGTGGCTGTGGTGGGATTTAGACCTAGACATTCCCTGAGGGAGTGTCTACACTGAGTGGTGACAGTTACTGAGGTACCCTTGCAGGTGTCTGAAGGGTTTAAGAAAGTCGGCAGCAGTTGCAGGCTGAGTCTGGGAGAGATCAGTTTGCCACAGTCATTAAAACCCATTTTTTCAATTTGGAATTTGTGTTACTATAATGAGCATATTTATTTTCAAATTAGGACTAGAATCTCCTGGCCTCTTCAGCTCAAATATGTGCCACTGAAATGCTTGGAGGCTCAAGACAAGCACAGTGACTGAAAGAAAGAGGGAGACAGAGCACCTGTGAAAAAGGTTCTAAGTTCCAAGGCATCATTTGCCTCATGGAGATAATTCATACATTTTACTGGCGGTTCTAATTATTTCAAAGAAAAGCTGCTACTCTGATGAGCAACTTTTCCATTTTACCCAGTAAGTCTTAGAGGTGGGATTCAAACCTGGGTTCACAGCTCTGCTAAACTTCCTCATTTCTTCTAAGTTTTAAAATAAATAAATTGACACATTTTATTTTGATGTTAATGATGGAACTTATTGAACTGTAATGTGTCTTGCCATGACATTTCAGTTAGCAGTGTGACATGACTGAGGTCCTGTTCTGCTCCCACAGCTACATGAACATTATAACTAGTTATTATGTTTGCTTGTGCATGCAGCACACAAGAAACATATTGAGGTAAGTAGAGTACTGCAGAGGTGTGGCACTGTTTGGCCAAGCCAGTCAATGCTTTCGGGGGCACGTCCCTTGGCTCCCAATCAACATGGAAGCTGCCGATGATGGCAGTTTTGGAGTGAGTGCTGGACTTGAAAGAAATCTGCTGCTACAATCAAGGACTATTTCATCATCCCTGATTGCAGTGACAGCTCCCCCCACCTTACCCCACAACCAGGCACACAGCACTTGAGAAGACTCCAGCCATGCGCATTACAGTGCACAGTAATGCACTTAGCTAGAGTATGGTGGAGCATATCAGTAAATAAAGTTAAATAAACCATGCCGTGGCTTTGTAGATTGGTGGCTCCTGCCGCCCACCACACAATCCCTCGAAAGCTGACATTGGGGTGGCCAATCCCCATGTCGGCATGCCCCACCAATCTTTCATTGCCAATGGGGGTGCCCAATCCCCCTGTCTGGCATCATGTATGCCCACCCCTCCCCAACTCATGTGGCACACTGGGAGCCCACCCCAGTGTGCCATAATATTTATTACATGTTTCCGACACCGGGATGCCACCCCTCCTGGTGTTGGATGCCCTCCCCCTAGCCCGTTCTTTCTAAGCTGACATTGGGGTGCCCAATCCCAAAGTCGGCTTGTGCCCCCCCCACACACACATTAGTTTGGCACACTGGGTGCCCATCCAGTGTGCCTAAAAAATAAATATTTTACCTGTAAATAAAGAAAACCATCCCCAACATATTTTTTCTTTGTTTACCTGTAAAAAAGAAAATGGTTCCACGTCATCTCCCCAGGCCCCCCTCCATTATCCTCACCCACCCTCTGTGCATTCCACCTCCCCGCACCCCCCCTCACCTCATCCTTACCTCTGGAGGGCCGGCTCTGCAATCTTCTGTGGACCGGGAACACGTCTGCACTCTTCAAAAGCCGACCATAAACTGAAGAAAATCACGGTAAGCCCTATAATGGCAATTAATGGAGGGTTTCAACTTAGATTGATATATCAGCCATTTTGGGGAATTGTGGTCCCAGATTTTCAACATGGGGCTCTTGGGACCCACCTCATGAACACTGTGACTGTCATCTGATTTCTCAGTCCCAAAAAGTGATTTCACAGTCATTGCGCAGAATCATCTTTTGGGACTGATTAATGAAACAACAGTGCCACTGTTCATGAGGAGGGATCCCAAAAAGCCCATGTTGCAAATTTGGTGAAAACAATTCCAAAAAATGACTACGTTATGAGCGTACGTTGTGCAGTTTCTATGCACACTCGTAACTTCACCAGTTTTTAATATTTTCACTCCAGATTTTCAACATTGCCATTTTTTCAACCCTCATTATGAATAGTATAGCTGTCATTTTTCATATCCTGCCCCAAACATGTTTTCACACCTCTGGCACAGAATGGCACAGTCACTTGTGCGAAATCAACTTTTGGGATGGAGTACCAAAATGATAGTGCCACTGTTCATGAGGTGGGGTCCCAAAAGACCATGTTGAAAACTTGTGAAAAATTCCACAAAACAATCGCGGTAACGGTGTGCATTGCAGTGTTTCTATGCATCAGAATTGCGCTTAATTTTTTCATATTTCATCCAGATTTTCAACATTGCCATTTTTTCACACCTCCTCAAGAACAATACAGTCATCATTTTTCACATCCTGCCCAAAATGTGTTTTTGCACATGTGGCGCTGAATAATGCAGTTGCTGTGCAAAATCACCTTTTGGGATTAAGTAACAAAATGATAGTGCTTCTGTTCATGAAGTGGGGTCCCAAAAAGCCCATGTTGAAAATTTGGAGTGAAAATACCAACAAACATCCTGTGCATTAGGGTTTTCAACTGTAATGCCCGACCCTGTAGAGACTGACAGGTGTCATGGTGTGACTTGGGGTTGTCGGCCATAATGCTTATACCATTCCAACCCCACCCCCACCCTGCAGCCAGAGACAGGTATTAAGGTGTGTCTTGGGGTCTTCGGCCCTAACGTTCAGCCCATTTTCCTATACTGCACCCATCTCAGCTTATTTCCTTTTGGAATAGAGGTGCGTAAGGGCCAAAGACCCCAAGGCATGCCATGACACCTATTGGTGTCTGCAGGGTGGGCTGAGGTGAAATGGCATGAGCGTTACACCCGATGACCCAAAGGCACACCCCCAACACCTGTCAGTCTCTGCAGGGTTGGGGAGGGGTTGGCGTTTATCAATACTTCACTGCCATTCCTATTATACATCTCTCTAACTCCTGCACTACCAATGCCAGTTCCAGCAAGCAAACATTCAGCATTGACAAATGCTTGTTTATTTACTTCAAACATTTTACCAGGAAACCCATACTGCGTTGGTAACAGCTCATTTCCAGATGCGTCCTGGGGGGAGAGGAAGAGAGGAGGAGAAAACAGATGCAAATTACAGAGTAAAAATACATAGAATGGAAATAAGTGTATCAAAAACAAGACAATAATCCTTAAGAATAAACATTGCCAAACAATAAATTACATGCTGTAAATTGTAGAACTAATGGAAGAGCAAATAATAATCAACATATCAAAATAAGGAGCAGAGGGATTAAAGATGAAAGGGGAATGGGAAATGTTGAATAAACATGAATAGAGTTTCAGGAACAAGAGGTTACAAAACAATAACTAACAAGAACTAACTATGCATGCTGGTAACTTGGGGGTTGGTCACACTGTGAACAGATAGGCTGTACTTGTTGTTCAGTGTCTTCCTAAGAGGCTTCAGGATCATTGAGGTCTTTCTAGATGATTTTCTGACTCGCGGTTTCACTTTATGTTTTCCCTGTATGATTCTGACCTGAGAAGATGTCTCAGTAAGACATCATGGAAGCAAGACCATCCTTTATTTTTATTGGTTCTGAAGACTTTTATGCTACTCTTGTCCAACCTATTATTTTAATTGGAAACATATATGGTTCTGCTCCATAATGTTGACTTTTCACATGACGGCACTGTGCATTTATTTCCCATAGTACATTCAATAAAAAATAAACATGCATACTATGTTTTTTAACAACTGGCTAGGTGCACCATACCTTATTGAGATTGCATTAGCAATGCTGGGTACTTTAACTTGATGCCAGGCTCAAAAGACTCCATTCATTAAAGAATGTTTCTTAACAGTATCAGTTCATTATCCTGAATGAATTTGAGTCTGTACACACTGCACCAGTGTGTAACCTGACCTTAGACAAAATTGGAACAGTTTTCTCATTTAGGCCATAGAAGTGCTCATATATGAAATGAGTTCCATGGCAGACAAAATAATTGGCAGGAAAGTTATTTGTAACACAATATAAAAGGTTACTTCCACCCCACAGAAGAGCATCAGTTTTGCTCCTGGCACAGCAAAGCTAAAAAAAAGTTTTGTTTTCTTATTCTTTACATTCTTTTTTCAGCTTACCAGTGCTGTCTGTCCAGAGAGTGAGTCTCTAGATTTATTCCACTCATTATGTTGTCTAGGATGAGATTTATATTCTAGAACTGCTCATATTCAAAACAAGGCTGCTAGCCAGCAGGCCCTTTTGATTTATTTTGTATTGGAGAAGCTTGGTGTATATTTTAGTAACTTTGTTTTGCCATTCTCCATGGAATTAGAAAATACCACCCCCGCCCCCAATTTTTTTGTTTAAAACAATTTTGAAAGTTTTTTTTTTATTATTAAATACTTTAGTACCGTACATCGTAATATAGAAACAGGGACATAGTTATGACTTGTATTATCAGAAGCCAAAGTTAGCTTCTAAGAGCTGACAGTTTTCATACTTGCAGGATCTATTCAAATCCACCCAGGGGCTGGACAGCAGGATGATACAGTGTATGGCTCGCTATTGCTCCCCTAGGGAAATGGTGAAATCACAGCCTTGCTGCACAATCATTATGTCCTCAGGATGCTGTCATACCATTGTTCTGGCAGCAGATCAATGGTACAACATCTGAAAGTCCTACCATGGTTGTGCAAGCATTCCAAAGAAACTGTCACATTCAGGCCTTGAAACTGGTGCTTTATTTTTAGGTCAGATGACCAGCCCTGCACTATAAGATCTTCACTGTCTTGCTTTATGATGTCACAAACTTCCCTCAGTGAGAACACAGCCTTGTTGTGCACCACTGGCCAGGAATTACTCGATTCATTCTACGTAAAGACACCCTAGACCAGCTGGTGCTACGGCAAGGTCCTCTACTTGTTTAAAAATCTGTGTACCAAGAACTGAAAAGAAAATGGCTCGCATAGCTCCCTCTTCAACTGCCTGGAAATAATGATTTGTTTTTTATTACGGTATTTTGTTTTTCTCCCAGTTGGATTGTTAGAAAACTTATGCAGTGGGCTCATGAGTTATCCACCAATCTGACCTCTGGGAGAAACAGTGTAAACCATTAAAGTGATTAATTGTCTGCATTATATACTGTATACAGCACCCATTCAGCATTTTAGCGGCACCAAGAATCAGGATACCATGGGTTCCATTAAAAAAAAAATAAAACTGTAAACTGACTCTGTTCCTTTCTGTTGCTTGAACTTTGTATAGCTGCACTAGAGTATCATGGGATAATCTGTAGTTCCAATCTCAAGGACTTCTGTCCCTCACTTCCCTCATATCCACTATATACTGTACACATCACCCATCCAACATTCCATAGGAATATAGGATCTGCAAGATGAAATCAGATCAGTAGTTCATCCTGTACCCTAATGGCATTTATAACCATACTGTTTCACAATATGACTGAGAATTTGCCCGTCACTTGATTGTTCAAATGTTATATCCAGTGATATTCTGATCTAATAGGTCATCTAGACTAATTTTAAAAGTATCCAAACTCCCTGTTTCTGCATCCTTGTCTGGCAACCTGCTGTACAGACTTGCAACCCTGTTAGTGAGAAATGTTTCCTGATGTTTCCCTTCATCCAACATCCTTGCAGTTTTACTGAGGGCCTCCTCCTACCATCCTGTACTGTTTTTAGTTATTCATCATCTTTCCATGCTTTTGCAAGCGAAGTCTGCAAAAGGATAAGATAAGTAAGTACAGTTAGGATGATTAGTAAGGTGTGTGTTACACTTTTAGAAGTCTTAGATATTGGTGTAGAATATTACAGGTAATCTTTATTATGCTGTGGTATAACCAAAAATCACAAAAAGTTGAAGATATTTTTTTAATCATCATGAAGTTCTTCATGTAATTTCAAATTATCAATACAAATTTAACATATTGATACATGAACACTGTACCAATACAGTATATCCACAATGCCCTGACCATCTAGCCAATGAGCACGTACTGTGTACTGTACTCCCTCACTGACAGTTCAGTCGGTGTCTGGCCATGGCAATGTGAGGAGGACTGTGCCAGTCATCGGCATGGGTTGGGTTGAGGGGGGAGTGTGGTGGTGGGCCACTACCTGCTGGGGTGGGGGTGGCCACTAGGCTACCAGAGTATTGCAGATGTCCATGGAATGGTGATTGGGGATTGGGGGAGGGACCACCGGATCACTGGGTAATTCACTATATAGAACAGGGGCGATGATCAGGGAATGGGGGGGGAGGAAGGATCATTGAACTACCACTGTAATTTTTCTTTATGTGAGCAGGGATCGGGGCAGGGGAGGGACACTGAACTACCAATGTCTTTTGCTTTACCTATGTGAAAGGGGATCGGGACTGTCAGCCCTTGACAGTACATAGATGGGGTGTGGGGCACGTACCCCCTCTGGGCACTGTTAAGGGCTGGGATTCAGAAGCATTGACATGTACCAGCACTGGTGGCCATTTAGCGCTTCTGAGCCCTTTCAATAGTGTGCTTATCCACATGTGCATGAGGGATCCCTCATTTGCATAGGCGCAGCACAACATTATGTGAGTCAGCCCTGTTGGGGCTGTGTGGTGCATATATGTCCTTTGAATATGGGAACGCCCCCGACAGCTGGCACTCTTCCAGGTTAGAGAGGCACAAATCTGGTTTGTGCTACACTAACCGTTTGAAAATAGGGGCAATAATCTGTAGACTGGGCTAACTTTGAAACCATTGTGGATAGGATTTTAATTTTTTTAAATTAAAGCTTGGAGTCCAGGTGATATTGGTATGTGATAGTAATGCAGTGCTCATGTAGCGATATAATGTTTTTTTGATAATTGTAAAGTATATTATGAAAATGTATCAATAAATGTTAATGATAAAACTTCAGGATATCAATTCATGAGCACAGCACCAATAAAATATATCTATATTGCTCCAACTGCCAGCTTTCATTTAAAAAAAAAGTCAGAGGCAGAATTTGTTCAACCCTATGCATGCATACCACCTGAAGGATTGAAGATTAGACTTGTTCTCCTGAGTTAATTACTGTATACAGGGCTACAGCTTATTTACTGGGACTTCACCTCACTTCTTTACAGTGTTGTTCAAGCTGGCATCCTCCTTTGACACCCTGATAGATCACCAGATGCTCTACTGTGCCTGGACTCTTCAGCACCCAAAAGCACGCCACCCAAGTACATCTGTTTCAGGTCTCTCAAGTCCCCAACCAGGGTGCCCAACTAGATGACCTCATGTTTGCCTACTGGCCAACCATCTCCATATCTACTGATATTGTTGCAACCATCTCCTTCTTCTGGACAAAATTATTTTCCATTTGAGACAAACATGCCATCCTCTGGAAGAAATGTGTCTGTTTATCCAGTTTCTCTGAATCTTGGCAGGCTTGTTTGCTCCATAAACACTTGAAACTCTTCATGATAATAGTAGAAGGTTTTCAGCTCATCAGAGGACTTACTATGGTATTACCAGTTCTGAAATTCCAGCTTCAAGGCTTTCAGGGAAGCTAAATCCAATTATATTATGGCAAAGCTCTTGAATAACCTTAAGTCCCCTCATAAATTTCTGAAGGTTGTTAATCACTTTATGCCTCCCCCCAACAGTTTACAACACCTGCCCTCATGCTAGAGGGCTCTCATATCTCTATCTCTTTCTGCTATTGAGTCCATGTTTAAAGTGATTCACCAACATGTCTTTCATTGCCCCTGCCATGGAGGAAACATTGACTTGCCTCCACCGGAGTCTATACATGTAAAGATGCCCCAAAATAATGCAGCCTTTAAAAATGTATGCCCTTTGTAAAATTGTAGAAACCGGGTCTGATGGACTTCCCGGTTTGTTGTCTGCTGCCAGCTCCGCCCCCGCACTCACTGGCATGATGATGAGATGCCAGTGGGAGTGCAGGGTCATGACCCATTATATTCAATGGGTGGCAGCTTTTGAATCGATTTTCATTAGCGTGATGGCCACTTGCTAATGAAATGCGGGCACCGGTCGACTACCAAGGCCGGTTTCTACAATTTTAAGAAGGGCATACGTTTTTAAAGGCTGCATTATTTTGGGGCATCTTTACATGTATAGATTCTGATGGAGGTAAGTCACTGTTTCCTCCGTGGCTGGGGCTAATCTTCATGAATCACTTTAACCAGTTCTTCACATCTTGTGCACTTTTGCTCCGCTCTCCTCCTTTTACCACCCTTCTACTCCCTTTCTTTTCATTTTCTTGCATTTCACTGACTGCCACACTAGTGATCAGCTCTCCTTAAACTTCTCTAAGGGCAGCAGCCTGAATGGTTGTGATTCCAAACTCCTTCTCTCTGTGTCTGCCATTGATGGCCCCTTTTTTCTATCTGGAACTTCTCCTTTGATCTTGGCAAAATAGCTGGAGAGTGCAGCATACCAAACTCCTCCATCTCCAGCATAAAGGTGCCTCCACTGTCCTGGGAAACTATCGTCCCATCTCTCTGCTACCTCCTCTAGCCAAAGTGTAGGAAAAACCTGTGCTCTGTTAGTTCTCCTACTATCTGAACTGTTCATTTCTCTGTCCTGTCCAGTCTAGTTTCTGGAATCTTAAAACAAGGTCTCATCCCTCCTACAGCAGACTGACTGTCCTGAATGGGGCTGGATCAGTGGCTGCTCAATAGTGCCATTTTCGCTGACTTTGGCAAAGCATTCAACACCATTTCTCAGCCCATACTACTAGAGAAGTTTGCAGGTACAGGACCTGATCCAGGGAGGCATTCGATTTGGTAGATCATGAATTGCTGTAACAGTACATTGTTTAGCCTTACTTGGTTTTCCTTGTGATACAATCAAATGGTTTGATAGTTATCTGAACAATAATGCTCAAAATACAATCAAATGGTTAGATAGTTATCTGAGCAATCATACTCAAAAGGTTTGCCTTGGCAAACCCATTGAGTACGATTGCTCAGATAACTATTAAACCATTTGGTTGTATTTTGAGTACGATCGTTCAGATAACTATCAAACCATTTGATTGTATTACAAGGAAAACCAAGTAAGGCCAAACAATGTTTAGTACTCATAATGTTTCAGATGGAGTACTTCAGGGTTCCATTCTAGGCCCCTTATTATTTTTGTTGTACTTTAATTCAGTGCCCAAAACACTTAACTCTTTTGTAAGGTTTACTGCATGCAGATGATCTAATCCTATTTTTGATAACTTTTTCATCGTCTGATATTGTTTCATCCTTGAGCAGTGACTTTAAGATATTGGAATTATGGTAACAGGGTAGTAACTTATTATTTAAGGGGGAAAAAGACAAAAAACATGTTTTTGTTCAAAACCTAAATTAATCAGGTTAAATGATTTCAAACTATATGGCTTACAAGGGAATCAATAGAAACAGATTATTTCATTAACATGATTTTGACACTTCTGTAAAAACTTTGAAATATAATATTAAGACACAATTCAACTTATATTTGATAAATAGTATATATAGTATCGTCTTATGTTATCTTCCATATGTTTTTTTTTATAACTGGGCCAATTTGTATGTAAACAAGACCCTTGTCCCCTAGAGTTCTTCAGCTTTTGTTGCTTAATCCCTTGCTGAATTTATAATCATCTGTTTGCAACATCACAGGTGCTGAAGAAATTATTATGATATAAAAAACAGAATTATGAGCCGAGAAGAGCATTAAACAGCAGGGGTATTGTTATTTATGTATAAAAACATAGACTATAATGGCAGATAAGGACTGCTTGGCTCACCCAGTCTGCTCATTTCCCTACCTATCAGATAAGCTGCAGATCCTAGTTTTACCAACAGCCTACTTCCTCTACACTCCCACTAGAATTGCCTTATGTCTGTCCCATGCTTTCTTATATTCCCCCACTGTTTTTGACCCCATGACCTCCTCAGGAAGGCTGTTCCATGCATCAACCACCCTCTCTGTGAAAAAATACTTCCTCACAGTGCCCCTGGATCGTATCCCCTCTATCTTCAAATTGTGCCCCCATGTTTTTGCACATCTCTTTTTCTGAAAGATGCAGTCCTCTTGGACTTTGTTGAGTCCCTTGAGGTATTTGAAAGTTTCTATTATTTCCCCTCCCCTTTCCTCCAGGGTATAAATTCACGAGTCTGTGTTTCTGCCTCACCTGGAGTGTTATGTGCAGCAGTTCTGGATACTGCACTTGAAGAAAGACAAGGGCAAGGGGAAGACGATGCAGAGGAGAGAAAGCAAGCTGATCCAGGGTCTGCAGAAAAAGGCTCTACATGGCGAGGTTGAAAATTCTTAATATATATATACTGAGGCAAAAAGAGAGAAGGGAACACAATCAAGATGTAAAATACCTCTACAGGATTAATAAAGAAGACAGAAGAGAGTTCTTCACTCTGAGTGGGAACACAAGCACCAGGAAGAACTCAATGAATCTGGTAATGGGAGATTTAAGAGAGAAGTTGAAAAGCATTTCTTTACAGAGAAGGTGATGGAGAGGTGGAATGGACTACCAAGGGTGGTAGTCCATCCAAAACTAGTGTGTTGGGGGCCATTGTTGGGGGGGGCAAACATATGAGGCTAGAAAAGACCTTGACAATAAGGGTGGTGGGAAAGGATGGATGAATGAAAGGTCAATAGGGCTCCTACAGTCAACATTACATAGGTAGGGGCTGGGCAGACTTGATGGGCTACATAGCCTTTTTCTGCCAGCAACTTCTCTGTTTTATGGTAAATGTTTCAGCAGGAGGGCCCACTAAGCAGCAGGTCATTTTCAAGTGTGTCTTGGGGAAAGGGAGCATAGGAATGAAATAAAATAAAATAGCAAATGATTCATATACATCAAGAAGGTTATCAAGTATAAATATAAAAGTGCAATAAGGAATTACAAGGCAGACATGATATACAAAAGGAAGAGGTGATACACTTGTCTATTAAAGAATACAGGGTAAAATACAGTATATTAGTAGTTTTCCAGAGCAGCCAAGAGGAGCGGACGTGCAGTCCTGCTGGGGGAAGTGTGCTTGATATATTTTCAAATTTTATTGCTGCTTTCTCTGCTGGGCTGAAGTGGGGGCTCATATGTTTTAAATTTAAAGTGTTTCTAGGGACTCGAGGAGGTGGGAGGACACAGACAGTGGGAGGGTGAGGGAGGGACTGCTTAGGGCCGGATGCCGGGGACCACATGACCTAGACCAGCCTATAGGGTGGCTGGGGTCCGTGATCTTATCAGGTGCTGTTGTTGCAGCCCCAAAGTAGTATTCCAGAGCAGCTGAGAGGAGTGGACATGCAGTCCTGCTGAAGGAAGTGTGCCTGATATATTTTCAAATTGTACTGCTGCTTTCTGTGCTAGGCTGAATTGGGAGCTCATATGTTTTAAATCTAAAGTGTTTCTAGGGACTCTGGGAGGTTGGAGGATGTCAACAGTAGGAGAGTGAGTGAGTGACTGCTTAGGGGCCAGATGCAGGGGACCATGTGCCCTTAGACTGGCCTATAGGGTGGCTTGGGTCCATATATAATACCCAGAGGGCCTAGCGAACCCTTGCGTGAGTGAGCCCAAAGAGTTAGTGCCATGAAGCAGGAGTGGTATAAGGTGTCTGCAGGGTAGATTGCAGGCTGCAGGCCACGCTGGGGAAGGGCAGAAAGGGGGGTAAATAACACAGGGGAAGTCGGGATACCTAAGACATAGGCCCTGTCCCTCTAACTTACACAGTAGGAAGGGTCTTGAACACAAGGGAAGGAGTCAACCTCTCCATCTGGGGTGGGCTATGTGGAGGTGTATTGCTGGACTCTAGGGATAATGAAAGGGGGGAAGCATAGCTACCTGAGTGGATGTGGCACCAAAAGACTTGAGGGGCAGTGGGACAGTGTGGAGGAAGGTTGGTGGGGTAGGGATAGTAGATGGAGGACACGGGGGGGAGAGCTTGGAGGATAGTCAGCTGTAACGTGTGTGGAACCGCCCTCTTCCTGGGAACAATGTGGAGTGTGGGGGGATGTCTAGTCTCTAGGCAGCTTGGGCAACTTAGGGAAGAAATAGGGAGACTGAGATGGGAACTGGGAAGTAGTAGTAGTAGTAGGAGGAGAACTTGGGGGGATGTGCAGTGGAGGATGGGTATGGGGATGTCACCTCTGGGCAGCATGGTGTTTGGACTAAGGACAGATATAGCGCAGGGTCCAGGAACACCATCACCATGGGGACCAAGGTGGAATGGGGTGGGGATCTGGCAGGTGGTGATGGGTAGATGTGGGAAGGAAAGAATCAGGACAAGCAAGGTGGAGTGGGGAGTAGGAAGGGAGGGAAAGCAGACAGCCAATATGACAAGGAAGAGGGACCTTGAACAGGTTTACAGTATTGGAGAATTTGGATGAACAGGTAGAAGGTGGGAAGATCATGGAACCGGGAGGGGCAGAGGCCAAGCATAGAGACAGGGGCAGGTGGGGTGGGAAGGGAAGGGAAGGGCAGAGGCCAAGAACAGAGACAGTAACATCGGGTGGGTGGGGCAGGAGGTGGGGAGGACAGGATGGACATGGGCAGCGGGGTATGGGGAGGGGGGCTGCAAGGGGAGGAAAGAGCATCCCAGGAAAAGAGACTAGAGGGAGGGAGATTGAGGACAATGGGGAGGCTAAGCAGGGGGGTAAGCAAGGGGAAAGGGGAAGCTGGGCTTAGGAGAAGAAGAGATGTTCTGGGGGTTGTACAAAATCGAGGGCAGAATGAGGGGGCAGCAGGGTAGGCATTATGATAGGGAGAGTCAGGAAATGGGGAGAGGGTTGTAATATTGGGTGACTCAATACTGAAGGGAGTGAGATGGAATAGCAAGAGTACAAGGAAAAGCAGCAGGTAGGTGGAGTGTATGCCAGGCATGATGGCAGGGAGGGTGGGAGCAATTATACCAATGTGTGTGGGGCAGAACCAGGGAAAGCCTCACATTTTTGTCCATTTGAGCACCAATGATCTGGCATGGTGCGAGGTGAAGGTGGTGCAGGAAAGCTTCATGGAGGTGGGAAAGATCTGCAGTGGGGTAGGAAAAATAGTAACATTCTCTGAGGTATTACCAGTCCTAAGGGCCAGTACTGTTAGAAAGCAAAGGAAAGAGGAATTCAACTCATGGCTGAGGGGATGGTGTAAGACAAATGGGTATAGGCAGATGGGAGAGTGGGGCAGCATGTGGGAGTGTAAGGACCTATATGCACCCGACAGGCTGCATTTAAGTAAGGATGGCATAAGGGTCCTGAAGGATAAACTGGAAGGATATTTGACAGATACACTGAATTTAAACTGAAGAAGGAAGGGGGCAAGGCACTTGGAACCAGGTGAGGGGGGCCATCAGGCCTCCCTCATTGTAGGTAATCACAGGGAAGGGAGGGGGTAAGAGAGGGGATAAGTGGGTCAGGGAAAGAGGAGAGACACAAAAAGATGGGGAACAAAGAGGTAATGGGGTTGTGCTGGAAGGTGGTGTCCTTGAATGCAAGGAGTCTGGTTAACAAGTCAGCACACCTACAGGCACTGATGGCAGAAGGCGAGGTAGACATAGCTGCCATCACAGAGATATGGGCAACCCAGCACCACGACTTGGACCTCAAGATCCCTGGGTACCAATTGTACAGGAAGGACAGAGGAAAGGGGAGAGGTGATAGAGTGGTGTTATACATAAGGGAAGAGATAATATGCACCAGGGAGGAGGGCGGGACAGAAGCCCTATGGGTAATGCTCCAAAACACCAAAGGGAGAAGGATTCAATTGCGGGTGGTGTACGGACCACCTTCACAGGGCATGGAGCGGGACAGGGAGCTAGGGGACCAAATTAGGAAGGTAGGAGGGTGAGGAAACATTGTCATAACAGCTGACTTCAACCTACCCAGAGTAGAATGGAGCACCTTGGCTACCTCCTGTTGCAGGGAACAGGTCCTCCTGGACACTATCCAGGAGTGTTTTCTGACACAGGGAGTCAGAGTCAACCAGGGAGGAGGCCATATTGGACCTAGTGTTGTCAGATGGTGAACATGTCTAGGAGGTAGAAGTAAGGGCCCGCCTTGCGTGCAGTGACCACTGCATGGTGTGGTTTTACATCAACATGGAAAAAAAAAGGCCAAGACGAAAACAAGAGTGGTGGACTTTAAGAAGGTGGACTTTGGTAGGATGGGTGACATACTAGTTGGGCACCTTGCAAAGCTCCGACCGGAGATGGATGTGGATCAGAAATAGTCCGTCATTAAGTTGGTGTAAAATGAGGCCACAAACACTTGCACAAAGGCTTGTAATAAGAACACCAGGACCAAGAGACCTAGCTGGTTTAACAGAAATGTGGCAGAGAAAGTGAGATGAAAGAGGGCAGCCTTCCTGAGGTACAAGCATACCTTGAGGGGGGAGGAGGACAAAGAGGTCTACGCAGAAAAAACTCAAGAAGCAGGATGAATGGTCCGGGCAGCCAAAGCTGAAAAAGAACTAAGGCTGGCACAGGGCATCAAGGAAGGGGGAAAAGGACTTCTTCCAGTACATAAAGGAGAGAAGAGGCAGATGGGACGGGATTGTTAGGATAAAGAGGGAAGGAGGATGGGTAGAAAATGGTGATGATCAGGCAGAGGCACTAAATGAGTACTTTTACTCTGTCTTCACAAGGAAGGATGACGGGCATATGCCACAGGGGAAAACTGGGGTGAGACTTGGGGGAGGATAGGAATCTGATGGGTTGATAGGGTCTTAAAGGGTCATGGACAAGGCACCAGGCCTGGATGGATTGCACCCGAGGGTCATGAGAGAATGGGCAGAGGTACTAGCAGCCCCCTTGGCAGGCCTGTTTAATACCTCACTGGAGAAGGGGTGCATGCTTCAGGACTGTAGGACAGCTCATGTGGTGCCACTCCACAAGGGAAGTCCCAGGGATGAGCCGGGTAACTACAGGTTGGTCAGCCTAACCTCCATAGCGGGCAAGTTGATGGAGACCATTCTAAAGGAAAGGCTGGTGTCTTTCCTTGAGGTAAATGATCTTCAGGATGATAGGCAACATGGGTTTGTCAGGGGGAGATCCTGTCAAACAAACATGGTAGACTTTTCAACTGGGTCTCAAGGTCATTGGACAGGGGACAGATGGTGGACATCCTATATCTGGACTTCAGCTAGGTGTTTGATTCAATGCCACATGGTAGGCTGATCAGCAAGCTGAGGGACCTTGGAATAGGGGACAAGCTGCTGAGGTTGGTCAAGAGCTGGCTGTGGGACAGGAACCAGAGAGTGGTGGTAGGTGGGGAACTATCCAAACCAAGACCTGTAACCAGTAGAGTCGCACAGGGCTCAGTACTCAGACAGGTGCTATTCAACATGTATTATTGGTGATGTAGCAGAAGGGGTCAAAAGTAAAATCTGCCTATTTGCAGATGATACTAAGCTCTGTGGGAGAGTGGACACAGAGGTGGGGAGACAGGAGCTCTAGGAAGATCTGGCTAGGCTAGAGAAATTGTCAGGCATCTAGCAGTTGGGATTCAATGCTAAGAAAGGCAAGGCCATGCTCCTGGGATGCCAGGATCCAGGGGCTATATACTGGTTGATGGGCATACAGATGACCATCTCAGAGGAGGAAAAGGATCTAGGAGAGTTGGTCAGTAGGGAAATGAAACACTGCACAGTGCCATAAGGTGGCAGCCAAAGCAAATAAAATGATGGGCTGCATCGCCAGAGGAATCACCTCTAGGAGGGAGGAAGTTATTCTTCCACTGTAGAGGTCACTGGTGAGACCACACCTAGAATACTGTGTACAGTTCTGATGTCCTTATCTTAAGAAGGATATCAAGCTACTGGAGGGGGTTCAGCGGAGGGTGACCAAGATGATCCAGGGCATAGGTGAAAAATCATAAGAGGAGAGGCTGTGGGAGCTCAACATGTATTCCCTGGAGGACAGAATGGAAAGTGGGGACATGACTGAAACCTTCAAGTACCTTAAGGTATAAACAGGGTTGGATCAGAGGGCATCTTCGATTTAAGAGGGAAGGGTACAACAAGGGGGCATAGAACAACTGATTAGCACTCGGACTCCAGAGCCAGGAGTGTGTTTGACTCCAGTGAAGATATACAACCAAAATAAATATTGGGATTATCCCTTTTATTTATGCACACCAAAATGTCAAATACACAGGCACAACAAGGGGGTATAGACTGAAACTAGTGGGAGGTAGATTTAAGAAAGAATTGAGGAGGCATGTTTTCACTGAAAGGGTGGTATCAGTGCAGAATGCGCTGCTGGAGGAGGTAATACCAGCAAATACAGTGGCCAGTTTCAAGGGGAGGTGAGACAGGGTGAAAAAGAAAATTAGAATGGGTGGAATCAGTAAAGAGAAGTGATGGGGAGGTGGATGGCTCCTGGGGGGGGAGGCAGCTCCAGGGAACTAGACTGAGCTGTACACTCAAGAAGACTTGATAGACCAATAAGACCCATTTCTGCTTGCAGTTTTGTATGTTTGTATTAGGCAGGTAGGGAAGGATTAACCTGGAAATAAAATTAGTTGAATAGTAATGAACATTGCAGTAATGTACAGCAAGGTAACAATATCAGTTCAACAAAATCCCCTAAAATGTGGCTTGAATAAATCCCCACACAGTGTGTTCAAAAAGTTAATTCAAATATTTTCAGATGACCAGATAAATGAGAGGCCATTCCAGTTTTGCTATACTAATACTGTTTTGTTTAACTGCAGTTGAATTTGGCTCACACAGGGTCACGTCAGTGCAGAACATGAAAACAGTCCTAGAGGCCAAATTTAAAATCAAACATATTTTTGTCCAAATGGAATATGAACATTGTATAAAAACATATTTGATAACATTCTATACACTCCAGAAACATACACACCTAAGGAGTAAGCTTTAGGGTTGACAACCCCAAGGAAGACTGCATGCCTGATTTGTTTTAGGGGTGTGGGTGGGGTTTTAGGGTTGGAAGCCCTAAAACCACATTTCCCTACTTTGTTCGGTTTAGCCTGAACCCTTAATGTTGCATTAATGCAGCTTTTTTGAGATAGTATAAACATATCCTTATTTGCCTGTGGGAGCACAAGGTATGGTTCTGCCAGATCTTTTCTGCCATTGGCTCCATAGTTAGAGCAAAAAGCAGGGGTGACAGGGGGCTCCTCTGTCTTGTCTCCTTCTTAACCCATTGGGTCCAGGAGCCGCCATATGGTGTCGGAACCATCCATTGCTGAACCTGACCCAAAATGGCCATCCGGACCCAACAGGTTAATTGCAAATCAGCTAGACATGGATTTTTTATATTTTTTAACAAGGGGGCTTTGCCCCTATTTCCCTGATTTATTTTTCAGTTGATTAAAAAAGCTGCCTCAGTTCATGGTTCTTTTCCAGATAGCCTGGTTCTCATAGTAGCACTGTATGTAGTGTGTAGCATGGCAGCTGTAACCATAGACTTATACAGTAGCATAGCAGTGCATGGTAACACTGTGAGGGTCCTTAGTCCTCCAGTTACACACCCAGTGACTCTCAGGCTGTAAACACTGAGGTCCTATGTTACTGTTTCTGTGCACACCAGTGGACACCAACAGTGAAAGTATAACAGAACACTGTCAGCAGCACCAGCACCAGCAGATCAGTAATTTAAACAAATAATACACACTAAAACTGTACATGTAAGATTGTAATAGCATTGATGCAGTTTTGTTAATGGATATAATCCACTTGTGCATATGGTACCAGATCCACTCAATGCCATTACAGCCTTTTGTAAAATGGGTTGAGACGACTGCTTCAAGTACTTCAGTGATTGGATGAAACAGGTCACTTTCTGTACTTATATAGTATGTACTCAGGTATGCATGGTGCTGCATTGTCTAAGTCAAAATGCTAAAACATGGCAATTTTTCTATAGGTAATACACACAGCATGGTGTTGCATTTGTTGGAAGATATAGGAAGATGTATGCCGAGGAGCATAGTCACCTGCAGTTTTGTGTGTCTGTGCACACCTGGAGGTGTGTCTATATCTCCTAACAAATGCAAACCCAGTCATGTGCTGTCCAAATTGTGTACACAATTTATTAATTATATTATACTGTTAAATAAAACATATACATCTTTTTGTTCCATAGTAAATATCACTTTTATTATTGTTTGAAAAAATGTAATGCTTTGACAATCTCAATGCCCCACTCCTGGGCAGTATTTGTTTGTGAACTACTGGTTGTCATTTTTATCCCATACAAGGTGATACTGTTACATAATGCCCCCTTTTTTTCAGAAAAGGCACAAAATGGTTTTGGTGCAATTTTTGTAGCAAGAAAACTTGTTTTGCACAGCAATGAATGCACTGCTTACCTTCTGCTGTGCATTAACTTAGTAATTTGGGTACTAGTGTTTCTACTTTATTTTTGAAGACCTTCACAAAGACATGTTTACAGGCAAAACCTTCAAATGCAGACCTGCTAGTGCTTACCTATACAAATTCAATGCAAAATGTTTACATGAAAATATATACAAAATGTTCTGTTCGTCATTTACATTATTTACACTGTCTAGTTAAAGAATGCAATCCCCCATTATAATAATAAACCAATTTATTTTTTATTCTTAAAAAAATAAATAAAACCTGTCCCAAAACTGGAAAGTTGGAGACCATTGCTTTAACAGTCTGTTGATAATGCCAATGCTTCTTATCCTGAGACAGGTCACACACTTTTCTTTTGTCAGAATGTAAAACATTGCAGACATGAGGCATACAAGACAATGGCAGTGCTTTCACAGTTGGAAAATAGGGACTGCCTGTCTCCTGTGATTCAATGGAAATTCTCTTTGTCTCTGTTTACACACTGAATTCTTCCAAGTGCCTGTAACTCATTGGTATCTTGGACACACAACTTCTAATGCCTCCCCTCAAGAAGGGCTCTATGGCTTCCATGAGTACTTTTAAGTTGATATCGGACGCTGGGGGATACAAAGTGCATCTATTTTAATAACTGACACATAAATCAACATTTATTTACAGCTGTATGTATTAGGTACCTTGCATTTTTCTCTCTAGTAATGCCCCTCACCCTAACTTCACACATAGTGTAAATATAAAACTCACCTTTTTTGGTATATAATAAAAAGAGATAAAAAATAAAGGATTCAAAATGATTTTTAGAGAAAAACTCCCATATTTAACCAAAAACATTGAGGAAAAATGAATGTTTCCTGTGTCCAAAAGTCAAACTCATAATAAATTATGCTACTAATAATAATACAAAATGTGTTGCTCCTCTATATAAGTTTGTCCAATACAAATGTTCTATATTTGTTTCACGTTGGTCTAAAACCTAAATTAACTACTCTGTTGGAGGATAACTTGTCTAGAGGGTGGGGATTGTGTTTCTTTGGGTTTAGTTATAGGAAGCCATTCATTTCATAATTCAGTGTACCAGAAGGGAATATACAGTACAGTATGTATATACTGTATCTTTATGCAGTTGAATCATAGGTAAATGGACAATAATCCTGGTACCCTAAAAGATGACAATGTATACGATAACTCTGAAATAAAAGCCAAGGCCAAAGTCAATACCTTTCTTTATCTAAAGGTTATCTGAAAGTTCTATTTTTAGAATGTAGTACCATTTAAAAAATATTACATACTCTTGCTGGACATTTGACTACTCTTTTGTTGTAGAAGGAATCAAGTCAATTGATATTAAACAGGAAGTTTTTTCTGTTAGTCAAAAAAAAAGTTGTCGTGAACAACTTTTTTGTACTTTATCTTGAAGTATTTGTTGCATAAAACATGTTGAAGAAAGCTTAACCCAAAGAAAGACTATGCTGGAATCTGTCTTCTCTCTTGAATGCATCAGGCAGGTGTTCAGTTTTGTTTGGATTTTAAAACACTGTATAAATAATTTCTTGCTCTTGTCATATTCATGTTTGCATAGGTGCAGTATATTTAGGATGTTTGTGCCTGTGCCATCATTCAGAATCCTGTAGAGGGCAGTCTTTCCACAGTGTTACAGTCTTTGCAGCTCATTTTGTTCCATTAGCCCGCTTCCTACCTCATGTGTTTGGTGGTTCTTCACATGTTTCAACACGTATTTTAGTTTCCCGAGTCTTTGCTCTGTAATAGACAAACAAAACAAATTTAGTTATGATTTTGTAACTTTGCTGTGCGAGACATGAATTTTGCAGTCAATGGTTTAGGTCCAACCTCTTTTCTAACACAATGCAGTCAGTGCTAATTAATATGATTTTTTTGCAAATACCCAATGTGAAGTCCTTTGTTTTAATATTGGGAGAGATTTTTTGTTTTGTTTTGCTATGCATCCCCTTTCTCCTTAACTGTCTGTGGGTAGCTTTCTTGTATCTTGTTCAACAATTCTTTTCATTGGCTACATTTTTATTTCAGTCTAACAGCTACAGTATTGGCTGGAGAAATGTGGCATTATTTTGGATGATAAAATTAGCACACTAATTGTGACTGATACTGTAGGGGTGCTCAGGTTTTGTTAGGGTCTTAGTTTTAATCAAACCATAGCTGAAACTCTGTAGTCACCTTAATATATTATTTTCAATCTATTGTTTTTTTTTTTCTCTCCCAGCTGTCCTTCAGAGACATACCTTTCAAACAGGGATATACCCTGTTCAGGCTCATGAAGATGGCAGGGAGTGTTTAGTCTTCCCCAGTTTTTTCCCCAAGTCCACCCTGCATCCCAGTGACATGGTCCATGCTTCCATTGGCCTCAACATCACAGTGTCCTTATGGTGAGACACAAGCTGCCTGACCCAAATGTAGGGAATGCTGTGGAGCCAGAAACTGCCACCACCGCTCCACAGCTGAGGTGCATGGCAGCTAGCTCAACCGAGCCTGTCCCCTCACCCAGTAACCTAGCTCCTCTCCTGAAGCCAGGCTGCCTTGTGGCAGTGCAAAGTACCGGCTCTGGGCCATCAGTGTTGCCCCATCTTATTACTTATCATTTTGACAATTTATGTACCCAGGGTAGCCCAGCTGAGATGTAGCATCTCCTTTTTAGTGGAGTTCTGTGCCTACTCATTTCTGAAGATGGGCAGACTACAGCACTGGGTATCATGTTGTTTTTAATGTACACTGATTTGCATTAAGAAATATGATTTTAGATACATAGAAACATAGAACTTGTCAGCAGAAAAGGATCGCCAGGGCCACCTAGTCTGCCCAAATGTTCCCTGCCTATTGTACATCTGCAGACACTAACTGGCACCTGGAAACACTCCCCCCTCCTCCTTGTTTCCGTACTGCTATACCCATGTGTCTATCCCATGCATGTTTGAAGCTTGACACTGTTCAAGTCTCCACAGCTTCATTTGGCAGCCAGTTCCATGCTTCTACCACAGTACTCCAGGTGGGGGCATACCAACGAGCAGTATAGTGACAACTCCATCTCCATCCTTCTGCTTGTGATACCCCCTTCCTATGCAACCCAGCATCCCACTAACCCTGCTCATGGCCATGTCATAATTCATGCCCAGCTTGAGGTCTTCTGAAATAATAAACCTGAGGTCCCATTCCTGCTTTGTGACCTAGGTGAATGATTTTGCACTTTTTGGCATTAAACCAAACTGTCATGTCTTCAACCAGTCTTTGAGTTTCCTGAGAACCCTGTGCATTGTCTCAACTCCTCCCTCTTTGGTGTCTACCCTATTTCAGATTTTGGTGTCATCTGCAAAAACACAGACCTTCCCTTCCCTCCAGTTTCCCTGCAATGTCCCCTGTGAGGATATTGAAGAGGACTGGCCCAAATACTGAACCCTGCGGAATCCCACTGATCACCCCTCATCTTCAAAGTGTGTGCTGTTTACCACCACCCTCTGCCTCCTATCCATTGGCCAGTTGCAAACCCATCCTACTAATCTATCTATTATCTTCATGGTTGATTCACATTATGGTCATGATTCAGTTCACAATCTTCTATTGGAATCCAGTGTGGCCCGCTTCCTGTAAAAAGAAACAACAGGGAGGAGTCTGCTCCTGACAAAGCCTACCTATGTCCAAACCACCTCTGGAGACAATGACTCACTCACCAAACCAATGTAGTCAGCTTTTACCACATTTTATTATGCTCCAGTTGGTGACAGTACTATTAAAAGTTGCCTTGCCAACGTTTCAAAGGAAAGGCCTTCTTTCTCAAAGAAAAGAGTTACAATAAAATTAATTGTGCACAAATTAGAATTTGTTTCCATCCATCTTAAACCAAAGTCCTGCATTTTCTCTACTATATTGTATTACATGGTCATTTCTTGCAAAAATCTATGATGCTAGTGCTCTCTGGTCATACCATGTAAGTATAATTAATTTATTTTTCTACTGCGGCAAACTCAAATAACAAACTGCATGACGCTGGCCCACCTGGTAGTCCCACTATACTAGTCCTTAGCCTTCCTCAGATACTAAAGTAATGGTCTACATGTGGTGCAGTGAAACATCTTTTTATAAAATAATAATGTTAACTCAAAAAAAATGTCAAAAAAAATAATCTTTCATACCTGCCTCAAAGGCTTCCGTTCTTCAGCCTCTCTTAATTTTGTAGCAACTGTTTGCCCTGAGGAAGAAGGGTTTTCCTTTGAAACACTGGCTAGGCAACTTTTAACAGTACTGTCACCACTTGGAGCATTATAAAATGTGATAAAAGCTGACTACATCATTTGTTGAGTGAGTCATTATCTCCAGAGATGCTTTGGACATCAGTTCACAAACTCCCCATTTTAGAAAATGACGCCACTACTGGTGACAGTACTGTAGAATAGAAAATATTCACTGTACATACATTTTCATAATATTCACTGAAGTGCTCAGAAGCATGAAAATAAAATGATGCTAATTAGCACTTTTTCCATTAAGGTGAATGGAAGACTTTTAGTTTAGAGTGAAAATAAATTTACACAAATATGACCACATTGTGGCTAGCGCTAAATATAATTGATGCATTCTTTTCCTGTTCTACAGTATTTAAATGGCCTGGGAGTTTGAGCATGCTATACTCTGAAGAAGGCAGGATTACCTTCACCAAAACATCAGCAGACACTGTGTGCATGAGACTGCACACGTCACCTTGGGTCTGCAACAAGGAGGTCATTCCTGCATGGATTTCCTTCTAGTTACCAAGTCAGTTTAGCATTCTTCCAGTGCAAATTTTTCAGACCATGCAAGAGGGGAGTGATGACGTGTTTCCTTTTATACTGTGCTAATTGTTAATCTGAGTATCACTAGTCCCTAGAGGCAGGGTTATTTCCTTTCTGCAGTGTAAATATTGAAAAAACAGAATTTTTAACACATTTCAGCTTATACCTGAGGTGATTTCTGTATTTAGCTTCCCGGTTTCTCATTATAACTATATACATTAACATAAAAACAGGATCACTGCTGTATGCCTATTTTGTTTCTCCTCCCTAATGTTTCTGGAAAGAGTTGTAGCAAGACTAAGTACTGTAGGTGACTTGATACCGTTTTATTGAGCCTACTAGTATATTTTGGTACACAAGCTATCAAACCTCACAGTGCCCTGCTGTGGGTCATGGCAGTTTTTTCCTAATTGCATTCCTATAAACATTGGATAGTGCTACCTCCTTGTAGCAGTTAACATATGGGGTGGTAGACAACTGGAATAGCTTGCCATTTAGAATGGCTGAGGCAGAGAGGGTGCAAGGTGGGGTGGGGCAGGCATAAGGGGCTAATAGCAGTGGAGGCAAGGGAGGCAACAGGGGGTAAACCTGTGAAACAAACTGAGCTGCTTGTCAGAAACTCATACTAAGCCTGACAGAGATGGGCTGAAGTAGCAGTAGATAAGACCAGAGCCAACCAAATGGAACTATGGTATATTTCTGCATGGAATCATCTCCTTCTATGTTTCTATATGTATACATACGACCATTCATACAGGTATGTAGGTACATACTGTATACCCAGCAGCATGCCTGCATAAAGAATGTATATTTTTTCCTAAGTGCTCCCTTCCCTTACTCTCACACGTGCACACGCACACACACTTCTTCCTCACTCCGTTGTGTTGGGCTGCATTACTTGAAACTAGAGGACCTCTCTCACCTGCAAATTGCCATACAAGTTGTAAACCTAATATCTCCCTTTCCAGAATATGTTCATTGCTGCAAGGAGGTAGTACTATAATATTTATCAGACATGCTTTTTGTTAAACTGCCTGGCTTCTCCTGATGGAGGGCCCTGAGGAGCCTGAAAGCTTGTGTGCTGATAGATAATTATTATCCAATAAAAAATATTAAATCACCTGCTTGATCTATCTGTACAGGGACCAGCTATGCTACAATAATTTCAGAAAGAGCTATAGTAGTTTTCAAACTTATTAGTTGCAGTTTCTTACTAGAAGCTCACCAGAACACTTCATTAGCCCAGAAAAGGAAAAGGAATGAAACAGAAGTACACTGTATTGACTGACATTATGGTGCGTTTTACAGACATATGAATTAGCCAGCAGGAAAAGGTCTTTTGGTCTATCGAGTCTGCTCAATTGCAGAGCCCCAATTTAAAGATTTCAATGGTTCCACCACCCCCGCCAAACCTGACACTCCCCTTCACCCTGTCCCCCACTTTCTTGAACCCCACCACTGTCTTCTGATTGACTACCTCAGATGGGAGCTCATTCCACCCTGACATCACACTTTCTGTTAAGGAGTGTCTCCAGACCTTCTTATTGACTCTCCCCTCCACCGGTTTGTAACAGTGCCCCCTTGTGGTCTTGTTTTCACTAAGATGAAAAAGGTCCACTGGCATATGATCATACACTTCTTCAATTCTTATGGGTGTATAAACAGCACTCTCTGGTGTCTAGTGACACCCAGTTGCATCCCTTGATAAACCATTGCCACTCCCTGATTACCCAATATCATAACCCAGTCATCCAGTGCTACCCCCAATCACTCAGTGCTGCCTCCAGTCTTCTTATGCAGCACCCCGACTCAAGGCTGTCCACTTCCCTCATGCCTCATCCAGCCTCCCCCTCCACCAATGCATGTCCCCCAGTTACTAAGGCAGACTCCACTATATCTGGCGTACAGTGGTCCCCCTCCATATCTAGGCCCATTCCATGCTCTGGACACTACAACCCCTCCAATTCACATGGCAGTGGCTCAGCTGTATGTACAATAGCCTGAGCTACTGTAGGTTGTGAGGATCACAGTTGTGTAAATATGGTTCTGTGAGAGATTAGCATTGTGCTCACCCACCCTTCTTTGCAGGCACTCAAAAATTACTTTGTGGGTGCCAGAGAAGAGTTTTTGACACTTCGAGCTTGGTCCAACAGTTTATTTCTTTGGCAAATATTACAAAGTTTGCTAATATTTAGCTGATTACAACTTTGTTATCCCTTAAGCTATAGCCCTGATGAATGGCATACTCACCTATTTAGCAACCGTCTCAGTACCTGCAAAGTTTTGCTCACAAAATGGCTATTTATTTATCTGTGATATTGTGAAAATGTCCAAAATATTTTGCTTCTCATAACACAGCCAATTTTAAAGCTACATACTGTACCTGAAAAATGTGAAGCATTACATTTCTGGACTAGTATTCGAAACTGAAAAATGGCAGCATTTGGTGACATTTTCTAAGTTAAACAGGCAAATAGTTTCACAGTTTAGTTATTCATAAAATGTTGTGAAAATGCCCTAAACATTTGGATGCTTACGCTTATAACTAGTGATGTTGCTAATTTTACTTCATCAGCAAAGTTTCTGATGAAGCCACAAAATTTGCCTTTACAAAAAGCTTTGCGAATTGCCCACTTTATCATGCCACAATGGTTTTTCCTGGGGATCTGGCACATTTTCAGGCAATGTTATGATGAAGCTGCAATTTCCCTGATGCATTTACATGACTTTACTTGAAAAAGTGCCACTTTGCCTGCTGAAAACTGTGAAGTCGTCACTTTGCAAATTTAGCAAACTTCACAAAGTATTTCACAAAGCGAAGTTTGCCAACTTCACATATCTCCACTTGAAACTGTCCTGCTCTTAGAAAAAAAGAAATGACATTTGGCATGGGGAAGTGGCACTTTTTTAGCTAAAGTCATGGCGAAGTTGCAACTCCCCTGGTGCACCAGTGTCAATGGGTCCTAAACATTTAAAGTCTGGAGCAATCAGTTGAGTTAGTTGTAAGGTTACAGATGAAATATGACAGGTTACTTAGTGGAAAAGCTTCGTGTATGTTTTTGAAATTTTCACGAAATTTCATGAATGTAGAATAGCTGTCACAGTTTACTGTAACTTTTATTTATTTATTGAGTTTTGTTGACCCGGTAGGCCCACTGAGACTAGAAGTCCCTTTTTCAGGGGCGACGGGGGGGAATACAGATGGTAACCAACTGAAACTGAACCAGATTAAGCTGTTGGTGGTATTTCTAGTGAATGGGGGAAATTTGGCCAGGACACCGGGAAATTCCCCTACTCTGCTGGAGCTCTGTGGCCAGTAGAGGGCTACATTTGCACTGCTGTATGGCAAAAGCTTTGTAGTGTTGAAGGAGGATGGACGCTAGCATGGAGGCTCCTGCTAGCATGGCTCTACACATTGCTTTGGATGCAATGATTCCTGCCTCTGTTACTGAGGCTTCTGACCTGGAGATGATGACGGATGTTCCGGAGCTGATCGGTGCGTTGCCGATTCGGGAGGTATCCTCTGCCCTTTCTTCAAGTTCTGTTTGTGCACCGACTGATATGGGAACTTCTGTTTTCGAAAGCGTTGCTCCTCCGGCTGGGTTTTCGCATGACGCACTTCCGAGTATGGCGTCGGAGGGTTTGGTAGGTTCGGAGGATCGCAATACTAATAACAATACTTCTTCTACGTCTCAAGTTTTGAGACAACAATTTGGATTAGCGGCACCCGATGCTGTTCAAGACTGGTCGACGGAAGATTCTTTATCCAACGCTGGATGGATTTGGAATGCTGTGGGGACTTGGATACCTGACCCTGCCTGGACGCCTGTTGCACTACCTTCTTCTAAGCATGCCAACACCCTGAGCTCAGGTATTGACACTGGTTCTTCTACTGTTCGTAATATTGATGGTGCGCACCTATTATTGAAGGACTCTGGGGCATTTTCTGGCCCCAGTACGTCCTCAGAGGGAGGGAAGGAGGTCAAGGGATTTACAGGATAAGATTCCTAAGGATAAAGGCACTGGTCCTTCTAAGTGAATTCCGATGGCTGACTTGTTCAAAAAGAAGCTTGAACAAGCTCCCAGAAGGAATGCAGTCCATCTACGGTATAGAGGTGGCCTTACTACTCACCCTGATAGGTACTATGTGGTCAATACTTTACTTAAGGGTTCTATGTCATTTGTTCCCGCTGATCTATTTGCTCTAATTCATGTTTCTGGGGAGGATTCTTTCGATGTTAGTTTCCAAATTAATCAGCGCTTAGAAAAATTCTAGGAGAAATATTCTCTTTTGAAGAATACACCTTTGTGGCTCCCCTTTTTAGCTATTCCTCTGACTAGACCCCAAATCCGCTATGTCACTATCATGTTCAGGAATGAAGGGGTAAACATAAGTGACATTTATCACTGGTTGCAAAACCGCTGTGATATACTAGGTCCCCCTGAGGCTTTATTAGATCTAGAGGGTATTTGGACTGGAGGCTGGAAATTTAAAGTAAAATTATTTCAGGTTAATTCTGACATCATTCATCTCCCAAACAGTGTCTTTTTAGGCAAAGATAGGGGCGTGTGCTTTTATAGTGGTCAACCCAGGGCCTGTTATAAATGTGGCTCACGAACCCATATTAGTAGCTCCTGTGATATGATGAAATGTTCACTCTGTGGGGGATATGGGCATTCGATGGACCTCTGTGAGAATATTTTTCAATGCAACCTATGTGATGACAAAGGGCATGCCTTTCATCAATGCCCCTGGGCTAAAAGAAATAGAGCTGAAGGGTGGGATCATGATGAGTTAGTGACGCAAGCTCAAGTCAAACTGCATAACCCTACCCCTAGTGAATCTGTATCACTTTCGGATGCTCCTCTTCCAGCAGTGATAGACTTGGTCTCCCCTGTGGATGACTCTAGACCTTCTCAAGTCCTGGCTCAAGACTCAGAACAGGATATTATTTTTGATAAGTCCACTATGCCCCCACCCATTTTTTAAACTGTTAAGGGGCGAAGATTTACTAGGTCTTCACTAAAAATTTCTACTCCTTGCCCTATCCCTACCACAAATATTTTTTCTCCCCTGCAAGATGACCTTGGAGACTCTGATTTAGAATCTGATACTTCACATAGATCAGAAATAGTTACTGAGGATGAAGACAGTAAGTCTACAGAATTAGCTAAGGAAAAAAAGGGAAAGAAGGGAAAAAAAAAGGAAAGCCAGTACCAGTCTGAAAGGAGGACCTGGCTGAACACTAAACTTCTATGGCCACTTTAAAACTATTGTCCTTTAATGTTTGCAGTTTAAAGTCTTATAAAAAACAAATCTCTATTTTGACTTTTTTTGCAACTCTTTCAGTGGACATTATTTTTGTTCAGGAAAGTCGTCTTTCTTCACTTGCTGAGGTAGACCTTATCAAAAAAAGGTGGCACTGGGGCCTTCATTTTGGTCTTCGGGCCAGACCCTGCTGATGGTGTTGGCATTCTTTTTAAATCCACCCACTTTCATATTTTAGACTTCTTGATATTGATCCAGGTAGGCCTAATTTTGGATGGCTCTCTTGGAGATTTCTCTTTTCGCCTTATTAATATATATGCCCCACAAACTAAATCAGCCAGGGTTGCATTATTTGGGGAGATTAAGCCATTCCTCTTTACTAGACTGCATACTATTTGGCGAGGGGATTTCAATTGTTCTTTGGATACTTTCTTATCTGGAGTCACCCAAAAGAAACTATATTGTGACTCTAATGCTTTGTCACAAATTCTTTCTGGTACCAATATGAAAGGTGCTTATCGTACACTGCATCCCAAAGGTAATGGTGCTACTTATCACAGATTTATTTATGCTATAAGAATTTATATGTTTTTCTTTTCTCAACATTTACATCCCATTTATTGTAAATCTCAGCCTTCAGAATTTTCTGATCATAATATTCTTTTTTGTACCTTCAGTTTGCACTCTCTCCCCCCCAAGATTTTTTCGATTCACAGCCGTTGGAGATTAAATATGTCACTTCTTGAGAATTCTCCTTTTTCTTTACAAATTGAAGTTTTTTGCCAATAGAGAGTCTGTTTTGTGCCTACCTCTCCATTAAGTTGGTGGATGGATACAAAAGGGACTTGAAAAACTTTACTTTCTATGGTAAAGCTAAGGCTAATTCTAATTATTTATGATTCCTTTGAGAAACCAGTTATATAAATTGATGTCTTTCCTCCTGGCAATAAGCATGATTTCACCTCTCAAATTCAAGCAGTAAAGGAGCAAATGAAATCTTATCAATATGATAGAGCTAAATCCTTAGAATTAAATTTAAATTTGGAACCAAAAATCCCCAGCTTCAGATCCTTTTGAGGCCTGTAAGCAAAGCTAGAGAATACCCTTATGACTCAACTTGTTTCTCCCACTGGGAATTTGGTTAACAAGGATTTAGAAATGTTAGCTATAGTTCAACAATATGTTAGTGATACTTTTCAGGACAGGTCTGATCAACCGTTGCCTGATTTTCTAGTTTCACTGTTCCACTTCCTCAAGTTCCTATTCTCTCATATGACCTCATTACTCCAACCTATCTCTCCCATGGAAGTTGAAAAGCCATCTTGCAATTAAGTAAAATACTTACTTGAGGTTGGATGGTATCCCTAATGAGTTTTATAAACTTTTTCTGTCTTACATGATTTATTTTTTGGCGAAAGTATTTAATTCTTTGTTGTTTTCCTCTAATTCCCAATCTGGGTTTAGCACCTCTTTACTTTTTTTTCTATATAAATCTGGAAATAAAACTTTATTATCTAATTGGAGGCCTTTAAGCTTGTTGAACAGTGATTACAAGATTTTGGCCAAAATCCTCAATAATAGATTATTATTGGTAGCAGATTGTCTTATACACCTGGCTCAAACTTGTGCTATACCTAATAGACACATTCAACACAATTTATATCTTTGCGAGACTTATTTGAGCTCAGTCATACAGGCAAAATCTCAGGATATATTGTTGCCCTAGATCAGGCTAAAGCCTTTGATAAGGTCCGACATACTTATCTATTCTCCCTACTTTTACGGTATGGTTTACCAACACCTTTTGTACAATGGCTTTCTACTTTATATGAGAGTGCTACTGTTGTCCCCATGGTTAATGGCCTTTTTGGTACAGATATCCCTATTTCTATTGGAGTAAGACAGGGCTGCCCATTAAGTCCGCTTCTGTACTCTTTTGTTCTAGACCCTGTAATTAGGCAAATTTTATGGGACACTAGTATTATTGGCTTAACTCCCTCCTCTACTTTACCAATTGAAAAAGTCACAGCATATGTGGATGATGTTACTTTATTACTAAAAGATATTCCTTCTTTAACCAATGCACTACAAATTTTTTCTCATTTTTGTGTATTATCAGGAGCTCAGATTAATATGGAGAAAAGTTTTATCTTTTTTTTACACCCTATGATTTCAGCTCCTTCTGACATTTTGGGTATCCCGGTTACTTCTTCCCCCCCATAAAATTCTGGGTATTTGGTTTGGGGCGGGAGATTTGGCTTCCTATAATTGGGAGAAATAACTATACATAGGAGAGTTTAAGATCCATCGCTGGAAAGGGTGGAAATTTGGAAAAAAGCAGGTGGTAATTATTAAACAATTTCTGTTACCTATTTTTTATATTTAAGTTATGTATTCCACCCCTCTTCATTTGGAAACCAGAATCCTTAGTCTTTTTTTCAGATGCTATGGGGAAATAGAGTGAACCCTGTACGTAGGGATATTACTTATCTACCTATTATTAAGGGAGGGCTGGCAATGATTAACCCCATTGTTTTCTATCATTCCTTATTTTTATTTGAATCCTTCTCTTATTTTTGGTCTCCTGCCACTATGACCTGGCAGTTTTGGTCACAGTTTTTATGGTCCAGGTATCTGGATAAATGGTCTCTTTTACCTCTAAAAATTCTGTTGTCTAACTCTTTACCATCTTATGAAAACCTTTTTATAATTTCGTTGTCTTTGATGTGCAAAAAAGTGTTCTCCTCTTTCCAGAATGTGTACCCTCTAAAATGCTTTTTTCTCTAAGAAAGTTGACAGATTTTAGGATCCCCCCACATATTTGGAATATTGTTTGGCTCTCTATACAAGGAAGATTAGGGGTTAGAGGTAATTTGAAATATAAACCCATTACTGAAAGATTCTGCTTAAGGACTACCTGTATAACCTGTGAAGAAACTATGGTGCATTTTTTTGTTACTTGCCCCTTTAGTCAACAATTTTGGCAGGACGCTGCTATACATTGGAATTTGCCCTTTTTAGCTCATATTACATATTAAACCATAGTTTTGGGAGATTATACAGGGATATGGCGTTTATTTCATAAAAGTACCTTAAATGTTTTTTTTTCATTTGCACAATATTATTTATGGCAAGCTCGCTGCCAATTTGTTCTGCAGCAGCAAACAGTATTATTTAGTACCATGTTTTTACAGATTGAGAATGGGTTAGCTTCTTTGAAATCTAGAGATAATGTTAAATTCTCAAAACCTAAAGTTGATTCTTTTTGGCAGAACTTTATTCATGTGTGAAAAATGGTAATACTGTTTGATATTATTCTTTCTGTATAATCTTGTACTCTGATTGTTTTTGTATTCTATTGTGATGTTATGTTTATTTTCAATAAAACTTCCCCTACTCAGTTGGCAGAGGGCACTGTGTAGCTGCACACCAATGTGGAGACTTTCAGAATGGATGTAGATGTGGAGCCGGCAGGAGCTTCGTTGGTTGGTGCTGTAGACACTGCAGAGACTGTAGTTTCTTCCACTGTAGTGGAAAACCCCAGCGCTTCACCCATTGCAGTTTTGAAGCATTCGGAGCCCTTGCTGGAGGATATTCCCTCCCTTTCCTTGAGGGAACAACAGGACATTTTGAAATCAGAACTTGAGAAAATCGAGCTTCTCCTTACTGTAGCTCGGAACAGGCTATTTCTGAGGAACAAGGTAAGTGGAAAAGACTTACAGATACTTCTCCTACTGCAGGTCAGGCCTCAGCTATTAAGCACTTTGTCTTTGGGACACTTAGCTGGTAAAGTGTCACATCCAACTACCATGCAACCCCCTGTTTCTTGGCATCAAGATGACGTTAGGACGACATGGTCCTCTGAATAGGCATTGGAGGACGCCAGGTGGAGTCAGACAGAAACAGGGACTTGGATTTCTCAGCCCATCTCCGCAGGATACCAGATTCAAAAAATTCGGCCTACTGCTGCTGTGCCCAATGGACCTCAGGTGCATGCTTCACTGCCAAATACATTATTGGGGAGCCAGTTGTTACCTTATCAAATGCTGTGCAGGACACAACAGCGGATGCAATTCCGTCTCTTAGGGGTGATATTTCTCATTCCCCTGTAATTTCTCCACAGGAGGTGCCTTCCCCCACTTGGCAAGGAGTGGTCGGTCCAATTGCGGACCCGGTGGAACCACCCCCCACTGCAGGTGATGACAGTGTTCTACCTCAGAGGACTGGTACTGGGAGGCATTATTTTATACAGACATTGGATTGGTTTTCCTTTTCAGAATTTGACTTCCGATATTTTATTTTTAGATATTTTGCCACAGGCTTGGTCTCAGTATCATCGGGATACGGTCTGTTTAATATTGCTTTGTTTGAGGTATCATGTGTGGATAATCCATTGTCAATGGTCTTTGAAAAAACATTATGTGTCTCCGGAGCACCTTTTTTGGATAGTGCATAAGGCTATTTTAGCCATTTGGCATGGGGAGAAATCTAGGGTTCCCCCTGATCTATTTAAACTGTGGTGGGATAAGATGAATTGGCTGGATACAGGTTAAGCAACATCCCCCCCTTTTGGATTCATGTTTATCTTCGTGATTTTGCATGTAGCACCATGCAATGTGGTATTTGTTTTACATGTTTTGAGTAATTCAAGTCTCCCACTCTTTTGGTGGGAAGGGGGTAGGGGACTGTTCATGTTATTTTATTTTCCTTTTATCTAGTTCATGGGAAAGCTGTAATACCGCTTTCTGTGTTCCTTATTGTTTTCTTATTTTTCTAGTATTTTGTATGATGTGATGTTATTTTTTATGCTCCTTAAGTTGTGCATTAAGAAATTCTCCCACTCCTTCTGGGGGAGGGGGTATTGGGTAGTTTTCATGTTTTTTTGGTCTGTTAAATATTCTTATGCCGGGGACAAGTATGATTTAATACCCCTTTTTTGTTATTTAGTTTGATTTCCTTTTCAACATTTTGTGATTTTTTTGTTTCAAGTTGAATGGTATGATTGTCATACCTCTGTGATTTATTTAAATTTTTGTATTATTTGATGTGACTTGACATTGCTTGTTTATTTGATTTGAAGTAAAAAAAAAATGCCCCTACTCTTTTAGTGCGGAGGGGGAGGGGGGTATGTTTACATTATTTTCATTTCTGTATGGGGGTAAAAGTATGATGTAATACTGTATTATGATTTCGTTTTTCCTTTCTTGTGATTTTGTATGATGCAATACTGATTGTTTGTATGTTCTTTTAAGTTATGATTTAAAAATTCCCCACCTCTTTTCAAGAAGTGCCATGGAATCTTTAGCGTCCACCTGAACGACCACCAGAACAGGCAGACGGAATCCCGGTTTAACATCTCATCTGAAATATGGCACCTCAGGAGTGCAGCACCCCCATCATGCTGCACTACAGTGTCAGTATTGATACTGTATATTAACCCAAGTGCCTGGTGTGAGGATAGAACCCACAGCCTACTTATCTCCCGGCCTCAGAGATGAGTGTGCAACCTACTGAGCCACTGACACTTTTGGAATTTTAATTTTGCAGAGCGCTAATCACCATGGCATCCAGTTTGGCTGGTCTCCAAATTTCCTCAACCAGCTGGGTATCAAGCTTCTGTTGAGCTGTTTGAAGTCCAGTAGTACACCCTGGGTGACTACTTTCCCCCAGCTAGACCCATATGGACACTGTGGCACTGTTTGTTCAACTGATGCTCTTCTTGTGCTCTACAGTGACATAACAGAGCCACTATTTCCCTTTCCTGTCAGATCTACCCTTTCAGAATAACTTTAATTCCTTCTTCTTGGTGTCACAGTCATTTTCTTCCCACCATCCAGTCTGTATAAGTGCCACTAACTCCTGGCCTTCCGAGTACATCAGGCTGTTGAGATTTCTAATTTTGCTGGGTGGGATTCTCATACTGCCCTACATTCAAGTGAAAAGTATTGCCTCTTTGCTTCCTGATGTCCCTGGGGTGTTCCTTACCTTGTGCTACCCATCTCTGCTGTCCTTCCCTCAGTGATCCCCTGCATCTTGCTTCTGCCCTTAGTGTACTCTTGCAATAGCCCTCTCCCTATCCTCTGGTTTAAATCTCCCATGAATGCCTTCTCCATTCTCCTGTGCAGCACCTTCACTCCTTCCTTGTAAAGGTGCATCCCATCTTGGGTGCTTCATTTATTTATTTGTCATTTTTGACCAGGAAAGTACACTAAGTTATGATAGCTTGTTTCCGGGTGCATCCTGGGGGGCTAGGCAGCATGAACCTGTGGTATTGACAGGACAACTATTGGCCATGACACCAGGGAAACTCCCGTTATCTTCTTCAATAAGTGCTATGGGATCTTTTACTTCCACCTGGTCAGCGACCAGAAATGGGCAGAGGAGACCACAATTTAAAGTCTTATCTGAATGATGACACTTCACCAGCATACCTCTCAACTGTTATGAATTCCGCATAGCGCTATGATTTTTGCACTCAAATTTACTCTTGCTCCGAAAAGGTTTACTGATGTTCTTAATGATGTAGGGTTATTTCTGGACACATAAACTACTGAATCACTGAACTAACTTGATAGAAACATTCCTTAACACTAAATATGTGAGGCCCACTATTTGTTGACATACTGTGTTATTCTTTTAAAATAACAAAGTGCTACACTTGCTGGTCATCTGCTCTGAATGTGCCAGTGCTATGAATTTAATGCTGAGAGGTTGAGAGGTATGCTTACCTGTGCAAGTACACCCCTCATACTGCACTACAGTCACTTACAGGTATTACCCCAAGTGCCTAGTGAGGCATCCCTTGCCTAAGAATGCGGTTGTCCAGAAAAGAAGACCATCCCTCTTGCAACAGATCCTTAGCAAGAATAAGCCTACCTAATGTATGTTGTCATTTCTCAAAGGCTCCCAGGAACATGACGATTTAGAAAAATATCATCCTGGATAGTTTCCTTTCAGGAACAGCCATAGTTCTGTGTCTGACCACCTCATGTCCTCAGGACTAATACTTCCTATATAATTCATGCTAATTTGAACATCTCCTTACTCCAGCTTCATTGCCCGGCTCTGGATAGCACTCATTCAATCTGTGATGCAGGCAGACAAATCATCTCACCTGCATTACCCTCTCATTATGGTTATGCAGTGCCACATGACCTCACCCACTGCCTTAAGTATTCAGCCCTCAAAAAATATTACCTTATTGTTGCTCCACCCAGCTTTTTTCTTTCTCCCCAGTGCACAACTGGTGTATGAATAGACAATTCATGGTATGGCTTCAGCAAAATTATCTCAAAATGTCCTGATTTTTTAAAAACTCATCAGATTCAACCTGAAGTACTTATGTTACATTGTAATGTTTGGCTGCAACATTTTTTCAAGTTTTAAAGTTACAGGGGCCTAAAATCTCATGATTTACTTCCTTGCAAAAGTTTATAAATTATGAAGAAAGTTTAGCTGTGTATACTGTAACTCAGTTACCCTTAGAACTAGTGGCCTGATTATTGACATATTTGCACACTCTTTGTGGTAGAGACAAAGAGCCTTCCAAATATCAGGACATTTTGGTTATTTGTTCTGAGTAGAAAAGGGTGCACAATAATGGTTTTCTAATTTTTCAGGTTTTGTGAAAAGTTGTTAAATATTTTGTGGTTTAAGCATATGCCTAAGGTATGGCCCTTGACAAATGCCAGAGTTGGTGAAATGTTGTTTAAAAAATTTGCAAATATTTTGAAGAAATGTTATGACATTTCACGGAAGCGGTATCAGTAGACCTGAATGTATGTATGTATATGTCTGTCTGTCTATCTATCTATCTATCTATCTATCTATCTATCTATCTATCTATCTATCTATCTATATTATAGGGGCACAGGTGCGTCCCTATAGTTAGGGCTCAGTGGTCACTTCTATGTTAAACCCCATATTTTGCACTTTAATAACTTTGCTACCATTTTACCAGTTTGCATGAAATTTTGCATGTGCTGTTGGGGACAAAAGATCTCCTGATCTGGCAAGTTTCATCCTGGTCAGTTGTGTGGGTGCAGAGATGCAGAGTGTCAAAAAATTTGAAAATTACCATTTTTGTGTAAATTCTTTGTCATGCCATTTCTCAGAAACTGTGTGAAGTTGTGGTCAGAAATTTGCAGGGTATACAGATCTTGGATCACAGATGTGCCCGTTGAAGGTTTGGTGAAAAAATATTAATCCATTCAAAAGTTATTAAAGTTTCAATTTCCCTATTATTTCCTATGAGAAAAATTAGATGCGCCATGGGAAGCAACCATTTTGTTGCCTCGAAAATTGTATTTATTGTTGCAAATGCAGATGCACTGTTGAGATTCCACCATCTTGTTTTCAGTTAGCAAGGCAAATAAATATAAATAGTTAAAAAAATACTTAAAAATGGTAAACATCAACAGTGTGTTTACCTAATCGGGGCCCGAGGAATCTGATTTTGTGATCGGTTTTCCCCCCAAAATGTGGAGAAATATGTTTATTTTATCTGCAGAGGTTTTACTGCCACAAATTGTGGCACTATTTTCATGAAATGGGGAGGGGGAGTTCTGCCTCAAATTGTGGCAGAACCCCTCCCCATTATTCTACCACAATTTGCAGCAGTTAAACTTCTATGGATGAAAGAAAACACATATCTGCTCATTGGTTTGGGGAAACTGACCACAAAATCAGATTCCCTAAATTCCATTAGGTAAACATAACTGTTGCTGTTTATTGTTTCCAATTAAAACATTCATGGATAACATTTCCTGGTGGTCTAGTGGCCTCCCTCCTCCCCAAGGACCATTTTTTCTTTTGTGGCTATTATGTTTATATTTACATTTCCTGGTGGTCTAGTGGCCCTCCTCCCTTCCCAAGGACCATTTTTCTTTTGTGGCTATTATGTTTTATATTTACATTTCCTGGTGGTCTAGTGGCCCTCCCTCCTCGCCAAGGACCATTTTTCTTTTGTAGCTATTATGTTTTATATTTACATTTCCTGGTGGTCTAGTGGCCCTCCTCCCTCCCTCCCTGATCCCTGATACTTGTATTATCATTTAAATTTACATTCGCTGGTGGTCTAGTGGCCTCCTCACCAATCCCGATAGTTCTATTTTTATTTCCTGGTGGTCTAGTGGCACTCCTTTCCTGATCCCCAATATTTTTATTGTATTTTAAAATTTAATTTTCCTGGTGGTTTAGTGGCCCTCCCTTCCCGATCCCTGATGACCGTCTATTTAGTTGGTGGCTAGTGGTATCCCCTTCACTCACTCATGTTTGTAAAATGCTGAAAATAAGAAAACCATCTCTCAGTGTCTTTTAAAAAAAAAATGTTATCTGTAAAAAAAAAAGTTCATCATCGATCACACCCGCACCCCCCACCTGACCTCCCACTGTGCACCCACCTCCCCACACTCCCTTAAAACCTCCCACACCCCCTCACTCACCTGAAGAGGTCCTAGGTTAGAGATCTGCTCTCCTGATCAAAGACACATGTTGCTGCTGGAACCAGCGACTGTAATATGAGAAACTAAGGTAAATACACTTCAGTGTATTTTAACGGGGGTTTCTACTTATATGCATAACTTTGGCATTTTTTGAGATTTTGACCCCACATTTTCAACATGGTCTTTTGGGGATCTCACTTCATGAACAATGTGACTGTCATTATGCAACTCCCACCAGAAAGGTGATTTTGAAGTCAGTTGGCAAAAACACCTTTCGGGTGGAATTTGTGTAATGACAGTCATATTGTTCATGAGGTGGGGTTATAAGAAGGCAATGTTGAAAATTTGGGGTCAAAATGACTAAAAATGGCAGAGCTATGACCATTCATTGCAATTTCATTATGCACACTCATACCTTTGGGGATTTTAAATATTTTGACAGCAAATGTTCAACATAAACTTGCTACCACCCTATTGCCCTACTGCGATCCTGTCTGTGATCAGTAAGCTACCTGAAAAAGTGGTTGCTTCACAGACCACCCACTATCTTCAAAGCTATGAACTACTCTCCTCAGCACAACATGGCTTAAGAAAAGGGCACAGCACTTCTACTGCCCTAGAGTGGTCACCTCTGAGATCAGGCCTGCTACTGATCAAGGCAAACTGACTGGAGCCATCTTCATGGATCTCTGTAAAGCCTTTGACTGGGTTGACTATTTGCTCCTGTGCTCCACTCTCTGGTCCCTTGGCTCCCCCCCGCCCTTGCCTGGTTCACAAACTACCTCTCTGGCAGACAGCAATACACCAACTTTAACAAGGCTCTCTCTGATCCCTCTCCAGTGATCTGCAGGGTCCCCCAGGGCTCCATTCTCAGACCCTTTCTGTTTTCCCTCTTCATAAATTAGCTGCCCTTGGCCCCAGCCCATGGGCACTCCACCCTGTACACAGATGAACTCGTCATCCTGGCTAGCTCCCGGGACATCAATGCCATCAACACCTGGCTAAACTCTGACTTCAACCAAATTCAAACCTGGCTCAAGGACCACAAGCTAACCATCAACCTTAAAAAGACTCAGGCCATGCTCTTTGACTCCATGGCCAAGACAAAAGCCTGCCCTGCTCCTCTAAACATCTCAGGAGCTGATGGTTTCCTCCTGCACATTGCGGACACTGTCAAGTACCTGGGGGTAACCCTTGACCCACAACTGGACCTCACACTGCATGTTTGCAGCACATGTAAGGCAACTAACAGGAAGCTGGGCCTGGCATACAGAGCAAAACGTTGTCTCACCCTGGCTGCATGTCTTGCCCTAGCCAGGGGGGTCCTCCTACCCACGCTCTGCTATGGTCTGGTATCCTTTGCCCACATTCCAAAAACCAGCCTCTCTAAATGGGACACATCGTACAACAATGTATGCCACTTTGCACTCTCTGCTCCTCGCCTCACGCACTGCTGTGAGCTATACTCCTGGCTTGAGTGGCTTCCTCCAGAAAACCACTGCACCTTTGTACTTGGCAACTTCATTGACAACCTTGTTAGAATTGCCACCCCCCTGCACTTGCAATATCCCTCAAACCTGCTAACCCCTCCTACCACTTAAGATCCAGTGACTCTCAGGTCCCCCTGGTTCCAAAAACCCACACCTAAATGGGTGACCGGGCCTTCGCCGCCTATGCGCCCAAGTTGTAGAACTCCCTTCCTGCCAGCACTCGCTCCTCCCCCTCCCATCCCTGCTTCAAAGCCTCCCTATGGGGCTTCTTAAAATCAGCCTCCGCCTGTCTCTGCTCCTTAGTTGCAAAACCTGGCTCAACTGTTAGGAGATGAGTCCCCTGATACTGAATGCACTTTGTCCACCAGGTGAGCTCATTGCTGTCTGATATACTAATTGAATTGGGCCCCTTCTCTGCCCAATCTGTCCCTGTAAAGTATACCTGCACAATTCTGTTACATGGTTTCTCCTGTCCTCTCTCCCACAACTTGTACTACTCATGTTATTGACTACTCATACCCACCTGAGGGTATGGCTGACCCTACATGTAGACTTCTGTCATCCATGCCTGTACTATGCTGTTATCTACCTCTTGATGTAATGTATATGCCCAGTGCTCTTGTATTGTACCCTGAATTGCCTGATGTTCATATATGTACCTTGTAATCTCCCGGGTCGCACCTGAAAATAGGCACTTGGCTGTCTAGTGTGCTTACCTGGTCAACAAAAACAAATAAATAAATAAATATTACCCACCCAATGTATGTCACAGCTGTCATTTTTCAAATCCGGCCAAAATGTGTTTTCGCACCTGTGGTGCGGAATGCCATTATTGTTGTGCAGACTTACGTTTTGGCTGGGATTTGAAACTTTTCAATTCAAGGTACATCAGGTGGGGTAATAACATGGCTATGCTGACAATTTCATCAAACTTGCCCTACAAATGTAAGAGGCCCTGCGCTTCCACAGCTACATACATATACGGATATATGGAGCACACACGTAAATATTGATACCATTAGGGAGTGACAATTTCTCAGAAAGTAAGGAAATTCTTGGCAAAAAACTTTGTTAATAGATCAGTTAGGGTTCCCACCATCAAAAATTGGGAAATGTGGTGTTAGGGTTTCCAAGAGTCTTTGGATTGTCAGCCCTAACACTCACCCCATTCTCCTATACTGTACCCATCTCAGCTTATTTATTTACGGAATGGGGTGAGCATTAGGGCTGACAACTCCATGGCACACTCCCAACACCTGTTGGTGTGTGCAGGGAGGGGGAGGGGTGTTAGGATTGGAAACCCTAACACCACATTTCCCAGCTTTTGATGATGGAAACCCTAACTGATGCATTAATGACATTATTTGTCAAGAATATAAATATATATATATACATATACTTGTTTATATTAATAGGTAAGGGTGGTATACAAGGATGTATACCCATTAAGTGGGGCTTGTTAGGGCTATGAGGCCACAAAGTCAAAGGGTGAGTGGCTTTATTACCCAAATTAGCCCCCAAGATAGCTATACTTCTGAGTGTTCCACCCTTGCCCATTGTTTGTTGAATTTAATACATTAGGATAGTGCATCTGTGATCACGTTATGGCACCTGTAGGCCTCTTGTAGCAAGGAGAGAATGGTGTGTAGTGAGTGCAGGTAGGAGTGTGGAAGATTTCTAGGTTTTGGAGCTTTTTGTAAGTGCCTTTTTTTCCAGCTTGTTTTGCAGCTTGTTAATTGGTTTGGCTAGCTTCCTAATGCTGTGCTAATTATGTTATTAGTGGTATCCCCATTGTGTTTAATGTAGTGCAGCTGTGTACTTTTTATTAGTGCAGCTATATACTTTTAATTGTTTGATTAGTGTAGGTATATAGTTTTAATTAGTGCAGCTATATAATTGTAATTGACTAATTAGTGCAGGTATATAGCTTTGATTGATAGATTAGTCACAGGCATGTAGGGAAATAAGTGATTTCCTTTTCTGTAGGGAAAAGTTCCCATCCATATATTATATATATGTAATATACAAGGATGGGAACTTTACCCCATAGAAAAGACCATTATTTATTTTCCCATGTACCTGTGACTAATCTATCAATTAAAAGTGTATACCTGCACTAATCAAACAATTAATGGGCCAATACTGATAACAACACATCATTAGGAAGCTAGCCAAACAAATTAACAAGCTGCAAAAGAACCTGGAAAAAAAGACACACAAAACCCTCCCAAACCTAGAAATCCTCCAAACTCCTACCTGTACTCACTACACAACAGTATCTCCTTGCTGCAAGACACCCTCAAGTGCCACAAAATTATTGCAAATGCAATCTCCTTAATAATAACAATCCTGATGTATTTTATTCAACAAACAATGGGTAAGGGTGGAATACTCGAAAGTATACCGCTCTTGGGGGGGCTAATTAGGGCAATAAAGCTACTCGTACTTTGGGCTTGAGCCCTAATTAGCCCCCTTGATAGGTATACATTCTTGTACACCACCTTTACCCATTATGAGATAGATAGATAGATAGATAGATAGATAGATAGATAGATAGATAGATAGGTAAATATTTTCAATTCAATTCAATTCAATTCAACTCTATTTTTATAGCGCCTTTCAAAAACCAAGGTGCTTAGCATAAAAACAAGAACAGCTGATATAAATAACATTTAAAACATAAAATTTACATTATCCATCACTAGGGAAGGCCAGATCAAATAAATAAGCTTTAAGCTCAATTTTAAGTCTAATGACAGTTGGGCATTCTCTCAACCGATGAGGTAGAGAATTCCACAGGGTTGGAGTTGAAAAAGCAAAAGCTCAAGAACCAGACATCTTTAATCTTACCCTGGGAATTTCTAGCAATCCTTTGTCGGTGAAACAGAGAGGACAGAGAGGGCTGTAAGGTACCAGGAGCTCTTGCAGATAGCCGGGTCCCTGATCATGTAGGGCTTTGAAAGTTAGCAAGCTAACCTTAAAGGTGAGCAAGTCAACTTTAAAGGTGATCCACCACTGAACAGGCAGCCAGTGCAGCTCGCAGAGCACAGTTAAAATATGACTGGTCCTAGATGTCCCAGTCAAAGCCTGGCTGCCACATTCTGCACCAGCTGCAAGTGACAGATATCAACCCCTGGAAGCCCTAGGTAGAGGGAATTGCAGTAATCAAGATGGCTCGTAACAAAGGCGTGAACCAATGTTGGAAGATCATCCAATGGAACCAGATGTTTCACCTGGGCAATATTCCTCAGATGATAAAAAGAGGATTTGATGACAGCTGACACCTGAGATTTTAGGGTCAGGTCATCATCAAAAATAACACCCAGGTTACGCACCTGATCTGAGGTAGTGAGTGGTACACCACCAAGTAACAAGCCTGATGGTTGTCCAACACCCAAACCCACCCTCGGACAACCTGGTCCACAACCAACACTTCAGTTTTGTCTGGATTCAGTCTCAACCAGCTGGAACTCATCCAAGATCTGATCTCGGCAAGGCAACTATTCAGCACGGAGACTGCATCATTCTGACAGGGCAGAAAGGACATATACAGCTGAGTATCATCTGAATAGCAGTGAAAACTCAGACTGTATCGCCTGATGATATCTTCTAAAGGCAGCATATACACTGCAAACAACATGGGGGCCAATAAAAGAGACCTGCGGAACCCCACAAGGCAGTGGGTGAGCACCAGAGGAATAAATTCCAGTGGCAACTCTCTGAGACCTGCCTGTGAGGTATGAATGGAACCAATTTAGGACTGTACCAGACAGTCCACATAAAAACGGCAGGCACTCCAGTAGCACACCATGGTCTACAGTGTCAAATGCAGCAGAGAAATCAAGAAGGACCAGAACGGTACATGCCTTTTGATCTCTAGCCATTAGGAGGTCATTCAATACCCGGACAAGAGCCGTCTCCATGCTGTGCTTCTTCCTAAAACCGGATTGGAGAGTATCATAGACATTGTGAGTTGTAAGATGATCATCCAACTGCAATGCAACCACCTTTTCAATAACTTTACCCACAAAAGGCAAGTTAGAGATAGGTCGGTAGTTAGCTAGACAGTCTGGATCCAAGGAGGATTTCTTAAGGAGTGGTCGAACAACTGCCTCCTTGAGGTAGTCAGGAAAGACTCCCCTCTCCAAGGACTTCCAGACAATGTCAGCAAGGATTGGGCAGATAACGTCTACACAACCCACCAAAAGGGGTGTGGGGCCCGGATCCAAACTACAACTGGTTGGACGTAATGTTTGGATGATCTTCACAATGTCATTGAACTCCAGTTGGTGAAAATCTGACCAGACAGAGTGCCAGTCACTTCCTGTCAACCACTCAATCACTTATAGGAGAGGATGAACCGATGCTAGATCTGACGCTGGCAATCTTATCTGCAAAGAATCGAGCAAACTCCTCACATCTTAGCTGAAAAAAAGCTTCTGTGGGCTGGAGATGGATTGGATTGCACAATCTGTCAACAGTCCCGAAAAGCTGAGCCGGTCGATTCTGTGCAGCAGAAATCTCCCTGGACAGGAATTCTGCCTTCTTACGGGTGATTTCTGATTGATAGCTATCGTAATGTGCCATCAGTCTAAGCCTGTCATCATCACAGCCGGACCTCCACCAAACTCTCTCCATCCTTCGACCAACTTGCCTCATCTCCTTCAAGGAGCTGTCAAACCATGGGCTCCTTGGGCGAAGGGTGAGAGGCTGAACACGAACAGGAGCAATCTTGTCCAGTGCATCTCCAACAGCCTTATTATAGGCTAGAACAAGATCATCTGCACTCATGCATTCACTCAACAAGCCCGAGAGGTCCAGTACCGCCGATAGGTCGCTGGGGTTAATCCCCCTTAAAGGGCGGTACCGAACCAACTCCGTATGGGCAGACCTATTAGAGGGCACCCTGAAACTGAACCTTATGGTGTGATGGTCAGACCAACTGACCAGTTTCACCCCCAAATCAGCAATCTCCATACCCAGAAGGAAGATCAGATCCAACGAACAGATAGATAGATAGATAGATAGATAGATAGATAGATAGATAGATAGATAGATAAAATGTTTTTACAAAACTACAGGCTACTGTATAATAGTGAACACTATTTATTGCTGGAAGGTTGCTTATATAATTTGTTTTAATTTCACAGCATGTAGATAAGAGGAAGACATTACTGTATGTCATGAAAGTAACAGACTATGAACAGTTTTAGAGATTATCTTGAATAGTAGGTGAATGGAAATGCACTAGGCACCCAAGACAATTAGGTCTACTTAGTGAATGTATAGTATATTTTGGTTTATTTGGTTTGCATATAAGTAACACAACTAAAATATGCTATTATTTCCAGGATGAAATTATTACAATCCCTTGAAGAAGTAACAGTACTGGTTACAAAATGTTGTTTTTTGTCTTCACATATGTATTCATGAAAGCCGTACATACTGTATGGTCTGCTGAGCAGCTATTTGGTAACTTAGTAAAACAATATAGTGCGTAAGTAAGTTCCTCTTTGTTTGGTTTATTTGCAAATATTTTGTGGAAATTTTATGCAAGCAATATTTAATTTTATCCAAATTGTGCCAACAAAATTTAAACATTACAGAACTGATATCTACCATAAATGTGGAAGTATAAGTTTTGTGCCACAAGAGGGCAACAAACCAATGTCACATGAAACATTTGAAAACAAAATACTGTACCAACCTTGCTCTTTTAAAAGAGAAGTTTGTTTTTCTCTTTCTTGTTTTTGCTTTTCCATGATTTATTACTCCGTCTTCCTGATCCATCATCTGCTCTAGTGCTGCCTGGTTGTCTATGTTTAGCGGAGCTATTGAGATGTCCCGCACTGCCCGGAACTGGCCACAGTTGTTCAAATGCTCATTCTCTAACCGGAAGAAATTCCAGATAAAACGCCTAATAGAAAAGGGGGGGAGGGACAAAAAGCATACTGTCTGAAAAATAAGTCTATGATGGCCTTTGTAGAAGAGCAAAGCATTCTGCATTGGAATTTAAAGGAGAAAACAGCTTCAGAACATTTGATTACATAGAGACATACAATTTGTTTGCAGAAAAAGACCAACGGCCCATGATGTCAGCAAACTGTATGGTATGTGTGAATAACAAGTGCGTGGCCTGGATAAGAAATCTCCCGCCCCCACCCTTCTTCATTTTACTAACTGTACTAGTTAGAAACATCCTTTTTGTTTCAGGTGTGCCCACTATAATTCTTTTTTACTCACTATGCTTTTTCTTCCAACTGCTTATCCCTGTCAGCTGTCCTACCACCACTGACGGACCTGGCTTCTCCTGAGTGTAGCACCCCCTGTATTTCCCCCCAGGGTGGAGCCTTTGGAGCCTCCCCTGGTGCGACTCCATTGGTGTTTGTTAATGGATACACTTGGGGATGCCTGGGGACACGGAGTCCACTGTGTGGCATGAGGCATCACTCAGCACGTTTGGAGGTATTTTTTTCCTTTTGTAAGGGGGGGGTGTCAATGTAGACACTGTGACATGACCACATCATGCATCTGACATGCCCCCACAGAGCTATGCTCACAGATGCTCCAGTCGTGGTGCATCCTTTGGTCACCCAAGAGCACTGGACTGGAGCCACACACTTTCTCCATCCTCTCTGCAGAGGTGGAGAGCGTGCTAAGTCTGCTTAATCCATCCCCGCCCCCAGCTGGCACTCGAGCATCCTGAGTCCATTCCCAAACCTGGATCACCCGCGTCACAGCGGTAAATCTATCCACTGTACCGGCAGGCTGGCCTGTGACCATTATAATTTTTGAAATAATACTTATCTCTTATGTAAGTATTAATCCCATTAACATTCCTCATCCGTTTTCCACCTCCCCCCCCCACCTAATCTGCTTCCCCTCTTCCCTCACCATATCTTCCCACTCCAAAACCTCATGGAATTTTTCCCTTCCAGCAAATCAATGACAAGACCCTATGGCTGCTCCTGTTTTCTCCACCTATTCTCCCTTATACCTTCCTCACCTACTCGGCACTCTCTCAGCACCCAGCCTCTGTTGCTAACAGTTTCTCTCTCCATTGCAAGCTACCTTTCCATTCTGTTCACACCTCGCAATGTACATATTGCTTAATGTGATTGAATTTTGTAATTTTAGTTACAAAAGAGTTGAACATCATTTTTGTATCCAATGTAATTTTGCAACCACTGTTTGTATTGTTTTGCTGTATTTGTGTTATTTGCTGTTGATGTGGAACCTTTGTAAATGAGCTTATAGCTCAAAGGTATTAATCCGAGAGCTGAATAAATAAATAAATAAATAAATAAATTAAAGATGTATACTGGCATTTTCTGTACTTTTCTTTTTCTAAAGGATAACTAAATGTTATTTTTCTCTTCATAGCTTCTGTTTGATGATGCAGTATGTTACAATCAATCAGTCAATAAATTAGTATGTTTATCTGACTCATTGAAAAAGGGAAAAAAGACACTTGAGCAGATGGTCATTTACAATGGTGACCATCTGAATGAAGTACAGAACTGTTGCATGGTAAACACATTGACACATAATGTAAACTATACAGAACATTGAATTCCAGCCACTAAACACAATATTACAAACTTGAATAATACTAAAATATACATTACATCTCTCTAATGCAGGGATAGTGTGTGTCAACATGCATGAATTACAGGCATTGGTGACTGAATCCCAGCTGGACCTGGTGGTGGTCATAGAGACATAGGGAACATAGAAATATGACTGAGACTTGACAATTCCAGGTTAACATTATTCAGCAGAGATAGAGAACATGGGAGAGGGGTGACATTATATGTAAGGGAGTGCATCAAAGTCACAAAAGTCAAGGACATGGGGTGGGAAATGATATGGACACCGTGTGGATGCAGTTAGGCATGGGTGGAGGAGGAACATCAGGATAGGAGAGGAATATAAACTACCATCTCAGAAGGAAGTAACTGATAAGGAAGTGAGGGATAAAATTAGGAGGGTTGCAGAGCAGGGGGCTGATCTGAATGGGAGACTCCAACTTGCTAAATATAGATTGGAGTCATCCCAGTGGCAAAAAATGCAAGAAACCATTTGACGGTCAAGGCATTTCTGATACAGACAGTAGAGGAGCCTACAAGACATGGCACCATATTTTACTTTGTCCTTACAAATAATAGGATCTTTGTCCCTTGAAAGTAATCAACTCCTATTGCTTTTTTCTTTACCATATATCACAGTACTTTTTTGTGACAGCAGTTATTCCAGTGGCAACAGACTATGATGTCACAACAGAGCATTATGGTTTTAATTAAAGGCAAAAAGAGGTTGCACTCTGGTTGGAAAAATAAATGCACTACCAAATTTTTAAAGTACATAAAATTGGGAGTTTTTATTTAATACAAAATGAGAACATTGACTGGAAACCTCAGAGCTTCGATCGCTCAAGTCTTTATCAGGAGGTTTATGGTTTTAAGTAGGGAATAAGCTGTGGGGACATATGAACTCTAAAGGATAAAAATCCTGTTTTTGTGGGAATTTCCTCAAAAATAATTAAATGGGAGGAGAAATCTATTGAAGGTAAATGAATTAGAAGCTAAATTGTGTCTAAATATTCTGTTTTCCAAAGCTTTCCCAGGGGCATCAGTAGCTCGTTAATGGTTGCATGTGGACTCTGTTGGTAGGGATGGGGCTTGGCAGAGTCAGGAAGCCTGGGCCAAAGGGAATTCAGTTTACAGTGTGGACATGGAGCTTTGGTGTGGGGTTGGACAATTGGTTTGTCTCCTCTAGCTGGGCCTACCTAGACTTTAGCAAGGCATTTGACACAGTCCCACACAAAAGATTATTAGTCAAATTAACCAGCCTAGGAGTGGGTCCCAGGGTGGTAGCCTGGGTAAAACATTGGCTGGACAACAGGACACAGAAGGTAATTGTAAATGGAGTCCACTCTGAAGAAAGGGCAGTTACTAGTGGGGTACCGCAGGGTTCAGTATTGGGTCCAGTCCTTTTAATGTCTTCATCAGTGACATTGCAGAGGGACTGGAAGGAAAAGTATGCCTTTGCAGATGACACAAAGATCTGCAACAGGGTTGATACACAGGTGGCATGGAAAGGATGAAAAGGACTTGGCAAGGTTGGAGAAATGGTCAGACGTGTGCAGCTAGGATTCAATGCAAAAGTGCAAAATAATGCACCTGGAAACAAGAACCCAGGGAAGAATACACAATGGGTGGGAGGTAGTAACAACAACAAAACAGGAAAGGGACCTGGGGGTAATCATATCAGATGACTTTAAGGTTAGCAAGCAATGTGAGAAGGCAGTAGGGAGGGCGGGGGTATACTGGGATGTATAGGGAGAGGCATCAGCAGCAGAAAACAGGAAGTTGTTATCCCTCTGTACAGACAGTTGGTGAGACCCCATCTGGAATACTGTGTCCAGTTCTGGAGACCCCATCTCCGCAAGGACATAGACAGGATAGAGGCAGTCCAGAGGAGGGCAACTAAAATGGTGCAGGGTCTGCAAGAGAAGCCGATGAGGAGAGACTAAAGGAGCTTAATATGTATACCCTTGAGGAAAAGAAGGAGAGGGGGACATGATAGAAACTTTCAAGTACCTCAAAGGAATCAACAAAATCCAAGAGGGTAGCATCTTTCAGAAAAAGAGACTTGCAAGAACAAGGGACACAATTTAAAGATAGAAGGAGGGCGGTTCAGGGGCAATGTGAGGAAGTATTATTTCACAGAGAGGGTAGTGGATGCATGGAACAGCCTTCCTGAGGAAGTTGTGGGGTCTAAAACTGTGGGAGAATTCCAGAATGCATGGGACAGACATAAGGCAATTCTTGTGGGGGGCAGGAAGATATAGGCTGTTGGTTAACTAGGATCTGCGGCCTATCCTGTAGGTAGGGAAATGGGCAGACTAGATGGGCCTAGCGGTCCTTATCTGCCGTCAAAGTCTATGTTTCTATGTTTCTATGGAATAGGCACTAGTGGAACTGAGGCAAAGGTACAGATGTAGTGTTGAATGTGTGCTGTATGATGGGGAAAGAGCAGGTAATTCAAAATGGCTGTTAGGGAGAGGTGGAGATTGATGGTCAAGCGTGATATGCTGTGTCTTTTGGTGGGTGGGTGGGTGGGTAGGTGGGCATGTGTGTGTCTTGATATAATAGTAAGTTTCTTTCATTGGGTGGGTGAGGTGAATGACTATTTCTGTGGTTAAGAGTGTTTCTGTGGTGGTTGGGTATGCAGGTGAGAGAGAAAGAGTGAGTGAGCATCTTTTTATGGTGGTTGGATGAGGGGCTAATATGTTTCTTTGGGTGGGTGAGGGAGTGTGAATGAGTTTAGCCATTGTTTTTCAGTGGGTGGGGAATGAGTATCTTTGTGTGGGGGCAGTGAATGAGTGAGCAGCTTTTTGTGTATAGGTGAGTGGGCTGAATGTCTGTCTGTTGGTGGGTAAGTGAGTGCGCGTGTGTGTGTGTGTATGTATGTGTTTGAGTTACTTTGTAAGTTAATGAACTAATATATGTGTTCTGGGAAAGAAGATAGCAGTGGAGAGGGTGAGAACCTTAGAAGCAGTGCAGGCCAAACTCCCAAGGTCAGTGACAGAACTGGGCTGGTGATAGCAGTGCCTCGGGAGCAAAGCAGGCAGCCTTCTGGGAGTACTGTAAGAGAATGACACTGGCACCAGCATCTTAGGAACTAAGCAGGCAGCACTACTGAGGTCCTATAGTAAAACAATGGTGGTGGCAGCAGCAATTCCTTGAGGCCTTGGCAGGCAGGGCTCCTGAGGTGCAGTAAGAGGTAGTAGTATCATAAAAGTAAGGCAGGCAGCACTCCTGGGGTATAATAAGAGATTAGCGACAATAGTATAGTAGCATAGCATGAGTGCAGATTGGGTTCTTATGGTACGGAAACAGACCAGTGGAAACATAGGGACCTTATGAGCTGGATCAGTAGCATTCCTGAGGTCACTGATACAAGATGAGGGCTCTTTTGAGTTTAGCAAAAGCATGGTTACTATCAACAGCAGCAAGCATGCCAGTCTGTTGCATGAAAAGACAGCACAAGTGTTTCAAGAACATGGCTGACACCTTACAGTGTACTGAAATCTGAAGCACAACACAGATCCCTCCACTAATACATCAGTAGAGATCACCACCCTGATCTAGATATGGCAGGATAAATAAGCAGTAAAAGCAAGGCTGTGGTATGTGTTACCATAAATTGACTTAAAAGAAGCCACTATGAGTAGCACAAAAAAATTAGAGCAAAGAGCATTTTACTCTCTCCAAAACAATGGTTTAATTAATCTTTGTAATTGTAGATTTACCTGAATACCTCCAATGGTGCCAACACAGTGGTAAACAGGTCAGCCACCTCGGAGTTCTTCATTTGAGCAAAGAAGATACTGAAAGCTAAGGCAATCCTTAGTAGTATATCCCCAACAATGGCACTGTAGTAACAGATCTAGAAGCAAATCATTCCATTAATTATACAGTGTATGTAATTATATTTTACCTAGAAGTAAATCATTCCACTAACAATACAGGATATATAATTATATTTATTAAGAGTTCTCTTTACAGACAAAAAATTTTGTGCCACAAATTAAAGGAATTTGCTCTCATGAACAAAAACCTCAGAAACTGGGCACAGCATTAAGTCCACAAGCTCAGAAGATTGGCAGTAAGTTAAAAATTCTTTCACCTCTGTGTTATTGGTCCGAAACCAGTTCAGGTCAGTAGCAGCTATGTCATGTACATCAGATGGCTGTTCGGTAGCCTGTGTATAATACATGTTGATGGCCTCTGTCTACTTCCTAGTCTAGTTTTTAGTGGACAAGTGTCAACATCACAAAAACAATCAGCACAACTGGCACTAACCACTTCACCTTGTAGGATAGGCCAAGCACCGAATGGCTGTGGAGTTTGAACTGCCACTAAAAGTGTCCCTCCAGGGCAGGGTAGGGTGGGGTGGGGAAGCTTCCTTTGCAGCCAATCTTGCTAAGTTTGTTATATGGGTAATTAAAGGGTTTCAGTGGTGTCCATAAGGCATCTTTCACAAACATTGAAATTCACTAATGTATGCAAGAGCAGAACAAAACATTTTCTGCCATTGTTGAAGGGAGACAGTACTGTTATGATTCCCTTTTTTGGTTATCAATGAATACTTTGGAATGCATGGTATTCACTAATCCACTGGAAGCTGTTGCAGAAACTGACTGTTATTTTTGAGATCAGTTTTGATGGTGCATTTTTACTTGTTTTAAATTTCTTTATCTCTTTAGGTTATATTAGTTTTTTTTTGTTTATGTATGTCACTCTGATATATCGTTAAAGTGTGCTTGTAAACAATTAAAATAAAAATAAAAAAATAAAAATGGGTAAACAGAGAATTGACTGGGAATGACTGGTATGGATTAGGAACTGGCTGAGTAATAGGAAACAGAGTGGTGGGGGGGGGGCAAGTGTCAGACTGGAAGGCAATAATTAGTCCGATCCCACTGAGGTCAGTTCTGGGATTGATTCTTTTCAGCTTGTTTATTAATGATTTAGAAGTGGTGATTAGTTGCCATTTACTCATGTTTGCAATTGAAACAAACTAACAAGAGTGGGCAACAGTGAGGAGGAGTGTGAGAAACTCTAACAGGACCTAATAAAAACTAAACTATTGGTCAGACACATTGCAGATGCAGTTCAATTTTAGGAAGTGCAACATAACACACATAGGGCCCAGAAACAAAAAATGGAGTGTTGTGTACAATTCTGTGCACCAAATGACAGAAAGAACTGAAAGGAGATGGAAAAAACTATAACATAGCGCTACAAAGATGATTGGGGGGCTGGAAAACACACTGTACGAGGAAAGACTGGATCACATGGGGTTGCTTTCCCTAGATAAAAGGCGACTGAGAAGACGTTATGTTAAAGGCATTCAAAATCATGAAAGGCTATACAGAAGCAGACAGAAGCTGAATGTACAGCAGACTCATGGATAGCAGAACCAGGAGGCACAAGTTTAGATTAAGGAGAGGACAGCTAGGAGGGATATATGGAAAACATTTTCCACCCAGAGAGTAACAGGGTTGTGGAACAGATATGTGTTTTGTGGGAAGTCCAGGTTGCCCTTCTTCTCATGAAGACAAACTGTATTTGGTCTTGGTTCAGCCAATGAATATTAAAAAAAATTGTTAAAAATATGTTAAAACCGCAATACTGTGTTTCCTGGAAGAAGCCTTAATGGACAAAATATTGGGGTCCTAATAAAGCATTACAACATTCCAGAAATTGATGCTTGGGCCATTTGGTTGGCTGAGAGCAGCCTACTTTGGTGTTTTTTTGAATCTTCCCACCGACTGATGCGTTGAGCACAGTCTGGCTAAAGAGGGTTGCTAGTAGTGCGTGGTCATCCATGCTGCCAGCAGCACCTCCACTGTGCCCTTACCAAGAGCCAATATTAGAACTTTCCCACGTCCTCCCTCCTACCCAGGAGGAGCACATCAGTGCCAGTGCTCTGAGTCCTCTTTGTCTACCTTCACTTTGGAAATTCAGTATTTGGGACATAAACACAGCTCACCAGCATACCAGAGCAATCCCTCATCATTCGGCATCATAGAGCACACTGCGCTGATTTTCTTCTAAACTGAATTGGCACCCACTAGAATCTACAAACTGTACACAGATTACATTGGTTTCTTAGTGTATATAGTTTTGCTGCATCAAACTCTCGGATGTCTTGTGTTCCACCTCATACCCTACACTTGTAGTTTGTCCCATTGATCCGTAAATGCAAATCTGCATGAGTGCCACATGCAAAGAGCTCCATGAAATTAAAGACATTTGTATCCAGAGCTACTGGAATGTGGTACTTTTTGTCTGTTCACATTACAAAGAAACAGAAACATAAAATTTTAACAGCAGAAAAGGACTGCTTAGCCCATATAATCTGCCCAGATGTTCCCTACTTATTCGGTCTCTGCAGGCCCTATCTGGTCTCCATCAACCCTCCTGTCTTAACATACATTTAGTACCACCTAAGATCACTGGTCTCAAAGGTGGAACTCACTGTCCAAGCTAGTGCCAGACACAAAGACCTTTGTGCAAGCACTGAAGTGGTGGGGGGAGGAAACCAACTTCAGAGAGGGCAGTCTCTTTCTCCAGCAATCCTCAGCAAGGATTTTCAGTACAGATGCCTTGCTCCTGGGGTGGGGTGACTACTTGGAGGATCTCACAACATGTGGAACCTGGAGCCCACAGGAAACTCAGTAGCATATAAATCTCCTCAACCTCATGGCAATACTGCTGTCAGCACAATCATTTTCCTCCCAGCTGCAGGGTCAGACTGTTCAAATTCACGCAGACAATACCAAAACAATGCACTACATAAACAAGCAAGGAGGAACAAGATCCTCAAAGATGTGCACAGAGGCTATGAGGATCTAAGATGTGGCATATTCCTTGGACACAAGGCTCTTTGCAGTGAGTACTACATTAGGTCAATCAGATCTCATGATTGCTGTATTTTAAGGCCAAACAAAGTATACTTGTCTCTGAAATCAGCATGTAACAGATTTTCATTAATTTTATGATTTAACTACTATGAACTTCAAGTTTGATCCTTAATCTGTCTTTTTTATTGCAATTCTGTACCCAGATTGCTTTTGTAGAAGGGACCTTGTCCAAGTGAGTCTACCCAAAAATGAAATGAAACTCTGCAGAGGACAGGCATTCTGGTTTGTGGTTCCGATCCTATGGAACTCCTTCCCATCATTCATTTTTACTATTCAGAGCTCATGCTACTTCAAAACAGCTGTCTGCAGGCCTTTATCTCTATCTACCTTGGCCCAGTTAGATAAAATTAGTTGTGTTTCATCAATGCTGCTTCCTCATAAACACGATATTTTAATATGGTAATCTATTTTTATAATCTGCATTGTTAAATATAGCCTATGTTGTACAGTGCTCTTGGTTTAAGAAGGGCACTTAAGTTGGCAGTAAGACAGCAAGGCATGGGTGTATACTGAATTAATGCATACTTGTCTGTGAAGTAAGGTATGTGGTCAATGGCAATGTGCCTTACACAGCCAGAGTGTGCATTAGTACAGCATCCACTCATGCCCTTGAGTGGATTATTGCACTTATAACAAGTAAAATGCATTGATAAAATAAAGACAGAAGCATCTGTAAACTACTAAAAACCTGAAGAAATTGACTCAAGTACTATACATCCACTTATTAAAATAGTTCTTATTGTTTTATTTTACAGTTAATGCTGTTTCTCCCCTGGCCCTGAGCAGCCTTTTGGACACCAGCCATGTCTCCCAATTTGTCACCAGGAATTACCATCACATGAAGACAGTGTGGCCTGAGAATTCATCGAGTACAGGGCTATCAGGTGGCTGGAAGTCAGTGGCTGCCCGGGAATCAATTTTTCCCCCGTGTTTCTCCCTTGCCCCGAGGATGGTGTATGTGCAATGCTTCCCAAATGTCCCCACATGCTACTGTATGTGGGATGTCAGCAGCTCCACTCTGCTCCCCCCCCCCCATCATGACAGTCTCTGGGCACCATACCCCTAGCTGATGCTAGGAGTCAGGCTGATGCGGGATGCTGTAAGTCCAATGTTCCTTCTATTTTTTTGATTCTGTGGATGGAAGTCCCATGTGTTTGTGCAGCACTGGGCACCAAGAACGAGATTTACTGTATGTGTGCAAAGCAAACTAAATCTGTAATAGGGATACTGTTTATCGCCACTAAAAAGTATAGCTTTAAAGAGCACCTGACACAGTTAAGACAACTTTGGAAAAATGTAATATTCGGACATAGCTGTATCTTATATTTTGTATTTTTTATTCTGTAATTCTCACCCTTATTTCCTTATTCTAGGGGTATTTACATCAATACAGTATCTCTGCCCTCTTAGCTCTGGCTGCCTGCCTACACCTCACATCATAATTCTGTTTATGACATCAAAATATGTTGCTGTGGAGATAAATATGATGTCATAAACAGGAGATTGTGATGTCATGTGTAGAGAAGCAGCCAGAGTAGATAGAGTCTAGAGAACAGGTACCTTGTTTTTATGCAGCTGTTTTCAGTATTAAAGAAAATGGGAAATGAATTACTGAAAATATATGAAGTACCAAAGTAAATGGGATGGAGATGAATATAAAAAAATGTTTTCAAAGTTTTGCTAATGCTGTTGGCAGCTGTTTAACTTTAACAGTTCTACACTCAAGCATATTTGTAGTCCTGTTCCATTTTGCTCAGTTATTTGACTTAGGCCTTAAAGAGTCCCTGATAGCATTAGGAACACTTTGAAGAAAGTAAGATTTATATTCAACTCCATCCTGTTGTCTTTATTACTTCATATATTTTCAGTAACTAATACCACATTTTCTTTATTACTGAAAAAAGTTGCATGTAAACAAGATCCCTTTGCCCTAGAATGTGACTACTCTGGCTGCTTCTCTACACACGACATCAGAATCCCATGTTTATGGCATCATGATTATCTCCACCGCAACATATTTTGATGTCATAAACAGAATTATTACATATCTACCGATGGAATTAATTTTTCCCTAAAAAAATATCTCTGTAACTGTGTACATACCCTCCCATATTTGTTATATCTGGATGCTTGTGAAAATGGGCATTTTTGGCCACATGCCTTTCCAGTATAAAATATAAATTAAATGAAATAAATTAGGATATCAGATGTATGCAAGCAGCCAAAGCCAAAAGAGCAGAGATACTGTATTCAAGCAGATACTGTACCCTTAGTAATAAGGAAATAAGGGTAAGAATGTTGCAGTAAAATATGAAATACAAGCTATGTTTATTCCTGAATGATACATTTTTTTCAAAGTTGTCTCAACTGTCAGGAGCTCTTTAAATTGTCAGACATGCAGGCAATTCCCTAGACTTTTTTAAGAGGTCTTTAAAACCATGCTCAGCCACTTAAAATGTGACACAATTAAACACAAATAATTTCTTGCTTGTCTGTCTGTAGTTTTTGGCATGGATGGGAATTTAAAAAAACTAAACAGTTTTGTATGGACAGACAGTCTCAGAAAGAGAGAATATGCCACAGTCATCCTCCTGCATACCATTTGAGCAGCCTTCCTCATAACATTTGTTCAGTTGTGACAGGCTCAGCTCCCCAAACATCAAAGCTGGCCCTGTGAAAATTTACAACCAGATGACAAGAGGAGTAAGGCAGCAGTGAGGAACATAGACACATTTAAATTTAACCCCTACTGCTGTAGGCAGAAGTGGAATGTAAATTCATTTTGGACTGATATGTCAGTCCATGGAAAAGCAAGCTTTAAGCACAATGTTTTTTTAATCTGCATGCTACTGTACTGTGCGGTTGTTTCTTTGACCCATGCAGGCTGTTTCTTTAATCTGCATGGCCACACAAGCACACATCTTAAGGGGAACATAGGCTGTAACCCTTCCTCCCTCCCCAGGAGATTAGAGCAGTTCTTTGAATGCTCTGTCCTCACTCAGCTGCCCCCGTGTCCCAGGTCTGTTTAGATGGCCGGCACGGTGGCAGGCGAGACACAAGCACCTCAACTCTCTGGACCAGCCCCAGTTCTTATTGTTTAAGTAGTTTTTACATTTTTAAACTAGTGAACAAGATAAAATAATGAGAAGTACCTGTAAATAATTACAAAGAAAATGAAGGATGGCTTACATTAGCTATATCTATACTTGTGCAGTCTTTTGTTGCTTAGTCCATCTATTCTCAGGATGCTTCCCTTCAAGCTGGTGTCTCTCCAGAGTTCTGGCAGACCAGTTTGCTATTTAGTTTTTTCTTTTGAATGGATCATGTTCCAGCTGTAGGTAGACATCCTTTCCCACTTTAACTGCATTGCTGTGTATCTACCTGTACTGTTATCAACCTCTCACTGTCAATTCTGAGCCCCAGTTCTGAATGTGGTGTGAGTTCTATCACTATCAGAATACCTTATAAGATTAAAGTTTCCTGCTCCCTGCCCAGGAGTTATACAGCTCACTAACTGAGAAACAGCAGTGTACTGACCGTACATTTTGTCATGAGGTCATTACCAGTTTGAAAAAGTAGTTTGATAATACAATGTTGATTAAACAGAGGAATTAATCAATGGTGAGGTCATGTGTCTGACCGATAAACTTTCTAGGATTCTGGAACCTATTTTATAATAAAATATATCCTATGCTAGCCTACCAAGTACAACTGAAAATGGGGGCCTAGCTCATTTGTCAACATCAATCTACAGGAATTATCCAGGCAGCGTGGGGAACATAGCTTTCCATGGAACAAAAATGTAATTTGGTATATTAGAATTAAAGCAAGCATTCATTTTCCATCTTTCATTTAAAGAGAAGCCACACATATTTCACTGTAGAGCTCAGGCATGGCTTTTCTGTAGAGAAGTACTGAAGTATAAAGTCTTATTTTCACTTACTTTATTGGAGTAGACTGTTTCGTCCCTAAGAAGTTTGTTCTCTTTGACATTTTTATCAAACAGACCCCAGTCCATTCGGAGATCCCAGGTAATGGTGAAAATGGTGCTGATAGAAGCTGCCACTATGTACAGGTAGAAATAAACCTTCACTCCTACTGTGAGGTGAGATCTCTCTGAAACAGGAGAGAAACAAACTAGAAATGTAGATGCATACATATCTAAAGCTTTGCAGTAGACTCTTGACATGATATCTAATAAGAAAAATATTTATCTGCATCTGCATATATTTATTTAAAATATTTACCAAGACAGAACCATTAAGATGTAAAGTCTGGTTGACTGCATGCTCTCCCTGTACGGTGCACCCCTTTTTGTCGACACCCCGATGGCGAAACTGGAAAAAAGACCATTACGGCAACATTTGTAGTAATGGTCCTTTTTCCGTGTTTCACCTTCCCCCAGTGTTCCACCCCCTCCCCAGACCAACTCGACCTGGTGTTGGAATCCTAAAGTCCAGGGGGTGCGCTTCAGAGGTGGAACAATACCTGCGTCGGTATTGTGCCGTCACTGAGAAAACTTGGTGCTTCCCTCCCTGTATGACAGATGCATGTTCCATTAACACACACACATACTGTACATGACATAGGTACTCATTATGTAACAAATAGGAGGTTTCAGTCAGGCCCAAGATCCTCACAAATAATTGAAGAACTGTCTCCACAAAAGTGGTTCAGATTCATTTTGTGGGAAAATGCAATCATTGGACAAAACTCTTATGAGTGCATTTGTTCAATCTATCCAGAAAGAAATTGTCTGTGTTTGAGTGTGTGTGCGTGTGCGTGTGCGTGGCGTCCAAGCTGGAAACAGTATGAACATGCACTGTAGGTTGCAATGTATTATACAACATTCAGGTTTTTAGTTACACTTCAGCGAAGTTTGAATTTTGATGGTAGTATTTCTTGAGGACTTCGAAACAAATAACAGTAGCTCATACATCCATTAGATAACAGCTTGCTGCTTGCAGTTTCCTAAAGAGCATATATGTTTGTTAGCAGTTCATGATCTGTCTCTGATATGTTATTTGCACTGTAATACATAATATTACAAATCTATGGCCTGGAAACCCACATTCTCAAACTGATCTGTGTTTTATGATAACCATGCAGGCAGCTCAAAGCCAGGCTACTCGCCACACCTCAGCCATGCTTTCAGTTGCCTGCATGTGTAAATTGTACTAGTGCATCACCGTACCTTTCCTTTGATGGAACTCTGTTGTCTTTATATGGTTCCTATGTTGATTTTTAAAAGCAGTTTAGGCCAATGGGATTTTTAACAACTTTTTATCTGTTTTTTATGTATGATCTGGACTTTAAGAAAGTGTATTCTTCAAAACCAACTGTCATTGTTTTCTGATGAAGGACTCTGTGTGATCTGAAAGCTCAAAGCACCTATTTTCTTTTTTAACAACCCTGTTGGTCCAATAAAAGGTATCAAATCATCTATTTGTGTGGATCTCGTACTCAAAGCAGGTCTTTTAGTATCTGGAATTCCATGATAATCACCCTGATGCCTCTGTATTACAAAGTAGAAGGACACAAATGATGAAACAGCGCATTCTGTATCTTCACTAGTTTAAAACAGAAATAAAAGCCTCCACACTAGGCATTGTCATGGTACAGCCTAATTTGGTATAAGTCATTGATTTCACTTCAGATGAATTACTTACCAGACTGGTCTATATTTTGTAATAATGCCCTCAGGGTCAGGTCTTATTGCTTAACTGTGATTTGGATATACATATAAAGAAAGTTTAAAATACACTTGACTCACAAAGTGAGAAAAAGGATTGGGGTCAAATATTAAAACTAGTTGTACCACTCTTGGAACACATAAATGCTCAAATGATTTATTACTGTATTACTAAGAGTAACCTGCTCCCATTTGATCAGTGAACTGGAATCCTTAGCACAATTAAAGCAAGCCACTCATATTTAACTGTATACTGTAGGACATACCTTAAAAGGTGAGACATAATATAACTTCCCTAAAATATTTAGACATAACGTTTTATTAAAGATATTGATATTTCATATACTGGTGATAGCAACTGAATGCTCTTTTGCAACATCCTGTCAGTTATCAGGAGAGGTCCTAAGTCTTCTTGTTCTATATTATAGGCCTGAAAGTAGTAACAGTGACATCAGCTGCATCATTCAGTAATGGCCAGAGAGAACCTGCTTCACTTCACTGAGAAAAGAGGTCAGTGGTAGTTGTGCATGCTTGAATTGTGGGAAGAAAATGATGGATTTTATATACTTTATGAACTTCATATTGTTTGAAAAAATAAAACAATACATGTTGTTTTGTCAGGATTGAAAGCCTTTCCGGATCAGCAGTATTGGGTGGGGGCAAAAGCTATGAGGAGGGGCTTAGAGGTTCTTAACAAGTTCTCCCAGGAGAAAAGGAGGCAGAGAGGGGGCATGAACAGGTACTTTTACTGAGTTTTCACAGTAGAGAGTGGAGGGGATGGGCCACCAGGTAGTAACAAAGATGGAGATGGGGGTATGGACACAAGTCCCTTTTTTAAGGAGAGGGTATTGAAAGGACTTGCTGCCTTGAAAGTAGATAAGACTATGGGTCCAGATGGGGTACACACCAGAGTACTGAGGGAGCTTAAGAAGTGCTAGCTTCCATTCTGACAGCCTTGTTTAACAGCTTGCTGGAATCAGGGGTGATTCTGGAGGACTGGAGCAAGGCTGACATGGTCCCTCTGCACAACAGTGACACCAGGTAGGAATCTAGCAACAACAGGCTTGTCAGCCTAACTTCAGTTGTGGGCAAACTAAAGGAGTCCATACTATGGGAGACACTGGTTGAGTACCTAGAATCCAATGGACTACAAAACTACAGGCAGCACGGATTCATGGACGAAGGTCATGCTAAACAGATATGATACATTTCTTTGACTGGGTGACCAAGGAAATAGAACAGAGGAAGGTGGTGGATGTGGCCTGTCTGGATTTCAGCAAGGCCTTTGACACAGTGCTGCTCAGGAAGCTGACTGGTTTGGGGGTGAGGGGAACAAAATGGTAAACTGGGTACGCAATTGGCTAAAGGACAGGAGGCAGAGGTAGTGATAAATTGCATACACTCCCACAATGGGGTGGGGGGGCAGTGGGATACCACAAGATTCAGTGATGAGGCCAGGGTTCTTTATTGTCTTCATACAGGACATTGCAGAAGATCTGAAGAGGAAGGTCTGCCTATTTGCAGGTGACACTAGGATTGGCACTATTGTAGACACCCAGGAAGGAATAGAGATAGTACACAAGGATATGAGGAGGCTGGAGAAATGATCAAGGACATGGGGTTCAATGTCAAGAAGTGCAAAATCATGCATCTAGGGCACAGGACCATGGAGGCTGAGTATAAGATTGGGTGAGGTGTTAGCAGTCACTAGACAAGAAAGGGACCTCAGGGTTTTTATGCATTGGGGATCTCAATGTGACAGTGCAATGCAACAAGACCAAAGCAAGGGCTAGTAGGATGCTGGGTGGTATAGGGAGGGGCATCACCAGCAGGAGATGGAGGTCATTCTGTCAATATATCACTCCTTGTTACACCTTCTCCAGGAGAACTGTGTACAGATATTGGGATGCACCACCAGAAGGTCCAGAGAAGGGCAAACTGGATGGTGCAGGGGTTTGCAGGGGAAGCCCTATGAAGAGAGGCTGAAGGACCTCAACATGTGCACTCTGGAAGATAGGAGAGCAAGGAGTGACATGACTGAGGCCTTCAGGTCCCTTACAGGGGAAAATGGTACAGAGGGAGAGCCTCTTTCAAGTGAGGATGAGCACCAGGACTAGAGTGCATTTGATTAAGTTGGAAGGGGGCAGGTTGAAGAAGGAAGTGAGGACATTTTCCTTCACTGAGATGGTGGTTCAGTGGGCAGGAGCTACCAGTCACACACCCTTCCTGAGCTATTTAAGACAGTTTCTTCCACCCTGACTCACAAATACTGTTTCTTTACTGCAGCCAGAGGCTCTGTCAGGTCTCTGCCTCCCCTCCATTTCTCCATGTGTTTTCCTCCTTCTTTCCCTTTGTGCTTTTGGGCTTTCTGTTTGGTTTGTGCCTCCAGCAGCTTTCTAGGTCAATATTTTGCATTCTACCTTCCTGAATGCAGTTTGTTCTTGTCTCAGTCAACTACTCCTGCTGCACACTTGTTCTCATGTAACTCCTCTTTCTTTCTATTTTGGTTCTTGCGTGCTTAGTAGTTTTCATAGTGTCCTCTCTGTCATCCTCATTTTGACTTGTGCTATTTCAGTCTTTCCATTTTACTGTTTCTTCTAGACCATTTGCAGTCCTAGTTCAGCTACAATCCTTAATTATTTTCACCTGGCTTCCTAGCAAGGCAGCCACTTCCATTTGTGTTCTGGTGGTTTATTTAGTTTACTCAGTCTAGCAGCACACTACTTCCTAGTTTTCAGTTCTCATATGCTCCTGTTTTCCCCAGAAGTTTCATTTGTTGTTCTCTACTACCTCAGCCTACTTATCCTGCAGTGCATTAGTAAGTAACACTAACCTTCCTTATGGAATGGGTATGTGTCATTCAGTCTCATACCATGCCATTTGATGTTTCGATCTGTTGTTGCCTATGTTTTGTTTCTAACTTGTACTCGCAGCTGTCAGGCTTTATCATTAGCCTCCCACTACTCCTGCATTCAAACACATGGCAGCCACAGCCATAGCATGCCTTCCAGGGCACTTGCCCTCTATGCAGACAATCTCACTCTGGTTCCTTGATGTCCACATCTTGAGAGTGGGTCCCTTGACTCGGGTAGGGTCCTTCTCTTTCTGCCCTTCGGGTGAGAATGTCCTACACTCCAAAAGAAGCTTTGGTCATATTGATCAACTTGATGGCCCCTCTTGATGTGGCATTTAAGACTTCAGCTTCCAGAGGGTGGGACTTCTGTATCCATGGGGGCTCCTTTAGCTGTGCAGACCACATCAGAAACATCTTCAAACATTATTCTTTTTTATGGCTGCCTAAGGTTCACCTGGCCTCCAACTACTTCCCTTTCTCTGTCCCTTAAGGATGAAGATCATACATTTATGCAAGTTCCAGCCTCTCAAGGGCCCAACTCCTATGCCTTACCCCTCAAGGGTTCAGCTTCCTGTCTAGGCTTCCCCTCAGTGGAGACCAGTTGAGTGCATTTCAGCAGTTGTTGATTTCCTCCTCCCTCCTTGGGGTGAACCTTCTTCATGAGGAATCTCCTTTAATGGCAGAGATCGGCTTGCAGCACCCCATAGCATTCCTGTTAGAGGGAAAGAGCGATCGTCCTTCCTCTTAAAATGTTCCCCTTGAGCTGAGTCTTTAAATTGTGGTAGTTGAGCCATCACTAGTTTTATTCCTAGCCTGGAGAGATGGTGACCAAGGCCTTGGATCCCCAGACGTTTCCACTTCATATGTTTTTTCCCTCTCCTCAGTGCTGAAGTTCACAAAAAGTAGGTAGTCTCTGCAGGAGGTGGTCCATAATGTAGTATATCTATATTAACGTAGTGTTTACCCTAGTTGGTGTTGAATGGTAGCCCTCTTATCCATCCTGCCATTGCCTCTCTCCTTTTGGAAGTCTTGCCTCTTTCTGCTACCATTTACCAATTACTGTCAGTCATTGCTCAATTCAATCTCTGTTATCAGCCATCACTAGTTACTGTCAGTCTGTCCTCACTCAGTCTCTGTGTTCACCACCTGCTACACAGTACTTTGGGGCTCCTTCCTAAGGTTCCTTTAGCCTAAAGCAATTATGTTCCAGTGGCACCTCTAAGGGTGGAAACCTCCTCAAGAGGATTCTATTACCTTCATAGGACCCCAACAGGGAGGTAGTTCCCCATGGGACAGAGAGTATGAATGGCCAAACTATCCATGTATGACAGTCCACAACACATTCATTCAAATACCGTCAGACTATCAACAATGTTGCTCAAGCATAACTCCTCACTATGTTGCATATGCCCATTGAATTCGAAGGCTATGCCAGCAGTTCTATGGATGTGTGCTTCCAGCCACTCCCCCCCCCCGAGCTTTTTAAACCAGCTTCCTCCAGTCTCACTTAGAAGCACTGTTTCTTTGCCCTGTCATCCTCTCCTCCTCCACCAGTGTGCCTCTCTCCTTGGAGCTCCTTCTTACGGTACCTTTAGCATGAAGAAATTATGTTCCTGCATCACCTCTTGGAGTGAAACTGACCTCAAGAGAGGGTTTCTTTGCCTTCATGGTACCCTGACAGTGTGGTAGTTCCCAATGGGACATAGAGTGTGAATGGCCTAAATATCCATGTACAACAGTCGACAACACATTATTTCAAATACCTTCAGTCTATCAACAATGTTGCACAAGCACAACTCCTAACTAAGTTGCATATGCCCATTGAATGAACTGTCAGCTGAAGTGATGGAGGCTAGAATGGTGGCAGGCTTCAAGCATGCATGAACTAGACATATTGGTGTAATAATACAAAAACAGGGAAAAGGGAGGAACCCTGGAGACCAGTTAGGGTCTGTGGAAGTACAATAGATAGGAACTCTTTGGGCGGACTTGGTGGACCAAGCAGTCCTTTCTGCTGACAATTTCAGTGTTCTGTGATCTCAGTTTCTCATATACTTAAGGGTGTCAGTATGCTCAAAAAGTCATTGATGTTTGATCTGGTGTTCTGCAGCAGGATATGCCCTTAAGTGAAGGGGTGGCAAATTTAGTGATGATATTTGAAGGCACTTATTCTCCCAGAGGGTGGTAAAATATGGAACAGTCCAGCAGTGTGGACTGTAGCCCTAAACATAGTTCAGTCCAAAAGTAAACCTTGCCAAATGTTTTACTTATTAAGGGAATCGCCTAGTACTCTGGGCAGTAGCGTAGTTAAGGAATCATTTTATATTGGAACGTCTGCATAGCATGCTGATGTCATCTCTACTTATGCATTACATAGGGGTGTACATGTTGTATTCAGAGTCTTTTCTAACCTAAACTGCTATGTTGCTATATTACTACTCTAAAACATTTACAGAGGGATTCAACGTTAGGAGCCAGAACAAGGGGACAGAAGAATTATCATAGTGTCTCCCTGGGGGGCACACATACCGTACAACCATCAAGCATGCCCTAAATGCCATCTGAGAAGTGGCACTGGCTATACATACAGTCATTTACCACTCTCAAATCAAGAAGACAGATATAGTAGTAGCAGTCCCTAACCGTTGTGTGTGTGTGACAAAACAAGATGAAAGCCTGCAGACAACTGACCACCAAACATGCAGTGAAAATCTTGACCTTTCCAATGGTTTCTTTCCAGTTGATGTTAGCTGTTATTTAATCCCTTCTACTTGGGCCCCTGGAATGTCTGTGGCACTTCATCTCTAAGTTCTGTGGCAGGGCTCCTATACTTCTGTGGCTGGTTCATTTCAGTACTGTAGCAGGGAATATGTATTTCTATTTGAAATTCAGGGCATACATTCTATGTTTTAATATGTGTTGTAGAGACCAAATTGCATATGCAAATGTTTTGAATATCTGACACCTGGGCTTGAATACATGTTAATCAGAGCACATGATACAGGTTAGGAAATAAGTGAATTTGAAACTTAAATCTTAACTTTTAATTTACCTGTATGGGGAAATTTGGGCAGAGTTGGATTAGAGCAAGATGGAGGGGGAGAGACAGAGAGAAAGAGCAGCACTAATGAACTGTGGTTCTCCCAACCCCTCACTTTCACATGTTCCTAAATAGTGTGTTCATGTGGAATGGAGTGAATGTGGCTGCTTTCCATACTCAGTGCTCTGAACTACCATTATCTTGCTATCAGAATACACACAAAGCAAAGGTCTGGCTCTTTTAAGATTCATCTAAACCAGCACCTACAGTAATGCATCAGAATCATTCACAAAGTAATGCTAGTGGAATATTAATGAGAAGCTGATGTCTCTAGTAAACGTTTGTAAAAAACATAATAGAGACATATAGCTTATATTTCACAATAGTTCCATAGTCTCCCTGTTATTTATTACTGAAGTCATATATGCATGAACACAGGGTCTTTGTTCCTTAAGAGTTCTTTATTCCCCATCTGATGTCATTATACTCCACTTGTGACATTGCAGTTATCCCCATGGCAGCAGACTATGATGTCACTGCAAAGCATTATGAATTCAAGTGAGGAATAAGCTGGAGGAGCTGATGAACTTTACAAGATAAATATCCTGTTTTCATGTAAATGTCTTTGGTAATACATAACAGTGAGGAGAAATCTATAGAAGACCCATGAATTACAAGCTAAACCGCATCTAAAAAGTTTTTTCTTCAGAAGTTTTCCTGAGAGGTTAGCAACACTTTAATGCATGAACTCATAAGCATACCGAGTAAACCATTTGCATAAGTGAATTTTACAAAGACATGGTATTCATTTTTTTCTGATTGTCATCTTTGACTTCCTTAGTGAAATAAAATGGTCGAGGTGTGTGCTTTTGATAAATGTGCTTTTTTTCTCCCCTGGAAGCATAAATATTGATTCAGTCCTCTGAAGAGGCACATGATATGATAGAGAAATCATCAGGAAAAATTAGAACAGTTCAATAGTGAACTCATACTGTAAGTTTAGAAAGTAACAGTAGTAATGTTACATTTGTCCTATAAGCAAGCTCCCCCACCCCCACCTCTACTCACTAACTACTATAGCACTACTATAGCATTAATACTGCAGGACCACTATTTATAACTTCAGTAACTAAGATCTGGTATACAAGGTGCAATAAATACAACATCAAAAAACAAGTACATACTACTGTAACACTATCTCTACCTTTTTCACTGGAATAGAGTGCTGCAAAGATGACCATGATGAAGGCTGTGGAGTATTTTCCTGCATTGACAAGATGTGGGAACGCATTTCCAGTGTCCCAATATCTTCGAAGGCACTGTGCAAATCTGATCCAGGGAGGAAAGCACTGGATAAAGCACGTCACTCCATAGGAGTAATTGTTGGACCACATTTCTGTAAAACAAGATACAAAGTGAAAAGAATGTGGGAAAGAAGACTGGGGCAGACATACTGTGTCTCTTTTGGTTATGAGTGTCTTCTATAGTCCTTTGTATGCCAAAACTGCTTAGGTTCGCTGTGCAATTCTTTCACTCACAGAAGCTCTTGGGCAGTTATAGCCATAATTAGAGATTGAAAGAGTGCTCCCTCCCAACCAATCAGAGTGCTACATTCCCCTGCACCCAGCCTATCAGAGCATTCCCTTCCCCTGCACATGAAACACTCTTGTTCTGTAAAGAGTGTATGAAGTGTAGGTGTCCTTGAAACTGGCACATTTGAAGGAGTTGTTTTGAGATTTTTATTCTGTTTTGATCAATAATATATTATACAGCACTGTAGACTGCTCTTACAGAAGTATGAATGGTCTCGTTTATATTTCTGGGGGCTTTCAGAGTGGTTCTCACAACCTTAGTGCATGTCAGACCTCTCTTACATCCATAAGAGTGACCCCTATGGTGTATTAATATGTAGACAGAGTTACTGTATACACACACATATAGCAGGGTGTAGAATGAAGCTTGGTGAGGATGTTTATTTATTTTATTTTATTTATTTATTTAATTTTTGTTGACCGGGTAAGTGCACTAGACAAATCCTCCCTATTTTCAGGCACGACCCGGGGGAGAGGGATACAGATGAATGCCAACTGACCTTGAACCAGATTAAGCTGTTGGTGGTATTTTTAGTGAATAAGGGAAATTTGGCCCAGACACCGGGGAAATTCCCCTACTCTTTTCGATAAGTGTCATGAGAACTTTAACATCCACCTGAACTACCACCAATCCAGGCAGACGGGACCTCGGTTTTAACGTCTCATCCGGAAGACGGTACCTCAGAAGTGCAGCACCCCTCTCATGCTGCACTACAGTGTCAGTACTGGGATATTAACCCAAGTGCCAGATGTGGGAACTGAACCCACAGCCCTCTGATCTCCCAGCCTCAGAGGTGAATGTGCTACCTACTGAGCCACTGACACTGGTACTGGCACAATGTTCATGTTACTACCCGTACAGTTTAAAAAATGAGCCAGCTAACCCTATGCTGCTCTCATTTGAGTTTCTGCGCTGACCCAGGAGCACACCTTGCATTCTTCTCATGGACTGCTGTTGCTGTGGAAAGCAGTCAGCTTCATCCAGGTTCTGTACTTGAAATTGGTGTAGCTATGACATAGGCATATGTCCTGAAGAGATGTAAAGAATACGCATAAGCAAAAAATAGAGACAACCCCACACTATAAAGTTTAACAAAAAAACATTAACAAAGCTTTTAAATAAAAAAAATTAACGGAGCTTTTAAATAAAAAAAAAAAAAACATTAACAGAGCTTTTACACAAAGCCTTGTTATTAGGTAGGTTGTTTGTTTTATATTTTTATAATTGTTACCTGTTTTATTTGTATAATGGTGACCTTCCTAAAGGTTCAGAGCACCAGTACAAATTAATCAAAGGAGACACAAGTTGAAGGACATACATTTGGGACAGTCCGTAGATAATGGAATATATATAACTGGCACATTGATATAATGCTTTAAGAGCAATATATAAAAAAAAAAATATTAATATCACCTACATTTTCCCTGGACTTGAGGAGCTATCATCAAATACAAATTTAAACAAAACCATTTTAAAACCTCAACATCCTTTACATCCCAGGCCTCAGCCATCTATTCTGACATCAGCTGGTGTCTTTGCTCAGCCCTTCACTGCTAAATCTGAGAACTTCAAATTCAAGTCCATCAGTCAATCAAGGGAAGTGTAAAAACATGATGGAAATATAATGTAGTGGGGATATGTGAAACCTGGCTGAAAGAACATGTTAAATCAAACCAAATTTTAGTAAACGGTTATACAATATTTAGACAGAACAGTGAAGGAAATAGAAAGGGAGAAGGGGTAATGTTTTATATAAAGGATAACATTCCAGTTGAAGAAGTGGAAAAGGGATCCATAGATGGGAAGACTGATTATCTAAGTATCAGGGTCAGTCTGGGAGCTACAAGGTGTAAACATCTATATTGCACCTGTTTTTATTTTCCTCCTAGGTACAAGTTAGTAGACCACCCAGTGTTTGACCAATGGACTAATCCACATAAAAACAACAGAGAGCATATTATACTAGGGGATGCAAACACAGACTGGAGAAAAGAGAGGGACGTGGGGAAAGTAAAGACAAACAAGGCTGCTGCTCACTGTCTTGAACTGATAGAGACACCCACTCACTATAACTATAAAACAAATAATCATACCATAATAGACTGGTTAATCACAAACCGAACCAGTAATGTCTTAAACCTTAATGTACTACTAACTTGAACTGATAGAGACACCCACTCACTATAACTATAAAACAAATAATCATACCATAATAGACTGGTTAATCACAAACCGAACCAGTAATGTCTTAAACCTTAATGTACTACTAACTTGAACTGATAGAGACACCCATTCACTATACTATAAAACAAATAATCATACCATAATAGACTGGTTAATCACAAACCAAACCAGTAATGCCTTAAACCTTAATGTACTACTAACTTGAACTGATAGAGACACCCACTCACTATAACTATAAAACAAATAATCATACCATAATAGACTGGTTAATCACAAACCGAAACAGTAATGCCTTAAACCTTAATGTACTACTAACTTGAACTGATAGAGACACCCACTCACTATAACTATAAAACAAATAATCATACCATAATAGATTGGTTAATCACAAACCGAAACAGTAATGTCTTAAACCTTAATGTACTACTAACTCAATATCGGACCACTGCCCCATCTTTTGCACAAGAAAAATGCAAAAACAGAAAATTTGTCCAAGGCTTAAAAACAAGAGATGCATTAACAGACTGAATGTGGAGCCTTACACAAGGGACCTTGAACAAATATATTGGGGAAAGGTGATGGCCTTGACTGACCCGACTGGTAAGGTGGAGCAGTTTAACAGCTACACTACATTAGGCAGTTATTTAATAAACAGACCCCTGTTGAAAAATGGAGGGTGAAAGGGAAATTCTCACCATGGTTAAATAAGAACCTAATGGAATTAATTAAAACTCGGGAAGCATTAAGGAAACCGTACATAGAAAGTAAGGATGCAGAAAGTCTAAGGCAGTACAAAACATTTTAAAAAGGAAATAGTCAAGGCAAAATCAGACTACTTTCATCAAGCTCAGATAAAAAACATAAATGACCCTAAGAAATGTTGGCAATCCTTTAGACAGTTCTACAGCCCCATGATGATAGAGGTATTAAAACATAAAGGATGGTGAAGTATTGATACAAGGCAAAAACAATAGCAGACTGTTTTAACAGTTTTTTATATCAAAAACAATAAGTGGTAGAAATGTAGAGGAAGGGAGAGAGTAGAGGTAACACAAAACATAAACCAGCACTGCAGGACAGTGAGGTGCCTACCTCCACATTTGAGAGGATAGAAGAAAAGGAGGTTTTAAAACTTCTGCTGAGTCTTAAAGAAGGAAAGAGTGGGGGAGTGGATGAATTGACTCCTAAACTATTAAAACTACCAGCGATGCAAATAATGGGTCCATTAACCTACTTCTTTAATTTATCACTAAAAATGGATTAGTTCCTTTGCAGTGGAAGGAATCAGGTGTGATTCCAGTACACAACTGTCCAGTGTAATGGGCTATTTGAGTCTAAGTACAGGACCTTATACAAGAATATATGCAGATTCACCCTCCGAGTCCCATTAAGAACTCACCATTGCCTGCAATATGAAAATTTGGGTGTCCTGTCTCCAGAGAGGCAACTGAAGTGCCTTGTAGCGAATTTCTTCTTCTTCCGAGTAGCAAGGTCTGCTGAACCTCTAATTTTATCAAACACACTAGTACTTAAAAAATGTAACCAGCAAACCAGAAATGGTGGGCTACTTTCTTACTCTGTTCACATTTTTAAATTATAAATGAGCAAGAGATTTTTCTTGGTGTGCACCTTCATTATTGAATGAATATGGTAACCTGATTAGAGTTGCACACTGCACTTTAAACAATTTGTTGTCCAAATTTGTATATTGCGAGAATGTGTGTAGATGTAATTAATTGTTATTGTCACTATATGTCATCTGTATACTTGTACTTAATGTCTAAATGTCAGGTGTGGCTGAAAAAGGGCTGTGCTCAGTCCACTTCCTGGTTAAAAATAAAAAATAAAAACTACTCCAAGAACTCCACATTTCAAAGAGTGCTGGTTTTGACAGTATTGAACCATGTTTGCTGGAAGCTGATGAAATATAGCTAGTATTAGTAGTCCCAATCCTCCTACCCTCTTCATCTGCACTGGCTGGGTCCCAGAGGCCTGGAACGTGACCATGGTAACCCCACTCCTGAAGTCAGATCTTCCATACCCAAATAAATATTGACAAATCCCTCCTGTTGGCCCTTGGTAACCTTCTGGAAAGGTAGTATGTAGGTAACTGTTGGACCACATCCTTCATCACAATCTGCTCATGAATGCACAATACGGCTTTTGGCCAAATCACTCAACATGTACCATGCTGTTAATGGTCACTGGTGATCTAGCATCAGCCCTTAGTTCCAGACTCCATGTAGGGCCCAAAGACATAGATTTAATAAACACTTTAACACAGTGGATCATTACATTCTGCTCTGTGAACAACCTAATATCAGTCTGGAACTATGCCCAGGTTCAAGTCATACCTAACCAACAGATCCCAGATAGGGTCAATTCTGAGGTCTCCTCCCTATGTTCTCTTACAAGATTTCATCCTTGACCCTCAACTCTTCACTCTGTTTTTGGATAACTTTCCCCTGCTTGCTCCAACTGCAACACATATACATTTCTATGTGAATGACCAGTTTACAACTAAATCTATCACTGATGTCAACAAAATATTCCAGATTTTCTTCAGCAGAATCCAGACATGGATGCATTCAAACAAATGCCTCCTAAACTACAGTATAAATACAAGGTTATGATTTTCACTGGGCAGTCCTAACAACCACAACGCATTCATATACTACTTCCCACAGGCCAACCCCTGAAGTCAGTACAGACCTCTAGCTACCAAGGACTATGACTAGACCTAAAACTCTGGTTCTCAGCCCACATCACTAAAACAATCAGAAGTGTACGACAAAACTTTGTATCACTCTGAAGTGTCTGCACCTGTCTCTTGTCAAGCACAAGAAATCTACTTCTCATGCAGTCCCTATTTCAGGCTATGAAATATGGTAATGAAATCTATAGGACTGACTCCATTCATTTGCTGCAAACATTCACCATAGCATTTACCAGCATCTGCGGATTTGTGCTGGTCTGCAGTAAAACAACTTAACACTGTCTTCTCTATAGCAAGCTCAGTCTTCTGTCACCAGACAAGAGATGTGAGCTAAAATGGGCCTTGTTGATTTATAAATATCTTCATGTAATATATGCCACCTATCTCAGCACCCTTCTACAATTGCTTAACTAATCATATATGTTGAGATCCCCCGGAAATAGAATTGTAGTACCAAGAACCCTCAGGTCCATTGACTTTTGCAACAGCTGCACCAACCACCTGGAATGCCCTCCTCACTAGCATACTGCAAAAAAAGCAGGAACCATCAGTGTTTTTAGGCGTGCCATGTTTAACCATTTCCATATCCCTTGCAACTGAACCACCCCACTCTCATACCTGCACCTGTTTCCTAGCCACCTATTCTCTCTTGATTCACTAGGCAAGCTCTAAGTCACCTAAACTCTGCAAATGTGTGTATATTACATTGTTTTATTAATAGTATAATAATAGTTTGTCAATTGCATTTTTACAGCCAGCATAGCACTGCCATTTGTTTTATTGCAATCTGCATAAATTTGCCTGCAATCTAATTTGTGAATTAACCCCCCCCCCGGGACCTTCTTGAAAACTAGGCTTACAGCATAAATGCAGCTATCACAGAGTGCAGAAATTCAAAAGAAAGAAAGAAAGTAAGTAAGTAAGTCAGGGTAAAAACGCTGATCTCCCTGGGAAGTGCATTCCACATATATTGTATTCCAAATCTAAAGATCTCTTTGACAGACAGCAATCAGTGAGTACACTCTGTGTTCCAGTTACTGTGTATTCCAGAAATATTCTCTGAACTGTTCCGTGCTTGGGTCTTATAAGACAGACTACTGAGTCTAGTAGTGGACATGCTATTGACACAAACATTTTTACTTTGAGTACTGTAACTCTGACTAGAGATGCAGCAAATTTAAAATCTGCCGGCGAAGTGAACGCGAAGTGGCCACTTCGCATTGGCACTTCGCTACACGGAGTGCCCCATAGGAAAGGCTCACTTCGCCTTGTTATTTTTACTTTGCATTGTCATTCCACCTTAAACGTGAAGTAAGGTGGAGTGACAACAATATTGGCAGCATCCCACCCACACAGTCACCAGAATGAATGTGCATCCCCAAAGTGTTACTGTCTTGTGTCCAGAAAACTCCCCAGTGCTGATGAAGTGAAATGAGAGTGTAACAAGAAATGCAAAGTCTCCCAGAATTAATGGTGCACTCAGTCATGCGCGCAATGGTCAGATCCCACACAGAGTCACCAGAATTAATGTGCATCCCCAAAATGCTACTGTCTTGTGTCTAGAAAATTCCCCAGTGCTGATGAAGTGAAATGAGAGCGTAACAGAAATGCAGTCTCCCAGAATTAATGGTGCCATGCAAATGCACAGACAGATTAAGATTGCACTGCACACTCAAGGGATGCATACAAAAGGCACAACAACACCTAACCAGTGCTCACAAGTCACAAATCCAGATCTGGAAAGGAGTACATTTTGCCAGTTGGGGGATTAGTGCATGGCAGTAACAATCCACTACCAGTAAAGATACCACAAAGCAGTATAAAAAAATTAATGCAGGTGCTGTGGCTAGCAGGTTCACACTGCTGCAGTTACTCTGTAACACAATAAAAGGTGTCTGATTTAATGGCACGCATCGCATCACACACACACTCACACGCACTCTCAAGTAATGCATAGCAAATTGAAAACCTTTAGTAATATAACCAAATGTTTTAAACAGACAGATTGTACACTGCTGTACCACAACAATCAGCAAAAAAATTTCAAGAATTACTGAAAATATTACTGTGTGTACATTAACAGTTATACAAGAAAAATATAACCAAAACAGAAAGACTGCCTTTTTCTTCCAGTTAATTTACCTACACTACAAATACACCCCTCCTCAAAGCACACTTCACAGTACACAGACTGACTGTTCTAAATTAACATTCAAAATCCACACACAACAATAAACACTTGATGATATGAGCACAGAAGGGTTTCCTACAATCGAAGTACTAAATTCTGAGCAAAAAATATTACTCAAAAAGCATTTTAAACAGCTTTTAGAGGTTTTGAATCGCAGAGCCCTGAGAGCAAACTGTCTCCAGCTACCACTGCACACACACTACCCAGGCCAGAACTGAGGCTGTGCCGAACAATCTAGAGCCCATGTGACCTGCAATCCCATGAATAACTGCAGAATTTCATCTGGAGCTCAATTACAGAGTGAAGTGAGGTGAATTACATTGATTTCAGTGTACTTTGCCTTACAATTGGTGGTGAAGTGGTTTGGGGAAGGCGGAATAACGCAAAGTCATTGGTTTCAATGGACTTTGCGTTCCTCATTATGAAGCGTAGTACTCTGCTTCACATTGTGGAATTCTCAATGGATTCCACGTTACTCAGTGAATCACTTCATGGAGCAAATTGGGGCCACTTCGCCCACCACTACTTACAGTACTGTAACTCACATGCTGTATGGGAAGGAATGTGAATGCCTATGGCTGTACTTCCCCAATGGACTGTAGCACAAAACTCCCAGACTTAAAAATGCTTATTAATGAGTACAGTGGTGGAGTGGTGAAGCCTGGAGAGATACTACAAAACTTGTTTACAGTACATCTAGGTAACTAGTAAACAAATGAATGTTGTGATTCATGATGTGATCATGAATCGTGATTTGTGACTGCATTTGTGACTGTGATGATAAAGAACGTGATTCAGTGTCGACGGTGTGAGATAAACAATATGGAACTGTATTGGGAATGCAAATGCCTACGGCTGTACTTCCCCGATGAGCTGTAGCACAAACTCCCTGACTTAAAAACACTCATTAATGAGTACAATGGTGGGTTGGTGAAGCCTGGAGAGATACTACAAAACAGGCTTACAGTACATCCAAGTAACTAGTAAAAAAATAAATGTTGTGATTCGTGACGTGATCGTGAATAGTGATTTATGACTGCATTTGTTACTGTGATGATGAAGAACGTGATTTGTTTCACGAGTGACTTGTGATGATGGTCTTGACTTAAAAGTGCATATTAATAAGTACAATGTTCATGCAGAATTATGCGCCACATCTGTCCAGTACTCTGAAGGGAAGCCAAAGAAACAACTGTGACTTAAGTTACATATGGAGATTGGGCCCTAAAGAGATGCAAATGCACAGACAGATTAAGATTGTGCTGTGCACTGAAGAGATGCAGATGCAAGGCACAACACCTAACCAGTGCTCACCATCAGAAATTCAAATCTGAAAAGAATACCTTTGCCGGTTGGTGGGCTGCATGGGGGCAGTGTACTGCACTGTTGCAGTAACAGTCACTAGTACTAGTACCAGTAAAGATACCACAAAGAAGTACACAAATCATACAGCTGCAGTGGATAGCAGGTTCACATTGCTGAAATTATTATGTGGCACAATAAAAGGTGTCTGATTTGATGACACGCGTCACACACATACTCACACACACACATGCTAAATAATGTGTAGCAAATTGAAAACTTCAGTAATATAACCACATATTTTAAACAAACTAAAATTATGCACTGCTGCACCACAACAATCAGCAAAAAAATGGCAAGAATTATTGAACATATTACTGTGTGTACATTAACACAGTTATACAGAAAAATATCACCAAAACAGAAAGCACTGTCTTTTTCTCCAAATTAATCTACCTACTCCACAGATACGCCTCTCCCCCAAAGCACACTTCCACTGTCTCTCAGTACACAGACTGAATATTGTACATTAACATTCAAAATCCACACACAAACAATAAATGCTTGATGATATGAGCACAGGAGGGTTTTCTATAATCGATTAACTAAAGTTTCAGCAAAAAAAAAAGACTCAAAAGGCTTTTTTAACAGCTTTTAGAAGGTTTGAATCGCAGAGCTCTCTCAGAGCAGATTGTCTCCTACAGCTTCCTACACATACTACCCCAAACTGAGGCTGTGCAGAACAATCTAGAGCCCATATGACCTGAAATCCCATGAATCACTGCAAAATTTGCCTTTGAGCTTAAAAACAAAGGCTAAGTACTTTGTTTCTAATGTACTTCACCTTAAGAATTGGTGGAGTAGTGGTTTGGGAAGGCGGAGTAACGCAAGTCATTGCTTTCAATGGACTTTAGTTACCCATTATAAAGAAAAATTCTGCTTGTGTAAGCAGCACTGCAAATTCACCCTTCACTCCCGAATCACTTTAAAGATGTAATTTTCGCGCCACTGCCCATCTCTAACTGTGACCTACAACATAATAATTTAACATCTAAAATAAAGTTACCTGGAGTTCTATTTCTTACTCCTGTAGTGCTCCAAGTTGGGGCCCACATAAAGAAAGTCAGAGACATCCAGGAAGCAGATAGATGTCCTTTAGGGGCTTGAGTTTGTGCATCCAGTGCCCCAGTCCAGTAACCCCAGTAAAGCCCAGGTACCCCTGATAGTCAGGATAGAGTGGCAGGGAAGGGGGAAGCTATACAATGTAATGGGTCCCTGCAGAAGAAACACTGCTGCCTGCTTTTAGACTGTTCTCTTCATTTAGCCAGTTCACTCCCAGTTTCTCACCCCTTAAAGTGGCACAAGCCTGATGCCCATTTTGAATTTCCAACTGATGTGTGACCATTGTTTGCCTCCACATTGTCAAGGACTTGCTATCCTGAACATTTGGGGGTTACATAAGGACCCACAGTGGCAGGAGAAAGGAGTCAGCAGCCACCCAGGAGAGCAGCAAACAAAATGCCAGTGACTGGCCAGACAGTAACAGCAGGAGGGACTTATCTCAGCCTTTTGGGACCCTCACTGTGTCCTGGCCAGTTTGGCAATCAATGAAGCCCTGGTGGTCTAGTGATGTGAACATCTCCTCTTCTGTGTTGGCAGTCAAGTTGGCGATCTACTTGTGAAGTCAGGTGGATCCTGCAGTGGCAACAGCAGTTCGCGTTAGCAGTAGGGTGGCAGTCAAGAGCAGTAGCCACAGTGAGGGCTCTGTACATAGAAACATAGAATTTGATGGTAGATAAGGACCACTTGGCCCACCTAGTCTGCCCATTTCCCTACCTAATGGATAAGCTGCAGATCCTAGTTTACCAACAGCCTAATTCCTCCTACCCCCTACTAGAATTGCCTTATGTCTGTCCCATGCATTCTTGAATTCCACCACTATTTTTGACTCCACGACCTCCTCAGGAGGGCTGTTTCAGCATCCACAACCCTCTCCATGAAAAAATACTTCCTCACATTACCTCTGAGCCGCCCCCCCATCTTCAAATTGTGTCCCCTTGTTCTTGCACATCTCTTTTCTGAAAGATGCTACCCTTTTGGACTCTGTTGATTCCCTTGAGGTACTTGAAAGTTTCTATCATGTCCCCCCTCTCCCTCCTTTCCTTGAGAGTATACATATTCAGCTCCTTTAGTCTCTCTTCATATGGCTTTTGGTGCAGACCTTGCACCATTTTAGTTGCCCTCCTCTGGATGACCTCCATCCTGTCTATGTCCTTGCAGAGATGGGGGATCCAATACTGCACACAGTACTCCAAATGAGGTCTCACCAATTGTCTGTACAGAGGGATAACAACTTCCTGTTTTCTACTGGTGATACCTCCCCTATGCATCCCAGTATCCCTCCAACCCTCCTTACAGCCTTCTCACATTGCTTGCCCACTTTTAGGTCATCTGATATGACTACCCCCAGGTCCCTTTCCATTTTTGTTGTTGTTAGTATCTCACCCCCATTGTGTACTTTCCCCCTGGATTTTTGTTTCCCAGGTGCATTACTTTGTACTTCTTTGCATTGAGTCTAAGCTGCCATATTTTTGACCATTCCTCCCAACCTTGCCAAGTCCTTTCTCATCCTTTCCACTCCCCCTTGTGTATGGGAGCGGAGCCTGGAGAGAGGGAGGAGGCCCTGTGCTAGGCTGCAGGCACTGGGAGGGCATTTTTGGTGTGGGACTCATCCTTTCCACTTCCCCTTGTGTATTGGAGCAGAGCCTGGAAAGAGGGAGGGGTGTACTATGCTAGGCCACAGGTTTTTGTTTCCCAGGTGCATTAATTTGCACTTCTTTGCATTGAATCTAAGCTGACATACATTTGACCATTCCTCTAACCTTGCCAAGTCCCTTCTCATCCTTTTCACTCCACCTTGTGTATCAACCCTGTTTCAGGTTTTTGTGTCATCTGCAAAGAGACATACTTTTCCTTCCATTCCCTCCACAATGTCACTTATAAAGACACTAAAGAGCACTGGCCCCAGTATTGAACCCTGCGGTACCCCTCTAGTAACCCCCTTTCTTCTTAGTGGACTCCATTTACTATTACCCTCTGTGTCCTGTTGTCCAGCCAATTTTTTACCCAGGCTACCTCCTTGGGACCCACTCCAAGACTGACTAACTTGTGTATTAATCTTTTGTGTGGGACTGTGTCAAATGCCTTGCTAAAGTGTAGGTCGGCCATGTCCACAGCTCCTCCCTGGTATACTACTTTGGTCACCCAGTCAAAGAAATCTATTAGATTTGTCTGGCATGACCTTCCCACTGTGAATCCATGCTGTCTTGGGTCCTGTGCCCCACTGGCCTCTAGGTACTCAACTATTCTTTTCTTCAAAAGTGATTCCATCATTTTACTTACAACTGTGGTCAAACTAACAGGTCTGTAGTTTCCTGCCTCTGCCTTGCTCCCACTTTTGTGAAGTGGAATCACATCCACCCTCCTCCAGTCCTCAGGTACCACCCCATCCTCCCATGATTTGTTAAAGAGGGTAGTCAGTGGTGTCACTAGTTCTCCTGTTAGTTCTTTTAGAATTCTGGGATGAATCCTGTCAGGCCCCATTGCTTTGTCCACCTTCAGTTTTAAGAGTTCTTTCAGAAACCTTTCTTCTGTGAACGGACTGGTATCAACACCCCTATCCAGAGTGTTTCTATTGTTTGGTTTAGGTTCCTCCTCCTCCTTTTGTGAATGCTGAGGAGAAGTATTCGTTCCGTATCCCTGCTTTTTCACTGTCACCCTCTGCCCACATTCCCTCCCCTTTATTAAGCCTCACTATGCCTCCCTTGGTCTTTCTTCACTTCCTAATGTACCTATGAAAGGTTTGATCCCCTTCTTAACAGAGTTGGCCATCTTTTCCTCAGTTTGGGCCTTTGCTATTCTGACTGCCTTCCCTGCCTCCTTCTGCTTTAACTGATATTGTTCTCTATCCTGCTCCTTCTGTGTTTCCTTATATTTCTTGAATGCTATCCTTTTCTCCTTAACCTTCCCTGCCACCTCTTTTGAGAACCATAGTGGCTTTTTCCTTTGTTTTGTTTTGTTGATTTGCTGTACTCAAAGGTTTTTTTCCTCTGTGATGGCAGTTCTGATTTTCCCCATTGTTCTTCCATTCCTGCTTCTTGCCTGTTTGCTAGTGCTTTTCTGAGGCGCTCTCCATTTTGCCAAAGTCAGCCCTCCTAAAGTTCATCACCTTTGCTTTTGTATGGCTTGACGCTACAGCTGTGTTTATTGTGAACCACACTGTTTGGTGGTTGCTTGTTCCCAGATGGCTACCCACTTCTAAATCTGAGATCCTTTCTCCATCCCCGTTTGAGAGTGCCAGGTCTAAGATTGCTCCCTCCTGAGTGGGTTCCAGCACTAGTTATCTGAGGCATTCCCCCAGTAGTGCATCGAGAATGACCCTGCTCTTAGACGTGGCTGCAGTAAAGGTGCTCCAGTTAACATCTGGCATATTCAGATCCCCCATCAACAATATCTCGGAAACAACCTATATTATTTTGAGCAGATCCAATAGACTGAGAGGTCTCCTTCTGCTGGCCATTTTCTTATCTCTCCTTTTTCTGACATTCTAAGGATTACAGCTTCATTTGTTTTTGTTTTATACTTAAAAGTAAAACAGCCCTCCATGGTGCTGCTCAAGAGGCCATGTTGTGAGAAGTAACAGCACCACAGAGGTAGGTGGAGAGCTAGGGAGTGGAGCACTGGGGCAGAGCAGCAAAGCTGCAGCAGTAGCAACAGCAGTCAGTTCCTCACCTCCTTCAGTATCTCCAACCCAACAGCTTCACCCTGGATTAGGACAGTGAGTCAGTGGCAGCACTGTTGGGCAGGTGCTGACTGACAATTACGCTAAACATTTATTTTATTCCGAGAATAAAAAAGGTACCTCTGTCAGTAGCTGAGTTTGCCAAGGGGAAGAGAAATACTCCAAAGTAAAGTATGCACAAGAGGTGGGCCAGGGATCAAAGGGCAGGGCAAAGCCCCAGCAAAAGACTGTCAGGGAGGTAGACATAAGGGCAGAGCAAGGGGCTGGGCAGACCCCTTATAGTAAAGAATACCAGGGAAAGAGACATGTCAGGGCATGCCCCAGTTACCAGATGTTTAAAGTGCAGAAAGCTTTACCAAGCTAAGTTTTTTATTGTATTTTAAATTGATTGTGCCAGACGGCGCTGAGTGAAGTGGTTGAGGCCACACATGTGGGTGGGTGTTACTACTCTCAGGACTTCCCACAGAGGCAGCAGAGATCCAGATCCACAGGAGATGAGGCAACCACCTACAGAGATGGCAGAGAGCCAGCTCCACAGGAACTGCCTCATTGCTAATCCAGAGGCTGATTCCTGCTTTAGTGGCATTTTGAACTTGAGCCTGCCACTTTTCAACATTGTGAATCAATGTTTTCAACTCAGTACAACACTGGAGTTCAGCAGAATAGCTAGGGGTCATGAGGGCTGCTGCTGGACTCTTGCCCTCTCCCTCAATGGTCATTGGAGATTCCTGCCAGTCAAGTCCTGCAAGTCCTGCTCTAACATAGTGGTCTAGGTGGCCCTCTAGCTTCCCTGCCAATCCAGAGACTGAGTCCTGATTTGGGGACATACAGTAGTTCTCTCTGTATTTCAGAGAGGTATCACATGCAGACCCCCTCACTGTAGCCCTCCATGCTAAGGATCACAGCACAAAGGATAACATCTGACTCTAGTCTGCCGGAGTCAGCCGGTAGGCAGCTGGTCTGCTGGTCATTGTGCTCTGGTCTCGCAGTCATCCTTGTGCAGCTCACGTAAGGACTCATTAAGTAAAAGTCAACTGCTCAGGTTGCATAAATAATTCTGTAAGTATGCATTCCATGCTACAGTTCAGTATTTAGCTCTTGGTCATTCTATCTTTCCCCATGGCCCAATTCTTTCCACTGCCATAACTGTGATTGCCAATTAAATGTCATTACTACTTTTAGTGCTGTATCCTGAATATATTTAATTGCTGCCTGTTGTAATTTGCTAATACTGCATTTATATCCTGTTTCCCCTGTTCTTAGTGTCTTACTTCAACCCTGTCTGCTCTAAATGTGTTACTGCGACCTTGCCTGCTTTTTCCCCTTCCCATCATGTGCTTCATTTCTAATGCTCTTCTCACTCTTTCTTTCTCTCTCCATCACATATTGATCACTGCACCAACTCCGTATTCTAGGTCCTCTTTCTTCCCCCACTGTGCTACTCCTACCTTGGCCAGCAGATCCCCCCTTCTTTCCCCCAGCGACCCTCTCTCTCCCTTCTTTTTCTGGCATTTGCACAAACTCCCTGTATAGGGTCCCCTTACCTTTTGCACTACAGTGCTGCTACTTAGGGTTCCCTTATCTTCGTATTACTGTGCTGCTCACCTGTCTACCTGCCTCCTCTCCGTGTACCTACTACCTACCAATCAATTTTTTGCTTTCACTCCTTCCCCCCTTTCAATCTTAGCTCCCTCACCAATTGTCCTTATCACGTTCTGATCTCACAGTCTTCCAGGCTTTCTAATATGCTGTTTATCTCCCTCTCCCTCCTTCCCCTCCTGTTTTCCCTAGCTTCCCTCCCTCCCACTGACTTGTCTTCTCCCTTCCTCCCCTCCCTCTCCCATCCCCTTATCCTACCCTCCCCTACTCCAGCTTTTCCTCTGCCTTGCACTCCTCTGGCTCACTGGTTACTTTCTCCCCTCCTCTTGGCTTCACATTGAAACTCTTAAATCTTTTCTCCCCTCCCACCTCTCCCCCCCACACCCCTCTCTTCCTCTCACTTGCCACGCAAATGCACCTCTGACTCTGTCAAGCTCCTCATATTGTTGCTACTCTTAGTGGCAGGTGATGTAGAGCCCAATCCCAGCCCTGTACACCCTCCCCCCACTTGTCTCCCCAAAGGGTTGAGAGTGTCACATATCAATGCTCGAAGCCTCCTTCCTGAGATCGACCAGCTGCAATCAATCATGGTTAATCTTCAACCAGATGTGCTGATAATCTTGGAGTCCTGGCTATCCCCCAAGAGCCGCAGTTCTGCTGTCACCATCCCTGGGTACCCAGTAGGATCATGCTTCTAACAGTGGTGATGTTGCCTTCTACCTCTCCTCTACCATCCAGTTTGCCCCTGTACTCTCTATCACCTCCCCCTCTGCATATGAACAACTCCTTCTCGAACTCTCTCTCCCTTTCTCTGTCCCAATCTTTGTGGCTGGTGCATATTGCTACCCTAGCCTATCTACCTCATCTGTCACTAAACTCTTGACCACAATCTCCATTCATACCTCATCTGTGGAATTATTCATCCTTGGGGACTTTAATGTCAACTTGCTGTCCTCCTCACAATCTAAATTGTGCCAAAATAATACGTCTCTCAATCTAACTCAACTGATCTCTGACCCAACCTGTCACAATCCTAAATCTCTCAATCACTCCTTGCTGGACTGGGCTCTTACCACTCACTCCTGCTGCACCATAGATGTCAGCACCCTCCAAGATGCTTAGTGACCACCACATGGTCTACTGTGTGTGCAAAATACACCATCCCAAAGCTCCTCCCAAACTCTTCCAGATCCTGTCCTTCTGGTTGCTGGACTCATCCTCCCTACAGGCAGACTTGGTAGCTACTGACTGGTCACCCATCTCCTCTGCCAGCTCCATTAATTCTGCCCTCAACTACTTCAATACCAGATTCCTTACAATTTGGGATCACCATGCCCCCTCAGAACAATCAGGGTCCGAGGTTCCCACATCTCTCGGATTTCTGCAGAGTTATTGGCTTGTTATGTGCATGTGATCTTGCTTGTAAGACTCATAAGCCCTCTGGCTCTCCTGCTGATTTACTTAGGTACCGAGCCCTTCACAATACCTGTACCAGAGTCACTAGGCTTTCCAAGGCTGAGTACTTCACCTCTAATTTCCAGAACAACCTAAACCACCCCTCCAAGTTCTGGAAAGTCATCCACACCTTTCTCCCCCAGCCCAGTCCTCCTCCCCAGTCCTAAATGTGGGAAACATCCCAATTTCTGATACCCTCTCTGTTGCATCCGAGTTCAACTCTCTCTCTTCACCTCCTGTGCCTCTTCCCTTTTCTCTTCTCTCTTCCCTCCTCCCACCTCTTCCCTTACCCAATCTTATTACCTCCTCCCCTTCTCCTTCTCTCCTATTACTACTGTTGACACCTTCAAGGCTCCCCTGGCTCTTAATCCTCTCAAGGGCAACAGCTCCTCAATCTCTCTCCCCCTGCTGTTGCCCTACCTATCACCTCCCTTCTTAACCTCTCTTTCTCCTTTGCCTCTGTCCCTGACACCTGGAAACAGGCCACTGTCATACCCCTTCCAAAAGGAGGAGACTCCACCCAACCTGGCAACTACTGTCCTATCTCCCTGCACCCCACCTTAGCTAAACTATATAACACCTTGTGTTGGCTCAGTTGTCCCTCTTCCTTGACTCCTCCTCTTTCTTCACCCCCTTCCAGTCTGGTTTCCATAAACTCCATTCTACCTTCTCCTCCCTTCTCTGGTTCACTGACTCCATTCTCTCAGACATGGATCATGGTCATATCACCTCAGCCATCTTTATTGATTTGGCCAAAGCCTTTGACACTGTAGCCTACACCCTTTTCCTTGACAAGGTTAAGGCAGTAGGGCTCTCTGACTCCTCAACTAATTGGTTCCACACCTACCTTTTGAGTATGACTCAATCTGTTAGGATTGGAGATTCCCTATCCCCAACCACTCCCTATCAGTACTGGTTTCCCCCAAGGGTCCATCCTTGGCCTGATACTCTTTTCAGTCTTCCTAGATGACCTCCCTGCTGCCTGCCCCACTGCATCAATCCACATGAACACAGATGATACGGTACTATTTACCTCTGGTTCTTCCCCCTCTGATCTGATGGTCAAACTCCAGCTGGACTTCAACAGTGTCCAGCAGCAGTTCTGGTCTAACCAGTTATCACTCAGTGCCAAAAAAATGTTCCCCATGACCTTTGGCACCAGACAGAAGCTCACAATGCTTACTGCCATCCCCTCCTTCCACACCTTGGATGGGGCCACAATTGATGATGTTCCCTCATTTAAGTACATAGGAGTCTGGCTTGACCATCACCTTGACTTTTCTGGGCATGTGAATGCCATCCACAAAAAATGTCACCCTATATTCAGTGCATTATACAGGAATTAAGGGTTGCATTCCTTTTCCTTCCCGCCGAACTATTGTGCAGAAAATGACTCCCCCCCATCTTCGACTTGTGTGATATTTCTACAGTGCCACTCCTAAGACTACCCTAGTAAGACTGGCCCCCCTCTGTCACCCCTTCTGCTGCTTTGCTTTGGACTGCACCCACCATTGCTCCCTTTATTCTTCCTTCTCCCTTCCCTCCTCAGAGGTTAGATGCCTCACTCGCTGTACCTCCTTCGACTTTAAATACTGGCTAAGCTCCCTCCACTTCTAGTTTGCCTCTCTCCTCTCTAGCCCCACCATCCTCTTACACATTTCGGAACCCTGACTATCATCCCTTGTACTCTCTTCAAGAAAGTCATCAGCTGGCCAGGCTGCGTTCTCTTACCATTTCCCCAAACTATGGAATTCTCTCCCCCTAAATATCTTCTCTGCCTCTTTCCAGTGCTCACTCTTCTCTCTACTCCATGCCTTCTCTACCCACACCTGAAGTTGTACCTGATAGCTGTCCCTGCTCCTTCTCTTTTACCTGCTACCCCCACATCCTCCTGATCTTCTCTCGACACCTCTTTGCTATTTCCTTGTTCCCCCTGCACCTTAATCTATTATTCCTCAAAACCCAATGGATGGCTCTCTATACCTTCTCCTTCTCACTGCATTATGCACTTTGTGTATATCTTTGCTACCACAGGATTGCAATTCTCCTCACCACTTGCATTAATTGCACAAATATTGTACACATTGCATGTATGATTGCAAATTAGTGTTGTTCTTTGTCCTTCTACCTGCCATGTAATTATTGCTTGATTGTACACATTACTCTCCTCTTCCTCATCCCCCAGGACGCATCTGGAAATGATCCGTTATCAGCTCAGTATGTCTTTCCTGGTGAAACATTTCAATCAACAAATCAATAAATAAACTGGGGGAGGCCAAGCAAGGCCCAATGTTAGGGCTGCCCATATCATGGATTAGTAAAGTTCCACAGGAGTCAATACTAGGAGTAAGTGTTTTAATGACTACTGAATGTATGCAACCTGTACAATCAACTGCATTTAAAGTGACAGCATGCCTTATTTGAATAACTCTCATTTGAACTGCCTAAACCTGTGTTACTCTATTTACAAAACAAACTGCCTAAACCTGTGTTGCCATTTTGCAAAACAAACTGCTAAATCTGTGCTGTGCCCTATTTGCAGAATAAACTGCCTAAACCTGTGTTGCAGTGTTGCACATGAACTGCTAAAACATGTGAGGTTTTCTGTTCATCCTAAACATAATGGGCAAGATTTTCCAATGCTTGTGAATGTCTCAAGCTCCAGGTGCGCTGTATATACGGCACATGGAGCTTGCGGCATTCACCCTCCAGCAGTCGGGATTTTCTATCCCTTGTGGCAATTGCCACAAGCTAGACCAGCTTTTATGGTCTAGCTTGTGGCAATCCCAAAGGACCTTTTTTACAGAGCTTATGCCAGATATGTGGTGCAAGCTGCCGTATATTGCTGAAACTGTTGCAGCTGTGCCCGAGATTGTAAATTAGACGCAGCTGTGGCCAAGAGGTTTTGCTCACCACCAGATCCTAAGTGCCATACCCTTCTTATACATGAGTCCATGGCTTTAAATACCCCTCTCTTGATGGCTGCTCATAATTCCTCCACCCCCTGCACATCCCCTATCCTCAACATTTCTTCCCCAGCTACCTTCTTCATTCCATGAAAGTCAGCTTTTCTGAAGTCCATTACCTTGGTTCTTGTCCTAACCCTCTCCCTGCCTGCTCTCACCCTGAACCTGACAGCCCTGTGGTCACTGGTGCCAAGCTCTTCCACCACCTCCACCTCCTCCACACTGTCCCCATTTGTGAGGACCACTTCCAACAGGTTTACACCCCTAGTGGTCTCACTGACCCTTTGTTGCTGGAATTTTCCCTGAAGAGCCTCTAAGATGCCCCTGCTCCTTGCGGAGATTGCTGTCTGGGCCTCCCAGTTGATGTCCAGAAGGTTTAAGTCCCCAACTAGCACAATTTCCCCTTTCTGTGCCATCCTCGCTACTGATTCTACAAAGTGTCTATCCCCTTCCTCCCCCTGCATAGGAGGCCTATAGACTACCCCAATACGCAGGTTTTCCCCCTGTCCCCTGTCTAGGGTGACACACATTATCTCTGCTTCCCCCTCCTCATCCTGCCCTTCCATGGCCCCAATCCCTTCTCTGATATATAATGTCACCCCTCCCCCCATTTCCCCTCCCAATCTTTCCTAAACAACCAATACCCTGGGATCACCGTCTCCCAGGCATAGTGCTCTTTCCACCAAGTCTCACTCACTGCTACAATGTCTAGGTTCTCCTCCATCATGGTGGCCTCCAGTTCTCCCATTTTGTTCCCCAGGCTCCTGGCATTTGCAACCAAAGCCCTTCAACATGTAGCCCCATCCTGTCCTTCCCTGCTGCTAAGTGTTCCCTCGATGAGTGTTGTGACTTGGGGGCTGATAGCCTCTCTCCTCTGCCTCACATAAGGCTGGCTCTGTCCTTAGCCACCTCCCCTTATTTAGTTTAAATTGAACTTCCTTGCCATGAAGTTCCCCAGTTTACTCCTTAGTGCAGCTGCCCCTGAAGAGCTCAGGTGCAGCCTGTCTTGGGCATACAGTCCCTCCTCCTCCCATGTAGAGCCCCAGTCACCTATCCAGCTAAACCCCATCCAACTGCACCAACCTTGTAGTCAATTGTTGAATGCCCTTATCTTCTCCTTTCTGGGTGTGTTCGCTCTTGGTACTGGCAACACCTCAGAGAAGGAAATGGAAGGAAAACAGTGTTGCTCCTACAGAACCTAGCAAGTTCCTCAAACCTTGCCTGTACCTCCATCAGACTGTTCCCTTCCAAGTCATTTGTGCCCAGGTGAAACACCAGATGTGTCCTTTCATCCTGCTTAGCTCAGGAAGGAATATGATGCCTCACCTCCTGCACCATCATCCCTGGCATGCACTGTACCCATACTGCATTGTTTTTTGCTCCCTTCCTTCCATATTTTAGCCCCTTAATTATTGAGTCCCCCAAGAGTGCCACTCTACTGCCCCCACTTCATGGGTGTCCTTTTGGCCTCTAGCTTTGTGTCGCGGGGTTTGGCTCCCTTTGGACTCCTCCTCACATTCCATCCTGACTTGGTTTCTGCTCCTGCTCATCTTTTGTTCCCCATCACCTAGCCTATCCTGATTTTTACCCACACCCAGCATCTGTACCTCTTCACCCTGTCCCTTTAGCCTTTCATCAGACTCCACCCTCCTGTACCTCTTCATCCCTTGTACTTCTACCTGGCTTTCTTCATCCCTGCAGACCCCTTCTGCATCACTGCTTGAACATGATCCAATTTCACCTGATCCCCTTCTAACTGCTCCTGGCCTTCCTTGTCTGCATCACTGTTTTGAGATTGTGCCAACTGTGCTTGATCCCCCTCCAACTGTTCCTGTCCTGCTCATCTTTGCAAAAGGTTTTGAGCACCGTACCCCACTTGGGGAAGTCTTCCTCCTTACCACCTACCCTGTCTGCATATTTCCCCTCTCCTGCACCCTGCCCGGTGCATGCCCCAGCCTCCTATTGCAGCTCCTACCCTGCAGGGTTTCCTCCAGTTCATTTTCAGCCTCCCAGGAGCTCAACTCCAGCTCTTCCAGTGCTTCCTTCCTGCCCCATTTCTTATGCTACAGTTCCCCTAGTGCCACCTTTTGGTGTGTCCCTAATGTGCTCGTCCCCTTCTCCACCACTTCTCCTGCATGCGATGTGCCTGCCCCCTCCTCTTCCCCCCCACGTCCCCCAGCTGCTCTGCACCCCCCTTCTCTGATGGCCCCTGCCGGACCTCTTCCTCTCCAATGTCCTTGACTAGAATACCTAGGAGGTCAAAACTATTTGTTACTTCCAACCTCTGGCCCATTTCATCTATGCCTGCATTGTCCTTCATACTGGGCATCTGTGTGCCTTTTCCTGAGCCTACTGTCTTCCACTCCTCCTGATCCCTGGTTGACCCCTTTTCTCTAGCTACAGGTGTCATTTCTGTGCCTCTAGGCTTCCTGCTGTCAGTTCCCACTGACCCCTTTCCTCCTGTCTTGGGCATCCCTGTCCCAAATCTGGACTTGCTATTATCTGTTACCACCTCTGGTCTATCCCCCTCTGGAACCCCTTCCATCCTTTCCCTCCCAAGCCCTTGACTTCTGGAACAGTATATCTGATCCTCCAGTGAATTCACTCAGCCCTTCCCACTCATTCCTTGGCTTATACCGTCCCTGTCTCTCTACCCACTTTCCCCAGCTTCCCCCAATTTAACCCCCACCTTAGCCCCGTCACTTCCTCTCTCAGCTGAGTGAGCTGCTTACACATCATAGAACCCCTCATCCTCCAAGCCCAATTTAGGATCATAGCCGTTCCACAGCCACTGCACCCCACCACCCTGCCAAAGATCCCCCTTCCTTGGTCGCCCCTTCCTCTGTGCTGCCCTACCATTTCTTCCGTGATAGTTAGATACAGGCCTAAAATCACCCTGATGTATTTTTTGGGCCCCCCGACCCTCACCACCTCCTCAGTTCCAACCCACAGTCAAGACTTTTTAGAAATAATAAAGCATGTGCAAACCATAGGCATCAAGAATTAATAACCATAGCCACCACGTTCAAGTCCAGGTCACCAAGTTCAAGTCCAAATCCCCAGCACCTCCAGCGTCAGTAGCCCAAGATTAAGTTCCCAGCACTTCTAGTGTCAGTAGTCTTGACCCGTTCATTTCACCTCAAATCAAGCCCAAGTCCCCAGCACCAGTAGTCCAAGATCAAGTTCCCAGCACCTCCAGTGTCAGTAGTCTCGACCCAGTTCATTTCACCTCAATTTCAGCTCTTTTGTGAAGGATTTCTTAGTGTCTGTGTCAATTTCCCATATCCACCGAGGTTGAAGTCCAAGTTTCCTGTGGAGAAATGCAGGACCCAGTTCCTTTGCTGCAAACCAGCTCCTCACAGTGATATCCTTAGCTCAGGACGCTCCTTACTCCCACTTTTAGTCCTTCTATTGGTCTGGCTGGCTATTTTTAAAGCCTGCCACCTTGGCACCTCTCTCCCTGATTGGCCTGATCCTACACTGCTGTCTGCGGTTGGCCAGCCGTCCCTGCTTCAGTCACCGGACTGCCACCTGTGCCCCTTGCTAGTTCAGCTCCAAACAGCTCAGCTCTCTTTTCTCTGATCACCGACCTCAACCCCACTGCTGACTGCAGCCACAGCTCCATGCAACTCTCCACTCTTCTTTCTCTGGTCACCGACAGTGACCCGCTCCCCCGCTGATGACACAGCTAACAAATACAGGAATGCACAGTCCAGTTTCTTTCTGTGCAACCTGGGCTATTGGTACAACTTATGACAGAGGTCACCCAGGGTCACAGCTAGGCAGGGATTGACAAGAGGCTTTGGCTATGCAAGACCTTGCAGGCATGCACTCCCCTGCCCCATTACATAGATAGCCTGGGGCACACTTACTCAAGTACAAGTGCAGGATGTGAAATTCTTTTGTCCTTTTGCTTCCTTTGTTATTTAAAGAGGTTGTTTGAAAGCCCACAAATAGATCCCTTAGGAGCAAGCCAGACAAAAATGTGGATTCGAATAGGACCCAGAGTCACTGGAGTTTGTCAGATCTAGTTGCTTGACTTCTGTTTTGCTTGGGATAGCTTCCAAAAAGTTGATTTTAAACTGAAAATGCAAATACCTTGTGGTGATGCTTTGCAGAAATCCAGTCCAGGAGACCTTCACAGATGTAGTGAGCAAGAATGGTGTAGTTACTCCAAGCTGAAAATCTTGTAAATCCCCAAAAATTAAGCTACAGACACAGACAAACACAAACAGCCACCCACACAGACCCAGGAGGTGGAGCTTATATGTATGTCTGTATGTGTGTGTGTGTGTGTGTGTGTGTATATATATATATATTTATATATATAGTGGCAAAAACTCTGTTTAATCTCAGTGCAGGTTGTTCCACAGTGACAAAAGTGAGGAAATTCGATGTTAGGGTTTCACCCTTTCCACCCACCCCCACCAACAGGCATTGGGGTGTGAGTTGGGAGTTGTCAGTCCTAACTCTCACCCCATCCCATGTAAACAAGCTGCGGTGGTGCAGTATAGGAGAATAGGTGAGAGGACTGACGACCCCAACGCATACACCATGCCTATTGGTGATGGGGTGGGTGGGTGGAAGGGGGTGGAAACCCTCAATATCGAATTTCTTTGCTTTCGGTCATCACTGTGGAACAACCCTAACTGATGCATTAAACAGAGTTTTTTGCCATGCATTTCCCTTCTTTTTGAGAATGTGCACTAGAAATAGTTAAATAACGGTAACACAAATGCAAGCACAAACGGTAATGCACATCTTGATGCAAATGACAACGGTAACATAAACAGTAATAGAAATGCAAGTGCAAACATTACTGAAAACAGAAACGTAAATGCAAGCATGTGTGCAAACACAAATCATAATGCGCACGGTCATGGTAACGCAATTTCAAATGCAAATGCTGATGGTAACACCAATGATAACACCAAAGGAAACGCAAACAGGAAATGCAAACAGAAGTGCATATGCAAACGCAAACAGTAATGCACACGGGGACACAAACATAAACGATAATGCAAACGGTAATAGAAATGCAAGCGTAAATGGCAATGGAAACAGAAATGCAAACGCAAGCGGGTACGGAAATGCAAACCGTAACAGACACGGTCACAGTAATGCAATTGGAAATGCAAAATGGTAATGGTAACAGCAACGATAATGCCAAAGGAAAGACAAACACAAACGGAAGCGCGTACGCAAACACAAATGGTAATGCACATGGTGATGCAAAATGATACACAAACAGAAACAGCAGTGGAAATGCAAATGGTAACGGTAACGCAAAAGGAAGTGCAAAGGAAAACGCAAAGCGAAATGCACACAGTGGCGTACATGGGAACGCTAACACAAACGGGTACAGAAACGCAAGTGGGAATGCTAACTGTAACAGTAATGGAGGCGCACATCCTGTTTTTGTCCAACAGCTGCATAGAGAAACACTGTGAGTACAAAGAATGTATGCATAATAATGCGCCCCGGAGCAGAAAATGAGCACTTGGAATACTAAATTGCTTATATCTCAGGAACCATATGACGTAGAAAAAAAATTAAAATTTCATATGATTTATGACTTTCCTGGATAGTTTTGTACTTTGCCCCCTAGTGGGGGCTAAGCATTTTTCTGATGAAAAGTATGTATCTCAAAGCTTTTCTGAGATACGGATCCCACAAGGCACGGTGGACACCACAATGTTAGTCTATGGGGAAAAGCGTAAACTTCTGAGTCGTAACTTTGTATCCCTGCAATATTTTGTCACCAAACCACTGAAAGGCACATCGGTGGGATGTTGGCTTTCTTCCCTCCAAATTTCAGCCCAAAAGACCTAACCATTCTTTTGCAGCAGGGTGGCAAAGAATTCCTGTTATTTTGGCCATAGTGTCGCAAAGCAGTGTCGCACATCATGACACTTTCGCAAAAAAAATATGAAAGCGTCGCAGTTCGATAACTACTCTATGACACTACAGATTACTAAATTTAAAAACATATTTCTGTGGTGTTTAACCCCCAAAAAGACATGGCTAGCATCCTCAGGGTTTGACTAGGTGAACACAAAAATAATTGTGTCCCTAGAGGGTCCCAACTTAAATGCCAAGCATTTTGTGGCCACTAACTGAAAAAATGGTTGACTCATGACACTATAGGGGTCATTTGCGACACTAATAACTGCATTTGCAACACCGTTGAACTTTTTGTTAACTTTTCCCATTGACTATAATGGAAACTTGTTTTTTGAATAACTTTTGAACCGTGTAATATTTTTTTATGAAATCTTCGGAAGGCACATCGGGGACCCTGGTTGCATGTTCTCTGAAGTTTTCAGACTGGTCACATAAACCATGCAAGCAAAGAATGCGCAAAAAAGCATAAATGCTCTACAGAATGTCGCTTTATAACTCCACAACCATATATATATATATATATATACACACACACACATATATATACATATACATGCCTTTGGGTACTCCTGACACAATAAGAGCCAGAGTTGATTTAAACCCATTAATGTATACCATCTGTTTCCACCTCTTTAAATATGACTCAAATCAGTCCACAGCACCACCTATAACTCCCACCTGTTGTAGCCTGGATAGGAGGATACCGTGGTCCATGGTATCAAAACGCCTTGGATAAGTCAATAAAAATAGCTCCAACAGGCCTCCTCCTGACCAGAGCCTCCAGAAAATCCTCAGTGACCTTTATAAGGGTTGAAGTGATGCTGTGGAGTGGTCTGAAACCCAACTGGCAATTACTCAGTAGGTTTTCTGTTTCCAAAAAATCCTTCAACTGAGTGCATACAAGGTCTTTCAAATACAGTATTTTGGATACTATGGATAAAAGAGAGATGGGGTGATAGTTTTCTATTTTATTTATTGGCCCAGATTTATAGATAGGGACAACCAAAGCACTCTTCCATTTTTGTGGGTAAATTCCAGGAACCATAGACAAATTAAATAACTCTGCCAAAGGGATTGCTATTATCCGGCTGTGTATTTCAATAACAAAGCGGGATGCCATCCATTCCACCTGATTTTTTAATATCTGTTTTTAGGAATTCATCACAAACTTGTGCCATTGTAACCTATTTAAATTTAAAGGCATTTGTAAACTGCGGTAGTTCCTGATGCTGTTGATTACTTATTTGCCTACAGTTTTGTCCCAGGGCTTCAGTTCCCGTGTTAATAAAATATTCATTAAATTTATTTATTACAGATTCATTTAAAGGAACCTCTTCTCCATCTATTTCGTAGTAATTTGAAATGTCTACATTGTGGTATCCCTGGAGTTTCTTTATTAACTTCCAAAATCCCCTAGGGTCTGTTTTTATGTTACTTGCCAGATTATTTTTATAATATTCTTGTTTTATTTTCTCATCTCCTTAGTACATTCATTTCTTAATTGTTTGTACTGGTTCCAATCATGGATATCATTTGTACGTTTTGCTTTTTTCCAAATATTCTGTTTGACTCTTTATTTTATGCAAATGAGAATTATACCGGGGGAGTTCTTGTACTTTATTTTTGTAGTTCATACAGGAGCAAATTTATTACAGCTATCCATAAATTCCTGACTAATAAAATCCCAGACCTCATCCACATTTGGAATCATCCCAATCCTCCCCCAGTTTGTAGATTCCAATTCAATCATGAAAGTAATGTAATCAAACTTTTTATACAATCTAAGTTAGCAGTTTTACTAATATCTTTGTTCTTGATCATTGTCCTAATACAAAAAGTTACTTGATGTTCTGAAAATGAGTCTGATTACACCACAGAGGAGACACAACATTTAGGATTAGTTGTTAATATAATGCCCAACAGTGAGGTGACCAGATGGTCCCTATCGTTTAATCTAATGTAATCTGTTATAAACTGTGTGTGACAACCCCAAATTACATTTCAAATCTATTAGGTCATGGCACCTTTGCAATAAACTACCCTACATTTTTGTGTATCTGACTTTACATCACTTCAAAGCTTGGTAACTATGTTTCTGCTACACAGTAACCAGATGTCTTCTGTAAGTTCCTATGGACTGCCCAGGTGTCATACCAATTGAAGACTGACTCTGCACATCCACTGGTGTCACCCAGTCCGTTTTGGACTATAACTTGGGGCAGTTGACCCAGTTAGAGTTAGGGATTAGTCAGGACATGCCCCTCTAGCTACTCTGCCAAGCCATGTCTCTACCCTGTTAAGGAAGTTTAGTAGCTGATCTGTCTTAGCTAAGGACACCAACATGCAGTGGGGTAGGAGTTACTTGTTTCAAGTACAATGAAAGTAGCCCGATTCAGGAGTGATGAAAACTCAAGATATCTGGATTACAAATTTGCATATTCATTACAGCCTTGTGTAGTGGTCTGCCACAACCTCCCTACCAATGCCCATAGGGTCTTGTGAAGGAACCCAGTTGTTCTGTTTGATCAGCAGTCTGCCATGAGCCATTCACCAATGCAGAAGTCTTGAAGTGCCTTTGGCTTGGTGGCTGACATGACCTTTCCCAGGCAGTTAAGTCTTCAAATCAGGGAATGAAGTGTACACTCTGGTGATGCCCCCTTTTCTGAGTAAAGTTTTTCTGGTCCCTCCTGGAGGCACATTTCTTCATCTCATTCTGGTGCACTTTCCCTTGAAATTCCCCTCTTGTGCACATCCCTTTGTTTGTTGAGACCACCTGCAGGCCATCACTCTCATCTTCTTTAAAGGTTAACTGGATTACTATTTTGGGTTACCCCAGGCCAGGGTCATAGAGTTTTATAATTCTTGAAATTGTCTTAGAGTATAGCAATGATCTAAAGTTTTAGAATTCTTGACATTGTCTGAGAGTATAGCCTTCTATAGTATTACAGTCTTACCATTGGCTCAGTTTTTATGTGATTTATTGTGACACTTGTACTCACCTACCTTCTAATAAAATCTTTTGAATGCATCTCAAGACATGCCTATCTCTCCTTGCAAGTCAGACAAACATCAGGTCTGAGCAAACATAATAGAACCTGTAGATCAGTTGAAGGTGGCACAAGGTGTCCCATCACACTTTTATGGAGTCATTAAAGGTACTGTATAGTATCCAGACCAGTTGTACAAAGGCAGTGCCGTACTGTGCAACCTGGGAGATGGGGATTTCTGCAGGATTCCCAGACCTCCACAATGGAAATGGCTGGTGGCTGGGGGTAGCTCTGAAGTGAGAGGCTCAGTGTATGTGGAGGGAAGGCACAAACCATCCAGCAATTGTACATCCCCTACTTGGCAAACAAGGATCAACACTAGATTGAGAAAACAGTTGCTCACCTACCCTCCAAGCCAGAGCAAGGCTTCAGACACAGTGATCAAGAACATTGGGGTGGGGGCAAGGAGAACCAGAGGGGAAAAAGATTTAATAATAAAAAACATTATAATACATAGTTAGCATGTTTTTTCTGTGATTTGAAAAGGTTGTTCACATGTTATACTGAGAACAACTTTTTCAAAATGTTTAAAATGACTTTTCTCAGCTGCTGCAATCAGACTCATGCTCTCACTGTGGAACAATAGCTAACTAGAGTGCAAACTGAGCTGCAGTCTCTTGATAAAGCATTTTTGAATGTGAAATGTACATTGACGGGGTATGTGTGCTTTTTGTATTCAATAAATATTGTTTTAAATGTGCTCTAGTGTTGGGCTTTCTTATGTGGTAGAGTTGTAGCTGAAGGTTTCCATTATGAGCTGCAGTCTCACCTGATTCATTCAGAACAATGTGCTGAGTAAAACCATGGTTTTAGTGTTTAAGAGCATGCTAACTCTCGTACTCTACAAAATAACACACCAAAATGTTAAGAACTTTCTGTTTCTTACTCCTCGTTTGTGTTGTACTGAGGCACTCAAGCTTCGCTCTCTTGCCTCAGTGATGTCATACCACTAACAAGGTGTGTGAACCAACTTGTTCATAACACTTTGGTGTTAATTATTCTCAATATAAAACAGTCAGTAAAAAATATACTGTATGACAAGCAGATTCAATAGCCTGTTTTGATTTAACAGAAAACACTACATGTTTGGTGTGGATTGTATTGCTTTGACTCTTACCTGTAGGTGGTTGATATAATCCCTGATGGTTCCACCAGTTTACTTCAAATGCATAAAAGCAAAATATGATCCAGAGGTCTAGAAACACTGGGCAGAGACTGTTCAGCTGATCTGCCAACCAGAAATCAGCAAATTCCACTTTATGGAAGGGAGCAGTTACTATTCTATACTGTGTAAAGAAACAAAATACAATAAATTATGTTATTAGTCATCAGCAGATGTCTTCTCTTCTGCCTACCCAATTTACCCCATGGGTGTATTTTTGCTTCTGATAGGGAAACAAAGGCTAGGGATTAAGGTAAAGTCCTAGCCATAGAAACATAGTCGAATGGTGGGCACTTGAATTTGCTTCTACTTGATAAACCACTCTTTTACAAATGTAAAGCTGTGGGCTCTGGGTTACTTGTGTTGTGTGTTTAGCTTAAACCACTGCCTTCAGAAGCATTGTCACCTACCATTGTTTAAGAAAAAGGAAGCGCTTCTATAGATTCTTGGAGCAATAAATTCTATTCTAGTCTTTTTAGTGACTGTTGAAAACACAGGGTGGGATATTCAGATCGCGCCAGGCAGGGGCGCAAGCCTGCGCGCAGTGCAACTGGGCTGTGCCAGGGCATGGACCAGATGATATTCAATGGTGCTGCACCATGGCTCAGCACTGTTGAATATGGCACTGGGAGCACCCACACTGTGCCAGCACAAGTGGCAGGTGAGGAGCAAGGGGCTGTGTCAGTGCAAGTGCAGATGCGCTAGGCGCAGCAAGAGTGATATTCAGACATGAGCATGCAAGTGAGGCCATTATGAATGCAAGGAGCAAATGGGGCCATTTCATGTCATTATGACACCATTTGCATGCAGGTGTGCCGATCCCTGGCGACTTGCGCCTGGTGCCCTGCCAGGCTGCAGCCATAGGGGACCGACGCCCCCTGCCCCTTGGTGAGCAATGTGCCCCAATGCCTGATCGCGGGCCGTAGTTAAAGTTACATCCCTGGTGGTCCAGTGGACCCTACCTCATTGCCTGATCGTGGGCTTTAGATAAAATAAACCCCCCTGGTGGTCCAGTGGACCTGCTCCCCTGCTCGATTGTGGGCTTTTGTTATATTAAATCCCCCTGGTGGTCCAGTGGACCTGATCCTCAGCCCAATCATGGGCAAATGATATAATATTTCCCTGGTGGTCCAGTGGACCCAATCCTCAGCCCGATCATGGACTTTAGTTGTTAATATAATCTCTGGTGGGCCAGTGATACCCCATTCCCACCTGCCCACTCAGACCCACCACCCTGCTCCCCTGGCCAGCGCGGGTGGCGCTCCCCACCCACAAGTGCCTGGCTGCCTGCCCGACTGACAGCGTACAGTACAGCTGTATACATTGGTCCCCTCATTGGGCCAATAGGCATGCAGACTATATCATTATTATTAGTCCCAAAATGTGAATGGTTCATTCACATTTCGATTATGTAGTACAGCACGGTGTCTGCACGCCCATTGGCCCATGCAGGGGACCAATGGGCATACAGCCGCATTGTACACTGTCAGTCGGTGGGTGGCCAGGCGGCTAGCGGTGGGGAGCTGCCACACCGCTGATGGGCAGTCCCCTGCATTTGCGTAATCGGTGATACATTACTGGTGCACCCCTGCATCGGGATTTGAGCAGCGCAAATCCCCTTTGAATATCACGTCTGGCACATCAGTGGGTTGCGCATGGTAACACTGTTGCACCATGTGCAACCCTTTGAATATCTCACCCACAGCTTTCTGTAAGTTACATTAATTTTCCACTTTGAATTCATTTATGTATCAAAGCAGCGGTATTTGTTAGCAGAGTGAATGTTGTCATACAGTTTTTAGTACTGTAACATTGCATTTATAGCAAAAAAAAATCAATATCTATTTTTCTTTTCACTGTATTTAATTCCTGAACTTAGATGTGGGGTTTGAAGTTTTTAAATGTGACTGCTCCCTGGCGACATCCACTATGAATAAATAAAATATTATGATCTGTTGTTACGCAGTTTACCATCACAAATATGTGCCAGCACCTTTCTAATAAATCCACAGTATGAACCATCCACATAAAGTTAAAAAGTAACCATGGAGGAAGGGATTCTTAAATAAATTGCCAGTGGATCTTCAATAACATGAGCCATGAATTACAAAATAAGTAGAAAAAGCTGTTTTTAAAATATCACAAAGACATTGCAACATACTGATGGTGAATCTAATTATGTCAGAGATATATTATTGCTTAAAAAGCTATGTGATTATTTTTTTCTGGCAAATACTACTGCTTTAAGAATATCTAGACAGGGTAACTCATTGGACATAAAACAAGTATGATTTCTTGAAGATGTTATGGCAATGAGTCTTTGTATGCAAATAAATTTAACCAACAGCAGTGAAAAATTATTCATCACACAGAAATTGAGATAAAATGCATGCTGGGAGATATAAGCACATATGTAATATACTGTACTTAATATAGATAAGTGCCAACAATAAACAGCCACCAAATGAGTAATACTACTCTTACAAGCTATTAAAATATTTCTGTTTAAAGTACTGGTTGATTTTAGCCTTGTGTATGTGGAAACTTCTGGCCTACCTAATTTCCAGTTGTAGTGAACATCACATCATAGCACCTTGAGAGGCCATTTTTTTGTTTGAATTGATATTAATGTTTGTGATTTGAAAGTTACCTCTCTTAATGGATGTGGTTGGAGGTTTATTGTCATTGTAGACCTTGAAAACTTGTTAAGTAGGACGGAAGACAGGAGTGAAATATGACATTAGTACATGAGAAAAAAAGGTGAATTTGATGCTTGTATTACAGTGGTTCCTAGTTGTGGTTAATAAACACTGGGGGAGGGGGGCATTCTCAGTCACAATCAATGTGTGAAATGGTTGCTGTGACCACATAGCACCACTGGTGACTTGGTGAAGCCTGTTGAGCTATGCTCAACGATTGACCCAGACTATTTCTGCAGAGGGATTTACAAAGGCATGGTGACCTTTGGAAGCCTGATTTCAGCTATCTGTGGCTCCCAGGGTTACTGACTATTAAAACCATGCAGTAACGGGTGACACAATACTGCAAGCATTCAAAGCAGCCTACCAGAAGAGGCCTCCGGAGAAAATTAACTACTGTACCAGGAAGTTGATGAGGGGAATCGCTGGAACTAGGGAGGGAAGTCCTAATAGATACTAGAGATTTACCTAGGGAAGAGGAGTAGGTGAAGGGTCCACGGAACTGCCAGAAAGTTCAGCCATCAGGCAATGAGGGTCTGGAATGACTGTCCCATTGGGCCCTTAAAGGTATGGCGTTAGGGAAGGGGAGACCTTCAGGCACAACACCAGTTTGCTAGTTAGATTAACTGGCTTGCAGACTGACCTCATTTAAGCACTACCCAGCATGTCTGTGGGTTCAAACTCCAACTGTACCCTCTAACATGTGGATCTCCTGCTCACTGTGAGAGTCATCTACATTTCTGTATAGTGCTATCCTGATGGCTGGGTACATCACACTGGAATATGAAATCAGAGTTGCTTATATGGTGCATTATCCACATTGTTTACACTCCACTGGACAGATTAGCTATGTGACGATTAACCTTATCTGGGGTAGATCTGCTCTGGAGAGAATGTTTTGGATAGTTTGTGGCCAATCCTGAATTAATTATCCTGCTGTCAATATTTGTCTGGGTTACCCATATGGGACACAAATACACTGAATTGCTAGTAAGAAGTTGAATTTAGTGGTGAAGTACCAACAAGGTATCTACAGTTGCAAATGTCATATCATGGGAGTTCACACAATGGTGATGACAGAAGCCAGGGTTGGTAGGAGTGCAGACCAGTTGACTGGTACCAGTGTTAGCAAAGTAAAAGCACTAGAACATTACTTGTGAGTGTCATTTTGGTGGCAGGATGAAGTGTGCTAGAAGGAGGAGGAGTAGTCAAGGTCACATAAAGGAGGGGAAAGAGTTTGTTGGGCATGGTTATGGTGATACATAGAGGACTTAAAAATAAAATCAAGTCAGTGAGGTAGTCACGGTACACAGAAGAGCATGCACCGAAAAATTTGGACAGTGAGCAGGGCATGAATTCATATATTGCTTCACTAAATGCAAAGGAAATGAAAATGAGTAAGGGTATTTGCCTCCACCCCAAAACAGGTTGCCTATGACATAAGGAAAAAAGTAAATACTGCAACATTGAAGAATAATAGTGGTGAGCAGTCTGATTATTTATTATTTTATTATTAATTTTTCATTTTTCCAGTTCATGTTCATGTTCATAAAAGAAACATGATGAAGAAACAGAAGAAAGACTGAAGTGAATGGGCATCTGTGAAGAAGACATATGTTGTGGAATAGTTAGATGAACAAATCCCAAAATAATTTTTGACAGCTGGCTGTATATTACAGTTATGAAGGTAGAAGTTCAGTGGGTGACTGAAGTATGGCAAACATGAAATGGCTTGTGGTCATATGACTAAGCCCCCAAATACCTGATGACAGTTGGCTTAATTATACAGTAATGGAGTGAGGGGTCCAGTGATTAAAGTACTGTACAGCAAATGAGAAATGGAATGTGGTTGTGTGAAGCCCCTTAAATCATTGATGGTAGCTGACTGAATAACATAAAAATGGCGGCAGGGACCCAATGAGTGAGGGGGCCAATGAGTGATGGGTTGTGGTTGTGTGCTATTCTCACTCCAGTTGATAACAGCTTGCTGAATAATTCATTAATGGAGGCAGGTACCCAGAAACTGAAGTGGAGCAAATGAGAGATGGCTTGTGGTCAAACAGTAAAAAAATATTCTAAAATAAATAAGAAAAAAAAAGCAGAAGTCTGACAAACAACAAGATCAAAGAATCATATACCCTCTAGAGCTGTGCCAAAATTTGGGCAACACAGACATGCTCTTAAGCACACACACGCATGCATGCACACACACACACACACACACACACAAAGAAAAACTCCCAGTTCTCTAGAATAAACTATGTCTTTTCTTCTAAATCACTTATTACAGCCCTAACTGGAATAAAGATAGACTCAATATTATTTTCAGACCATGCAATGCTACAGGCAGATATTATCATAATAAATCCTGATAAGTTATATATATATATATATATATATATATATATATATATATATATATAGATAGATATATATATCTATATATATCTATATATATGTATGTGTGTGTGTGTGTGTGTACAGAACTGGAGAGACTTGCATCACCTCTATAATAATGGCCTGTAACTCCTTAAATAACTAATAAAATGTTTCCATTCTAATACTCCCTAGTATTGTACTCAATAAGGACATACTGTAAATAACATCAGCCTCTGTTGTGTTGCTGTTTTGCTGTGGACCCATCTGGAGTGCCACATTTCCCCCTTAAGAAAGATGCCATTTTGTGACATTGTTCCATGTCACTCATAGAGTGCCTCATTTCAGTCTCAACATTTACATTTTAAAGAAAAGAAGTTGTATGCTAGTACCTCATAGTTAGCTCTTGTGCTTCTTAAAACTTTCTTATTTCTAAATTTATAATTTATGTAGTTTTATATGCTTTTTTTCCCCTGGTAACGTATGAACCAGTGGTGTCCCCCTACAGTATTTTCAGGACTTGTATAGCCCTGGTTTTCAAATAGCTTTTTTTCTAATAAAACCCCCCAATTGCAGTGCCTCTGACTCTCCTTAACATCATTTCTATTTTTTTCTTTACTTTGTGGTATTCATGATGTTTTAATTAAATTTTTGGCTCTTCCTCCCTTGGCGTCCCCTTTTATGTACAAGACTATGGGTCCAAAAATTCTCCACAACACCAGCGGTCCATTTGCAGAACTAAAAGCACTTGTCTGTGTTGTTGCTGAACCTTTGACGGTCTTAAAAGCCCAACACCTGCCCAAGCAACTTCCTTTCTACTTCTCATCCCGGTGAGTGTTTTTCTTGGTGTCTCCATTCCTCTCACTGTTACATACATGACTTGTTGTGGTGTCACTGTTACATACAAGATTTTTTATGAAAAAAACAGCTTTTAAATAAATTACACCAAATAATTAGGACAATAAGTGGTGTCTAACTTTTCAGCCAAGGTTTAAATTGCTGAGTAAGAAAAAAAGAGCTATAAAACAAACAGATACGGTCAGCAGGTAAACTTTGACACCTCTGAAGAAAATGCATTCAAAAGTAAATGTTTAAACGTAACTATGGTTGCATTATGTACATTAACAAAAATGTTTCTTGTTGCAGGACTATATCAGATAGTTACATTTATATTGTTGCTTTTGTTGGGCCCCTGTTAACCACATGACTTGATGTGGTGTCACTGTTACATACATGACTTCTTATGAAAAAAATATTTTTGAATAAATTGCACTGAATAATTAGGAAACTCAGTGGTGTCTAACTTATACACAAAGGTTCATATAGCTGATTAAGAAAAAATGAACTGTAAAAACAAACAGATGCAATCATCAGGTAAATGTTGACACGCCCAGTGAAAACTCATTCAAAAGTAAATGTTTAAAGATAACTATGGTTGCTTTATGTACATTAACATAAGTATTTCTTATAGTAGGACTTGGTTGGATAGTTACACTTACATTGTTGCTTTTGTTGGGTCCCTGTTAACCACATGACTTTATGTGGTGTCATAGAAACATAGGAACATAGACTTTGATGGCAGATAAGGACCACTTGGCCCATCTAGTCTGCCCATTTCCCTACCTACAGGATAGGCCGCAGATCCTAGTTAACCAACAGCCTATTTCTTCCTACCCCCCACAAGAATTGCCTTATGTCTGTCCCATGCATTCTTGAATTCTCCCACAGTTTTAGACCCCACAACCTCCACAGGAAGGCTGTTCCATGCATCCACTACCCTCTCTGTGAAATAATACTTCCTCATATTGCCTCTGAACCACCCCATCTTTAAATTGTGTCCCCTTGTTCTTGCATGTCTCTTTTTCTGAAAGATGCTACCCTCTTGGACTTTGTTGATTCCACTGAGGTACTTAAAAGTTTCTATCATGTCCCCCCTCTCCCTTCTTTCCTCAAGGGTATACATATTAAGCTCCTTTAGTCTCTCCTCATACAGCTTCTCTTGCAGACCCTGCAGCATTTTAGTTGCCCTCCTCTGGACTGCCTCTATCCTGTCTATGTCCTTGCAGAGATGGGGTCTCCAGAACTTGACGCAGTACTCCAGATGGGGTTTCACCAACTGTCTGTACAGAGGGATAACAACTTCCTGTTTTCTGCTGCTGTTGCCTCTCCCTATGCATCCCAGTATACCCCCAGCCCTTCCTACTGCCTTCTCACATTGCTTGCTAACCTTAAGGTCATCTGATATGATTACCCCCAGGTCCCTTTCCTTTTTTGTTGTTGTTACTACCTACCCCCATTGTGTATTCTTCCCCTGGGTTCTTGTTTCCCAGGTGCATTATTTTGCACTTCTTTGCATTGAATCCTAGCTGCCATACTTTGACCATTCCTCCAACCTGCTAAGTCCCTTCATCCTTTCCATACCTCCTTGTGTATCAACCCTGTTGCAGATCTTTGTGTCATCTGCAAAGAGGCATACTTTTCCTTCCAGTCCTCTGCAATGTCACTTATGAAGACATTAAAAGGACTGGACCCAATACTGAACCTCGTGTATCCCGCTAGTAACCCCTCTTTCTTCAGAATGGACTCCATTTACAATTACCTTCTGTGTCCTGTTGTCCAGCCAATGTTTTACTTAGGCTACCACCTGGGACCCACTCCAGGCTGGTTAATTTGACTAATAATCTTTGTGTGGGACTGTGTTAAATGCCTTGCTAAAGTCTAGGTAGGCCATGTCCACAGCCCCTCCCTGGTCTACTATTTTGGTCACCCAGTCAAAGAAATCTATTAGATTTGTCTGACATGACCTTCCGGTCAGAACCCATGCTGCCTTGGGTCCTGTGCCCCACTGGCCTCTAGATACTCAACTATTCTTTCCTTCAGAAGTGACTCCATCACTTTCCCTACCACAGAGGTCAAACTGACAGGTCTGTAGTTTCCTGCCTCTGTCTTGGTCCCACTTTTGTGAAGGAATCACATCCGCCTTCCTCCAGTCCTCAGGTATCACACCATCCTCCCATGATTTATTAAAAAGAGTAGCAGTGGTTTCACTAGTTCCCCTTAATTCTTCTAGAATTCTGGGGTGAATTCCATCAGGCCCCATTGCTTTGTCCACCTTCAGTTTTAGGAGTTCTTGCAGAACCCTTTCTTCTTGAAAGGACTGGGATTGACCCCCATCAAGAGTGCTTCTGTTAATTGGATTAGGCACTTCCCCTCCTCTTTGAATACTGAGCAGAAACATTTATTCAATATCCCTGCTTTTCACTGTCCCCTCTGCCCACCCACCGTTCATTCTATTCAGCCTCACTATCCCTCCCTTTGTCTTTCTACGCTCGCTGATGTACCTATAAAAGGTTTTATCCCCCTTCTTAACCGAGTTGGCTATCTTTTCCTCAGTTTGGGCCTTTGCTATTCTGACTTCCCTCCCTGCTTCCTTCTGCCTTAACTGGTACAGCTCTTTGTCCTGCTCCTTCTGTGTTTCCTTATACTTCCGGAATGCTATCTTTTTCTTCCTGACTTTCACAGCCACCTCTTTTGAGAACCATAGTGGCTTTTTCTTTCATTTTGATTTGTTTATTTGCTTCACACAAAGGCTTGTTGCCTCTGTGATGGCAGTTTTGATGATTCCCCATTGTTGCTCCACACCTCCTTCTAGCCTGTTTGCTAGTGCTTTTCTGAGGCACTCTCCCATCTTGCCAAAGTCAGCCCCCTGAAGTCCAGTACCCTCACTTTTGTATGGCTTGACTCTGTAGCTGAGTTTAACATGAACCACACTGTTTGATGGTCACTTGTTCCCAGATGGCAACCCACTTCTAGATCTGAGATCCTCTCACTGCCCCCTCTTGAGAGCACGAGGTCTAAGATTGCTCCCTCACAAGTGGGTTCCGAAATAAGCTGTCTGAGGCCTGCCACCTGTAGAACATCAAGAATGGCCCTGCTCTTGGATGTGGCTGCAGCAAATGTGCTCCAGTTAACATCTGGCATATTCAGGTCTCCCATCAACAGGATCTCCTTTCTCTGCCATTCTAAGAATGCCTTCTATCATATTCTTGTCCATTCCCTTCCCCTGACATGGGGGTCTGTACACAACCCCTGTGCAGATTGTGGTGCCCTTTCCAATCTCCAAGGTGACCCACAGTGCCTCCTCTCCTCCCTGTTTACTCTTTTGTTCAGTTGCTTTTATCCCTTCCTTTACATAGAGAGCTACTCCTCCCCCTCTTCTCCCCTGCCTGTCTCTCCTGTAGGTTATGTACCCTAGTATGTTAACGTCCTAGTCATGGTTCTCTGTGTACCATGTTTCTGTGACTGCTACGATATCCAGGCATCCCTCTTCCACGTACATGACTTGTTGTGGTGTCACTGTTACATACATGACTTCTTATGAAAAAACTGTTTTTGAATAAATTGCACTGAACAGTTAGGAAACTCAGTGGTGTCTAACTTATCCACCAAGGTTCACATTGCAGATTAAAAAAAGGGGATGGTAAAAACAAATGGATAAAATCAGCAGCAAAACTTTGACATGTCCTGTTTTCACAGCAGTTGCCTAAATATAAATTGTGGTATAATTACAATCAGGTAATGCTTAGAATAAAATAGTGAAATGTTGTGCATTATGGTACCTAAATAGCTCAATAACCATACTAATTTGGAAAAAACTAAGAGAAATTTAAACTGAAAATTCAACAGAAGGGACACTGTGTTACGACGTTACCTGATTCATGTGCTAACTTAAAGACTCATTTTCTTATACTTCCAGATGATGAACTATCTTTATATTTGGTATTAAAGTATTCCATATGCACCCAATGTAACGATGATTTAGTTATGGGATTTAAGTAAAAAAAAATTGGGACATGAATGTCACACTTTGTCTCTCCAGTATCACATACACACTCATATATATATATATATATATATATATGAAGTCATGGGTATTCAACAACGAACTACTCAAAGATGAGTATTTTGTAAAGAAAATTAAAGATGCTATAAAAGAATATTGGAGTTACAATTACACAGAATCAGAATATATCACTAATGTGTGGGATGCATTCAAGGCCACAATTAGGGGTCAAATTATATATCTAGTATGTAAAAATAAAAAAGCTAAAGATGGCTGGCCCGGTGGCACTGAGGGTTGAGGCACTGGACACCACACCTTGTGCCATGCCGGCGACTTGGGTTTGGGAATGATCCTGGGCCTTCGGGGGGTCATTGGGGATGGAGAGGATCAAGTGTCTGGAGGACAGCTCTCCTCTCCCGGGAGGGAAGGGGGTTCTGACTCAGCACTTGACTGGCCTCTGGCAGAAGCCAGAGGCACAGCAAGAGCACAAGCACACAAAGAGGGTCGGGAGTGAGGAATCAGTGGAGACTCCTTGATGTCAAGGCATATCCACTCCCTTAGAACAGGGAAAAATGACACCAGAGTGCAGAGGGAAAGGAGCACCGGGAATGGACCCTAATAGCTGCTGCCTACCTGACCACTGAGGGACCTGATGAAATGATAATTGATCGGGGTATACAGGTCCCACCTCGTACCCACCTGGGGGGTATAGCCATGGCTCCATGGGGGTATTCCGGGAATCCAGGTAAGGCAGCAGTGGGGTAATTCCCTTGGCATCTCCTGACTGAGTGGGGCTCTGGTGTAGGGAGGAGAGGAAAAACTACAATTAAAAAAAAGGCTAAAGAAGAATCTAACAAATTAAACAAAAGGTTGAAATAACTGGATCATTTAAAAATTACAGACTATCACTTATACTACAAAGAATGGTGTGATACTAGGATCAAAAACAAGATTTAATAACTAAAGAAGCAATCAGAATATTTAAAAAAGTTAAAACCATTAAGTATTTAGAAGGGGACAAATTAGGGAAGATCTTAGCCAATCAATTAAGAAAAAAATGAAAATATAATAGCAGCAGTAAATAATAGATACATAGATGCTGTTGGCACATAAGGACCACTAAGCCCATCCAGTCTGCTCGTTTAAGCTCCCTTATGAAGTGCCCATGGACCCTATCTGGTCATTGGCTTTAGCTTTTTCATCTTATCTCTATTATTCCTTTGTTTCTGTCCCCTGCATGTTTGATCCCAGCCACTGTACGGGCTGCCACCACCTCTTGGGGCAGGCTATTCCATGCAACCACCACCCTTTCTGTAAAAAATAACTTCCTGACATTTCCCCTTATGCAGCCACCCCCTCAGTCTCATGTTGTGTCCTCTTATTTTATTTTATTGAAATCTAGGATTATAAATACCTTTGAGCAGGAACTGCTCATTTACAAAGGTTCTACATAAAGGAAATGAAAGGTAAACATACATACAAAGGTCGACAGGATTATACATAATTACATAGAAAAAAAAAGCAAGAGGCTGAGGCATAGTTAATTACAGTACCTCAAAATGTGCCAGTGTTAGGTAGGAAGACACAACATCCAAGGCAAACATAGAAATAAACTTAGAAATAAGTGCTGCTGGTGAGAGGATAGGGAGGGTGAGGTATGCAGGCAGGAAGGCCATTGTCGTAGGGTAAGGTGTGATGGTAAGAGTATTCAAGGGGAAGGGAGGGAGGATAATTGTCAGTAAGTGCCAGGAGGGTGAGAAAGGGAGTGGGGGGAGGTGTGCAGGGGAGGCAGGAGAGGGAGGGCATGGCAAGGGGGGGTAGCTGATCTGTCTAAAGCAGAGGGCAGAGAGTGTGGGGCCCCAGATTAGGTGAAGCAGTCACAATGACTAGTTGAGCTGAGATTAAGTCAGAGTTGTCTTTTAAATAGGCCAAGAGCAGCAGCTGTAAGAGTTTCTTTGTTGAGTGTATTGTACCGCTGTGGAGCTCTGTGAGCAAAAGCCCTCTGTCCCATTGTAGTCCGGCATCTGGTGACAAGGAAGGTTTGTTGTTGTGAACTTCTAGTTTGCTGGGTGCTGTGATGGTCTATGAGGAGCTTTTCAATGCCTGGGGGCATGATCCCGAGGAGGACTTTTTTGGCTAAGAAGCAGGTTTGATTCTGGATCTGGCTGATGAGAGGAAGTCATCCTGCCCGAACGTACAGATCACAAGTGTGCGTGAGTCGGTCAGACCCTCTTGTCCTGGCATTACTATTAATCTAGAATATGTTGTCTCCTCCACCTTGTTAATGCCCTTGAGGTACTTGAATGTTTCTATCATGTCACCTCTCTCCCGCCTTTGTTCCAGCATGTACAAATTGAGGTCCCTTACTCTCTCATTGTAAGACTTCTGATGTAATCCCTTCTCCATTTTGGTCACCTTCCTCTGCACCATCTCTATTTTGTCAATGTCCTTTTGAAGGTGTGGTCTCCAGAACTGTATACCATATTTAAGGTGAGATCTCACCAGGATATTGTACAGTAGAACTATTACTTCCCTCCTTTGGCTTGTGATTACCCTTCCAATACACCCCAACATCCCACTGGCCTTTCCCTCCACATTTGTCATCTGCCTAGCAGCCTTCAAGTCATCTGTGATTATGACCCCAAGTCCCTCTCCTCCTTAGTTACTGTCTGCTGCTCCACCATCAACCTGTAACTTGCCCCGGGGTTACTGCTCCCCACATACATGATTTTGCACTTCTTTGTATTAAACCTTAGCTGCCATGCCCCTGACCATCTCTCCAGCAGTTCCAGGTCTTTTCTCATCCTTTCCACCCCATCCGGAGTACCCACCCTGTTGCAGATCTTGGTGTCATCCACAAATAGGCAAATCTTTCCCTTCAGCTCATCTGCAATGTCACTGATGAAGACATTGAAGAGGATTGGCCCCAGAATTGACCCCTGAGGTACCCCACTAGTCACCTCCCATTTGTCTGATTGGGTTCCATTCACCACTACCCTCTGTTTTCTGTCCCTTAACCAGTTTCCAATCCAGTTCACCATAATAAGCACGGTGACCTTAAACATAAAGACAAAGCTATCACAGATATTCTGTGAGTGGTATGAAAATATTTACCAACAATATTTAATCATTGATAAAACCGAATTAAAAAATGTTGCTCAAAATATTAACACAAATCAATTTCATTGGTCGGATAACTCATTCTATATACAAGAAATGCATGCAGCTATAGAGTAACTACCAAATAGAAAAACACCAGGCCTAGATGGCTTTAGAAATTAATTTTTTAAATGTGTTTAAAGAAGAAGTGTCCCCCTGGCTGTTTAAAATGATACAGTAGACTGTAGATAACGAATGTCAAATTCTACCATCTATGCAGGAAGCATAAATAATCCCTATTCACAAGAAGGGAAAGACAAAAACCATTTCAGAACATTGCAGGCCTATTGCCCTCCTAAACTCAGACTACAAAATAATTGCCAAAATTATTGAAAACAGGTTAAAAATAGGACTATCCTCAATGATACTCCCCAACCAGCATGGCTTCATCAAAGGTAGAAACACAGCCCATGCTTCAAGACAAGTTCAAAGCATCTTTCAATATGGTAAGACTTTGGAAACGGAAAGTAGAGAAGCATATTATGTTGTAGCATTAGATGCAAGTAAAGCGTTTGATGTCTTGAATAGAATATATATGTTGGAAACATTGAAAGCATGGGACATTCCTATTAACATAATTAGAGTTATTCAAGCATTATATAAAACTACATATGTTTAGATAAACAGCTACTTGTCACACTCATTTGAAATGAGGAATGGGGTAAGACAAGAATGCTTGCTGTTGCCCATATTGTTAATTTTATGTTTGAAACCTTTCTTGCAAAAACTTAGAGATGACCAGCATATTGAGGGAGTCCAGACACAAAACCAGCAAATGAAAATTAGTGTATTTGCTGATGATATATTACTAATAGTTAAAAAAAATAAACATTTCACCGAAAAGATTTTTGGAAATTGTAAATCAATGTTCAAGAATTTCAGGATGCAAATTAAATAAGAGCAAATCTGTTATAATGAAGATAACTAAAGGAGACAATATCCACTCAGACCCTAAAAATGACTTTATACTGAATGATAAAATAACATATTTGGGATTATTATTAACTAAGTACCTGGGATCACTCTTGACTAGGAGCTGTCTTATGCAGCTCATGTAGACACCTTAATTAAAACTGCCAACTCCAGACTTGGGATGTTCTATAGACACAGGAGTAGCTTCCTACCTGAAATAAAGAAACTCCTAGTCAGATGCTACATAGTCAGCATTCTTGACTGTGACCTGATGGCATACAGTGCTGCTAAGGACAATGTGTGGACCAGGGTAAGTGGACCACTTAATAGAGCATACCGCTTTGTGCTTAACCTAAGGCAGGACTCCCACCCTTGCATAATGTATAGTAAACTCAAATGGCTAAATCTTGACCTGAGATTACATTGTAGCACCTTGGTTACTGGCCTTGGTGTGCAGGCCATGCTTTGTCCAGTTGACACAAAATATGACACAAGGAGCATTGGACAAAACTATCTGGTGCTGCCCCATAAGAAAACATCCTTAGGCCAAGCCTGATTCTCTTTCAGATTCTCTAAACTATGGAATGGCCTGCCCCCCCTCTCTAAAATCAGTTGGCTCCAAAAATCAGTTTAATGCCCAACTTCTTTTCTCATTCACTCCCCCCAGCCCCTTCAACTGCTATCGCTGATCTATGAACATGTGACCCACTATCTACAATGCTAATATGGGCGCTTGTAATAGTTTAGCCACTGTCTTGAATCTGCACTGCTGCCATCAGCCTAACCTTGTAACTTGACAGACACAGCATCCCACAGATTGTACCATTTGACTGATTGTATTGTATTAGCTGTTTTTGTGTCGTATGACTGTACTACATCCTTAGTTCATAATGTAACACTGTATCTGTCTGCTTTGTCATGTGTTGCACTTTGAATGTATGCAACTACTATAGGCCTACTAGTTGTTGTCCTCTGTTGTATATGACCCTAAATCCTTTGAATATAGGTGCTGCCTAAAGGGTTTTATGTGAAATACATAAATAAACTAATGATCAAAAGAAAAATATAATAATTTTGACAAAGCATTGAACAAGATAAAAAAATTTGAAAATTGGCAACATTTGGTGCTCTCCCTTTGGGGTAAAAATAGATGTAATAAAAATGATGGCAATGGCACGCCATGTATATGCATTACAGAATGTGTTGGGATCCCCTCGCTTATGCTGGTACTCTAAATTAAAAATCATTTTCAGAATATTTCTATGGCAAGGTGGTAAACCAAGAATATCATGGCACATTTGAATGATTCCTAGATGTTCTGGAGGCCTAGGATGTCCTGACCCATTGGTATATGCTTTGTCACAGGATTTAGCAATAGGCTTTTTTTCATAAGGAAGAATATGTCACAATGGATAGCCTAATGACCAGCTATAATTTAAGGTGTAAGAAGATAGCTAGTATACATTTAGATATACCAAGTGGACTCTGCCAGATCCCTTTCCTGGCAACATTCACCTCCTTAATGAATAAAGCAAAAAATTGTTTAATAAGCAAGAACTTCCATGGTTATTCTTTAATACATGGAATAATCATTTTAGCTGGCCCAAAGATATCAATGTTAAGATCGAACCAATCCATCAAGAATAAAATTCCTAGATGGGTAGATATCATGGTCCACAGTAAATTTCCAAAATATGAAAAATTAGAACTATATGATAACAAGAAAAATATTAGTTATTTTGGCTATTTACTAGTAAAAAAGAAATTTCAAGAGATGTGCTCCCTGTTTGGGTACGGATCTATATCAGACTTTTCAAAATTAGGAGATATACAAACTAAATGTTGTTTTAATGTATTTTTATATGTTTTAAATTGATATTGTATATTGTGTTTGATGTAAAGCGCCTTGATATTCTTGAAAGGTGCTTTAAAAATAAAGTTATTATTATTATAAAACAAATGATAAAAGGGATGGAGAAACTACTTAGCAGAATTTACAAAAATATGTATACAAATACTGTGTTAAGAAACAAAGCAAACAATACGTTGAATATGAAAATTAAGATGCAACTAATGGACAGACAATGAAAAAATGTACACATCTCATCCAATAAAATATATATCTCCATCTGAAATTAATCAATTCAGAGGAAAATTATTGACAAAGCATATTTTACCCCACTAAATGTAGCCAGAATGTCAAAAAAACAGTAAGACATGCTGTTGGCATGGTTGTGGTCAGGAAACTAATCTGATAGACTTTATGGAGCTGCCCAAAAATAAAAAATTGATGGGAAAGAATCACAAATATTTTAGAGTGTATTTTGAATACTAAAATTTAATCCATCAATATTTCTATTGTATTGTGAATACTGAAATTGATTTAAATCCATCAATATTTCTATTGTTGTATCCTTCTCTTGCTCTGGCTCAGCTGCCTTCTCTTATAGGCGTCCCTCTCTCTGGAATGCTCTCCCACTCTCCATTAGACACTCACCTTCCATCTTGGATCTAAAAAGAGCCTTATCCAAACTCTCTCTGTTCTCAGACTCTTGCTCATGCTAGACCCGACCTCACCTCCAGTATCTCTATTTCCTGTTGATGCTCTACCATCAAATAATGTGCCATTGAACCTAGTTCACCTTTGTACCTTGCAGATATTTGCTTATATTTACTTATACCTCCTGAATTTGTGTAACCTTTCTGTACTTTTGACTGACTGTAAATGTTGTATATTGTTATGCTGTAACATGGCTGTAAAACTTGTAATTATTCCCTGTATCATGCTCCATTTTTTCCCTTTCCCTGGGTTGCACCCGAAAATGAACCTTGGCTCAGCGTGCCTCTCCTGGGTACCAACTTTTAAATAAATAAATAAATGAATTCAATAATTTGCCTGAAATCCAGAATAATATATCTCATTACAATATTTTTTCATTAAGGACAGTGGGCACAAAATGTTTCATATTAGAAAAATGGAATATTGCTATAATGCCAGAATTTGGGGAGGAGAAAGGGTGCAGTTTACTGAAAGAAACACTAAGCCATGAAAAAATTGTGGTGGGACATCCTAGGTAATGAACAAGACATTATAGGTGATAGTTGGAGAACTATGGAAGAACATTTTCCCCATTATTGAAGGTATGATTACTTATCTGTTGAATTGCCCTCAGTAGAACATAAGAGTAAGAGAATATAGAGCATTGAAGCATAGATTAAAAGGCAAAGACTTGAAATGAGATTATGATGCTCTTACCCATACATTGGTGATGTTAATTGTGGAACTCAATGAATAAATGTAATATATATATATATATATATATATATATATATATATGAAATATTACTGTCTAATGCATTTATGAAATGTATATGAAATAATACAAATGTATTTGCAAAAAAAAATACCCTTAAGCTTTGAAACTAATAAATGATAAGGATAATATGGGAATTGATTCCTCCCACCTTGAGCTAGCATCACTGACAGTTTATGTTGATGATGTTATGATCCCCCCTCCATAGCTGTGCTAGAATGTGGGCAATGTTAGTATGCAGTGGGGCTTTGGAACTAATTAATGATGAGGACAAGATATGGAAATCACCCCTCTACATTATTATATATCAGTGACATGATTTCATCCCCATAGAACAGATTTCCTCAAATTAAAGTTAATTTCTAAAATTGTGAAATTGTGAATATGATTTAGCAATCTTAATCCTCTTCCTCCTATCCTTCAGTCCAGGTAATTGTTTATAGATGGGGTGGTGATATGTAAATTTTCACCTCAGAGTCACCCCCATCCTCACTAGCACCAGTTCCATTAGTACTACTCCAGTCAGAGATGCCACTGTCATATGAGGCACCAACTGACACTCCCTTTACTTCTACTTCAACAGTTACAGCAGCACCATCAACCTGAAATTGACTATGTCCATCTTTTGCTTTCTAGTCCGGATTGCTGGTTTTATAGTTTGATGCCCATTGCTGAACCACACATAGAGACTAACTGAGCTGGAACTATAATTGTGTTGGATGAGGAGAAACATCTTGCATGTGGATATTAAACTAAGTACTTGTACCAACTCTCTTTTTCTTAATATCATCATTACTACTGGGAGTGAAGTCCTTTCCCTTTTACTTTTTACTACACTGGAGCCAACAACTCTAAACTTCCCCTCCGTTACTGCTGATCTGTTTTTTTTTTCTTTTTCCTTTTCAGGGCTCATTATGGGATGATACTCTCTCTTTTTTTGTTTTCTTTCATGGTCATTTGTAGTACTCGCCTAGGATTGTGCTGTACCAAGAAATAATCCATTCTTATGATATTGTTGTATGTATTGGATAGTTAAGGAGAGGGACATTATACTTGATGAACACTGTGTTATAGGATCTGCATAACACAATGTAAGTCACCAAAGGCACAGTACTTATAACAATAATACCTAAAGGAATGATATATAAAATAATTCCCAAGCACTACTGATATGATCTAATATGTGATGAGATACAACACAACACAGCGCAACACAGTGCAGCCCAACCCAACACAACTATCTATTACTGAAAGTGTAGTAATACTATCTAGGCTAATCCAGAAGCAAATGACTTGATACCTTTTAATGGACCAACACAGATGTAACAACAAGAACAGAGTGCTCTAGCTTTCGGACCAACAAGTCCTTCGTCAAAATTGTAATGACAGTTATTCAGAAAAAGCAATACTTTTAACAACTAGATCATGCAGAAAAAAACAGAAAAAAATCCCCATTGTTTTAAAAAACTCATTTAAAAAAAAAACAGAAGATGATGTCAGAGCAGTGTAACAGTACCATGTTACCTTAAGCTGGGAGGGTCCCAGGGTCAAAGGTGCTTGGTGCAAAATGCATACAAAGAATTCTGCACATAAATTGAACTGACATGAGACAACACTACTTGAGCAGATGGCTCTTAAATCAAGCTATGAGTGTCACAATGTATATAAGAATGCAATTACTGAAAAACAACTCCCACCCAGATTAAAGACATGCTAAGATTGCCTTAGGACTCCAAGAGGTTTCAATGTATGTATTACAGACAAGAAATTACCAGTAAAGCTGTCTTAAAAAGATTAGAACACACTGTATGATGTGTAAAACTTAGCTGGACCCATTACCCAGTTATACTCTCCAGCTAGATACTATGCCCCATAAACTTCAAAAGCCTCTAGTGTAGTAACAGGACTTTATAAATAATAATATAACTATAAATTGACAGCATTAGTGTCAAACAAAAAGCTCTTGTCAAGGACCACCAAGGAATTAAGGCCATGCAGCCTGATATGTACTGATGTCAGTAAATTCTAAGTGTATAACAACTTGATGTACCAAAAGTGTCTAAGGAATCTGAATAAGAGATAAAAATTAAATTCCCTTCTCCGCTCCACACACACAACCCACCCTTCCCCAACCCACATCCCCATAATGTGGGGGGATAACTAGTTTTAAGGAGACACACACACACTCCTAATGCACCTTCATCCACATCAATCACTGCAATTGTTCCCCAAAGGAATTCAACTTGTCATGAAATCCCAAGTAAAAGGAGTCATGTATCCTAATATGTGCACAGCGTAAAAGTGACACTATTGAACCTTACTCCTATCTGTGTAGTAACATCTCCAAGGATTCTGGATAGAACCACAATGAAATAAAACTGCCACCCTCCCCAGAGTAAGGTAACTAGAAGTAAATATAAACTATGTGTGTAAGACAAGAGTCCTAACATACCCACATACCGTGCACAACAGACCCTTGACCCTCTGGTCGACCTTTGACCCCCAAGGCACCATGCATCTGCATGGGTGCACCCCTATCGTGCTGTTCAATGACAGCGCAATGCGGAATGGCAGCGCTGTACCGCGAAGCATCTGCACATGGCCGACATGCGCTACAGAGCACCATTTTGTTAACCTAGCTGCTGTAGTCATGGCACGCAGGAGAGCAGCCCTGTGGAGCCCTCTTGAGCTGGCCAATTTGGTGGCCATTGTACAGCCCCATGCTGGGGCCCTGTTTGGGGGTGTGCTCTTGGATAGGGCTAGGAGTGCAGTGTGGGAGGAGGTGGCAGTGTCACTGGAGGAGGCCACCAGTATCTCCAGGAGTCCAGAGCAGTGTCACCACCACTATGGGGACCTCCGGCAGAGGGACCCAGACAGGCTTGCCCATCTATGGGCACATGTGAGGTGAGGCGCAGTGCCACGTCCAGGTAGGTGCTCCATGCATACACTGGTAGCGTCCGTCCGGGTTTCGCGGTGGGCATGTGTCCACCCCGGGTGGGGCTGTCCAGTGTGGGCAGTTTTAGTCGTGGTGGGGTTGCAGCATGGCTGGGCTGTGTGGGATCACACACACTGGGGGGGCCTTTGCTACTGTTTTGTACTGATGTTCCTCTCTCCATGTTTGCACCCTAGGCCCTGAGGAGAGGCGATGAGCCCAAGAGACACGGGCATGTGTGGATCAGGAGGCTGCCCGGCAACAGCCACGTGATGGCAGACCCCATCTACATCAGTGCCAAGATGTTGCAGATGCAGGTGAGTACCTTTCTTCCAGGATATTCTGTGCATGCTGTTGCAAGGTAGGTGGCGGGGCATGGCCACCATCCACTGATGCCACTGACGTGCACACCACATGGTACACTCAACACTGTCCTGTGACACTGCATGTGTGGGTGTGCATCGCTGGTGGTCCATGCATGCACCAGGTACATGGCTGTGCCACTGCCTTCGCACCATATAGCCATGTCACTATACAGCCACGGTGGTGCTGAGCGGGACTTGGGCGGTGGGTGTGTGCAGTGGTCTGCATGGCTGTGTGAACCTGGGTGGGCAGGTCTTGTGGACATGATCACTGTGGGTGGTTGCACACCATCACAGGGGCATGGCCCACGGCTGTATGCTATGCACAATGGGTGGGCTGCAGGGGGATGGACATTCATACCTATTGACTCTGCTTCCTTGTCCTAGGTGGTCGGTGTTGGATTGCTGTAGAGAGGGCCTTGCAGGAGTTACTGCAGCTTTCAAGGGCGTCCCTTGAAATCCTCCAGTGGCTAGAGAGGCATGGTGTGTGGAGACGGTGGTTGCACAGGCGACAAAGGACTAACAAGCGGGTGGGCGTTAGGCCCTCAGTGCCCCCCGGAAGATCGTTACCCTCCTGACCCACCCTCATATCCCTTCTTCCCTCTCCCAGTTGTTCATTCCTGCTCCTTACCCACCCCCACCTGGTTTGTGGCCCTTCCCCCCCTTGTATATATCTATGTATATAGTTGTGTTTCTTGACTATTTATAATACATTTGTTTTGTTATGACAACTGTGGTGGTCTATGATTTGCAGCATGCTACAGGTGCTCAGCTGCAGTGGTGTGCATGGCGTCAGGGTTGGTGCAGGCATGGGCATGCTCATGTGTGTGTCCAAAGGGGAACCGCCTATGGCATGGGTGGGGGAATCAGTCACTGTCTGTGGTTTGTGTGTTGTTCTCTGTGCACTGGTTGCCTGTGCAGTGGTCCACAGTGCATGCTCTGTGTTCATGATGCCCCATCAGACCGTCCATGGGCTGTGCAGCTGACACCCTTGCATGTCTGTGATATGCACTGTCTGCAGGCATGTCAGTTGTGGCTGTCCATGCTGGACAACCACTGTACCCGGCACAATGCCAGGTTGCCTCCTGTCACTGGTGTGGTGCACATCTGCCACGGGTGGCACTGTGGCCTCTGCTGTTTTTGTTCCCCCTCCATGCTGTCACTTGTGTCTGTTGCAGGGGATGTGCTCCACTGTCTGTCACTTGTGCTCCAGCTGTGTGCTGGTGGCATACGGCTTCATGGTGCATGCGCAAGGTTGCTGATACACCTGTGCCATGGAGAGGTGCTAGCCATGGGTACACAGCTGCTGTGGCCACACGCCAGCGGGTTTGTCGACCCACTACTGAGTCCCTGTGTTGGTGTGCACTTGGGTATGGGTTGGTGTTTGTCCTTGCACTGTGTTGCATCCTGTATGGCACATGCTTCCATGTACCACTGTGGGCTTCTTTGCTGGCTGTTGAGGCCAGTGCTGGGATGGGAGGTGTCCTTGGGAGGGTGTGCAGGATGCTGTACCACTGGTGGTGGTGTCTGGGGCATGCCTTGTCGCATGTGTGATACCTCATGTGCCAACGCATGGTCAATCTCTCAGCTGTACATTGGGGGTGCCATGGAGGGTGGCACTGTGTCTGCAGTTGTTGCATCGGTGTCTGCTGCCGCATGCTTCAGGGTGCACATGGTGGGGCTGCCTTGCATGTCTCAATGGTGCACATGGGTTGCATTGTCACAGTGGGGGTGGTGACATGCATGGGGTGTCCTGCAGTGTTGGGCGCTGCTCCTGGGCAGGGTGTCTGTGGAATGCTGTGCAGGGTGTGCTCTGCATGGTGAGATGGTGTAGCATGGGGTGATGGACCTCCTTGTTTGCTGGTCACAGCTTGTCGGGATGTGCTGGGGCACCATGCCCCAGCTGTGGGATTGTGGCTGGTTTCCATGGGCCGGTGGTTCTTCCAGCTCTCCTCTGGTTGGGCAGTTCCTGGGGTGTGGGGGCCACAGTCTGTTCTGCTGTGTGCTCCTCAGCCCATATCTTCCATGTGTGGGGGACCCCTGCACCCTGTCCCTGAGTATCCCTGGTTGTGCTGATGTGCTGCTACCCTGCTCCACTGCGCATCTCTGGTTGTGCTATTGCACACCAGACCTGCACCATTGCGCATACCTGGTTGCACCATGGCAAAGTTGCCACGATATTCAGTTGTGTGGCGCCAGTGCATCTAGCCCTGCGCAGTGTTTGAATATCACACGTGTTATGCATAGGCGCACTATACTTGTGTCTGCTCCTGCTATTGCACTACTTTGTGGCGCAGTTTGAATATCTGGGCCTAAGAATTTATTGACATCAGTACATATCAGGCTGCATGGTCTTATTCCTTGGTGGTTCTTGACAAGAGTGTTTTGTTTGACACTAATACTGTCAATTTATAGTTATATTATCATTTATAAAGTCCTGTTACTACACTAGAGGTTTTTGAAGTTTATGGGGCATAGTATCTAGCTGGAGAGTATAGCTGGGTAACGGATCCAGCTAAGTTTTACACATCATACAGTGTGTACTAATCTTTTTAAGACAGCTTTACTGGTAATTTCTTGTCTGTAATACATACATACATTGAAACCTCTTGGAGTCCTAAGACAATCTTAGCACATCTTTAATCTGGATGGGAGTTGTTTTTCAGTAATTGCATTCTTATACACATTGTGACACTCATCACATGATTTAAGAGCCATCTGCTCAAGTAGTGTTGTCTCATGTCAGTTGAATTTACATGCGGTAGAATTCTTTGTATGTGTTTTGCACCAAGCACCTTTGATCCTGGGACCCACTCGGCTTAAGGTAGCATGGTACTGTTACAATTCTCTGACATCACCTTCTGTATTTTTTTTTAAATGAGTATTTTAAACCAATGGGGATTTTCTTCTGTTTTTTTCTGCATGATCTAGTTGTTAAAAGTATTGCTTTTTCTGAATAACTGTCATTACACTTCTGATGAAGGACTTGTTGGTCCAAAAGCTAGAGCACTCTGCTCTTGTTGTTACCATCTACATTGGTCCATTAAGAGGAATCAAATCATTTGCTCCTGGATCTGTTCTTACAAGGACCAATACAGCAAACACTAAATCTAGATTTAATGAAATTCAAGTATTCCCTGTCACTACTGATTATATCTACTGTATGAGGAAGACAATGCAAACTGTTGTCAATGAAGCACCAATACTAATACCTACAGGAGGCTAATAAAATTTAATAATTCCCAGTCAGAACTGATATAATCTTCTCTGTAGTATGATGCAATGCGACATAGCATCACATGAGAATGTAACAGGGTCCCTGTTCCCTGTAAGGTTTACTCCCCTACTAAAATAAAAATGTGATCCCCCCCTTTTTTCTCTCACACTGTCCTATCCTCTTCATCTTTTCTTCTGTCCTTTTCTTTTTTTTCATGTCGGGGTGGCCAACGTGACTTATCTCATTGCTTACTTTACTATCCCTTTTCTGAAACCCCCCTTACGGTGCACCAGATAGGGCTGAGTGCAGTGTAAAGCACTCTCTGTAGTGGAAGATATGTCCAAACATGAGTAGGGCTTTACTTTTAAATAGTGAAAACACTCCTGAGTTTCCTGGAGTGTTCCCAGTTTAGCAGTAGTGCCCAGAGCAAAACAGAAGTGTCTAGATAAATAATAAAACATTCATGCACAAAGAAAACAGCCCAGAGATGTTGTAACCGGGCTGATAAAGAAAAAAATAGCCAAAGGTTGGAAATGGGTTTAGGAAAGGCCCAAATTAAATGTTTTGTTGATGGCTGCACATTTCAGCCATTAGAGCAATAAAGGAAAGTGCTGCGTAGTGGCAGGAGCTGCTAAAGGAGCCTAGTAAGAGCCCTTGCAAGGTTTAAGTAAAATGGCAGCATTTCTAAACAAAATGAGGGCTAAAATGGTTCTAAGGTTACTACAAGAAAAGAAAAACGAGTGGTAATTATTACTGAAATAAGGATACAGGTCTCCTAAGCTGGCAGAAGAAGGGATATGAAGAGCGCACCCTCTAGCTCCCATTCTCTTTGCCAAAACAGAGACACCTGGAAACCAGAAAGAGTAATGATGCTGTATTATCTGTGGGTTTCCCTGCAGTTTTTGCTATAGGGCTGGCTGCCCACAAAATGGCTGGTTTTAAAGATACAGGCTTCAGTGACATCAGAATAAGGGAGGGGCTTGCTTCCAAATGAGTCCCAATTAAGCCTAAAGAGCTATTATTAATCCCTACCTGTAGGTATTTTTAAACTAAAGTCTATTATCAGGTAAAGGAGTATAGGGACTTGGAAAAGCATGAAATAAAATGCATTTATTCTAAAAAATAAAAGAACAAAAGCCTAATTGTTTCCTTGATGTTGGTCACCTGGCCATGATGTCATCAGCCATAAGGCTATAAAAACTTACCACTAGAGGGATGTTTAGAGAGAGGTAGGCCAGTGAGCAGCTGGTCTTGTAGGAGGAAGGTGTTTTTGTTTTCACACCAGTGAATTGGTTTAAAAAGTGGAAAAATTAAGAGAAGAAGTGACTACGGAAGAGTCATCTTCAGAGTTTTGTTTATTTTGGTGTGTTGACTAACACCTTGTTTTTTTTTTCATTTCTGTAAATATTAATTTTATTTGATTTTGAATAAAAAATCATAAACGCGTTCATGTGTTTATTTTATGCATCATACCTCCTGCCTAAGTGTCTGTTATTCCCACACCATAACACTGGTGTTAGAAGTGGGATTCTGGTGGCGTCGAGACTGCTTGGGAGGCACCATTAGTAGGTACTGGATCTAGTGCCCAGCAGATGCAAAAGAGGCAGGGGAAGGTCATTCACTTGACAGGGGCAATGGCAGAGAAGACAGGTGTGCAACCTGGACCTGGCTTAGATTTCAGCATAAAGCCGAAGGTGAGGAAGACTGAAGAGGAGTTGGAGGAGGAGGAGGAGGAGGAAGAGCAGGACACGAAGAAGATGGAAGCAACAGAGGACACCAGTAAGCTCCTGAAGTGGCTGTGCCTCCAACAGCAGGAGATGGATCGACAACAGCAGGAGGATAGATGGCAGTGAGATAAGGATCGGCGGCAACAGGAGGAGGATTGACGGCAACAGGAGGAGGATCGGCAGCGACAGGAGGTGAAGTGGACAGACACTATTAAGGCAATCCAGGCCTTAATACCAGGGCAACCTGATCACATGGTATCTAAAGACATTAAGCTAACAAAATTAACTGATTATGATGACATAGAGGCGTACCCTTACTACGTTCGAGCGTATTGCTCTCGCATGTAAATGGCCGCGGGACCAGTGGGTAATAAGACTTGTGCCATATCTTTCCGGACGTGCCCAGCTGGTCTATAGTCAGTTAATCGGACCAGACGCTGTAGTATATGATCGGGTTACGGAAGAAATATTGCATGAGTATGACATTAATACTGAAACGTACTGGCAGCGTGTTCGGTCACTGAGGATGTCTTATTCTGATGCCCCAAGAGAGACCTTTGCTAAGTTAAAAGACTATTGTAATAAGTGGTTACAACCGGCAACAAAAAACGTGGACCAAATTCTGGAGGCTATTGAAATCGAGCAGTTTGTACAGATTCTACCCCAGGATGTACAAGTGTGGGTGAGGGAGCACAAGCCATAGACTGCAGTGAAAGCCATCCAGCTTGCTGAGGACTACCTGGAGGCCAGGACCTCAAGACACAGAGGACAGAATGTGGCACCCAGACCTACGGAGCTGGTAAGAGCTTTCAATTTTACACCATAGGGACAGGCTAATTATGTAAGAAGAGACAGAGGGGGAAGGGTACCCTATTCTGAGATTATATGCCACGGATGTTTGGGAAAAAGGGATATTGTTAGGAATTGTCCTAACAAAAGATCAGAAGCTGCCCATTTAGCCTCGGCCAATATTGAATGTGTCACCACTGTGAGGATTGGACAGCATCAGACTTTGGGCCTGCTGTACTCTGGCAGTAAACAGACACTGATGAGAGCAGATCTGCTGCCTACTACTGAATATACCCAGGCTGATACAACTGTAATATGTGTCCATGGTGATGTTCATCAATACCACACTGCCAGGATTGAAATGACTGTTAACAACCAGCAGCACTGGATGAATGTGGGATTGGTACCAAAACTACCTGTACCAGTAATCATAGGACGAGACTTTCCCTATTTTTCTACCCTAATGAGTACCCAACATGCTACCAATGAACTTGTGACTGTTACCACCAGGTCCCAAGCTAAACAGGCCCAATTAACCCAGCTGTTTCCTTGAAGAGGACTTGTTTGACAGCCCAGGAAAACCAAAAGACCAGGAAACAAAGAAGAAGAGAGAAAAGGTTAAGGTTGGAAACTAAACAGGCTGGTAGCTCTGAGGTTGCACCAGGTCTGATCAGCTGTGATTTAAAAAAAGAACAGTTGTCTGATGCAGCTTTAAAACCTTTTTTTTTTTACAGGTCCAGGAAAAAGTAAAAGAAGGACTGCCTCATTTTGGGTTGAAAAATGGGTTAGTATACCATAACTGTGTTAATCCAGTAGCTCAAGATTGTGTAGAACAGCTTATGGTTCCTAATGTATACAGAGAAAAACTGATGCAATTAGTGCATGACCTACCCTTGGCAGGCCACGAGGGAAGGGATAGAACCCTTGGGCACATAACCTATAGATTTTTCTGGCCTGGCAATCATAAGGATGTAGCAGGTTATTGCCAAGCATGTCCCCAGTGCCAGTTGGTTGCTCAAGGTGGGAAAGCAGATAAGGTACCTCTGCAACCTATTTCATATGTTATCACTCCCTTTGAATGCATTGCAGTGGACATAGTTGGGCCCCTGACAACCAGTTCAAAAGGCAATAGGTTTATTTTGGTTGTCTGTGATTACGCTACAAGATACCCTGAGGCTATACCCTTATGTACTGCAAAGGCTCCTCGGATTGCCAAGGAATTGGCCAAAATTTTTAGTAGAGTGGTCATCCTCAGAGATCCTGACTGACAGAGGAAGTAACTTACTCTGAATTGTTAAAGGAATTGTACAAACTTCTGGGTGTATCAGCAGTACGAACCTCCCCCTATCATCCCCAAATGGATGGCCTTGTAGAAAGTTTCAACAAAACCTCGAAAACTGTGTTAAAAAAGTATGTGCAGGAAGAAGGACGCAATTGGGACAGGTTCTTTTTGCATATAGGGAGGTACCCCAGGCTACAACAGGTTTTTCCCCATTCACGCTATTGTATGGTAGGAATCCGCGTGGCCCCCTGGATGTTATGAAAGAGCATTGGGAGGAAGGTAGAAATGTGGGACATACTAACATATTGGACTACAAGACTTCTTTAAGAGAAAAGTTGGTGAGATTTGTCACCATGGCACATCAGAATGTGTCCAGTAACCAGGCAGAGCAGAAAATGTGGTACGATGAAGGACTGAAGGAGAAATGTTTTAACCCAGGAGAGCAAGTACTGTTACTTTTGCCATCAACAGAAAACAAACTGTTGATGAAATGGCAGAGTCCCTTTAAAGTAACACGCCAAACAGGAGTGGTAAATTTTGAGATCGAGATGCCAGGGAGGCGGCCCCAGAAATGTGTTTATCATGCCAACTTGCTGCGTAGGTGGGTAGAAAAACCAGCCCCCCCTCCTGCTCTATTTATTCACCCTGAACAGGTGCACACTGAGTTGGATGTTGCTTATGAATGATTAGATCCTTCTCAAGAGAAGCAGAATGTACAGATCAGTCCTGAGTTAGACCCTGAACAGAGCAAAGAGGTACATGACTTGCTACGGTACTACCCGCACACCTTCGCAAATACACCAGGTCAAGCCAAAGGGGTGGTACATAGCATAAAAGTCATACAATCAAAACCCATACATCAAAAACCGTATAGGTTACCTGAAAGGATGAGGTCAGAGGTCATAGATGAGGTGCGAAAAAAAGAATATCTGGGAGTGATAGTGCCTTCACGAAGTACCTGGTCTTCACCCATGGTTATGGTCCCAAAAAAGGAAGGTGGTCTAAGGCTATGTTTAGATTTTAGGAAAATCAATGCCATCTCATCCTTTGATGGGTACCCCATGCCCAGAATTGATGATTTGCTGGATAAAATAGGAACAGCTAGATAAATCAGCACACTAGACTTGACAAAAGGGTATTGGCAAATACCCTTGGCATTAGATGCACAGGAACTGACTGCCTTTTGCACTCCCATTGGTCTGTATTAGTTTACAACAATGCCATTCGGTCTTTATTGTGCCCCTGCCAAATTTCAGAGGTACATGGACCACATTCTTAGACAACATACACAGTATAGTGCTGCATATTTGGATGATGTTGTTATCTTTAGTCCAGACTGGCAAACCCATTTGACAAATCTAAGTGCAGCCATACAAGCCATTACTGATGGTGGACTGACCATTAGCCCAGCAAATGTTCCCTAGCAAACACTGGAAACGAAGTATCTAGGGTTTGTAATAGGACATGGGTCAGTAAAACCAGAAACGAGTAAGATAGAGGCTGTTGCAAATAGTCCTAGTCCCACCACGAAAGAGCATGTTCGTTCCTTCCTGGGTTTAGCAGGGTACTACAGGAGATTTATCCTTGATTTTTCAACCACAGCGACCCCTTTGAATGAACTCACCAAAAACAAATTTCCTAATAAGGTTAAATGGACTACTGAGTGTGAGAAAGCCTTCCAGAACATAAAGGCTATTTTATGTTCTGCCCCAGTCCTTAGGAGTCCAAATTTCCAGGTGCCCTTTGAAGTGCATACAGATGCATCAGACACAGGGATAGGGGCTGTTTTGTCCCAGACTGACAAAAAGGGAGAGCATTCTGTGATCTATATCAGCAGAAAACTTCATGAGCGAGAATGGAAATACTCGACCATTGAGAAGGACTGTCTCGCCATGAAGTAGGCCATTGAGTCCTTATGCTATTACCTGTGGGGCACTGAGTTTACCATCTTGACAGACCATAATCCGTTGTGCTGATTAAACCAGTTGAAGGAGAAGAATGCACAGATTATGCGATGGTACCTTGCCCTACAGCCATACAGGTTTACGGTTAAGCATAGAGCAGGTGCCCAGCATAAAAATGCTGATTTTTTGTCTAAATTTGGAGCTGATAACCAGACATTGAAGGGAAAAGTAAATTGAACTGTGAAAAAAAAAAGATAGTATTTGTCAAGTGTCATGAATAGACACTAAACATCATGAAAAAAAAATGGTATTGTAGCTATTGTCAATATCTAGATACTGATATACCATTACTGTAATTATAAGGGTTCCTGAGGGGAACTTCTGGAGTGGGTGGGCAGAAGTTCCAACCCTTCAAAGGTAGAAGGGTCTGAGACAACAGTTGTTGCCTTCTTGTGTGGGAAGGAGTGTAACAGGGTCCCTGTTCCCTGTAAGGTTTACTCCCCTACTAAAATAAAAAGGTGAGCCCCCCCCCCTTTTTTCTCTCACACTGTCCTATCCTCTTCATCTTTTCTTCTGTCCTTTTCTTTTTTTTCATGTCAGGGTGGCCAACCTGACATATCTCATTACTTACTTTACTATCCCTTTTCTCAAATCCCCCTTACGGTGCACCAGATAGGGCTGAGTGCAGTGTAAAGCACTCTCCCTAGTGGAAGATATGTCCAAACATGAGTAGGGCTTTACTTTTAATAGTGAAAACACTCCTGAGTTTCCTGGAGTGTTCCCAGTTTAGCAGTAGTGCCCAGAGCAAAACAGAAGTGTCTAGATAAAGAATAAAACATTCATGTACAAAGAAAACAGCCCAGAGGTGTTGTAACCAGGTTGATGAATAAAAGAACTAGCCAAAGGTTGGAAATGGGTTTAGGAAAGGCCTAAATTAAATTTTTTGTTGATGGCTGCACATTTCAGCCATTAGAACAATAAAGGAAAGTGCTGCATAGTGGTAGGGCTGCTAAAGGAGCCTAGTAAGAGCCCTTGCAAGGTTTACTAAAATGGCAGCATTTCTAAACAAAATGAGGGCTAAAATGGTTCTAAGGTTACTACAAGAAAAGAAAAACGAGTGGTAATTATTACTGAAATAAGGATACAGGTCTCCTAAGCTGACAGAAGAAGGGATATGAAGAGCACAGCCTCTAGCTCCCATTCTCTTTGCCAAAACAGAGACACCTGGAAACCAGAAAGAGTAATGATGCTGTATTACCTGTGGGTTTCCCTGCAGTTCTTGCTATAGGGCTGGCTGCCCACAAATTGGCTGGTTTTAAAGATGCAGGCTTCAGTGACATCAGAATAAGGGAGGGGCTTACTTCCAAATGAGTCCCAATTAAGCCTAAAGAGCTATTATTGATCCCTACCTGTAGGTATTTTTAAACTAAAGTCTATTATCAGGTAAAGGAGTATAGGGACTTGGAAAAGCATGAAATAAAATGCATTTATTCTGAAAAATAAAAGAACAAAAGCCTAATTGTTTCCTTGATGTTGGTCACCTGGCCATGATGTCATCAGCCATAAGGCTATGAAAACTCACCACTAGAGGGATGTTGAGAGAGAGGTAGGCCAGTGAGCTGCTGGTCTTGCAGGAGGAAGGTGTTTTTGTTTTCACACCAGTGAATTGGTTTAAAAAGCGGTAAAATTAAGAGAAAAAGTGACTAGGGAAGAGTCATCTTCAGAGTTTTGTTTATTTTGGTGTGTTGACTAACACCTTGTTTCTTTTTCATTTCTGTAAATATTAATTTTATTTGATTTTGGATAAAAAATCATAAACGCATTTGTGCATTTATTTTATGCATCATGCCTCCTGCCGAAGTGTCTGTTATTCCCACACCGTAACAGAGAACCAGACCCTCAAGGTACCACAGTACTATAACCTACTACAAGGCCACCTATAACTATCTGGGTTATTTGCCACATTAAAAACAAATACTAAATTTTTTAAACTTTTTTTAGCATTGTGCCAGCTAACCACAGCAGGAGGAACCTGGCCAACTGTAGTGCCTGCATCCCAATACCACTGGCTGTCATCCGCAGTGACAGGACACATTTGTTTTAAAGTTCACATCACTTTAACAGAGATGCTACATACAAAATGCTATTTCAACAGCACAGAGTCCAAGAATTACTAGCAATTAGCACCTTTAGTCAGCAAAGCAAACTCCTGGTTCCTCCCCTTCCTCACCCTGACTGAAGCACTGTGCTCTGCAAAACAAAAAGTTTGTTCAACATATAAAGGCAGGGATCAATAGTCGTGTAAGACTAAGCTGTACTTGTACAATTGTCTATCTTTCTAGTGTTTTTCTGCTGACAATTGAGCTTGGTTTAGGCTATCTGGAAAGAGTTATTTATGCTTTGCCTAACAGCCCTGTCTGGTGATTTCTATGCTAAAAATACACTTTCTGTGAATTTCAACTGGAAACATTCCAAGAAAGGTCAACCATTTCCCTCACTATGATGTGTGCATAACCTGGAGCCTAAAACATCAGGTTACCACTGTCAAAGCCCACAATATCTGTAAACACATCGCTATATGGCATCAAAATAGTGCTAGCATTACCTTCCACTCACCACCTCAGCCAGCCACCATCTGAATGACAGAGAGATGGCCAAGGTGGTGAGTGGAGGGCTGTGCCAGCCACAATGTTAATACTATATAGTGGGCATACTTTCAGTGATAGGGAGCAAACAGGGCTGTGGGGAGGAGGGGCTATAGCACTGTTGAAGGGCTGCAGCGATTACACTATCCACCACCAGGGTATTAGGTGCTGTTCAGCTTGCCTAGAGCCATGAACAGGGGGTACAGGGATTGCACCAGTCACCACCAGGGTCTTAGGTAATGTTCAGCTCACCTGACATGGTGATCAGGGGTGGGGGGATTACACTAGCCATCACCAGTGTCTTAGGTAATGTTCAGCTTGCCTGGAACAGCAATCAGTGGGGGGAATTACACTAGCCCCAATCAGGGTAAGTGAGTTAATTCAGCTCACCAGAAGTGGGGAATAGGGGCAGCCAGCTCCTCACAATGCTGACATGCTGTCTGCATGGTGGCATTGTGGGGCATGCTAATAAGCTCATCATAATAGGCAAGCTAATGGCGCTACTGCTGTTTCATGTCCGATGGATTTATTAACATATCTGAGCTGAATATGGCATAAAACAGTGCTGGCCCTATCCTGTTTGGGATGCACTATCTCCATTCAGCTCCTGTGTGCCATGTTCAGTTTGGGCCTGTATCAGCACAGTGTATGGTCACTATGTGCTGTACTGACACAGCCTCATATTCAGACAGTATGATCCAGCCGGTGTGCTCGAACAGTTTAAATATGGCGCCAGAGCCAGTTATGTGCTAGCTTCCTCAAACAATTGGTAGAACAACCCACAAGAGACAGGGCTATCCTAGATCTAGTACTGACAAATGGGGAAAGGATCACAGATCTCCAGGTAGAAGGTCACCTGGGGGCCAGTGACCATCACATGGTATGGTTCAATTTGGCCACTAGAGCTAAATCATCCCATTCCAAGGCAAACATATGGGACTTTAGAGGAGCTGACTTTGATAAGATGGTCAAAAGAGTTAAGCTAGCCCTGGCAAGAAGAAATACAGGTGAGGGGGTACAGGTGAAGTGGGCAAGCATTAAGGATGCAATAACTTGAAACAACATCCCATTGTGTTAGAGAGAAAAGCAAACACAAAAGAAGAAGGAAACCACTGTGGTTCTCAAGAACAGTAGCAGAAAAGGTCAGAGCCAAAAGGCTGACCTTCAGGAAATATAAGGAAACGCAGTGGAACGAAGATAGGGAAACATACCAAACTTCCCTAAGGGAAGCAGGGAAGGCAGTAAGGTAGGCAAAGGCCCAAATCAAGGAAACACTAGCATGAACAGTAAAAGAAGGAGACAAGACTTTCTATAGATACAGTGGTGAAAGGAGAAAGTCCAGAGGGGGTATTGCTAAGATCAAATGGGATAAGGGGGAGTGTGAGGAGGAGGACCAAGGAAAAGCATCTATCCTAAATAGATACTTCTGCTCAGTATTTATGGAGGAAAAGTAGGGCAGGCCCCACAGCTCAGCACCATGGACACAGGGGGAAGGGAGGTGTGCACTAGTCCCTTCACAAAAGAAAGGGTCCTACAAGAGCTCAATAAGGTCAGGGTGGACAAGACAATGGGACCTGATAGCAACAGTACATCCCAGGGTACTAAAGGAGCTATGTGGAACTAGCAGAGCCATTATCAGAATTGTTTAATGAGTCCCTGAGCACAGGAGAGGTCCCAGAAGACTGGAGAAGGGCTCATGTGATCCAGCTCCACAAGAGTGGAAGCAGGAAGGAGGCAGGGAACTACAGACCAGTCAGTCTTACCTCAGTAGTGGGCAAGACTATGGAGGCACTCTTAAGGAAAGGATAGTACAACACCTGGAATCCATAGGAGCACAGGATCCAAGGCAGCATGGGTTTACAACAGGAAGGTCCTGTCAAACTAATCTCATAGATTTTTTGACTGGGTAACCAGAGTGGTGGACCAAGGGGGAGCAGTAGATGTCGCCTACCTTGACTTCAGCAAAGCTTTCGATACTGTTCCACATAGAAGATTGATTAATAAGCTTGGTAGGCTAAGGCTGGGTCAGAAGTTGATCAACTGGGGGCAAACTGGTTGGCAGAAAGAAAACAGAGAGTGGTGCTAAACTGTATACAGTCAGAAGAGATGCAAGTTACAAGTGGGGTACCTCAGGAATCAGTCCTGGGACCCGTCCTCTTCAATAGCTTCATCAGTGACATTGCAGATGGACTGGAGGGTAAGGTTTGTCTGTTTGCAGATGACACCAAGATCTGCAACAGAGTATATTATACAGATGGGGCGGGCAGAATGAGAATAGATCTGTATAAACTGGCAAAATGGTCGGAAGAGTGGCAACTGGGGTTTAACATAAAGAAGTGCAAGATCATGCACATAGGGAAGAGAAACCCTGAAGCCACCTATAGGTTGGGAGGGGAGTTGCTGGCAATCACAAGGGAAGAAAGAGACTTGGGCATCATCATTACAGATGACCTGAAATCATCCAAGCAGACCACTAAAGCAGTAGGTGAGGCTAGAGGGATGTTGAGGTGTATTAGTAGGAGTATCACAAGTCGTAAGAGGGAGGTAATAATCCCTCTTTACAAGGCACTGGTTAGGCCCCATCTGGAGTACTGCGTACAGTACTGGAGGCCGCACCTGCACAAGTACATTAACAAAATGGAGGTAGTCCACAGAAGGGCAACCAAAATGGTGCAGGGACTGCATCAGAAAACATATGAGGGCAGATTAACAGAGCTCAATATGTATACCCTAGAGCAAAGGAGGGAGAGAGGTGATATGATCGAAACAGTCAAACATCTTAAGGGCATTAACAAGGTGAAAAAGTCTAACATGTTTCAATTTAAGAAAAATAGCAGGACAAGAGGACGCAGCATAAGATTAGAGGGAGGCCAATTAAGGGATAATGTGAGGAAGTTCTTTTTCACAGAAAGAGTGGTGGATGCATGGAACAGTCTACCTCAGGAAGTGGTGGATATGAATACAGAGCAGGGCTTCAAACAAGCATGGGACAGGCATAAGGGAGCAATAAAGATAAATATGAATAGATAAGCCATTGACAGAGTACAGGCCTATGGCGCATTCATAAGGTAGAAAAAATGGGCAGACTGGATGGGCCTTACGGTCCTTATCTGCTATCAATTTCTATGTTCCTATGTTCCACAACATCGCTCCTGTGTGTGCATCGCTCATGGCTATCTTTGAATCTGAAGCCCAAAAACATTTCAGCTGAGCCCCAAACCTGAGTTTTGCTTATAATAATATCGGTAGTCTCCAGACTAAACCTGATCTCTCTGATATCAGTTTGACATAATAGCTGTCTTATAGAATTGACTCTCTAGTAAAATACCCATAACAGTGGTTCACTGTGTGGCTAAAATATTTTCAGAGATGACAGGATAGGTAGAAGAGGCAGTGGCTGTCTTCTATATAGTAAACAAGAACCCACCACACTCTCCGGATTTTCAAATTGAGACTAAGACCTGTGAATTTTACCTTCTCATTATGTTTTGTAATTCTATACTAATGGCAATAGGAGTAATTTATATTCCACCAGAATGCCATGAAGAGCGTGTTCAAGTGATCTGTGATTTTAAAGAAAATGTCCCTCAAAAAATGAGAGGTGATCCCCCTGGGTGATTTCAACCTTACTTGATTAACAAAGGAGACATCAAAGGTTGGTGACAGCTGTTAATCTGAATTTTTTTCCCAAATGGTTTCTTCAGCCAGTAGAATCAACTACAAACATGGCACAAAATCTTTAATTGATCAAATTTTGGTAACACACCAAGATAAGATGACTCAACTAGGAGTGATGCCAGATAAAATGAGTGACTAAAGTGCAGCATTTTGATTTTGGGGTTTTAAGAAGATAAGGGTCCTCCCATGTTTATATTTTCCAGAAATGTTAATGCACTGGATATTCCCCAATTCTGTGAGCCAATTAGAACCCAGCATTGCACTTTCCTTGATAAGATCTCAAATATTGATGAGACACTGGGACAGCTTGGTGAGACCTTTAACTCAGTTTCTGAAAAGTTTGCCCCGATCACAAAATAAGAATATATGGCAAGAAGAATATGTGGATTTCCCATGACCTCCTTAATTTATTTCAGGAAAGGAATAGAACGTGGAGGGTTTTTAGGAAAACTAGAACCCCTTCTGATTTGTACCTATATTAACACCTAAGAAATAATTGTAAGGCTATCAGAAAGGTCAAATGTGACCTTTTTGCAAAAGCAACAAGCTAGTGGTACAAATGTCTCCCAAACATAGCATTTCCTGAATACTCCCCTTGTGAAGAATCAGGAAATGGGGTACATTCCACGACAGTAGATGATACTATGACCACTGAGACAGACAGGATAACAATAGGTTTCAAGCAATTTTTAGTGAAATTGGAACAAAACTTGGCTTATAATTTATCTGACATTGACCTCTACTATAATAGAATCATTCAATAACCTGTCTAATTTGTCCAACAAGATAATTAATCCTCCTTTTTAGTTTCAGGCTTTAACCTACTGCCGAGATGCATGGGTATCTTAAAAAAACGGAACACAAGGCCAACGACTGGTATTGATGAAATTATCGATTTATAAAGGCAGCCTCTGAACAAATTTTTGTTCTGTTGACAAACATTTTCAATTTTTCATTGTGTGCTAGACAGCTTCCACTTAATTGAAAGAAAGCTGTTACTACTCCCATTTATAAGTCTGGGGATCAGATAAGATTTAACAACTATTGTCCCATTTCTCTGCTGGCCCCACTGGCACAAGTTATTGAACATATTACTTTTGAGCAACTGTTGGAATACCTTACCAAATATGGAATCCTAACCTCATCTCAGCATGGATTTAGGCCTGTTAACAGCATTACAATGGCCTTGGTGAAGTTCACCCAGTCAGCACACAGGGTCCTGGATTCAGGTCGCTGTGCTGTGGCTGTTTTTTATGAACCTCACCAAGGCCTTCAATCTAGGGAACCATAATCTGTTGGCATCTCTTGGCTCCCTTTTGATGTTGGGAGAAATTGTCTTTTGGTTTTCCACTTACCTACATGACTATATGCAGTGCACAAAAATTCACAAACTTCTGTCTCCTTCTACTATGAAGGTAGGAGCTCCCAGGGATCAATACTGGTCCGCTTCCTATTCCGCCTCTTTATCTTAACTCACAAACAACTGTATGCAGCATTGCCAAAGTTTTGCTTTATGCTGACAATGCTGTCATATACTCTCCTGGATCAGACATCCATACTATCTCAACCAGTCTTCAGCAAAATTTTGGTGTTATGCATTCTTGGTGTAGAGACCATAAATTAATTGAAATATTTCCAAGAAAAAAACAGTGCTTTTTTCCAGTACCAAAAGTTTGTATCCTACTCATTTTGTATTGAGGCCATTGGATGAGGATGCGATTGAGTGGGTAAAGGAGTTCAAGGACTTAGGACTCACCACTGACAGTGTCCTAACTTATGAATCACATATTTTACAGTTGATTAAGACATTGCATCAGAGGCTTGGAGTCATCTGCCATCTAAATTCTTTGTTTATTCCCACTACAAGAAATCTATTGGCACAAAGTTTTTTGCTTTCATCATTAGATTATGGTTTGCTGTTTCATTTTTGTGCTAATGAGGGGGCACTGCCAAGGATGGCACTGTATAATAAAATAGCACTGTTTGCCACATAATTGAACTCTCGAACATATCACTGCTCCTTGCTTTCTAAATTAAATTGGCCTTTTGTCTTCTTGCTTTGAGTGAAAAGCCATCATTCTTATAAAAAAGTGTTTCTTAAGTCTGCAACCATTATTGTTGACAAATTTGTTTCAGACAGGAAATAACTATGTACCAGCTAGATCGGTCACTGCTAATTGCATAGCAGTTTCTCAAATATTTCCTAGGAAGGGTTAGATGTATTTGTTGTACAGTTACTCAACAATTTTTAAAGTTTTATCTCCTGCTCTTAAGAATGTTTGTTCTACACAGAATTTTAAGTATTTGCTTAAGAAGCATATCTTAACTCAAAATGTTTATGCTTGCACTTCAATTTTTATAGTAATGTTTAGTACTATTTATATGTATATATTTTTCTCCCTTTTTCCTGGTCATATTTGAAAATGGGCTTTCAGCCCAAGGCTTTTCTTTATTTTCCAGAAATAGACTAAAGTAAACCCAAGTCTCCAGGACTGACTTATGAATGTTTTAGTCTTTAATGCTAATGGTTTATTAATATGAACATACAAAAATGCCAGCAGAAATAGGCCTCACAGTCTGTTTAGTCTGCTCGACTGTGCAGCTAGTCCCTCATCTCACAGCTGCCCCTCCCTCTCCTCTGCACCTTAGATTTACCCACCCCCTCACTCTGTCCTATCCCCTCTTGAAACTGCGCACCATCTTACAGGCCACCACCTCCTGTGGTAGAGTGTTCCACTTGCCCACCACCCTTTCCATGAAGAACTGTCTCCTTACCTTCTTCCTGAATCTTCCCCTCTCCAGTCTGAGACTGTGCCCTCTCATGTCCCTTCCTCTTCTTAATTGGAAGATCCCCTCTATTCAAGTCTTATTTATTCCTTTTAAGTACTTAAAGGTCTCAATCATGTCCCCCATATCCCTCATCAGAATTTCAAAGTGGACCTACATCTAACCCAAGGCCAAATACCACTCCCACTTGCAACCTTGGTTTCAGACCCTGTATGTATCCCTAATTGTCATGAATTTTGTTTGAATTATAGACAACTTTACCATGCCATATTTGTTTTAGATTTGTATGCAATATTATAGTGATAATGGGGTGGGTGGGGGGTTTAACTGGACCAGAATGAATAAACACTGAGGCCATAAACTGATGTGTTTATTTACATCCTAGTCTGGTTATTACCAAGTAACACCCCAGTCCCATACCATTCTAGCTATTGTGCTGAAGAAAAAAATGGAAAAAAGTTTTAAAATGGAGTGCCAATATTATTCTCTCATTGTTGCTGCAGTGTGACTGTGAGAAAACTGAAATTGCTTAGCAGTTTCTCATAGACATACTGTAGTGCTAGTCTTAGCTAATCAGAACATGGGGATTAGTATACTGTCTAATTATTGAGTCTACTGTCTGGTTATCACTGAAAAATGGGACAGTAGCTTGTGTTCTGATTGGCTGAGAGGGATCTTTTTCAGTATAATGTACATTAAACTTGAAAATAATTTTATCTATTAGTTGTTTTACTCTTAATATAGGATAGCAACAGTTGTCTTTTAACCATAACAGTGGCTGTTTATATGGCTTTGTGAGTATTTCAAAGTGTGATCACAATATATACAGAAGTGGTTAATGATGTGACAGTGCAGTTCCAGTAGTCACATATCTGAACATAGCGGTACATGGTTGGGCTCCTATCCCCAGCGAAAATGCCATCATATATTTCCCTGCATACCATAATACCTAAATAGCATATATGAGAAAAAAAACAGTAAAGGTATGTAAACCCATCCGGCTACTTACACTGTATTAATGTGTTTTTACAACATAATGAACAACCTATTCACTAACTGTTACAAGTATAGACACGATAATATTATTACAACACTATTAACATTTGTAACCGCTATCTGAATAACACATATAGCAGCAACCTGCAAACCCCCACATTACGGCCTCTCCAACCACAGCCCCCGTCAAAAAAGACCTGTAAAAAGAAAATGTCCCTATCCTAAATTGCACAATATCAGTCCCCTCCTCAGTCACTAACATCCCCTTTTGCTGCTGCCTCCATATCACTTCCCAAACAACCACACACATCAGGGGAGTAAATAGAATTTCAAAAAAATTGAAGGACCAATTATAGGTACATGATCTTTAGGGCACACTGGTATCCATGGCCAGCTGAATTAAGGCACTTCATCCAAATATTTGAATCCAAATGAAGGTTGAGGCCTTCAGACTACAGCCTGACTGCTCCCCTGCACATGTGAAACAAACTTAAAGGGGAACTGTCACCACCACGGGCCCCACAATCAGGTGTGTGTAAAACATTTTGGTTTACTTACTGTTTACTGAACTATAGTATATTGTATAAGACTAATTTTGTTTTCTTGTAGGCTAACATTTTCTATTACTACAAATCCCAGAATTCCCTGTAGCCGACATCAGAGCAATAGGCAGCAGTGGGAGATTCCATAGCCTGCAGTGCATGTTAGAGTTTATATAAGGTCTGATCTTTTGTTTGCTGGTTCTGCTGTCCTCCCTGCACTAAGAACAGTCACAGAGGACTTTATCTAGCCCCTGGAATAAGGCAGAACCAGAAAACATCTGATAGGAGATTATAAAGCTCTTACATGCACTGCAGGCTATTGAATCTCCCATTGCAGCTTACTGTTCTGATGTCAGCTTCAGAGATAGATAGTAATTGTTAGGTATTAATGTGTTATTAAAGTGTTAATAACATATTAATATAGTGGTAGTATATATAGGTAATATATAGCAGTGCTTGTTAGGTATTAATGTGTTATTAACAGCCTGGCGCAGTCTGAATATCTCACTCTCTGTATACAAAAATAGGAATAATAAAAGTCTTCATCAGATATATCCTTTTTTCTTTTGTCATTTCCCACTCTTTCCATCTTATTATTTTTCCATGTGTGATATTATATTTCTCCTCCCAGTTTTTCTTCCTTGCATCCAGCTACCCCATACATGATTCCTAAGATCTTTATATCTTCTTGCACTATTTCTAATTCTCCTACTTCCCCTTTCTCATGTTTACCTAAAGGAAGTATCTTACTTTTAGCTTTATTTATTCCAATCCCAGTGTAACCCTTATATTCTTCAATAATGTTTAATGCTATTTCTCCTGCTTTAGAGTTTTTAACTAAAATGATGCAATTGTCTGCATATGCACAAGTTTTAGTAGTCATTATCTCCCCATGTTATACTTTCCACCCATTTTCTTTCTCTATATCTCTTAATAGTGGGTCCAAAGGACATACACGAGCAGGCTTAACGGGCAGCCCTGTTGTACCCCATTCTTAATGTAATTGGTATTCCCAAGTGCCTGTTGATCATTGGGCACACTTGGGCTTCTACGTATAATGCTTCAATTAATTTAAAAAATGTTCTGGTATGCTGTAATTTTTTAGTACATCCCACATATATTCATGTTTTATGGCATCAAATGCTGTTTTGATCTAAAGTGTACAAAGACTATATATATATCTCTCAGGTATTGTCTGATATCTCTCCAGGTACTGCACAAGTTGTGTATGTAACACTAATTGCTCTGCAAAGGAACTTATTCTTTTATTTATTATTTTGGCTAGTATTTTGTAGCCTGATGTCAAAAGACTTATTGGCCTCCATTTTTAATGTCTGCTTTGTCCCCTTTTTTATGAAAGAAAATCATAACTCCTAATTTCGTACTATCAGTCATAATCCTTCTTTGAAATTTTTAATTAAAATCTGTAGTCAGCATATTTGTCATATCCTTGTCATACTTTTTATAAAAGGCATTCGGAATTCCATCAATACCAGGTGCTGTATTGATTGTTAAGGACCTTAGTGCTTCTTTCACTTCACTAGGTTTTATTTCTTCATTCAAAGCCCTGGCCTGTATTTCCCCTATTTCATCAATCAATTAATCAATCATAGTTTATTTATAAAAAGCTCCTTTCTACAACCAAGGTGTTTGTGTATAGCATAGACAATACAATAAATGATTTCAAATTTCAATAAAATCTTATACTTTAAAATTCACTGTTAAAATACTGTCAATTAAAACTGCCATATGCTAATTCAAATAAATATGTCTTAAGTGCAGTTTTAAACTCCTGGACGGTCAGGCAATCTTGTATCCGATGAGGTAGAGAATTCCACAGGGTCAGGGCCACAAAGCTGAAAGACCGGCCCCAGATGTCTTTAAACAGACCCTGGGAATCTCTAGCAATCCCTCATCAGCAGATCGGAGAGGATGGAGGGCACAGCAAGGGATGAAGGAGATCTTGCAAGTAACTAGATCCCTGGTTGTGGGCTTTATAGGTCAGCAAACTGACCTTGAAGGTGATCCTCCACCATACTGGAGCTATTCCATGGAGCACAGGTGTTATATGGCTGGCTCTAGCTGTACCAGTCAATTGCCTGGCTACTGCATTCTGCATTAGCTGAAGGTGGCAGACATCAAGCCCCGGTAGCCCTAGGTATAGGGCATTGCAATAGTCAAGGCGAGAGGTAATGAAGGCATGGCCCAATATTGGAAGATCTTCAGAAGGAACCAGGTGTTTCATCTGAGCAATATTCTTCAGATGGTAAAAAGAGGTTTTGATGACAGCTGACACCTTTAATTTAAGGGACAGACCATCATCAATAACAATGCCCAGGTTCTGCACCCAGTCTGAGGTAGTCAGCGCCACACCCCCAAGACATAATCCTGAGGGTGACCCTGCTGACAAACCCACCTCCTGACTATCAGGGTCCACAACCAGTACTTCAATTTTTGCCGGGTTCAACTGCAGCCAACTTGCACTCATCCAGTATTTGAGGTAATACAGCTTTTTCTAAGAATTCTGTTCTTCTTTCCCCTTTTTGTTTCTGAAATTTATCTCTTATATGTAACTGTACAGTTCATTTTATCTGATTAATATTCATTTGCCTACTCCCTCCACTATCTATTAAACTGTACATAACTCTGTTTTTAACTCTTTCTGTGCTACTCTAAAAAGGATTTGTTTGGAATGTCATACCTTGAGTCCCACTTTTTTGAGCCATTATTAATGATGTAACTCTATTATATTGAAAAACTTTCATTTGTGCTTTAATCTCTGCTATCATTTCTGATTCATCTATTTTATTTTGAACTTGTGATGTATATAGTTTGTACAACCTTGCTGTTATCCCCAAATATTTTTTATAGTCCTCTCACATTTCTGTGATATTTCTAACATCAGAGATTTATGTCTTTTTTAGAATCTTCCCACCATTCAGCTACATTATCGTATAAATCCTGAACTGACTCCCTAGCTCTAAATAGATATTTCATTTTTTCCTCAGTCTTTTTATTGTAACCTTTCTACATTCATTCTCTAGTAACCCTTTCCAAATTTAAACTGATTACCCATATCTAATACCATTCTAACTCCTAAATGATCTGAAGTTTCCATCGGAACTACTTTTATTTCTTCAATCTTTGCCTCTGTCTTTACCAACCAAAAATCTATCCTAGATGAGACTTTTCCTTTGAAATACATATTTTCTTGATTTTTTTGTTATTTTATAAGCAACTATCAAATTCCCTTTCCTTAAAATATTATTTAAACATTGTGTATCGCAATAAACTTTATTTGTTCTTCTCCCCAGTCTTCTTTACTTAATCCAAAATTAAAGTCACCATCCCACAAAACTATTTTAGATGTGTGTATGTAAGGTTCTATAGATTTATTATTTTCTTCCTATCCAATTTAGTTTGCTGGTTATATATATTTATTACTCTCACTGCCCTATTCCTAATGTACAGATCTACTATGAACACGCTTCCTGGTACTAAATCTATTATTTTGTTTACTTTCACCTCCCGTATACCTAAAGAGTAGGATATTTTCCCCAGTGACCTGGCTAAATTTCCCTCCATTCACTAAAAAAAATACCACCAACAGCTTAATCTGGTTCAAGGTCAGTTGGCATTCATCTGTACCCCCCTTCCCTGGGTCATGCCTGAAAATAGGCAGGATTTGTCTAGTGCACTTACCCGGTCAACAAAAAATAAATACATTTGAAATTTCTGTTCTGAGCGTGCTCATTAGGATCCTTCAGATGGGCGTCTGATATGAAAGAGGATTCTTCCAGCTCTCAGCAAAACAAGTTTCTTTAAGATTCTTCCTTCATGTGCCAAAATTCATCTTTCATATGGCTGTCATCTTCTTTTAGATTTAAAAAAGTGATAAAAACCTAATACAAATTATGTATGCTCAAAAAAACAAACACCTGAACCTAGGTAAACAGGACCCCTGCCCTGGAAATAATATTTCTGGGCACCAGAAAAGACAGATTACTCAGCTTAGTGACAGGAGCTGTTCTCTCGAGTTCTCTATATGAGAACAGCGGGACTTCCTTGACTTTTGAAGCCACAGCCAAAGTCCTGCTGCTGGCTTAAGTTTCACTAGTGAGCCTGCTATCATGATTTCTCTCATCTGTCTGTCTGTCTGTCTGTCTCTATGTTTGTCTATCTATCTATCTTTTTGACTGTCTAGCTATCTATTAAAGTTTATGTTAGTGTACCGGGGTGCCCACCCCCTACCACTTCATTGTTCCCCTTCCCCTCCAGATCACCCACCACCACTCCTAATTTTCTTTTAATTAGTAAACTGACTGGGATGCCTATCTGCAGTACTGTTTCTATTGCCCCTCCCCTTTCCAGGTCGCCCAGTCCCCCTTCAGGGTTCCCACCCCAGTACCATTTCTTTCCACCTCCTCTACACTCAAGGTCTCCCCCAAAACAAATAGGTGGTGGCACTAGAGTGTCCACCCCTGGTGCCACCAAACACCATCCTGACACTGGGATGCCCAATCCCCAATGTCAGCTTTTATGGCCCTACAATAAAGAAGACTGTGCTTGCTGATTTTTTTAAACCTGTAAAAGGAAATGGTCCTCACTGATCTCACGCCCAAACACCCGACCCACCCCACCCTGACCTCCCACTCAGCACCCACCATATCCCACACACCTCACTCACCTGAACATGTCCCATGGCATAGCTCTGCTCTTTGATTGAAGATACATCTTGCTGGTGGTACCAGTGACTGTAATATGAGACATATGGTAAGTGCAGTTTAATGTATTTCAATGGTGTTTGAACTTTTATTCATAACATTATCATTTTTAAATATTTTTAAACCCAATTTTAAATATGTCCTTTTTGGGACCCCATCTCATGAACAATGGCAATGACATTAAACAAATATGTCCTGGAAGGTAATTTCATGGTTGCTGCATGAAATTACCTCTCAGGTGGGTTTGAAAACTTCTCCACCTTACTCATGAGGTGGGGTCATAAGAAGGTTATGTTGAAAATTTGGGGTAAAATATTGAAAAAACAAAGTTATGAGTGTGTGCTGAAATTTTGTAATGCACGCTCTTAACTTTGGTAATTTTAAATAGTTTGACCCCACATTTTCAACACAGCCATTTTTTCACACCACCTCATGAATGTGACAACTGACATTTTTTAAATCCTGGCTAAAATGTATTTTTTCACCTGTGTTGCAGAATGACATTTTGGTTGAAATTTTAAAACTTTCAACTACCGGGGTCATGAGGTGGCTTTGTAACAAGGCTATGTTGAAAATCTGGAGTCAAAATATTAAAAAAAAAACATAGTTATGAAGATACATTGACATTTTTCTAAGCACATTCATAAGTTTGGTAATTTTTGACATTCAATGCTGCACAGACATGCAGGATCAGCAGGGCCCTGCATTTCCATAGGTGGATGATGTCTTCCCTTGATGTACAACCCAGATGGCCCTGTGCATCTGCATCTTTCACACAGGTTCTGAAGGGACCTGTGAGAATGAGGATAAGATTTCACTATTTCAAAAAGAGAGGAAGTTCTTTGGGGTTGTCAACCCTAATGCTCACTCCATCCCCTGAGCAAACAAGGTCAGATATGATCCTTTTTTCCAGGCAGGGCTACAGGGCCCTGCAGAAGAAAGCTGCAACAGATTTTGTTGGCATCATGTGGCAAGAGATACTTCTCTACCTTTAAAGAGTGTATCATTATGAAGCACTGGCATGAATACATACTTTGTTCTTCAGAGAGGATGCTACAGGCTGGGGAGAGGGGTGAGCATTAGGGTTCACAACCCCAAGGAAGAACCCACCACTGATTTGCCAAGACTCAGGAGACCCAAAACCCTACTGTTTTTCCTTTTGCTACTTGGGGGTTGGGGGTTCAGGCTGGAAACCCTAACACCACATTTCCCTACTTTTGTTTCATTAAGTTGGGGGCAGGGGTGAGCATTAGTGTTCACAACCCCAAGAAAGACCCCACCACTGATTCACCAAGATTCAGGAAACCCCAGACCCTAGTGTTTTTCCTTTGCTACTTGGTGGTGGGGAGTTAGAGTTGGAAACCCTAACATCACATTTCCCAACTTTTGTTGCATTAAGTTTAACCCTAACTGGTGCATTAACGCAGTCTTTTGCAAAGAAGATCTACAGTATATGTATTTATGCACTAGGAGTGGTGAGAAATCATCTGTGATAAATCTTGTTATCAGAGCAACTATATGTATAAATGAAATTTATACAGATAGTTACTATGTCAGCAGATTTATACATATAGTAGGTTCATCATCAGCCCCTCACCCCTGCCACTAGCACTACTTGCTCAGCAGCAATTTCATGGCACAAACAGCACTCACACAGACAACCCCTCCCATTCATCTATGCAGCCTGCAATATTTTCCATCCTCACTCAGCTCACCACTTGCAGATCCTCTTGTCTCCTTGCAGCCTGAAATTCTCCAGTAATTAAAGAGTGAGAAAATCAGCAGATTTAAAAACAAAATAAACTTACAGCCTCACAGTGCAATCAGTAGTGCTCACTCACTCCCGCTCTCACTCATTCACAGAACTGACATCCAAATGCACACCACGCTGCTTTTAAAAATAAATGCAAACAAATAGCCATACTTTTGTGATGGAATCCTTTTTTTTTTTGCTCTGAAGTCCCATGTTCTTCCTCTCTCTGCCTTCTCACTAAAACATGTCACCATTTTTTAATAAACATTTTACTCAGCCACTCAATCCACCAATGAAAAGCCATGTTTTTGCTGTCAGTCATGTCAGGAAATTCAAGTGTCCTAGCAACAGCCTACCAAATGGCAGACTGGATGCACCTACACACGGAACAACAAAGTCCTACACAATGAACTAAAAATAAAAATAAAAGAAAATATTTAAAAATCAATGCACCACACAGCTTCTCCCTGTTGCATAAATTGAACATGCAGTGGGAGCTTCTGTTGTATAAATGATTTATTTCCACTTGTTCCCAAAGACCTTGGGTAAACCACTCATGGCTCTGCTGCATTCTGCCACTCATGAGGTTAACCAAGGTCACTGGTAACTTGTGAAAAAATTAATTTATATGGCAGCCACCCATCGCATATCTGACAGACAGATAGAGAGATAGATACGTAGATAATGTATATGTAAAATCAAATTCCACTGGTGTGAAATGATTTTCTGCAATAACAGACAAGAAAACTTAAAATAATCATGAAACATCTGTAACAATGATCTAGTATCTGTATGTGTTATTTTGTCAACAGGTTATTTCACACAGCTCTAGACTGATGACACCTGGTTTGGAAATCAGACATCATATGTGTGGTAGCTGAAAAGTTCATCTCATTAAACTAAATAATGAGCTTGTCTCTTTTTAAGATAATTATCAGTTTGTTAAAAATATGGTGCACAAATTAACCTACTCTCCTTTTATTACACCTTGTGATTGCTAGTTCTGGATTGGAATAAAGCCATGTTAGAGATGGCATACAGAAGAGGTCTAATATTAGGAACACCAGTGTTGGCCAGAACAGTGTTCCCTTTATCCACTTATTTCTGCTTAGCAGGTACTATGCATGCGTGGTGATAGAACTGGTGTCAGAAGAAGCATTCTATTTGTGCCATACTTAAATCTGCTTGTGTTAACAGCATGCCAATTAACAGGTTTCTATAGCATATGGGCCCAGTTTTCATAACAATTTTACTGTGCTGAATGGCTTCTGTACGGTACCACATCATATGAGCGAATGCACAATAGCAATCGACATATGAGTGAGTACACATCGCCAAAAAAATGCATCAGTGATGTACACAATAGCGGGACCATAAACAGCGATTGTCTGGACCACAACACAAAAAGTAAATTTACACAATTTTTAATGTGGGGGGCTATGCCCCCATGCCTGCCTAATTATTATAGCCAACTTCAAGGGGTGCCTGACACTGGGGTACCAGTAATCTATGGAAGGGAGCCATTTGGAGGGGGGAGCAACCTGGAAGCTGGCAGAATGGACAGCAAAACATAAACAAGACAGTAAGTGCACATGAGAAGCAAAACACCAAAGAAAAATTTAGTGCACGCACACACACACAAAATGAAAAACCTAGAGCTCCTGCCCAGGTTTGAACCTGAATCCTTTACCACTAGAGGCATATGTTGTCTTCACTAGACCACAAGGCCAGCTCAGAATGAGCAACTGAAACTACATCCTACATCTTCTGCATCATAGATCCCTCCTAACGCCACTCTCTACACTCTCACTATTGTTGTTACAACTTCCTCGATATATCAACTATCACTAACATATCCCACTCACTCTATTGAAAGGTGCTCAGATGTAGTCACCAATTGGAGTCACCCATATCACTGGATACCCTTCTGGAAGTATGTAACGTGCTAACACCATCTTTAAAACTAAAAGATTACCTACAACTTACATATGTTGTGATTTTTGAGCAAGCATGAACTGACTAAACAAGCTTAGCTTGACAGTAGAAAACATGTACTATACTAATTTTAAGCCATTTCACAAGGAAATATGTTTATTAGCTACAGTTAGGAGATATGTTAATAGATATGTAATCCAGTACTCACTTTTCTGTGGTGCAAACTAGCTTTTACTGTTTAAAGTAAGCAATAAACTATGTAGAAATAATACCAGCAATCCCAGACAATCTGCTCAGTGTTTTGCATATTACACACACCTTTCAAGAGTGAACAGCCACACTCCAGTGATGTTATTTATAGCTGTCCACCAAAGAAACAGGCATACATTTACATAACCAAGATAACAACTATAGTGTGGCTTGGAAAAAAATCCTAATTGCAAAAGCACAAAGTGCATACCTATAATGAAATCTATCACAGCACATACAACTTGTAATGTTAAAATCAGACTCCTGAGGACTCTAAATCTGTATAGAAAAAGACATTGCTTGCAAAATGGCTCTTCATCTGCAAAATAAAAATCAGTATCAGATATTAGTGTCTGAATGGGCAATTACTGATGCATAAAAGGGCAATCCATATTTTTACTCATCATTATATATCAGTCATGCTATATAATCATACTAATGTTTTTTCTTCTTATTGTGAATTTAATAAACCAATAAGTAGATATCTCAACTAAAAGTTCCCACTGAAAGGTGCCTGCATAAATCCCAACCAACTGTAAACTTAACACAAAAGCTGAAAAACTAATTGAAGGTTTGATGGTGTAGGAGGAAGAGAAATAAAGGTAGGGTGGTGGCTGAGCACAACAAAGAGAATTACATCAAAGAGGCTGATCGATACAGAATGGCTGTCTGTACTAAAGTCTCTCAGCGGATCCCACTAATGGTTCACAAGAGACTGATGACTTTCTTGAAGAATTGTGCTACGCAGGTATTATTTCACCTCAGGTTAAACAATTTTTTCAGGAGGGCAACCCTGCTAGAACAACCATCTACGTGGTTTTTAAAGTCCACAGAGATCTTAACATACCCTCAGGGAGACCCACAATTGCTGACATTGGCTCGATAATGGAGCCACTGTCACACTGTGTGGATTCCTTCCTGGGTCACTTTGTGAAGAAACTGAACTCTTATGTGAAGGACACAGGAGAAATTATCCAAGTCCCACATAACATCATAGTGGAAGAAGAGTGTCTCCTCATCACCTTAGATGTGGAGGCACTCTCCACTAACAATCCACATCAATGGATCTGGAAGCTCAATAATACTGCTTGGATTGTAGATATCCAAATGAACAACATCCCACTGGTTTCCTACTACAATTAGCACAATATGTGTTGGAATGTAATGCCTTCATGGGCCAGACAAAGTGGACATGTTTGCCCCAATTTCACTAATTTGAACCTAGGGAGATTGGAAGAGGAATTAGTAAGAATGCCAGATGTGATTGGTTATCTTGCCCAACTTGTTTTCTGGAGAGGATATCATGAAGACATCCTCATTGTGATGCATGGTGATTTTTACTATCTAAAAGAATGTTTGTCTTTTTCAGAAAGTACTGAAGCTAATCTCAAATTTATTGTGACTAAAAGATAAATGTATTTATTTATTTAGTTTTTGTTGACCGGGTAAGTGCACTAGACAAATTCTGCCTATTTTCAGGCATGACCTGGGGAGGGGATACAGATAAATGCCAACTGACCTTGAACCAGGTGAAACTGTTGGTGGTATTTTTAGTGAATGAGGGAAGTTTGGCCAGGACACTGGGGAAATTCCTCTACTATTTTCAATAAGTGCCATGGGATCTTTAACATCCACCTGAACTACCACCAATCCAAGCAGATGGGACCTCAGGTTAATGTCTCATCTGAAAGATGGCACCTCAGAAGTGCAGCACCCGTCTCATGCTGCACTACAGTGTCAGTACTGGGATATTAACCCAAGTGCCAGATGTGGGATCTGAACTCACAGCCCTCTGATCTCCCGGCCTCAGAGGAGAGTGTGCTACCTGCTGAGCCACTGACACTCACTTTTAGATGTCTAAATTAAAAAGGATCAGTTTGGGAACATCACTATAGATCTGTACAAGAAATGCAGGGATCAAAATATACAGTATTACTTCAAGCCAGCAGTTGTTATCCCCACCACAGGGTGAGGAACATCCCTAACAGCCAATTACAGATAAAGGCCTACCAAGTCAGAGCACACTAGCTGGAGGAAAGATTTAAGGAAAAGGGCTACAGACACACTGATACTCCAGTTGCAGAGACAGGATGAATGAAGTCAACCAAGAAACATTACTCCAACAAGCTCCAAAAAGAGGAAAGATCAGAAACAACTACATTCTGTGACTAAATTTAGTGCTGAATCCTCAAAAGCTAAGACCATTAAAAACAGTGGGAACAGTTAAAACCTGTTCAACAACCTCCCATAGTGATGTACAGATGGCCATCCAGTTTAAATGATATTCTAGTACACAGCCTACAACCCCAGCTCAAATCTAACATCACATTCAGGATGGAGTTTACCAGATGGGATGGATGAATGTCACAAATATGGTTGCAAATACTCTACAAATGTCAGAAATATAGCCACCAGTTTCTCGAACCCAATTGATCGAAATATGACCCGTGTGATAGGGTCTATTACATGTGGCACCACTGGTTTTATACATGCTACAAGCTGGACCCGTGGATGTTTCTGTGTTGGCAAAACCAAGCAGCCCTTTAATATTTGGGTGGTAGAACACACGTGTGCCATTCTGAGTGACAATGAGGAGTACACTGTTGCTCAACATCTGATGTGCAACAGAGGCCAGGGGCTGGCAGTAAAGCCTAGATGTTAGAGTAATGAGCTGTGAATGAGCTTGGTATGTCCAGCAGACAGACCTGGGTTTGATTCCGACAACCTCCACATGCATACTGTGTGACTTTGAACAAGCCACTTAACCTCCCCAGTGCTCCTGGGTTACCCCTGAAAACAGGCACTTGTGACTGGTGGGCCTTACCTGGTTAACAAAGAATAAAAACAATAAATAAAAAAGGTAGGCGCATACATGAAGTGTCCTTCACTGGAATACAAAAAGTTAAACAGAGTACAAAGAGGGTAGTATCAAAACTTTATTGCTGAAAAGGGAAGTGTGCTGGCCCAGTGGTTCTGAGAGCTGAGGCATCTGCCTTACACCATGCCCCGCTGGAGACCCAAGTTTGGGAGTGAGCTTGAGAGCCTGGGGTCATATGGGGAGGAAAGGATTGAGCATCCAATGGACAGCTCTCCTCTCCTGGGAGGGAAGGAGGACTTCGATCAATGGTTGTAGCAGCTTCTAATGTCAACTTGGAGCACAGAAGCCAAGGATCCAGATTGGGGTTGATGTCAGCGGTCATCCTGTGTGCAGGTGCATGAGTGTGCCTGCCATGTGCTGGATGATATTGCACATCTGCGCCATGGAGGAGAGACAGAACAAAGGAAATGGGTCTGGCACCCCAGAAGGTGGAAGGGGACTTCAATCAATGGTTGTAGCAGCTTCTAATGTCAACTTGGAGCACAGAAGCCAAGGATCCCAGATTGGGGTTGATGTCAGCGGTCATCCTGTGTGCAGGTGCATGAGTGCCCGCCATGTGCTGGATGATATTGCACATCTGCACCATGGAGGAGAGACAAAACAAAGAAAAATGGGTCTGGCACCCCAGAAGGTGAAAGTGGGTCCAGTGGACCGCCCCCATGCTCACTGTTGGGTCTACCCAGCCAACCTCTGAACTCTCCTCACCACTCCGCCACCCTATTAGATTATAGATAGAGCACCAGAGGAATAGGGGGTCCCACCTTGGGGGGCTCAAAGCTGGGGGGTTGGGGGGTCTGTAGTAGGGTGAGGAGAGATCCCAGGATGGAGGCTAGGTCTGGGGAAACGTCAGGCAAAGTGGAAGTTGGTCGGCTCGAGAGACTACACCAGAGAGAGTCCTATGGGGCCAGAGAGGGGAGCATAAAGAAAACTGGAAAAAAGGGAAGTGTACAGGATCTATACTCTGTAGACATCAGTAGAGACTTTGATTTTGACCCCTTTCTGAAATAAATTCTATTTAGTAAATGTAATGTGTCTATACCAGAGTGCCAGATTAAAGAGCTAGTGGAGCCAAAATAATACACATTTTAAGTAGTAGTCAATTGTAACATTTTATTCTTGCACCATCAGTGCTGGTAAATTTGTCACTGGAGAGGATGGAGTTATGGGGGAGACCAGGCCACCTTAGAAGCTGGGACTGGAACAGGAGGCTGTATGGGCACAAGCCCTGAGACTGTTTGGAAGTTTTGAGGCCTGATAACTGAGCTAGCTTGCTGAGCTCTATAGATCAAATCGATATGGATCAGTGGCGTGTTCCAATTGGCCTTGGTCCAGGGGCAATCCTGATTTATGCCCTTTTACATTGCACTGATTGCAGGTGTTCTAATCAGTGCAGGAAAGACTGATATGCACATATCCTCTGCACAGTCTACATTGGAGCTTGTCACAGGCACTTGACAAATGCGATTGTGCCCCACATTTGTAGCAGGCCTTTGGTCTTTGCTGTGTAGGCTGCACTGGCTGCCAGTACAGTGGCTGATCACCTTTAAAGTCAGCTTGCTGACTTTTAAAGCCCTACACAGACAGGGTCCGAGTTATCTGCAAGAGCTCTTGCATCCCTACTGCCCCCTCTGACCACTCCGCTCCACCAATGAGGGGTTGCTAGAGGTTCCCAGGGCTCAGTTGAAGACATCTGGGGCCCAGGCTTTTGAATTTGTGCCCCCCACCCTTTGGAACTCTCTACCTCATCATATACATGAGTGCCTGATGGTGGAGAGCTTCAAAACAGCCCTAAAACATATTTGCTTGATCTGGCATTTCCTGCTTATTGATTTATTGATAGGTTGTTGGATTATGACAATGGTTTTACATTTTTAAGTTTATTTAAATTTATTTATTTATTTACATTTTGTAACGGGTAGGCCCACTGAGACCAATAATAGTCCCTTTTCAGGGGCGCACCGAGTTAATTAGAACAATGGTATAACAGGATATATTGTTACATTAAGTTCAACAACGTACAGTTAGATTATACTTCATACAAGGAGACAGTCATTAGGCATACAGAGTAATACAGGGACTATTATCAGTAATTTGTCTTACATGTTAGGTGAGGTCAGCAATCATAATCAAACATCAGACAAGCAACAGGAATGAAGTGTGAAGTTCAGCGATTACAAGTGCATTGGTTTAATCCCTGCAAGTGCATTTTAAGTCCCTTTAAACCCCCAAGGATTCACATTCCTGGAGTTTGGGTGAATGTGAGTTCCACATGGGAGGAATGAGGGATGAGAAGGCCCTGGACCCTTGGGAGGACAGTGTCCGGGGAACCTTGAGAAGCTATCTGTTTGATGACCTTAGAGTCCTATTATTAGTTTTAGGCTGAAGTAACTCAGCCAGGCTAGGTGAAGCAGAGGTCAATCTGAGTTTGTAGGCTAGGCATAGAGAGAAGTAGCATAGTCTACCTTCCAGGGTGGGCCATTTTAGGGCTTGCAGGATCTGGCAATGGTGATCTCTTTGGGGTGCCCATAGCAAATTTCCCAACGGTGGTACAGTGTCTTAAGTTTATTTATCTCAGTACTTTTAGCAGAGAGAAGTACAGGGAGCTGTACAGTAGTTTGGGTAGCAAGGTACCATGGGCAATCTTAGCTCGTGACCCAAGGGTAAGGTAGGGGCTGAGTCGGTAGAGGAGACCTATCCTTTGGTTCAGTGTTTTGGATAGGTGATCTATGTGAGCCTTGAAGTTGAGTTCCCAGTCAATGGTGAGACCTAGGTATGTTAGCAAATCTACTACCACCACCTTTCCCCAGATGAGAGAGAGAGAGGTTGAGTGTATCTGATCTGTTGGGTGCAATATTTTTGGGCCCGAACAGCATCCCTTTGTTTTTTTTTGCAGTTCAACAGAAGTTGATTTGTGGACAACCAAACTTCCAGGGATTTTAGGTCTTTGGATAGCATTCTGCTGAGTTCGTTTGGATCCTCCACTGATCTATAGATAACGATATCATCTGCATAGAGGATGATTTCAGGGCCTTTGCAGAAAGTAGGCAGGTTATTAATAAATAGGGAGAATAGCAGTGGTCCTAGGATAGATCCCTTAGGAACTCCATCTTTTATATCAATCTTGTCAGATTTGGCACCCTGCCATTTAACTAATTGGAACCTGTCCTGGAGATAATCCCTAAACCATTGTACTACTAGAGAGTCTAGACCGATTTGTGCCAGTTTTACCAGGAGTATTTGGTGATTTACCAGATCAAATGCTTTGATGAGATCAATAAAGATTGCACCGGTGAGCAGTCCTTTATCAAGGGCAGAGAATATATCAGTGGTAAGGTTAAGCAGGGCAGTGTCAGTACCATGATTCTTTCTGAAGCCGTGTTGGGCCTCGGAGAAGATATTGTGTCTCTCCACGTAATCCATGATATTAATGTAAGTTTATTGTGCAAGCACTATGATCAGGGTGAACAGCACTTTTTAGAAATAAAGATCAATTGAATTGAATTGGTTGGCCTGCATAAAAGCTCCCTTTCTGCCTAGAAAAAAGCTGTTTGGGATATAATTGATCCCATGTGGCCCCAATCTTAAGTGGACTTTAAACCACCAGCCCCCATTCCAGAAGCATTCAGAGTCTATAATGGCTTCTGGATTTTCTAAAAATGTCATATCTGTAGCCACCCAGTAGTAGATTTTGCATTACGGAACATTACCGTAACTGTTTTTATAAGAGGTTTGGTCAATAGGATGGCTGTGAATGGCATCCACACTGGAGTCTGCTTAAGTTTCTCATAAAGACTATAGAACCTTTCCAAACTAGTCCCATTAGAGAAGCTGATGTCAAAATGCTTCTCTCCTGAAATGTGGATTAGGGCAAACACTTCCGAAGGGATTATGCTTAAAGAATCCTTTAGTAATACATTCCCCACATAGGCCCTATCAAGCTTGTCAGGTAGACCCCAACATAGTTGGGCGAGCAAGTTCAGCCCTCCCCAGAGCCCCGTGGAGCATCGCCGACTCAAAAATCATCCAGCAGTCATGAGGGCGAGCAAGTTCAGCCCTCCCTAGAGCCCCAGAGTCCTGAGGAGCATCACCGACTCAAAAATCATCCAGTGGGGCTCTGGGAGGGTTGAACTTGCTCGCCTCATGACCACTGGATGATTTTTGAGTCGGCAATGCTCTGTGGGGCTCTGGGGCTCTGGGAGGGCTGAACTTGCTCGCCCTCATGACCGCTAAGATTTTTGAGTCAGTGATGTCTGTGGCTCTGGAGAGGGCTGAATCTGTTCTCGCCCTCATGACTGCTGGGTGATTTTGAGTCAGTGATGCTCTGGGGCTCTGGGAGGCTGAACTTGCTCGCCTCATGACCGCTGCATGGCATTGCAGTGTGGTAGAACTTCTGGTCTTACACAAGAAAGGTCAGTGAACTGCCTACCTTGGTGGGACATCCTCCTGCAACTCTGGTTCCTCAGTCACAAGCCCTCATACGTCCCTCAGTAGTATTAGGAAGAGTATTCAGGTTCTCAGTAGTGACTCAGCAGCAATATTTTGAAATGCAACCACCTCTTGGCCTGAAAAAAACCCTCTGACTTTCCCAGTCTGTGCCCCTGTGTGTACACACAGGTGCTGAACAATCCAATGATTATGTCCTGCCTGTGTTAAGCTCAGCCTCCTTGCTGCATAGCCTTTGCTGGTGTTCCATTGCCATTTTAAATCTGTCCCACGGTTGCAGTTGGATCCCAATTTGGGGATTGTTGAGAGCCATCCACCATGTTGGGTCAGGAATACACGCTCCTGCCGCATCATGTATGCTGCCTGCAGCTTGTAGTGCCCTTCAGGTGTCCAGGCATCGGTTTCATTTTTGGCATCGGTACTCCAAACGCCACTTTAATCCTTGCCGCCACTGACTGCAGCACTTGTTCTGCCTCAGAGGGGTGCACTGGATGGGAGCTAGGGGTTTCTGGCTTCTGTAATGGGCTGCCACTCAAGGGTGCAGCCGTTTCTTCCACAATCTGCTTTGTGTCTTCTAGAAACTCATCTGGATTTAATTCTGGTGCTTCCGATTCCTCTCCACTCACAGACATCGAGTCTTCTGATAAAAATACATCCTCCAACTCCTCTTCTCCTTGGTGCTGATTCTCTTGTTCCTCTTTGGATAGCTTGCATGTAAGTTGTTATTCCATATTACCACTCTCTCTTGCAGTAGTAGCAGCAGCATTGGAGGCAGAGAGCAAACCTCCAGCCTGACGATGTCCATCCTCCTCCTCCATGGGATTGTCAGCCATCTTTGTTGGGAACCAACAGCGCCTCCTTCCCAAGAGTAGGGGTATTTATTAAGAAAAAAAACCGAACTTAATGCAACAATATCAATCACAACAAATCATATTGACATATGAGCACTCTTTAAACAGAAACATTCAAAAAGAAAAGGAAAAATAACTAAAAACAATCACTAAAAGTAAATTGTCCAATTCATATCACTGGAACATCTGTATTTGTAATCCATAGCAAGTTCCATGAGCTTCTTGTATTTGTTGGGTACTTTTGTTTCTTCTTGATAATTACTCTGATTTGAGATATTAAATATAAGATTGGAGTGTCCATGTTCTGTGAGAAAAACCACAGCGGCATTCCAAATAAACCATTTTATAACTACAAAATCAAATTAAATGTACTTGCATGGTATTTTTTTCCATTCATTTGAATATGAACTATACATAAGAACTTGAATTTACTTTCAAAAGTATTGGCATAGACCAATGCTTTGATAATATTTTCCAAAAATCTGTTATATATGAACATGAGAAATAAAGATGAGTTATGGTTTCTTCTTGTTGTACGAATAGAATCCTTGAACAGTAACGCTCTGTTAACTGTTTATGTTTTTGATTACTTTTAACGTTAATCTTTTCATGGCAGCTTAGCCAATGTAAATCCCACATTTTTTCATAAATTCTAGATTCTACCCAAAGCTTTAGTAAAAAAGGTTGATATTCCATTGGGCAAAGAGGGAATGTATTCATTTCTGTAAAATATTCATTCATTATATACATATATGTTTGCTTTCTGTTATTTGAGACCAGCATTCTGCTATTAATTCTCCACATTCTAAATTTCACAAAAAGTTCTCTATAATATGTTGGAATATAGGGAACTTGTTTAATAACAGAAATAGTAGCTGAATCCCATGCAGGAAACCAGGTTTATATAGGTTCATAGAAAATGGATCCCTACTTTCTAAATTAATTAACAGAGGTCTCATGTTAACATAAATGAAGATATTAAAAGAAATACCACAGGGTTTATCATGTTAATACACCCTTTGTGTACTGATAAATATGTAATATTCTTTTTAAGGGATTAAGATGGCTCCCCCATACAGCCTGAAAGAATATACTAAGTAAGGTGACTCCTAACTGTTTCAGTAAAGGAAAAACCATACTAATTAATGTATAATGTGACAATAAAAACGTTTTAATCAAAAAAATTATTTTTCTTTTACTGTGTTGCCATTTATTCCAGTTATTCACAATTGACCTCCCAGTGTCTATCTTTGGCATCCAATTTAATAAATCAGGTTCACCTGGGCAAAACAAATTCCCAATATTTTTATTGGAGTTTGTGATATAGGAATATTTACTACTTCATTTATGTAAGGTCCAGTGGGTCCTAACTGTATACTATTATGTTTGTTTAGGTTTAAACTTGCACCTGAGACTTTAGAATATTGTGAATATATATGAAGTGCTCCTTTAATGGACATCTCATCTTCTAGTAATAAACATAAATTGGCTGCATAAGCACTGCAATTGTATGGTATAACCGCTTATATAATTCTTAGTGGTCTTAAAATGGTATTGTTATTGATTAACCATAATAAAGGGTCTATACAAAAAATATACCACGAAGGACTGAGCTGGCATCCCTGAAATGCTTCTCTTTTAATAGGGATTAATGGCCCAACTCTACTATTTACACATGGCCTTACTGTAGCTGTATGATATAAATTCTTCAGCCATCCAGAAAATTTTGTAGGAATCCCATAGCGATCCAAGACTTCCCACAAATATATGTGACTAATAGCATCAAAAGCCTTCATTTGATCTGACAAGCTAATAAACTCCTGAATCTCATTCCTATTACCCCTATAAACTATTTCCCTCAATAATATCAGATGACCTGTAATATTTCTTTCTTGCATTGCACATACTTGTGCTGGGCTAATTATATGACTCCATACATGACAAACCGTATGTTAATAGTTTTGTTAATATTTTACAATCTGTATTAAGAAGGCATACCGGTCTCCAGTTTGTTAATTTATGTTTATCCCCAGTTTCATTTATGAATACTAATATACCTTCTGTCATTTTTAAAGGAAATGCAGTATTTAACATTTCTGTGAAAATAATAGCCAACTCTTCTGCTAAGCTTTCTGATACTAATTTGTATAATTCACAGGTTAGCCCATCACTCCCAGGTGACTTATTAGATGGAAGAGCTTTAATTGCTGTTATTACCTCTTTTAGTTTAATATCCTGTACAATCTCCGGCATAGACCGAGATGAACAATGTGGGATAGGTAGTGTTCCTAGAAACTGTTTCACAGCTTTCAGGTCTGTATTTATTTCTGAGAAAGAGGTTAAAGCATAGTCTGTTACTATTTGGCTTATTTTATTATAGTCAGTATGTATGTTACCATCTGCATCCTGAAGACTTAACATTTGTTTTTGCTGTACCCTTGTTTTACATGTGTCATACGGGCATGCTGAAAAAGCATTTCCTTTTACCCCAAACATTTGTTGAAGTTGTCGCCTACCTTGATTTCAGCAAAACTTTTGACAGTGTTCCACATAGAAGATTGATAAATAAGCTGGGTAGGCTCGGGGTGGGTCTGAAGTTGGTCAACTGGGTGGCAAACTGGTTGATGGGCAGAAAACAGAGAGTGGTGGTAAATGGTGTACAGTCAGAAGAGATGCAAGTCACAAGTGGGGTACCTCAGGGATCAGTCCTAGGGCCAGTCCTCTTCAATATCTTCATTAGTGACATTGCAGATGGACTGGAGGGTAAAGCTTGTCTGTTTGCAGATGACACCAAGATCTGCAACAGAGCAGATGATCCAGATGGGGTGGGCAGAATGAGAAGATATCTGGATAAACTAGCAAAATGGTCAGAAGAGTGGCAACTGGGATTTAATGCAAAGAAGTGCAAGATCATGCACATAGGGAAGAGAAACCCTGAAGCCACCTATAGGCTGGGAGGGGAGTTGCTGGCAGTCACAAAGGAAGAAAGAGACTTGGGCATCATCATCACTGATGACCTGAAATCATTCAAGCAGACCTCTAAAGCAGTAGGCAAGGCTAGGGGGATGTTAGGGTGCATTACTAGGGGTATCACAAGTCGTAAGAGGGAGGTAATAATCCCTCTTTACAAGACACTGTTAGCCCCATCTGGAGTTCTGCGTGCAGTACTGGAGGCCACAACTTCACAAGGACATTAACCAAACTGAGGCAGTCCAGAGAAGGGCAGCAAAATGGTGCAGGGACTGCATCAGAAGACATATGAGGACAGATTAACAGAGCTCAATATGTATACCCTTGAGCAAAGGAGGAGAGGTGATATAATCGAAACATTCAAACATCTTAAGGGCACTAGCAAGGTGAGTCTAACATGTTTAAAAATAGCAGGACAAGCTGAGGACACAGCATGAGATTAGAGGGAGGCCAATTAAGGGGAATGTGAGTTAATTCTTTTCACAGAAAGAGTGGTGGATGCATGGACAGCCTACCTCAGGAAGTGGTAGCTATGAATACAGTGCAGGGCTTCAAACAGGCATGGGATAGGCATAAGGGAGCAATACAGATGAGTATGAATAGATAGGCCACTGAAAGAGCAAAGGCCGATGGCACATTTATAAGGTAGAAAAAGAAATGGGCAGACTGGATGGGCCTTGTGGTCCTTATCTGCCATCAACCTCTATGTATGTTTCTATGTAAGTTTTATAGCTTCTGATTTTTTTGTATGGTATTGAGACATTTCGGCTTTAACTTGCCTGATTTGACTAGAATAATCGTGAGTTGAACTATAGGATAAAGAAATTAGTTTTTGGAGTTATTTCCTATTTTGAAGATATGAAAAATAAGCATCATGTCCATTATTTTTACTAATAAATGTTAATAATTTTATTAATTTATGTTTTGTACCTTCCCACCTTTGGATTATTGAATCATACATACAAAGTATCATTTTCCTTGCATGTATGAAATATAATAACTGAGATTTACAGCTTTCCTGTTCCAAAAGTGAAGAGTTCAGTTTCCAAACACCTGGTCTAAATTATGGGGAATCCCCAGATTTAACACTAACATAGAGTGATCACTATACTCTACAGCTGAAGTAGACATTTTAGCAATATGTAAAGATTTCGAGATAAAGAAAAAATCTATTCTAGTAGATTGTATGCCTTTATGAAAAGTAGGTACTACTTTTCCCTGATAAACCAGAAAGGTATCTATTAAGTTTGCTGTTTTCACAGTTTTGGTGAGACCGTTCATATCACTATATATTTTATTAATTGAGGTATTCTTCCCTCTATCCTGTTTAGTCAAGTCACAATTGAAGTCCCCTTCAAATATTACCTGTTGTGCAATATGTAAATATGGCTGTATATCTTTGAACAGCTGCACACGTTCTGCTTTAGATTGCATTGCATAAATATTGATTAGGCGAAAACAACTGACTCTGATATATAACATCTAGTATTAACACATGACCTGCATACAAATCTGTTAATTTAATTAGTTGGATTTCTGTAGAATGAAAAAGAATCCCTACTCCTGAACACTGGTCCATTCCAATTGATCAGTATGATGATCCCACGTACCATGCAGAAGTTACATTTTGTATATCCCTAAGATTATACAACTGAGTATCTTGTATGAAATAGATACCTGGATGTCCAGATAATAATGTAGAAAATATTAACAGATGTTTCCTGGGGCTCTTCACAATATTTACATTAATGGAAACCCAGTTTAATTTCACAACCATACAAATGCAGAGTAAAAGAAATATACCCATTTTTCTTTTGTATTTTCTGGTACCAATCTTACCCTTGAGCTTAACTTTGGCTTTTGCCTAAGCTCCATATTTCCAATTTTGCTTCTGTAGGCATCCCCTCCATTTCATCCAAATTAAAATCTAATAGAAGAAGAATCAGTATTAGACTCAGAGCTTTCTTGTGATAAAGAGTCATATTTATTAGTCAATGTGATGGTATGTTTTTGCCAGTTTTGAGGCTGGAACACTTTTGTCAGAATGTTTCCATGTTAACATGCCTTTCCTATCAACTTGGGGGGGACATTTTTCCCAAAGTGCCAGGTACTGGAGCTATCTCCACTGTAGTTGCATCTAAAATTTTTATGTTAGGATCTTCAACTGGGGTGGAGTGGGGTGTGGGGGTATCTGGAATAAGATGAATGTCAACTGTGGAGATCTCCTCTGGCCTGGGAGGGGGAGGGGTGGCTGATTTTGGGGTTGTTTTTGTTTTCTCTGAGCCATAGCAATAATTAAATGCTGTTCCTCACTATCTGCTTGTGTATTAATTTTGTGTGCTGCCCATGAGCAGCTTTGAAATGAGTGGCCTTTTGTCACATAAACTGCACACAATTTCATTTAGACACTGATTGCCAGCATGCCCAAGTTCTGTACATAATGAGCGTCTGACCTTATCACACATACTACTAATATGGCCCACTGAGCCACACTTATAGCAGGCCTTGGGCTGCCCTGCATAAAATAAAACACCTCGGTCATGGCACAAAAAAGGAATATAGTAGATGTTGAACTCCTTCCTTGGATGTTTTCAGTAAAACTTTATATTTCCAACCATCTGTCCCATAGTTTTCATCATCAAAGATCATAGTGTGGTCTTTCAAGACATTACAATGTTGTTTCACCCAGTAACTTAAGTCTGACACACTGACCCTCTCATTTCGGAACAATACAGTAATGTAGCCGGTTTTGTGAGAGGAATGGCCTCAAAAGGAATCCAAAAAGGAATATTTTTTACTTCATTAAACTTTTTCCAAAATCTCTCTAGGCCTCCGGATGTCTTAAAACTTATGTTGTATATGTGTTCTCCCAATACATGGATAAGTGCGTATACATCTGTCGCAACAAATTTTAAAGAGTCTTTTTACAACATTTTTCCTATGTAGATTCGGTCAGGCACAGTCTCCTCCTTTGTACAACAACCTCACTGCATTATGCTGTTTAGCAGGAGCTGTCGGCAGATGGAATAAAGAAGCATAAGGTTTATGAGCATTTGTTTGTAACTTGTTTATAGGAGCCTCATTTTGTACTGGTTCAGCACCTTCCTCTGAAGGCAAACTATTTACACTGGGAGAGTTTTGTAACTGTAAATCCTGTGTAATATAAAGGGGAGATTGTGTTATTATGTTGTTAGGAATTGAAGGTATATTAATGGGTGTGGGCCCTGAAATCCATTGTGATCCATCGGAGTTTTCTCCTATCCAGCTCCCTGCAAAGCAGCTTCTACTGACCAGTCACTTATTTTTTCTGTACAAGATCTACATCTTCTTGAGCTGCAATATCTGTTGCATTATGCTCACTTTCTTTCATTTCTTATGAACAAGGAATCTTAGCATTTTTCTTAGTATTTATATTAGCTGTTTTAGCGATAGAATCAGCACGTACTTGCCTTAAGTTCGGTTTTTGTTGTATCGCCGTCTGTCCAGTTTTCTCAGGCTTTTCTTTCTGCTGCTGAGACTCGCTCAGCTCTAGGCACACAGACTGAGTTCTGTTTCTACAGCCAGCCATGTTGCTTGGTTGTGGAGTCTCAGCCTCCTGCTGACCAAATGGGCGTGTCTTTGGAATTTCAGCTGTTGTTTGTCCAATTTGATTCAGCTGACTGTCAGACTCAGCTGAGGCATTTGTTAAAGTAACTTCTGCAGTTTGTTGCTTCTCCAAAAGCCATTTCTTCAATGCTGCTTTTTTTCTGCAAACAGTTGTTCTTCATGTAATATCATATTCTGTAATCGTTCTGCTTCTTTAGCATCAAAGGAAGCATTTTTTCTTTGATTCAGGCATTGCTTTTACATTTAAAGTTGGTTTATTTTTTTTAACTTGGTACCTCAATACCTTGATTCTCTATTGTTTTCTGGATTCCTACTGATTTTCTCCTTGTGTTGGGGCCTCTCAATTATTGAAAGCAGTGGAGGAGGCTTGCTCCCCTGTTTCAGTCACACCCATCCTCTCCTGGCTCCTGCTCATCGGCCATCTTGGTCCTGATGGACAAGGTTCCACAGACGAGTAGGGAATTTCCTGGTATCTAGGCCAAATTTCCTCCATTCACTAAAAATACCAATAACAGCTTAATCTGGTTCAGTGTCAGTTGGCATCCATCTGTATCCCCTCCCTGGGACAAGGTTGAAAATAGGCAGAATTGTCTAGTCCTCTTCCTAGTCAACAAAAGCTAAATAAATAAAAATAAATGCATAAAATGAGAAAGACATACTGTTAGCATGATGATATAGCAAGACTGATATAAATAATGAGTATAAGATGTGGGTATGGATTGTTTTATACATCAGTATTTGCCCATTCAGACACTAATATCTGATTTTATTTAACAGATAAAGTGACAATTTGCAAATAATTTTTTTGGTAATGCAAATTCAGATCATCAGGAGTCCATTTTACTATTTGATGTTGTGTCTTTTGAGTTGATTTATTATAGATATGTACTTAGCACTTTTGGGTTTGGGAATTATTTTTGTTTTATTTTTTTTTGCCAGTCACACTTAAGTTTTCATCTTGGCTATGTAAATGCATGCCTGTATCTTTAATAGACAGGTATATTTGACATCATTGAGTGTGGCTGTTCATGCTTCACAAGCGTATGTAATACAAGAAACACTGAGTGGATTGTCTGGGATAGTTGCTATTTTTCTCTATGCCTTGTATTACTTTTCACAATAAAAGCCAATTTGCACCACAGAACAGTGAGTACTGCATTAATTTGTGTAGGATGATTCGGAAAGAGTGTTGAATATTCAGTATCTACTTATAAAATGGGTAGGGCATTTGCAGCATCCTGTATAAAATTCATAAGAATTACTACATTGTACACTTAAAACACATTTAAAAGCATGCAATTCACAGTTTGTCATTTATACATTGTACTGCACTAAAACACTGCAAACATATAATACATAATCATCATTCATTACCCTAACTTATAGTAGCTTTATTTAAACCTGAATTTGCTCAAAACTATACTAAGAAACTTTGCCATCCCATAGATCACCTTTCTGTCTGGCAGATTCATCAAATATGCAAACATTTTTCTATCATCTTTAAAATTAATTCCAAAGAGCAATGGCTTAACCCATAAATTTCTATTGTTTTGCAAGGCTTCACAATACAAACTATAAGTTGAATTGTTATTAATGGCTCACTATTGCACAGACATCCCTCAATAACTATTCTGGCTCCCTGAGTACACAATAAATGGGAAGTATTCCCATAAAGTCCCCAGTCTCGCTAAACTAAGGCCAACCCTCTGTGTTTTGTTCTCACAATATGGTAAATATTGATCAGTAACACCAGCTCTCATTAATTTACTGTATATCCCATTTTATTACTATACTGGGTTTTATCAATATCTTTCTGTATAAAAATATCTGTTATCCTTTGTAGCCCTTCAGAGGTGAATGTGGTAGCATTAGGATTTGTCATCTCCATTTCCATACTATACATTCCAAACTGTCTCATTTTTTGGTTAACTTTTAGTTTAATTTAACTTACAGCTTTTGTTTCCAGTCATATTGGTCCAGCATACTTTTGGAGTTCTCTCATTATCCATCAGTATTATCCTTTTCCACAAACATACAGCTCCCTTCAAGACTCTTGCCTCCAATGCTATAGCACCTGTTTCTGTTTTTAAGAAAGCTGAATTGGGTATCTCTTGGAACTCCTAGGATTGATCTTAGAAAGGAGTTTTGCACTGGTTCCAACTGAATAGGGTTAATACTTAGTCCTCATATTTCACTGCCATATAGCAATTGGCCAATGACCTTAGAATTAAAGGCAGTATACATTGCTTTATACAAATCTTTAGCAAGTTATTTTACAAATCTGAAAATTTCTGATGTCACTTGCTGGGCTGAGGTACAAACATTATTTATTTGTTGCTTCTAGGTATGTTTAGAATCAAACCAGACACCTACGTATTTATATTTGTCTACCATATCTGTTGTCAGACCTTCCACACACCATTTATGTTTCTTAATATTTTTTTTACTGTAAGCATTATCTTTAATGTATTAACATTCAGTTCCAACTCTAATTGGCTAAGCTGTTGAATTACAGCACTAATTCCTCGTTTAAGGCCCAATTGAATTTGAGACAGTATAATTACATCATCTGCATACATCAGAATTGGTATTTTGAAGCCATGAATCAGTGGTGGAAATGTGTCTATATCTGATATTTTATTAATTAGGGTGTCTCTATACAAGTTAAATAATAAAGGTGCCAGTATGCAGCCTTGTTGAACTCCTTGTGTAATAGATATTGGGTCTGATAATACACCATCCTTGGATAACTTAATTCTGGCCTCTATATTAGTGTGCAGCATACTTAATTGCCAATAATTGAGAGTCTATTCCTTTACTTTCTAGTATTTCCCACAGAATATTTCTATTAACAAAATCGAAAGTGGCCTTGATATCAAGAAAGCACACGTATATATTTCTCTTTTTGGTATCAACATATATATCCAAACTATAGTTTAGTGTAAATACTAAATCTAAATTACTGTAAGACCTTCTAAAGCCACATTGGAAGCAGGATATTAATTTATTGTCATCAACCTATTTTCCAGTCTTAATAAAATTATTCTTGAGTAGATTTTTTGGACAATAGGGAGAAGAGTGATTGGCCTGTAACACTGAGGGTCATTTTTCTGCCCCTTCTTGAAAACAGGGATGATTATTCCACAGTTCCAGCTACCTGGGACTGTAAGTTGGTAATTAATCATTGTAAATATATTTACCAAAAGGCCAGTCCAAAAGTCAATGTTACCTTGATATAATTCAGCAGATAGTGCATCAATTCCTGCTGCTTTGTTGTGTTTTTGGTCTTTGATTGCAACAATAACTTCTCCCTGAGTAATTCTGTCCCACTGTGGAACTAGAGACATATTCATTTTATCAAGAATCAAAGAAATGTCTCTGCCTTTACATGGAGTATTAAATATTTTATTAAAATGGGATATCCATTTATTAGCAGGTATGATGGTTGTTATATAATATTGTCCATTGTTTTCTGCAGTCCCAAAGGCTACTAAAGACCAAAATATGTGTGTGTGTCCTTGGCCTGAATTGCACCTTACAGGAGACTCCAGAGGGTCTTTTATATTGATTTTTTTAGTAATCAATATTTTGTGTACTCTTTTTTTTTATTTAAGAGAGCTTATATTGGATCACTGAACTTAACTAAACTTTGACCAACCTTGTTTACAGCAGCTTTTATCCTAAAGCACACTTTATCAAACCAAGAGGTTTTTTCCAACATTACATATACCTTTCTTTCTGCTACTCCTCTAATCGATGGGCTATACATTCCATAAAATCATCATACATTTTAGTCTTGTCATAGCTAGGGGTCACTTAATTGCCTTACACGGGTTCTAATGATAAATTCAACTGGTCAATATCCAATTCTGATATTAATTTATCTATTACTTCAACAGTGTATTCATTCCATTTAAATTTTCTTTGCATATACAATACATGCTCTCTATATAGGAATTAGGAAATTAATATCTAAAATGCATTCAAAATGAAAATGATCACTGTCCCATAGTTTTAACACCTCAAAACATGTAACTTTACTATAAGAAAAAATATCTATCATACAAAGATCTAAGTACTTCCTCCTGCTTTTGTTTGGAAAGTAAAGTGATTGACTGAGAGTTCTGAACCCATGTCTTTATGGGGTGGCATCAATGGTTTAGAAATCCAATTGTAGAAATGAAAGGAAAAGTGTGACTCTCACTGAGATTTGAACCCAGGACCTCAGCAATCCATGCTTTAGCTCTTAACTAACTGAGCTATGAGAGTTCAGCCAATTAAGGCCCCGAGTTTTCTCATGTGAATCACACACATTCCTTTCTGGTGTTGCAATGAGCAACCAGGAAGTCTTTTACAGACTCAAATAACTCCTCCTCAATCTCTCCAAGTGCAGTATATGCCACTGCAAGGCAAATTTAGAAATCCAATTGTAGGAATGAAAGGAAAAGGGTTTGTAATACAATGGAAGAAAAGAACCTGGGCATAACAATAACTGGGAAATGAAGTTATGACACACATTGTAACATACACATGTAAATAAAGCAAAAGGATTACTTTGGTCAATCAAAAGAAACTTCAAAAGCAGAAGTAAGAGAGTGATAATGGCATTGTATAGGTCACATGCAGGCTCTGGTGTCTATCGGGCAGAATTTTCTGATTTCATGCAGGGCTCCTTTGACCCCCATGTGCAGCATTTTCTGATTTCTGTGGCATGATTTATTCATTTCTCTGGCAGAATGCAGTCCTGTCATTGGCTAAATATAATGTGATGTCATCGATGACATCATATGCTGAGCATAGAGGAGGGGCTTCAGGATAAATGAGGTGGGAAAGAAAGCCTGACACTATGGAAAAACAGTATATTTATATGAAAATTCACCAAAAACAGTGAATTCTGCGGCATTATATATATTCTGTGGCATGATGCAAATTCTGCGGCAAATTCCTCAACTGCAGAACCACAGAATTCCAGGGGCCTTGGTCATATGTGAGACCAATCCTGGATTATGGCAGCTAGGTATGGGGCTATTGTACAAAAAGGACAGCCGATGGTTTGGAAAACATTTAAAGACAACCAACAAAAATGATCCATAATATGAAGACCCTAACATATAGGGAGCATCTCCAAAGACTAAATCTTATGCTACTAAAACAAGAAGAATACAAGGTAACCTAATGTTATGTTTCGATATTGTGCAGCATAGCTATCTGATGAATCAACTAAACCTTGACTTCAAGAGTGATAACCAGAGGTCACCATCTCCAGCTTAGACCAAAAAGATTCTTCACAAATAGAAGGAAAGCATTTTTCACACAGAGTGATAAATCCATGGAACAAGTTACGCTAGAGGTAATAGTAAAGAAAAAAACAGTTTAAAAATAGACTTGATGCCTATATACTAGCAGGAAACAGTTTGAGTTATTGTGGGTGAATGGCAGGAGCACGAATGGGCATACTGCCTCCTAGGCCCCTAGGCTTTACCCTTAGTATGAACTCTTACAGCAACCAGGATGTTGCACTCTCAGAATACCCATGCTACACAGAAACCTTTGAAAATAATTTCTGCCATGTTGATATGGTAAAAAAAAATGTACATCCCATAATTTTCTTTATTTAAATGGTTTATTCAAGAAAGGCATACTGAACTAACAAGAGCTTGATTCCAGATACATCCTGGGGGGGGGGGAGTACACTTGAAAATACATAGAATCAAAAACAACATGTTACAACTGTAAACAGCAGAGAAATAAATATGAAAAGCAACAATGTACAGTAAATTGTGTATATGGATTTAACCCATGCAAATGACTAAATAGATAATCAAACAGTGTGAGAACTTGCAAACCATGCACCGTTGCACTGAAAATGATAGCTGCTAAAGCTGAATGTGTGCCAGCACTGGCTAGCAGTAGAACAAGACATGTTACAACAGAGGGGATAAGGAAGGGAGAAAGCAGGCTTGAGGGGGGACATAGAAACAGAGTTATGGTCCAGTACTAAGAAAGGTGGGTTTGGTGTGGGGAGGGAGAGATAAATGAGCAGAAGGATTAGGAGTAAGGAAAGGGTTATGAGAGGAGGTGGAGGAAGAAAGGAGAGGAGAAGGGGTGGAGTAGGGGAAAGGTGGGCAGAGAGGAGGGGGTAGGGTAAGATAGTAGAGGGAATGGGATTGGGGATGGGTAGGGTTGTGAGAGGAGGGGGAGGAGGAACAGGGAAGTGATGGAAGAGGGGGTAGTATAGTGGTACAGTGAAAGGAATTAGGGTAAGAGATGGAGAGGAGATAGTAGATTGGATGTGAGGATAAATTAGGTGAGGTTACACTTGCAGGTGGGGAGGAGGCTACATAGGAGGGAGGATAGAGAGTAGGAGAGGTGGCTGAATGGATTGGGAGGGAGGAGGGAGTTTCAGAGCTTAGGCAAGTGGTAGGAGAAGGCAGACTGGCCAGCTGGGAGGATCTATGGAGGAGTGCAAGGGCGGAGTGGGAGCTGCAGAGGGCATAGGAGTTAGGGTGAGGCAGGAGAGGTAGAGGAGAGGTAGGAAGGGAGGAAAAAACCAATATTGACAATAAATGAGGAGCAGTGTGCCATAATGCCTAGCTTTAAGGGAGGGAAAGGAGAGGGACGTATAAAGAGTACAGTGATGAATACATGTAGGGCTGTCCAAAGCAAAGCGACAGAATGAGTTAAAGAGAGAATCCAGTCTGGAAAGGGTAGATTTCGGGGCAGAGCTGTAGACTATGTCGCTATAGTAGAATATGGGGAGGATCATTTTCTGTATGACAGCTCTATGGGCTGGGGGCAGGATGCAGCTGAGGTGATGGTACAATGCTCTCAATTTAGGGTGGAGTTTTTTATGTATGGCATTAACATGTTCAGAGACGTGAGGTGGTTGTCAAGCCATGGCTGGCAGAATAGCCTGGGGCTGCTAATATTTATTTATTTTAAAGTTTGAAATACACTTTTGAGCAAGATGCTCATTTACAAAGGTTCCTCATCAGAATAACAGTTTGTTTACACCATGTCAAAGACAGTATTAAAAAACAATTAACAAAGGCTAGACAATATTAATTCAGTGACATAACAAAATAGAATGAGTAACATAAGTACCATTTCAGCAATACAGAATGAACAAAAGTTAACATTCAACAGATCAATTAATACAAAGCATAACATAGGCACTATGAGCTATACAAAGGTAGCAGCCCAACTGGGCAGGTTAGAGTGATGAGCTGTGAATGTGCTTGGTACATCCAGCAGACCTTGGTTTGATCCCCACAACCTCCACTTGTATACTATGTGACCCTGAGCAAGTCAGTTAACCTCCCTAAGTGCGCCTGGTTGCCACTGAAAACAGGCATTGGCCTTAGTGGGCCTTATCCAGTTAACAAAGAATGAAAAAAAAAAACTTGAAAAATACCCTTTTGCCACATTTTAATAACTCACACATCACATACACCTAATATTTCAAATAAACATTCAAATCTATTCACTCATATTTGTGTCTTCTTTTTTCAAATTAGGTTATAGGCATGTGAAGCTTCTCACAAGTTCCTCCTGTCTCCAGATTGTGGTATCTTTGCTCACTAATCTCTTCCTTCACACTCCAGCCCTGACTCTCATACAGACTATGAAATCAGTCCCAGAACAAATTCCAGAAGGTCCACAGGAAATTAACTCTTAACGTAATCAGTTGCCACCCCAAAGTGTATAAGATACATTACAGACTACTGGACCCAACCACTGGCATTGATTTTTGTTATTTATCCCCAAGCTGGCAACAGTGTGTAGGCATTACCTCAAACTCCTCTGCTCAGAGACATAACATCCCAGCTGCTCACTTGTTTGTCCTGTTCCTAACACACTGTGCTGCTGGGCAGAAACAAAACAGCCACCAATCCAACAGTTTTTTAAACAGACCTGTTTATGAAGGACCTAAAGAAGAGTATCTGAGTCAAATATACTTTCTCCTGCAGGCATTGGAGTATAAACGTCAGCCAGCATTTGTTTAACAAACAGACCCCTCAGGGAGAGAACCAAGGCTGTAAACTCAGTTCACTCCGTCCACGCCACTACATGAACTGTTTGGCTGTGACTCCCACTCACTAGCACTCCCATTACATTCAAACTGAGATTGCAATCATGTCCCATTCTTTATAAAGATGAATTAAAAAATCTTGAGATAAGACATACAAACATAGAATCGGATGGCAGAAAAGGGCTGCTTGGCCCACCCAGTCTGCCCACATGCCCAAATGCTGTTGCCTTCCAGTAATACAACTGTCTCCATCACCAGAAAACATATTTTAAAAATGCAGAAATGGTGTTTACACTTGAAAGTCTACTCTAACTTCAAAATGCCTTAACAATCGTGAGCCCACACTGTGCTCTACCTGTTAGATTGCAGGCCAGCTCTGCTCTGCTCTGCACTGCTTTTTCTGGTTTCCACTGCTAAAGCCTACAAAATAATGGCATCCAGCTTGACATACAGTACTACTGCTTGCTCACACACACACACAGATTCTTTTACAGACTATGTTCCTGTAAAAAATTAGGTGCACAAGGATGGTGGTGCTTTAATAAAACCAAACTATTGTATCCAAAAGAAAGTAGGCAAGCTCCATCTGTTTTCATTGATGCCACAGATTCAGTTCCATTTATAAGTTTCAAATTCCATTTATTCAAAACAAATGTTAATTTTAACATTTGTGTCTTCTGAGAATAACTTCAACCCCATCTTTACCATCATAACCATTACAGTCCCTGGAATTTATATTGTTATATATGATGAGTGACATAATATGCTGATAAGAGTGGTAATGGAAGAGTTTGTTATGTATGGGTGATTCAAAATGATTTATTGATAGACAGACTATTGATTTTAAATGGGAATTTTTCAAGTGAATGAGATGTTTTTAAAGATGTGCATATAGGGACTGTTATGGTTGTGATGGTTGTGATGTGGTTTAAAGTTATTCTGCAGAAGGCACACATTTTAAAATTATGACATAATAGTGATGTCATAAAATAGTATCTACAAAAAGGGAGAAGTGGGGAGGAGTAATTGCCTTTGATAAAGGATCAATGGATCCAAAATGCATCAGGCAAGAGTGGGTCCTAGGTCATGTATTTTTAATATGCTGAATTAACACTGAATGTTAAATGCTGAATGATGGTTTTGAAACATTTTTTTGAATGAATGGAATATGAAACTTACAAATGGAACTGAATCTGTGGCATCAATGAAAACAGGTGAGGCTGTTTAATTTATTGTGGATACAATAGTTTGGTTTTATTAGCACTACCATCCTTGTGTAGCTTTTTTGTACAGTGAAGCTTCAGTTTTAGAGTAATGCACAGGTTTTGGGATACATTTCAAACCAAGTGAAATTAAGCAATTTTAGACACAATAACAAAGAACTGTGATTTAAATTAGGTTAAAACCAGCAAACTTAGCGACATCATTAGAAAGGACCCCAACCTCAATCTGTCTATTGAAGACCCATTAGATTATGTGAATCACCTACAGTATTAATGGCTGCATGTGCAGCGAACCCTTTTCTAATGGAGAAGATACCAATAAGAATACTACTATTAGTGAAAGAGCTTAAACACTACATGAGGCTTTTAAAAACTTAGAAAATTAATGCACAGAGCCAGAAGGCTATATTGGAATAAAGTGAGTTTAGAAGCATATCTACAAGTATGGTGAATACCAGAAGGTCTTAGAATATTGAAAAGTCCCTCATATGGATATGATGAAGTGGAATTTATGTGGAGATGGAACTAATATTTACAGAGGCAAGTAACATAGAGGATTGTGTATGAGCGCGGCTCAAGAGGTTTCGTTACCACGGAAACCACGAGAACAGGAAACAACATTGTCTGTGTATGAGTTGCTCATACACAATCTTTTATAGTGTATGGGCACTCATTCCTGGCAAACAATGTCCCCAAATAATTCTTTTTAATTCCTTACTGTATGTCAGTTGTTCCGCGCTGGCAACTTCCATGTGGTTTCTCACCACCGCGGCCACTTTATGGCACATGTGCGACTATGTTAAATGTTGTTATGCTGCACTGGTGATGTACTAGTGCAACATAGCAACATCGTAATGTAGTCAAGACAGCACAACAATCTGTTCTGAGCATGGATCTATGCTCAACAGCATTCCACCATACACTATAAGCAAATTAGACTAATTATTGAATGTGGGAATGAAAAAGATGCCAGACTTAAGAAAGAAATGAAAGCTAAAGAATTGGAGGTGATACAGTTCAAGGATCATAGTGACTTTGATGTTTTAAGTCAGAAATTAAAAGAACCAACAAAAAGACTGGATGAAAGTTTAAAAATTATACAAAAAATTTTTACATGGAATAAGGGTGACTATGAAAATAATAGAGTATACACTTGGAAGAAAGAGAAAAAAAGTTTTTTTTTTAAATGTGGAAGGGCTGTCTTTTATTCTGAGTACAGATGCCAGTGAGTCAGAAAATGATGAAAACAGTGGTCCAGAGCCTTTTTTAGGCCAAGTCCAATGATTAATAGACCCACCCTAGAACCCTGTAGGAGCAACAGAGTGAACATATATCAAGGCCCACATATCCAATCAAGAGGAAGAGGACATGGTGTAGAAAGAGACAGATGTCAAGGAGAGTACGGAGGTCAAATGTGAAACTGACAGAAGAACGCAGAGCAATCAAAGGTAATAAACCTATCTAATCATGTTTTAACAGAGGCCTAAAATTGTTATGATATAAAGACTTGAACTTGGCACCAGCTGTTCCCATAACAAGTTTCAAACAATTGTAGATCTAAACAGCCTGCTGAAATTTGAGTTTGAAGTAATTTTTTCTAAAAGGTGAAGAGACAAGGATAATATTGAACAAAATTCAGAGACTGAGAATCAAGGTAATGATCTGACACAACCACAAACAACAAGAAAGGTATTACATAAAAGTCCACGCTCTACCTGCCTCCAGGTGCAATGATTATAACATTTCAAGATATGGTGGAAAAAGATCTCAGAGAACTTTTAATAACTTGTTTTCCTTTGAATTACTGTATGATAATTTGACTAGAACAGAGAAAAGCCTTGGAGAATTTAAAAAATCATGATTTGATTATTAAGGCTGCAGACAAGGGGAGTGTGGTGTTAATGAACAGAACTGACTATGAGATGAGGGTTTACTGGCAACTGGGGAATAAAGACTTTTATTTAAAGCTGGATCCCACAAGGGAATTTAAATGGATTATTGATGAAACTATAAAGATATTTTTGTAAAAGGTTATATTGACAAAAAAAAAAAATAAATAACAGAAGCCACAATTCATGCTACATTTTACAATCTACCAAAAGTGCATAAAACTTTAGAAAGCCCCTCAGTCTAGTGGAATCAGTTCCTTGACACAACCCTTGTCTGAGTATATTGATAGCTTTTTATTTTTTTTATTTATTTAAGGATTTGGAGAGGACCTTTGAGCATAAGCTCTTTTACAAAGGTTCCACGTCAGCAGACAAACAATAGGTGTACTAAATCAAACATACAGCAAAAATATAACAGAATAATTAGGTTAACAGTACTGTAATACAATGTCATTTCTAGTGCTAGGGATTAGTACACTGTCAGCATAGGAAAGAAAACAGAGTTGAGTGGAAAACTAAGGAGAGGGTATGCAGCCACGAGGGGAGCTTTGTCAGAGGTAGGGTGAAATAATGGTAGGGAATTTGGGAAAGGGGGAAGTGGGAGGAGAAGGCACAGTAGGGGAGGTGTGCTGGACTGAAAGTGGTCACAGGAAAAGGGTGAGAGGTTGTGAGGGATGTGGGTATGATGTGAGAGGGATACTCAGAGGGGCAGCTAGGGGGCATGCTGAGGGGCTAGAAGGGGATACTTTGGCCCTAGTCATGACTGAGACGGAGGGTAGGATGGACCAGATGGGAGGGATGTTGTTGGGTATCTGGGGGGCAGGTGGGATGCCTAATGCAAGCCCAGGGGAAAGGTGGGAGTTAGGACGGGGTGAAAGGTACAGGTGGGGAAGAGTACTATGGAGGGAAGGGAGAAAATCTATGGCAAGCAGTCATTGGTCATACAGAGGAGTGGAGAGCAGCAGGGCTGCCATATGACCAACTTGGGTAGCAGAAGAGGTGGAGGGACATGCCATCAGAAGCAGTCACATTCTGTGCTTGATTTAAGGTGCTGCCACAGGCCATTTCTGAAGTGGGAAAGGCCTTTGGAGGTTTGAATGGGCACAGGGATTTTGTTGAGCCACTGGAGGGCCCTATAGGTGAAGGCACATTGTCCAAGCACAACTCAATGGTAGGGTATTGATAGGGCACCCCTCATCCTACCTCTTGTGTCATAGATGGAGGCAATTGGCGAGAGGATACCGGATACACTGGGGGGTGTTTTGCCCATTAATGCCTTCTTACCAAGGAGGCAGGTTTGGAACGTGATCCTGTTCTTTAGTGGCAGCCAACTAGCCCGTTCATACAGGGAACAAATGTGCATATGTTTACCCGCCCCCAGAGTGAGCCTGCAGACTTTGTTGAGAGCAATTTGAATCCTCTTTAGCACTGTATCCAATGCCACTCCATAGACCACCAGGCCGTAGTCAATCATTGAAAGGATGGAGCTGGCAACAGAGAGGCGGATGGCCTCAGAAGTGATATATTTCCTGTGTCTGTAGAGGACTCCCAGCTTGGTATTTATGGCCTTAACCACTGAGTCGATGTGTTGGGTGAAGGTGAGGGTGTTATCGAGGGTGACCCCCAGGTATTTGAATGAGTGCATTTGTTCCAGAGGTTCACTGACTTTGTCGGAGATGTCGAGGGGGGGAGCTTCTTTTTGTGCTGGGGCCTGAATATGAGCATGGCCTTGGTCTTTTTATAATTTCGCAGGAGTTTGTACCTGCAGAACTAGGTCCCTAGTTTGTTGAAGGAGTTCTGAAGTTCAGATTGGAGGGCATCAAGGTGTGTATTGCAGTTCAGAAGTACTGCATCATTGGCATATAAGATGATTTTAGTATCACATGCTTTTGGCAGATTGTTAGAAAAAGGCTGAACAGAAGGGGCCCCAGTATTGATCCCTGGGAGACCTAAAGATACTTCTTGGGAGCTTGACACTGTTTGTCCAACTTTGACATGTTTGCTTCTATTGGTCAGGTAGTCCTGGAACCAGCATGCAGCACTGGAGCCACACCCAGGTTCTGCAGCTGTGCCAGGAGAAGGGAGTTGTTAACAGTGTTGAAGGCTTTGGTGAGGTCAATAAACGCCGACCCCACCAATTTGCCTTTGTCCAGTGCCCTCTGTGCGAAGTCAGTGTACTCAGTCCGGGGAGGTGGTGGTACTATGATTCTGTCTGAAGCCGTGCTAGGTAGGGCATAGTAGTTGGTATTTGTTGAGGTGTTTGGTAAGTTGTTCCACCACAGTCTTTTCCAATGCCTTAGAAAGGGGGGAGAGGATCCCATGCTTGTATGCTGAGTTCAGGGGTGAGATCAGTGACTCAGCTATATGGACCGAGGGTGCTGGATGGCGTATACAACACCGCCCCAGCCAGGAAATGAAAGCTGTAGGTTGCTCGTATGGGCACAGGTACCTTATAGTAAAGATAGCTCTTCCCTTGGCATAGGACCCTGTACCTTTGCACCCAGAGGTAGCAGAGGACCCTATACATTGGCTGACTGATAAGCATAGGGCTCAGGTCACCTGCCGTGCTGCGCATCTCCCACTACACAGTCATGCATGCATGTTTGGGATATTCAGCTGGACATGCATAACTGCATCTCACAGTGCATTTTCTGACTATACCATTATTTTGTGCTGGCAAATCTCAGTTGCACGATGCAGGCACTTGCGCGATGCAGCCTGAGACTTTTGAGTATGGGGCCCTGTATATGTATTATTGTTTCCCTTCCCCCCTTGCACATTTATTTCTATATATTTTCTTTCTTATCATTTTTTTCCTTTCAGTTTCCTTTTTTATTATGTGCAAAATAGAATTTATATTGTTATATGTGATGAGTGACATAATATGTTGATATAAAGTGGTAATGGAAACATCTGTATGTATGTGTGATTCAAAATTATTTATTGATAGACAGACTATTGATTTTAAATGTATTTAAAATGGGAATTTTTTTAAGTGACTGATGTTTTTAAAGATCTGTATATATAGGGACTGTAATGATTGTGATGGTAAAGATCGGATTGGAAGCTATTCCTCAGAAGGCACACAATTTAAAATGATGACATAAGAGAAGTGCCTATAAAAAGGGATAAGTGGGGAGGAGTATTTGTCTTTGATACAGGATTGATGGATCTGAAATGCAGGAATGGTCGTGTATTTTTAGCATGCTGAATTAATGCTGAATGTTGACTGCAGATTTAAACTTTTTTTGAATAAATGGAATTTGAAACTTACAAACAGAACAGAATCTGTGGCATCAGTGAAAACAGGTGGCTAGTGCCTAATTTCTTTTGGATACAAAATTTATTACAGGCTGCTAGACCCCACCACTAGCACTATTTGTGTTGGTTATCCACAAGTTGACAATAAACAGCGGGTATTAGAATTAACACACTGTTCAAAGACATCACATACCAGCAGCTCACTTCTCATTTCATAGAATCATGGAAATTTGATGACAGAAAAGGACCCTTCCTGCCCATCTGGTCTGCCCAACCCTCCCCTTTCACATACCCCCTTCCCCACCTGCCCCCACCCCCCAATACTCAGTCCCATATGCCTGTCCCATGCCCTCTTAAATTTCTCCACTGTCTCAACCCCCACCACTCCGTCCGACAGTCTGTTCAGGGCTCCAAACACTCTCTGTGAAGAAGCACCCCCTCATATTGCCCCTGAACCTATTTCCTTGTAATCTGAGGCTGTGCCCTCTAGTTCTGGCTCCCTCCTTCCTCCTCAGCAGACCCCCATCACCTACTTTATTGATCCCCTTTACATATTTAAAGGTTTCAATCATGTCCCCACTTTCCCCTCCTTGTTTCCAGCTTGTACAGATTCAGCTCCTTACACCTCTGCTCATATGTCTTCCCCTGCATACCCTGCACCATCTTTGTTGCCCTTCTCTGAACCCTCTCCAATGCATCTATATCCTTGCAGAGGTGTGGTCTGCAGAACTGAACCCCGTACTCTAACTGCGGCCTCACCATTGCTTTGTAGAGGGGCATTATAACTTCCCTCCTTCTGCTAATAATGCCCCTGCCTATGCATGCCAGCATTCTATTGGACCTTCCTGCTGCCCTACTACATTGGAAATCTACCTTAAGATTTGAGGAGACTATGATCTCCAGATCCCTTTCCTGTTTTGATTCTTTGATTTCCTTCCCCCCACCCTGCGTATACCACACTTGCGTGTTTTTCCTCCCTAGGTGCATCACATCGCACTTCTTGGCATTAAATTTCAGCTGACATTTCATGGCCCACTCCTTGAGTGTCTTGAGGTCCCTCCTCATGTCTTCCACCCTCTCCGGGGTGTCCACCCTATTGCAGATTTTTCATCATTGGCAAATAGGCACACCCTCCCTCTCAAACCCTTCACAATATCACTGATGTAGATGTTGAAGAGGAGCGGACCCAAAACTGACCCCTGTGGCACTCCACTCCTTGCCCTTGCCATCTTGGAGTGCACTCCATTAAGCAATACCCTCTGAGTTCTCCATGCTAGCCATGCCTCCACCCAGCATGCTGTTTTCACTCCCAACCCCATGATTTCCATCTTGCTCACCAACCTTCTATGAGGGATGGTGTCGAAGGCCTTGTTGAAGTCCAGATAGGCCACGTCCACATTTTTCCTGCTTTTTATGCTTGCTTGCACATGCAGTGCAAAGTGAACATGTTGTGCCTACTCAGGAGAGTAGAGGCTGCAAAAGTGTGTTAATGTAGCATCCAGTGCAGCTCAGGCTGAAGAAGGCTCACCAGTGACAGCCCAAAGAGGAGTAGGCTGATAGCAACTGTGTTCAGCCTGATTGATAGGCAAACACAATGTGTAGTTGAAAGGAGGTAGCCCCACCTGTCAAAGTGCAGCTGCATCTTTTCATATGTCAAGACCCTGCTCAGTAGTTAGCTGAGTGACCTCATCATTGCCCTGCTCCTCCAATGGCTTTCCATCTGTGAGACTGTGACCAAGATTAGGAAATTGAATCTGCAGCCCCCCTTCCCAGGCAATGTGACTCTGTATCAATCCCATTGCCATCAGGCTGCAGATTTCTATTTGTTACCTCCTCCATACCCCCTCCCAACCACTTGAAATGCAGCTGTGTCCCAGTTTGAGAGAGAGAGAGAATCCAAGGAGAGAAGTGGCAGCCCAGGTTGCAGAGATTTCCAAAACCCTCCCAACATCTCTCTGTCAGGTATCCAACTTCCAGTCTCCTGTAATGATTTTTCTGCTTGAGGGTGGGGTGGGGAGTTAGGGTTGGAAACCCTAACACCACATTTCCCTATTTTTGTGGTGTTACTTGAACCGCAACTGGTGCATTAACGTTTTTTGCAGAGAATTCCCTCTCTTTTTGAGACAGTGGCATCATATTCTCATTCATGCAGGTCCCTTTCAGACCTGTGTGAACAGATGCAGATGCACAGGGCTCAATGGAAGATTCTGTCCACCTATGGAAGTGCAGGGCCCTTGTGGGTCTGCACCTCCATACAACAACAGATGTCAAGTATTTATGGAACTGTCTGGGGGGCTGCAGAAGCACAGGACCCAGATGTGGCTGGAGATACAGATATACAGGAAAAAGAGTTAATCAGTCAGCCAATGTATAGAGTCCTCTGCTACCTATGGGTGTGAAGGTACAGAACCCTATGCCAAGGGAAGAGCTATCTTCATTATAAGGTACCCGAACCCATATGAGCAACCTACAGCTTTTATTCCCTGGCTGGGGTGGTGTTGCATAACCACACCATCCCAGCACCCTCACGTTATGTAGCTGAGTCACTGATCTCATCCCTGAACTCAGCATACAAGCATGGGATCAGAGAGCATACCTAGTAGGTGAACACTGGCACTGCACACAAAGTTTCTTAACAACTTTTTTTAATTTTTACCCCACATTTTCAAGATAGCTGTTTTATGACTCCCCTTAAAAACATAACATTTGATATTTATAGTATATTGTCCCAAATGTCATTTTGCACAGCAAGTGCAAAAACACGTCTCACTCAGGATTAAAAAGTGATACGTGCCATGTTTATGAAGTGATGTAGAAAAATGGCTATGCTGAAAGTTTGGAGTTAAAGTATTGAACATTGCCTGAGTTATCAGAATTAATTAGTTGCCGTATTGGTCCTTGCAAGAACAGATCCAGAAACAAATAGTTTGATACGTCTGTTGGCAAATGATGGCAAGCACTGAGTTGGTGGTGCAGCACAGCAAACTTATAGATACTTTGTAGACAGAACAGCTGCACTCACCTCCAAAAAGAGATTTAAGATAGCTGTTTCTTCAAGGAAAAGTTCCTTTTATTAAGCATCTCTCCACACAAACATGAAAACAGGATCAGAAGAACAGTGGTGGCAAGCCACCACTCCCTTATGTTTCACCCCCACCAATAGGGGGATGTTGTGTATTTTTGAAATATCCTTTTAAGACCATTACCAACATATCTGAGCTAGAGCGATCAGTCTGAGAGAAGTGCTGCCCCACGGGCGTGTCTGTAATCTTCATATTAATAGTGTGTCTGTGCAAGTTCATTCTAGTGTGGAGAGGTTGCTTGGTCTCTCCCACATACCCTGTATGTGGACATCTCTTGGACTGAATGAAACAAACAATATTCCATGATGCACATGTATAATTCCCCTGTATCCTGAATTGTCTGTTTTGTGAAGTAACTACACAATCCAAAGTGGAAATGTGCTCACAAGTCCTACTTGTGGGGTGATTGCAGGGTCATGTACTGTTTAGTGTTATGGTATTCTGTTCTAGTGCAAGTTTACTCCTAACAATCAGGTTGGCTAAATTAGGTGGTTGTTTAAAACATAGCAGTGGTAATTCTTGAAAAATACAATTTAGGGTCTCATCCTCACTAAAGGTTCCATGTGAGGATAGTGATGTGGGAACAGTGACCTGCTGCACAGGCAGGCACAGTGACATCAAAGATGGCCTCCGACAAGGACGACATGCATCAGAATAGTGACCGGGGCTATAAAAAAACCACAACACCACCACCAACAGCAAAACAGGCGCAAACAAAGGAGTGGGACTGGTGCAGGACATGGGAGGGAGCGAAGCCCTTGAATGTGAGGGAAGGGACATGCACGATGGGTTGGGGGCATGGGCAACCACAGGCCACGGAGCACCACAGGGAGCCAGGAAGGGGCATGCCACAGTGTAGGCAGAGGCAGAGGCAGTGACAGAAAGCGGGGGGACTGGGACACATTCATGGGGGCAGGGAGGCAAGGCAGACAGGTATGCCACAGTAGTGTAGGTGGTGGCAATGCCCAGGGTCACTGTGCATGGCAGAGGATGGGAGCACACAGTGGCACAGCACACAGATGATGAGACAGGAGGGCATGCAGGTGCCACAAGCCCTTGAGTTGGAGATGTGCCCAGCCACTGGGTGCATCAGGGTGGCAGAGGTGGCACTGCAGTTGGACACGAGCAACTGTGGCAGGCAGGCTGGTGCAGGGGGGGAGCAGCAGTGGCTTACAACTGGAGCTGGAAATTGTAGGCCAGGCCACAGAGATAGTCTGCCCTGCTGTGCTGCCCATACTCCCCAATAATGGTTTCTATGCAGCACATCAGGTCCCTCTACTGCCTACATTTACCTGCAGTGGCTGCCATGAAAATGAGCTGCTCCATCCACAGCTCACTCACACACTGCTTCTCCTGGAGGCAATCCAGGAACAGCCACACATTGGGATGGCTGGCACCCAGCCGTGCAAAGCCCCCTGTGCCATCTCTCCACTGTGTTGCTGGTTAGTTGCAAAGGCCAGCACATGTGGCCTCATACATGTTCTAGGCCGCCAGGTAGAATGTGGGTCACCATCTGCCTGCCTGGCCAATGAGTCTGCTGATTCATGTGTCCTTGACATAGTCGAGGACGTGCTGCAGCATGGTGTCATGGTCTCTGTAGAAGCCGGTGTCCCGCAGCTGCCCATACCACAGTGAGGACATCTGGCACAGGCACGAATGCCAGGGACAGCAGCATCTGCATCTGGAGATCCACCTCCTCCTCTGTGATATAGCGGCCAAGCAGCTCTGGACACTGTTGCATCCTGCACCACACTGCCTGGCAGATGTGAAAGAAGCAGCCACGGATGACCACCCCAGAGAACACCGCACTAAGTGCCCACCACACTGCCCTCTCAAAGTCTAGGAGTGCTGTCCCTGGTTGCACACACCCCAAAAGCCGATGGACCTCCATAAATGCCCACATGTAGGACTGCTTCCTGTGGGTGCACATCAGAATGTACACTGCAGGCACAACAATGTTGGAGTGGACCCTGTGGATGGTGCATCTGCCTGAACAGGGGTGGTGTTGTGCGAAAGGTTCCATCCAGGAACCAATCCCTGCTCTCCCCTAGGAAGCACTGCATGGCAAATACCAGTATCCTGTTTGTGGATGGACCACTGTCGTGCAGGAGGAATGGCTCCCCCTGCCCTGTTGTGGTACATTTGGGTGGTATGGACAGCTCCTCCATGCTCGTCGGTGATGCTGGGAAACCTCTAGCCACCTGCCAGACACACTGAATGGTGTGCTTCAGTAGGGGCATGGCCGGCAGTCTGCCTGCTATCACATCGGACACCCCTGCAGTGCACTGCACCACCACTTGGGAGATGGTCTCCATGCTGGTGCGGGCATATTCCCTGATGTCACCCACCACTGCCCTAATGCCTATGTCACCTGTGTTGGGCATATGATTGTGGGGGCACCCATGATGCATGACATGGTCTGCCACCTTGTGTATCCATGCAGGACACTCATATCTGTGGCACTGGGCACACCTCCAGTATACCTTGCCATGTACCTATTTGTCCCAGTGGTATACATACTGGAGAGGCTTAGTAAGGGTTTCCCCCTCTGGCTCAATAGGAATGTCAGCATTTCTGGCTCCATCTAAGTTTCGCCATCTTTGCAGATGGCTATACTTCTGCCTTTTGCCCCTTTAGTAGTGTGCCGTCATTGGGCTGTGTGTGTGGCCCCGCCCACGTGCACAGTGCACTGGCAGTAAAAATGGGCTGCCAAGTGGGCACAGCCCCATGGCAGCACGGTACTGTGCCTGTCCATCGTAGGCATCGCCAATGTTGTGGGAGTATGGAGTCGCTGATGAGAGCCAACTGGGCAAATACCACTTGTGAGATGTGTGCGTGGCTGTTGCTGTTTCTGCCTGCCCCCTTCCCGATGTGACTACCTGTCTACCGTCCACTCTGCTCTGGAGCTCTGCTGCCTGTGCTGGGTGTCTGTGCCGTGCCAGGGGATTCGAACCCAGCATGCACCTGACCCAGCCCTCCTGTGCTCTATTAAGCCTAATAGCCGTGCTATGATGGGGGCTGGGAGGTGGAGGTGGCTCAGCTGTTTATGAGCTGTTGCATGTCTGCCTCTGCATACTGCATCTGTCAGTGGGGAAGGCATGTGCTTCCCCGGCATCGACCGGGTGCCTGGCAGCCACGGTAGTATGTGCAGAGTCGCTATTTTGGCTTTTGCCATTGTTGTCCAGTCACTGTTAATGGAAGTCACTGAATATTACCAGTGCTATCATGTCAGTAGCCATCATTACACTTCACTCGCAGGACAGTGCTGCATTATGCAGGGTAGCAGTATTGCTGCATTCAGCCACATGTCACAGTCTGCATATTTGCATTTTACCTTGTCCATGGGCTGTGCTTTCTGCAGCGGTTCATAAATAGCTAACATCACTGGCTACCCTCACTAAAAATTGGGTAGAGGTCCTTAATAATCTTCCATAGAAGTTCCAGGTCAGGATAATATGTGACTACTAGGGGTATTCTGTTGGTAGTGGTCCTTTCTTTATACTGAAGTAGTTGTTCCCTTGGTACCTGTGTTGCATTCTACTACTCTGTCAAACACTCTGAAGAGTGTCCCTGCTCAATAAAGGTTTTTTTCAATATAGTCAAATGTGTATCTCTGTCTTCCTCACTAGAACAGATGCGGTAATATTGAAGTGCTTATCTGTCGTTACAGGTTTTCCACACAACTGGCATAAGCTTCCAAGGAAGGACTTGGTTCAAAAGCTTAAGCACTGTTTTCCTTTGTTACATCTATGTTGGTCCAATAAAAGGTATCAAAGTTATGTGAACATTGAAATATTGCAACAGTCACTTATAACCTGAGCATTTTACCATATTTGTATACCAAATTTTTAGCATAGCCTTGTTATTACCCCATCTCATGAACCTGGTAGGTGAAAATGTTCAAATTGTCACTGAAACCTCATTCCACGCCAAAGGTACGAAAACACATTTTGACCAGGAGCTGAAAAATGACAGCTCTCATGTTTATGAGGTGGTGTGAAAAAAATTACTATATTGAAAATTTGGGCTCAAAATATTGAAAGTTACCAAAGTTATGATCAAGAATAAAAAATTCAATGTATGCTGATAGTTTGTCATTTTCACATATTTTGACCCACATTTTAACATGCTTCTTATTACCCCACCTCATGAATAAGGATAGTGATTTTTAAAAAAATCCTGCCTGATAGGTGGTTTCGTAAAGTGACCACAAAATTACATTTTGCAAGATTTGCATAATTCCACCACTGTTGATCAAGAGGTGGGGCCCAAAAGGCCATGTTGAAAATTTGGTATAAAAATTCCAAACTTACAAAGTTATGAATAAAAATTTGAAACCCATTGAAATATATCAAACTACTTATCTGATTTTCTTATATTGCAGTCACTGATTCCAGCAGCAAAATGTGTCTTATATCAGAGGGTGGATCTATGCCATAGGACATGTTCAGGTGAGTGAGGTGTGTGGGAGTTAGGGTGTGAGTAGGAGGTCTGGGGGTGTAGGGGGTCAGATTGGTGAGGACTGGTTTCTTTTTACAAGGTAAAAAAACATAATCAAGGGATGGTTTTATTTCAGGGAAATTCTGACATTGGGGATTGTGCACCCCAGTATTGGGCTACTTTTGACATTGCTGGTGGTGGTTTCCAGTCCCACCACGCATCTAGTGGAGAAATGGGGTGGGTGACCTCAAGGTGAGAAGGTCAAGAGAAGCGGTACTTGGGATTGGCATCTTGGTCCAATTATATTACAGATAAGAATATATAGACATTGGGAAGGGGGATGGGTGACCTGGAGGGGAGAGAAGAGAAGGAAGCAGTACTGGGGTGGGCACCCTTGCTTGCTTAAGAAAAATCATAAATAGAAAGATAGCTAGATAGATAGATAGATAGAAGATAGATAGATAGATAGATAGATAGATAGATAGATAGAGACAGACAGACAGAGACAAATAAAGAGACAGAGCGAGAACAAGAGATGGCTGGCTCACTGTGTGAACTGATGCCAGCAGCATGACTCCAGCTGTAATTTCAGAATTCAAGAAAGTCCTACTGTTTTTATACAGGAACACAGATGAACAGCTCCTCTATCTAGGCTGGGCACCTGGATTTTTGGATCCCGAGAAAGGGTATTTCTGGACATTATTTAAAAAAATAAATATCAGAATCTAACTAAATGGGTCCTGCTTAGCTAAGTTCAGGTTTTAGTTTTTTCAAATTACACAATTTTATGTATTTTTAGTTTGGAAACAAGATGGTCGCCATGAGGACACAAAGCGTTTTCTTTGTGCTGTCAAAGAAAGTGGTGAGAAAACAAAAATGGTATGTGACATGGACATTCTTGTGTCATATCAGAATGTTATCCCAAAAAAAACCCTAGTGAGCATACTCAGAACAGCAAAAAAAAAAAAAAAAACTTTAAATCCTTATAACCCTAGAACTGTTTAATATTTTTTCACGAAGGCTTCCAAAGGCACTATCTTGGCACAGCATGCTTCTACCCTGAAAAGTTTGGGGGGAAACATTCCATTCGATGTTGGCTGTACTTGACAGAAAAACCAAAAACCCATGTTAAGTATAGGAAAAAAAATTAGATGACTACAGGAAAATGACATATGCAGATCTCAGAAACTGTACAAGTTGCCATCAAAAAACATTCTACATATTTAGACCTTGCCTACTAGACAATGCATGCAAAATGTCAGCTAATTTTGTCAAATATTTCCAAAGCTTTTAAGTTGCAAGATTAGAGCTTTAACATAGAACATGTTGCTTAACCCTAACTATATTGGAACTACCATGCTAGTATTATAGTTAGGGTTGAGTAGCATGTTTATGTTAAACCTCAAATTTTGCACTTTAATAGCTTAACAACTGATCAATGGATTTTCTCAAACATTGGTTCAGTATGCACTGTCCCTTGGGGTAGATCTCTTGATATGGCAAGTTTCATTCCATTTGGATGTGCGGATTCTGAGATCTGGACAGTGCAAAAAGTCATAAAGTCACCACTTTTTGCAGTTTTTTCCTCATCGCTTTGCATCCAGACAGTGTGGAATTTTTGTGTGATTTATTTATGGTAGAAACAGCAAGGGTAACAGAACAGGCATGCTTTGTTTTGTGAAAAAATATTAATCTGTTGCAAAGTTGTTTAATTTTCATTTCCTATTGTTTTCAATGGAAGATCACTTTTCAGGATGGAGGAGAAAGTTGACAAAGGATTTGAGCTCATGAAAAGGATTATGTCTCATAAGACCCATTCCTTTTTGTGAGAATAAAATCCTTTTTGTGAGCAAAAAATTCTTTTTCATGAGCCATCTTGTTTCAGTTTTTTCTTAATTTAAAAAAAAACACAAAAATGACATCCTGGAGAGAGACCACCACACCTAGCTGGCTTATCAAGTCCCCATTATGTGCAATCTGCACTTCAAAGTTAGAAATATGCCCTTGAAATGTGTTTTTTAATATAATAACTCCTTTTTCGTGACCATGTGATACAAAAAAGAATCCCTTTTCATATCACGAGTCACAAAAAGGATCCTTTTTCATCACTTGAGAATCCTTGCTTGTCCCTTCCATTGTTCCTCCATACTCTAATGTTTCTCCCTGGAGTCTAGTGGCTCCCCCACCCTCCAATACCCCTGCCCTTACATTTTCCTGCTGTCTAGTTGCAACCCCCACCCTGTGATCACTGTCCCAGTAATATAAATAATGTCCCTGGTGTCTAGTGGCACCCCACCCTTCAATTGCTGTCCCCAATGTTTCCTGGTGTCTAGTGGCACCCCCACTCTCAATCATTGTCCCTACTGTCAGTGTTTCTGACACCAGGATACCACCCCAGTGTCAGATGCCCCCCCACCACGGCCCATTGTTTTTTTGTTGTTGCCGACATCAGGGGCCAGTCCCATGTTGGCATTTAGAGCTCCTCCCCAGCAGGTGTGGGACACTGAGGCCCATTACCAGTGTCATGAAATAGGTTTTATTAAATCCTGTAAAAAGAAAGCAGTCCACCAATGTCTTTTTATTTTAAAAAAACCTGAAAAAAAAATGGTCCCTCGTCATTCCCACCATCACCCTCCCCCATTCTGACCCTCCCACTGAGCACCTGCCACCCCACACCCCCCTTACCCTATACTTACCTTCGTAGATTGCAGGCTGTCATCTTCTGTGGACCAAGACACATCTGCACTCTTCAAAGCCAAACCATGAACTGAGGAATCAAGGTTGGTTCCATATAATGTATTTCAATTGCATTTTGAACTTATGTTCATAACTTTGCCATTTTTTTTTATTTTTTGACCAAATTTCAACATGGCCTATTTGGGACCCCACCTCACGAACTGTCATTTTGTTAATCAGGCTCAGAAGGTGATTTTGCAGTCGGGGCACAGAATCACCTTTTGGGACCCTGTAATGAAATTGCACCACCAGTGTTCATTAGTTGGGGTCCCAAAAAGGCCATGTTGCAAAACTGAGTGAAAAAAATCCTAAAAATGGCTGAATTCTGCACATTCATTGAAATTTTTCTATGCACATGTATAACTTTGGTTATTTTCAATATTTTGAGTCCAAAGTTTCAACATAGCTATTTTTTAACACCACCTCATGAACAGTGCAACTGTCATTTTTCACATCCTGTCTGAAACGTGTTTCACGCCTGTGGCATGGAATGGCATTTCAGCATGGATTTGAAAATCTTCACCTATGGGATTTGTGAAGTAAGGTCATAGGAAGACCTTGTTGAAAATTTGGGTCAACATATCAAAACATTCCAGTTATGACCATTCATTGCAATTTTGCTATGCTCACTCATAACTTTTGAAATTTTAAATATTTTGACCACGGATTTTCAACATAGCCTTCTTATTATCCTACCTCAGTTATGACACAGCTGTCATTTTTCAAATCCTGCCCAAAATTTGTTTTCTCACCTGTGGCATTGAATGGAATTGCAGTTGCACAGAATTACATTTTCGCAGGGATTCAAAAATTTCCTGTAATAGGTACATGAGGTAGGGTAATAAGAAGACTATGCTGACAATTTGGTCACTGTTGTCCAATAGATGGAAGTGCAGGACCCTCCAGGTCCTGTGCTTCCACAACTACTACTACATACATATATATACACATATGCACATACATATATTTATTTATTTATTGAATTTTGTTGACCGGGTAGGTCCACTGAAACTAGAGGTCTCTTTTCAGGGTGACCCAGGGAGGGATACAGATGGTAACCAACTGAAATTGAATCAGATTATGCTGTTGGTGGTATTTTTTTTGTGAATGGGGAAATTTGGCCAGGCACCGGAAATTCCTGCTCTTTTGAGAAGTGCCATGGGATTTTTAACGTCCACCTGAACAACCACCAGAACAGGCAGATGGGACCTCAGTTTGATGTCTCATCTAAAAGACGAGACCTCAGGAGTGCAGCACCCCCCCTTCATACTGCAGTACAGTGTCAGTATTGGGATTTAACCCAAGTGTCTGGTGTGGGGATAGAAACCACAGCCTTCTGATCTTCCAGCCTTAGAGGCAAGTGTGCAACCTGCTGAGTCACTGACACTGCATGCATACATACATTTTATATATATATATATATATATATATATATATATATGTATATACATTGTAGCACACACACACATCTATGGAGGATGGGAGTGCAGGGTCCAAAGGACCCTGCACTCCCACAATAAATAAGGATACTATTATACTATCTCAAAATAAGGAAATAAGTTGCACAACACTTTATTTGCTCCAGTTAGTGTCAAAGCAACAAAAGTTGGGAAATGAGGTGTTAGTTTCCCTAACACCCGACCCTCCCAAACCATGCAGGAGAGCAGGTGCAGGTGCGCCTTTGGGCTTCAAGGCTAATGCTCACCCCATTCCATCTGTAAATAAGGTCAGATGTGTAGACTTTATGAGAATGGGTGAGCATTAGGCTTGAAAGCTAAGCACACACCCCACCTGCTCTCCTGCCTGGTTTGGGAATGAGTTAGAAACTCTAATGCCCTCATTACCCAACCTTTGTCACTTTGACCCTAACTGAGCATTAATAACATTTTTGCAACTTATAATATATATATATATATATATATATATACACACACACACACACACACACACACACACACACACAAAACTGTGTTAATGCAGGCATTAGAGTTAAAGAACACAAAGTAAGGAAATTAGGGTGGAGTCTCAGGCATGTTGGCAAATTGTTGTTTTGTGTTATGTTTTCAACCTAAATGTCACCGCATCCCACAGCCTTAGCTTCATGACCTATGGACAGCCTACAGGTCCATGCCCAAAGCTCTATAGGTCTAGTTACTAGAGCTAATAACTATGGCTCTGCATGTGAGCCCACAGAATCAGTTATATTGTAACTTTCTTGATATGTGACCACATGACCCAGATTTGTAGTTTTTCATTTTTGAAATGATGTTTGGAATGACTAGTCCAGAACATAAAATGATACAGCTGATACCAATAGCATGAACATCAGACACTGGGTATAGAAAGAACCCCATATTTTATAGTGTTTTACCACTAACTGGTGGCTAGTAAGAGCAACATGCCATATTACTGACTGACTTTTCAGTGAAAGGATGCCTTTACCAGGCTTGTCTGACTAACTTTCTCTGAGATAACTGCCTTACTACCAAATGCATTAGAACAAGAGCCCAATATAGAAAAAGCTTTGTGCTGCATTGCCCGTGCATCCCCAGTTGTGCTCCCAAAATCCAGCCTTGTGTGAGCAGCAAATATTCAATCATTGATCCTGCCTACCCTCTCCCCTGTGTAAGCAGCATGGATTCATTGCACTAGGCAGAAAGGGAACTTGAGGATTATGAATGACCATACTCATACTGGACATTTCCTTTTATCTTACTTAATCTTTTATTTAATACCACAGTTGACTGTACAGGCAACTATTAGAAACAAGATGGCCAATTGTCAGCTATAGAATACTCATATTGTCAGACTCTATTGTTAATTATACCTAGAGCTGTACAGAATGCTCCATAACCTATAGTATGTTAGCCCTTTACTTATGTCGTTCAGGATTATTGAAGTGATCATTGACTCATGTGAAGCTAACCATGGAGAAACAATGTCCATGTACATTACCAACACTTAACCCCATCCCTGCAACCACTTGACAAATGGAAAATTAAGATCAGAGAATGCAAATATTTAAAGCTATTACATGCTCAGATGTGAGGAGGAGACCAAGGGTGCGAGTTGGGGAACTTTGGAGTCTAATGATGCTCTACTGAGTCAATGGGACAAGGCAGGGAAGGTCTGACTCTCAATTTACACACACACACACACACACACACACGCTCACTCCAGTTTGATTGATCACAACTGCTGTCATAGCTCACTTCCATGTCTGCATAAGGGCTGGGAACTTAAGCACTGCAGGATCAGGAATAAATAAAACAGGTGATCCATAACTCATCTGAGGCATGTGGGCAGTTCAACTGTTCAAACAGTACATCAACAGTTGAAAACTAGCTCCAGGTCTGTTTGCCTAAATAATACCTTATTACAAGGCTTTTGGTATTTTCAGAATGCCCTTGAAGATGGCACACCTAATATATGCATAACGAAAGTTGAAGAAACAAATCACAATGGACTACTCACCAACAGCTTCAGTAGCCATATTCTTGACTTGTAGTGGAAAGTTTTTGTTGGATTAATAAGCAGTAATAGCATAAACCCATGAAATACCAGTGGGTTCACCTGCATTGGAATATATATGTGTGTACTAAAAAGGCAGGCTAGGAGACTTAAACACCAAATCACTCCAAGTGTTCCAGCAAGCTGAAAAACAAAAACAAAACAGACTTTTGGATTTTTGTAATAGACTAACAGAATTGAAGTAGGTTTTTAAATAAATTAAACTGTATGTATCAGATTTCTGTTATGTTATATAGTTTGCCTTTATGTTAAGCCAAGCTGTCAGAGTGCTGGCATGAACACTGAATAACTACTATAGTTATTGTCTTTGTCATGCCTTCTGGTTTAGCTGACTGCAAGTTTCTCAGACTAGCATTTAATGTAAATTTAAAGAGAGGAGTAGGTGCAGTACATATTTTTGAAATGGTTTTAGTAATAAAAGGGTAAAAGAAACAAAGTTGAAGGTTGACACTCATCTGATCCCACCTTCAGCAAGCCCCAAGTCATTTAAGTTTATGTAAGCCATCTACTCTACTTCCTACTTTAGATACATGTAGCAAAAAAGAAAAATATTTATCATTTAACACATTGCCTTTGTTTGGAAATAACTACTAAAATTGCCTATTTGTTACAAAACTACTTTTCAGCTTAAAGCTACTGGCAATCTTTAAAAAAGGAGACCAGAAAGACACCAGGGGAAGATTACACAACTGGGGGGGAGGTAGTAACAACAACAAAAATGGAAAGGGACTTGGGGGTAATCATATCAGATGACCTTAAGGTTGGCAAGCAATTTGAGAAGGCGGTAGGGAGGGTTGGGGGGATACTGGGATGTATAGGGGGAGGCATCACCAGCAGAAAACAGGAAGTTGTTATCTCCCTGTACAGACAGTTGGTGAGACCCCATCTGGAGTACTGCATCCTGTTCTGGAGACTCCATCTCCGCAAGGACATAGACAGGATGGAGGCAGTTCAGAGGAGGGCAACTAAGATGGGGCAGGGTCTGCAAGAGAAGCCATATGAGGAGAGACTAAAGGAGCTTAACATGTATACCCTTGAGGAAAGGAGGGAGAGGGGGACATGATAGAAACATTTAAGTACCCCAGTGGAATCAACAAAGTCCAAGAGGGTAGCATCATTCAGAAAAAGAGATGTGCAAGAACAAGGGGACACAATTTGAAGATAGAGGGGACGGCTCAGGGGCAATGTGAGGAAGTATTTTTCCACAGAGAGGGTGGTGGACACATGGAACAGCCTTCCTGAGGAGGTTGTGGGGTCTAAAACTGTGGGAGAATTCAAGAATGCATGGGACAGACATAAGGCAATTTTGTTGGGGGTAGGAAAAAATAGGCTGTTGGTTAAATAGGATATGCAGTTTATCCTCTAGGTTGGGAAATGGGCAGACTAGGTGGGCCCAGCGGTCATATCTGCGATCCAAAGTCTATGTTTCTATAGCCAATTACAGGCCAATAGCCATCCTCTCGGTTTTAAACAAAATACTGGAAAAGCTTGTGGCTAACAAACCATTGACTATCTCACAAAGAACAACATTCTCTCTGACAGTCAGCATGGCTTTAGGAAAGGCCACAGTACCTCAACTGCTCTTTTGAAATTCAACTCTGACAAGCTCTCCAACATGGATGCAGGCCTACTCACTGGAGTAGTCTTTATTGACTTTACCAAGACCTTTGATCTTGTCGATCACCCCCTGCTCATTGCCACTCTATATAAGCTCGACTTCTCACCCGAAGTGGTCAACTGGTTTAACAGCTGTCTGGCGAATAGAACACAAGTGGTTAAATTCAACTCCTCACTCTCGGATGACACTATTTCAACATTGGTGTACCTCAAGGCTCCATCCTGGGACCCTTGCTTTTCTCTATCTATATCAACAACATAGGTAATGCTCTTCCCTCCTGCTCATCCATACTATACACTGATGACCTCATCCTCTACTCCAGTGCAGCCAATATCAACTTACTAAACACAACTCTCTTTGTGGACTTCCACAGGGTACAAACATAGCTGAATAACAACAAACTTGTGCTTAATGCAAAGAAAACCCAAGTCATGCTGTTTGGCTTGGACCCCAAACTTAGAACCTGCAAGCAGTCCCTCATGGTACATGACCTAGGAGAGATGCTCATTGACTGTGCCACATCCTTTAACAACCTGGGAGTCATCCTTGATCAAACCCTCGACTTTAACCTGCACATTGAAAATACTTGCAAAGCAGTTAACTCCAAACTAGGAATTGCTTACAAAACGAGTCACATGTTAACACCGGCAGCCAAACTAGCAATTGCCAGAGGTATCCTTCTCCCTGCCTTGACATATGGTGTCTCACATTTATCAATGCCCATAAAGCAGCACTCCATAAATGGGACGTCGCCTACAACAACGCATGTCGGTATGCCTCCTCCTCTCATCGCCTCAAGCACCACTGCCACCTGTACAGTGACCTAGGATGGTTCTCCCCTTCTGAGTGTCGCCAATACTCAGTATGCACCCTTATAGACTCAGTCATCCATACTCAGACTCCCTCCTCCCTTGTGGCAGTACTTATACCTCTGACAACTGCTGCCTACGAACTTCGCTCAGCCAATAAATCCCTTCTTAGCGTACCTAGGTGCCTCACATCTAAAGGCTCTGGAGCCTTTCATCATGCTGCCCCAACCAGCTTGAACTCCCTTCCCCAAGCCCTTAGGCAAGCCAGCTCCCACCCAATATTTAAAAAGGAGCCACATCGCCACCTATCACAGGATTCCTGCACCTGTTTTGACCCCACCTAGCTTCTGCCACCCCCTGCTACCTGACTCTTGCCTGCCATACTACCCATCTTGGTATCTGTATCCACTGCTGATCCAACCTTGCCCACCTTCCCATCCCTACCTCCCTCCATTATGCTAAGTAGATTCTATATCAGGTTAAATGTTTATCCCTATACGTATTGCCAGTTATGCACCTTATGCTATCTCAATGTGATCTGTTCCACTTTATGTTATTGTCACTTTCTTGTACTGTATTATCTTCAGGACTGTCTCATCCTCATGTATTTTAACTGCATATGCAATGTACCTGTCTCACTATCTTGTGTGTACTCTCCCGGGTCGTGCCTGAAAAAAAGTCAATTATGGCTAGTGCACCTACCCGGTAAACAAAAATTAAATAAATAAATACATTTTGCAGAGCTTGTGGAGGATTTTCAAATGAGGTGATGCAGGTGCAGATCCCAATTTTGAGCTCTGCCTGCATCATCTAATATGCAGCTTAAGGGCTCTGAACAAATTTTGAATCCAGTGCTGCATTTGCAACAGGTTCACTGCTTTACAGATGCTTGCATCAAAAAAGTGACAGATGCATCACTTTTAAGATACATGCAGACCAAGAAATAATGCAGCTTGTCGCACTTGTGCACTTAAGTTAGACTACGTGTCATGTTCTCTATCTTACTTACGCTGTGTGCCAAGATGTTGGAGAAATGTCTCACATCCCAGCAGTGCACGTTTGAAAAAACATTCATCTCCTGTACAGTTTATGTAGCTTCTGTTATTGAACAGTATGAATGTTTGCAACAATTTGACAATTTTACATAGCCTTTCTTAAACATGCCCCCTTAAACATTGCAGCTTAGAAAATGCTACAGCAGAGAACAGGACTCTGTAACTTTTTGTTTGTTTTTTTGTGTGTTTTTGACCATACCCAGTAGATATTTTCTTAAACAGTACCTCAAACATGTGCTGATAGGTAAGATGGTTTCTGGGATCTAATTCAAAAATCAATATATGGTTAACTCCAGCCTTTCTCCAGCCATAGATATTAATGCCTAATAGAAAGACAAACTCAATGATGAGGAAACCGCCTCTGTACATTCGCAGTAATGGCCATAAGTTGATCTCCTTGGATGTATGAAAAACTGAAAAACAAACACAATAATAAATTAGAACAGCAAGACAGATGACTGCCTTTTTTTTTTCAATTCTTTTTAACCCCTCCTCGGCAGGTCACCTCTCTGTCAGCCAGCCTACCAGACTCAGGGGGTCGTTTGAGGACTTTTGGCGCTATGTGTGCCCTGGCAGTACCCCTGGAGCCAGCCTGGAGGCTTCATCCTGGATGACCCCCAATTTTCCTCCATTATGTATCCTCATTACCCAAAGCCACAGAAGTGGTGGACATATGCATGTGGAGGCATGCATATGAACATATGAAGAAGCAAGCAGAAGAAGGCCATTTGGTCTATCAAGTCTGCTCGTATTGCAGGGTCCACAGCTTGAGCTAATGTCCTTTGCCTCCCTCCCCACTCCTCCTACCCATGATTCTTACCTTCCCCCACGCCTATCCCAGCCTCTCTTAAAGCTGCCCACCGTATTCAATGAGATGACCTCTTCTGGCAGCGCATTCCAAGTGTCCACCACCCTCTCTGTGAAGAAGTGCTTCCTGACCTCCCTCCTAAACCTTCCACCCTCCAGCTTAAGACTGTGCCCTGTGCTCTGATGCACCACAGCTCCAGACAATGGCTTTTCTGTCCTCCCCCAGCCTAGTGCACCGGTGCTCTTTGGATGTGGTGCTGCCTCCCAGCCTCCTCCAGGGGGCAGCCAAGCTCCGAGTAGATCTACTTCTCCCTCCCAAGGCGGAAAGCTGCCAACTGGCAGCCGATCGATGGCCTCTCCTCCCCCTCCGTCCCGATGACCTGGGTTTGCCCTAAACCCCAGTCGCTGGTGTGGCACGAGGTGTTGCCCAGCACCTCAGCCCATAGCACCACTGGGCTGGCTCAACAGATGACTGCCCTGCTATGATAAATCAGTACAGCACAATTTAATATAGCATATTTCATACTAGTATCACAAAACAGTTCACAGTAGAAATTTTGTTATAAAATATATAGTAGATCAATAATGAAGTGATGAATTATCACACAGAATACTGGTGTTAAATATATAATAGAGCAATGATAAAATAAATTATTATACAGAATAATGGTGTTAAATTAGAATGACTCTCAAACAGGAGATAAAGGCTAAAAACATGAGAGCATACATAGGTTTTTAACTGAGATTTGAAAAGTTGCTGAGAAACACAGGTACAGCAGACACAAAGGATCATGTTCCAGTTATGGATAAGCGTAATGGGTAGCATTATCACACACCACGTATCAGGGGACTGTAGTGACCCAGGAGAGAGAGTAAATAAGATCAGCTTAGATACTGTGGTGTGTTAGTATGAATTGTTTTAAGTACTTTAAGCACACTTTTATATTTAAATGTTATAATTTCACAGGCAACTGCTGCAGATCTTCAAGAATAGGAGTAACATGATCAGATAATCTAGCATGAGAGAGGATGTGGGCAGCAGAAGTCTGGACATGTACTGTAACTGAAAGAGCTGGGAGTTATAACATTGTAATTGTAAAGAACCATGTGCTATAATATGTGAAAAGGAGAGTACCGTATGTACAGGAAAATACATTACAAAACAACCTGTGTGGGAGGTGGCATAACAAACATCAAATGTAGAATTCTGTCTTCTGATCTTATATTCTGCCTGTCCAACAGAGCAGCACTTAGAATCTATAGATTTAAATGCAGAGTGGTGGCATAGTGGGCATCACTCCTGTACTAGCATTATGAAATGGCATCTCATCTGTAGATCTATTATACAAAACAGGGCAGCATACTGATCATTTTGAGATATGGTGTATCCTCTATGGTGTCTCTAGAAACTATTTACTGAGGTGGTGCTACTTTTTGCTTCATTGGTGAAGTTTTATGTACTGTAGAAAGAGACTGCAGTTTCTGCAAACACGAGCAGGTCCTGCTGATACAGTTGAAGCAATCATAGAACCATAGACAATGGTGACAGAAAAACACCACTGGTCCAGTCTGTCTGCTCATAAAACCTTGAAAGTGTGGGATCTTTTGTTGATGCAGGGTTCTCACTCACTCTACCCACCGCTATGCTCCCCGACCTAGTGCTACTACTTTGAGCAACCACTAAGACCATTACTCTGTCCCAGCCATGTTTGAAACCATTGATGGTTTTGGCACCCATGACATTAGCTGGTAGAGTACTCCTTAGCTCCACCAACCTTTCAGTAAAACAAAACTTTTTCCCGTCACTCTTGAAACTCCCGCTGTCAGCTTCCACCTATGATCCCGTGTTCTTGATCCACTACTTAAGCCAAATAGCATCTAACAGTTTATCTTGTTCATTCTTTTCAGGAACTTGAAGGTCTCTATCATATCTACCCTCTCTCATCTGGCCTTCAGCAAGTACATGTTCAGTCTATTGAGCTGATCCTCATAAGATCTGCCTTGCTGGCCCGGAATCATTCTGGTCATCCTATGTTGCACTACCTCTAGCCTGTACTTATGTTTCAATAGGTGAGGACTCCAGAACTGAGCACAGTACTCCAGGTGGGGCCTCGCCATGGCAGTGATCTATAGAAAGCTTGTAATACCTCCTTCCTTCTGTTGTCACTGCCTTTTCCTATTCAGTCCAGCATTCTGTTTGCCTTACAGTAGGCACTGTTACACTAGCTTGATTGTTTTAGGGAATCACTGATGATGTTCCCTAGTCTCTTTCATGAGAGGTCATGCCCAGTTTTATCCTCCCCCCCACACCCATTAAGTACTCTGTCTTGTGGTTCTTGTTCCCAATGTGCATTACTTTCCACTTTTGGCATTGATTTTCAACTGCCAAATCTTTGACTTCTCTCTTCAGCCTTTTCAAGTCTCTGAATCTCCCTAACCCCTGTTTACTGTCTACCCAGCCACAGAGCTTTGTGTCCTTTGCTGCACCATATCTCTGGCTTCTTCAACAACCTTCTATGAGGTACTGAGTGAAACGCATCACTGATTAAATCAAGAGTGGCCCTTATCCACTGCTCTGATTATCCGAAGAATGCTATCAAGTTGATGTGACAAGACTTCTTTGCCACAAACCCATGCTGTTTACTATCCTGGAGTTCACTGCTCTCCAGGTAGCCCACAAGATCTTCTTTACTAGTGTACTTTACAGTTTACCCACAATACAGGGTTTTATTTAACTCTAAAAATTGATTAGTGTTTTGCTCATAAAAGTGCTAAATCTTTGTGAAAATGCATAGCTCTTGCCTCACTGTGTTTAACAAACACAGCACTTCTAGAAAATCTAAATAAATACTTTCTGTACAGTTAGTATCATCCCAAGAAAAAAACTACTAATCAATTATTTAAAATCCTGCAATATAGGTAAGACTGACAGGTCTGTAGTTACCCAGTTGCTCCCTGTCTTTCCTTTATGGACAGGACTTTGTCCACTACCCCCAGTCTTTTGAAACTACCCTGTCTGAATTAAGCTACTGAATAGCCCTATCAGAGTTCAGTTAGTTCTCTTTCCAATTTCTTGAGCACTGTCAGATACATCCTATGTGGCCCCAAGGTCTAATCTACTGTATCTTTAGAGGTGCTAGACCTTTTCAAACCCTTTCATGTGTAAATACTTTCTGCCTTATCTCAGCAATCCCCCTTAAGCTTCATTAATGCCACTCTCTGGCAAAGGCCAGAGTTTTCAGTTGTAAATACAGAGCAGAAGTAGTCACTAAGAACAGCTGCTTTCTGCCCATCCTCCTCAATTACCCTACCACTCTCAGTTAGCTTGACAATTCCTCCTCCTTTCTTACTTTTTCCCTCTAATACATCTAAGGGATTGTTCCTCCTGACCCACGACACAATATGCAGCTCTGTGTCTGCCTTTGCTTCTATGACCACACTCCTGGTTTCCCTTCGTCTCATTTGGGACTCTCCCCGTTCTTCCTTCCCTTGTTTTTCCTTGCACCTGGTGACGGCTTTATTTTAGTCTCTCACTACTTCCCAGACCGTTCCAGAGGACCATATTGATCTTTTGAACCTGTTTGTTTTGATTACCATTCTCATGCAAGAATTTGTTGCTTTGAAAATGGCCCCCTTGATTTCTTTCCATAGTTACTCTACATCCATGATGCAGTTTACTCTGACAGACTTGACCCGGGTCAGCGGAATCTGGTTGAAGTCTGCCCTTCTGAAATTTAGGACTTCAATTTTTGATGAAGACTTACTTGTCTCAAGGGCCCAGTGGAATCATATAGAGTTATGGTCACTGGACCCAGAGTGGGTCCCCTACCTTCACTTTTCTACCACTTCCAAGTTGGTGAGCACCACATTGATAATGACAGCCTACCCAGTGGGTTTCTTAACCAGATGCACCAGCAAGCAGTCATGCCATGTATCCAGCAGGGCCTGACTTCTGGAACTCCTGGCTGCTGGAATGATCCAATCAATATCTGTCAGGTTTAGATCTCCCACCACCACCACCCACCTTCTGCCTCCCCGATGCCACCCCCTTTCAAGTTCTGCCCCTAGCACCTTATCTCTCTCTCTCTCTCTCTCTTTCTTTCTTCTGTCTTGGAGGCCTATAGATCACCCCATCTGCAGTTTCTTGCCTGAGGCTGCAGGGAGCTGAACCCACGGAGATTCTCTATCTCTGTTATCTTCTCTGATGATCCCATCCTCCACTGCTTGTATGCCTTACCTGACATACAGGGCTACACCACCTCCTTTACCTTTACCACTATCCCATCTAAACACAGTAAAGCCTGGGGCTGTCAGATCTGAATCATTATTCTCTGTTGCCCAAGTTTCTGTGATGGTTACTAGATCCATCTTAGTGTCTGCCCCAATTGCTTGGAGCTCACTGGTTGTATTTACCAGACTCCTGCCATTAAGGCAAACCCCTTTTCACCTTTTTTTCTGATCATCTCTTGCTTTTTCCTATTCTTTGTCCCTTATTCATCCTTAGTTTCCTTAATTTTTTAATTTTCATATTAAATGTAAGCTTTGTCAGCCCTCCCTCATTGACCTCTTCCCCTAAACTAATTCGAGCTTCAACCTTACTCTTACCACCTTGGTTCTACTAGTCCCCTGTTCAGAAGGAGTTCTAGCTAAATTCCCCACTCACTATTCCCTCTTAGTGGTTCTGCTCGATTCCAGCATCTCCCATGCATTCAGTTTAACTGTTCGATGTAGACATCAAACTTCTGCCCCAGACTACTGGCTCCCTCTTTTTTTAGGTGAAAGACATCACCCTTGAAGAGCCTCCTGCCCCATAATCCCCCCAGTTTCCCACAAAATGGTACCCCTCCTCTTGACACCATCCCTTCAACCACCCATTAAACACCTCAGTCTCTTCATTTCTTACTTTACCATTCCCATTCTTCCTATTCCACACAGGGAGGACCTCAGTAACAGCCAGGCAAGCTGGGTGTGCCTTCAATCTGTCCCCAGCCTCTTAAGTGTTTGCTTCACTGCCTCCACAGGTTGGTTTACCATATTGTTGGTATCCAAGTGTACCAGCACTACCAGCCCCTCCCTTCTCTGCCATGCTCTATCCTAGCTATATCCTGAATGACTGATGCATCAGGATAGCATCTGATATTTTCACTCCTTTCCTGCCTTCACCTATCACCTTTTCTCCCCCATAATCATTGAATTGCCAACCACGTAGGCTTTCCTTATTGACTTCATCCTTCCAGTGTTCACCCTTCCCTGGGGTGCCACCAAGGCATCCTGCCTATTTCCTCTGACTGACTCAAGTCTCCCCTGACAGGGTCAGGTTCCTGAGCCTTCTCCAGGGTTGCAAAGCAATTTTCTCTCTAGATGGTGGGAGAATGGTTCTCTTGTTGCCACTGCCTCCCCCTCTTCTCCACTGCCCACCAGCCCCTGGGCCAGTGGGCCTCTGTGACAGTGGTAGTGTTGGGGTGGACCCAGCTGGGATAGTGCCACAGCAGCTGTCTTGTCTGTTGCTGCTATTAGCTGAGCATGGAGTGGCACAAGGTCCTGCAGATAGAGGCAATGCCCCTCTTCCAGAGTGTAACCCTGATGAAGAAGTGCTCCACCAGTCTCTGCATTTGGCTTACGTACAGTTGCTGAAATACTATTACTGTACCCTGCTGTTTTGTTTAGCAAAAGTTGCTATTCTTAGCCCTCTGGGTAGGTGGGACACCTCATCCTAGTCTTTCTGCCAATATCCTCTAAAATTGAATAATGCACAGGGCCCAATATTCAAATGTTGGCCCACCCCATTCCTGCTCATGTAGCTCAGATGCAGTAGGCTAAGGTACAATGTTTAACCTCACTCTCATGGATGATGGGAGAAATGTTCTGTCATCTGCAAAGAAGGCACATGAGCCCATAAACCTGTACTTCTCCAAAACCATTTACATGAGTCCAGGGAGCATGGTTTCTTGTTCCTGTACCAGCCCACTGTTGGGTCATTTTATTTTAAATTTCTGTTCTGGGGATACAAGCCCAAACATGAATTGTTCTTTACCACCAATCCACATCAAGTTGTAAATCTGGATAGTACAAATCATGTTTGGGCTTATATATCTCCAAAACAGAAATGAAACAAACTGACTTACAACCATGGTTCAGAGCTTTTGGGCCCAGGATTACCTCAAGCTCTCCCTTCTCCCCATGTACTTTATTATTCTAAATCTATTATCTACTAATGCTTTTACATGAAAAGGAGAATTTTATGTAATGCAATTAGACCACTGGAAATACTTATAATGCCTATATTTATGCCATCTCTAATTTTCCAGGTATATAAACCAAAATCAGAAAATGTTAAAGATGTCTTTAGAAACGTCTCTTAAATGGTTCCATCAATGTACTGTATTGGGTCATCAATGTAACTGTAGAGGTATTTCTCCGTAACTACAGGATAACGCTAATGCTTTACACTGTCAGGCCTTTTCAACAGTGTAGTATATACGGTTCAAAAGATATTTGCTTCTAAAGCTGTATTATTGCTATAAAGATGATATATCAACATAAATAAAATTGTATGAATACATAACTGTTGCATCAACATAAGACAGCCATGTTGACCTGACACTAAACCTTCATAAAAAAAAAAATAAGGTTCCTAGACTGAATGGTTTACAAATTAAGCCCATTCTAAAGACAAAGTCCTTTGCAAAGGGCCAACTTTGGAACTGTTTGAACGAGAAACTTCTTTTTTTCTAAATGAAGGCTTGAGGAATTTGACACAACTAGTGTCATGTCAGTACAGTTTTCATGCATCAGTGCTCATCAGATCAGGTGCCAAACTGAAATCAAGGTGGACAGTGTTTGATTTAATACTGGCCACTGCATCAAGAGATACTAGAGTTGCACCATCAAAGAGAACCACATTCTTTTATTTCTAGTTGTTTTAGACCCTGTTTGGTTAGAAACATAGAACTTGATGGCAGATAAGGACTGCTTGGCCCACCTAATCTGCCCATTTCTCTACCTAACGGATAAGCTGCAGATCCTAGTTAACCAACAGCCTATTTCCTCCTACCCCCCACTAGAATTGCCTTATGTCTTTCCCATGCATTCTTGAATTCCCCCACTGTTTTTGACTCTACAACCTCCTCATGAAGGCCATATAATGCATCTACAACCCTCTCTGTGAAGAAATACTTCCTCATATTACCTCTGAGCCGTTCCCCCATTATCTTCAAATTGTGCCCCCTTGTTCTTGCACGTCTCTTTTTCTGAAAGATGCTACCCTCTTGGACTTTGTTGATTCCTTGAGGTATTTGAAAGTTTCTATCATGTCCCCTCTCCTCCTTTCCTTGAGGCTGTACATCTTAAACTCCTTTAGTCTTTCTTCATATGTCTTCTGGTGCAGACCCTGCACCATTTTGGCTGCCCCTCCTCTGGACATCCTCCAACCTGTCTATGTCTTTGTGGAGATGGGGTCTCCAGAACTGTACACAGTACTCCAGATGTGGTCTTACCAACTGTCTGTACAGAGGGCCAACAACTTCCTGTTTTCTACTAGTGATGCCTCTCCCCATGCATCCCAGTATCCCCAGCCCTCCTTACTGCCTTCTCACATTGCTTTCCCACCTTTAGGTAATCTGATATGACTACCTCTAGGTTCCTTTCCATTTTTGTCATTGTCAGTATCTCACCCCCACAGTGTACTCTTCCCTGGGTTTTGTTTCCCAGGTGCATTACTTGCACTTCCTTGCATTGAATCTAAGCCATCTACATTTGACCATCCTCCAACCTTGCCAAGTCCCTTTTCATCCTTTTCCACCCAACTCAGTATACTCAACCCTGTTGCAGATCTTGTGTCATCTGCAAACAGACATATTTTCCCTTCCAGTCCCTCTGTAGTGTCACTTATAAAGACATTAAAAGGACCAGCCCCAGTACTGAACCCTGCGGTACCCCACTAGTAGCCCCCCTTTCTTCACTGTGGACTCCATTTACTATTACCTGCTGTGTCCTGTTGTGCAGCCAGTGTTTTACCCAGGCTACCACCCTCTGACCCACTCCCAGGCTGGCTAATTTGTTTATTAATCTTTTGTGCGGGACTGTGTCAAATGCCTTGATAAAGTCTAGGTAGGCCATATCCACAGCCCCTCCCTGGTCTACTACTTTGGTCACCCAGTCAAATAAATCAATTAGATTTGTCTGACATGACCTTCCTGCTGTGAATCAATGCTGCCTTGGGTCCTGTGCCCCACTGGCCTCTATGTACTCAACAATTCTTTCCTTCAGAAGTGATTCCATCATTTTCCCTACCACTGAGGTCAAACTGACAGTTCTGTAGTTTTCTGCCTCTGTCTTGCTCCCACTTTTGTGAAGGAGAATCACATCCGCCTTCCTTCAGTCCTCAGGTACTACACCATCCTCCGATGATTTATTAAAAAGGGCAGTCAGTGGTGTTAGTAGTTCTTCCCTTAGTTCTTTTAGAATTCTGGGGTGAATCCCATCAGGCCCTATTCCTTTATCCACCTTCAGTTTTAAGAGTTCTTTCAGAACCCTTTCTTCTGTGAAAGGACTAATAGCAACCCCCCTATCCAGAGTGCTTCTACTGACTGGGTTAGGTATCTCCAGCTGCTTTTCCATTGTGAATACTGAGCAGAAGTATTTGTTCAGTATCCCTGTCTTTTCACTGTCACTCTCTGCCCAACCACCTTCCTCTTTATTCAGCCTCAGTATCCCTGCCTTAGTCTTTCTTTGCTCCCTAATGTACCTATAAAAGGTTTTATTCTTTTTCTTAACTGAGTTGGCTATCTTTTCCTCAGTTTGGGCCTTTCCTATTCTGACTGCCTTCTCCGCTTCCTTCTGCTTTAATTGGTACAGTTCTCTGTCCTGTTCTTTCTGTGTTTCTTTATACTTCCTGAATGCTACTTTTTTCTCCCTTATCTTCCCCGCCACTGCTTTTGAGAACCATAGTGTTTTTTTCTTTCATTTTGATTTGTTTATTTGCTTCACACAAAGGCTTGTTGCCTTTGTGATGCTTAGCTTTGATGTTCCCATTGTTGCTCCACCCCACCTTCTTGCCTGTTTGCTAGTGCTTTTCTGAGGCACTCTCCCATTTTGACAAAATCATCCCTCCTGAAGTCCAGTAACTTCACTTTTGTATGCTTGACTCAACAGCTAAGTTTTATCGTGAACCACACTGTTTGGTGGTTGCTTGTTCCCAGATGGCTACCCACTTCAAGATCAGAGATCCTCTCTCGTCCCCATTGGACAGCACCAGGTCTAAGATTGCTCTCTCTCTCTCTCTCGATCTCTCGAGTGGGTTAAAAAACTAGCTGTCTGAGGCATGCCCCCTGTAGGGAATTGAGAATGGCCCTGCTTTTGGATGGGGCTGTATCAAAGGTGCTCCAGTTAACATCTGGCATATTCAGGTCTCCCATCAGCAATATCTCCCCTTTTTCTGCCATTCCAAGGATGCCTTCTATCATTTCCTTGTCCATTTCCTCCCCCTGAGATGGGGGTCTGTATGCAACCCCTGTGCAGATTCTGGTGCCATTTCCAGTCTCCAGGGTGACCCACAGTGTCTCTTCTCCTCCCTGTTTACCCTTTAGTTCTGTTGCTTTGATTCCTTCCCTTACCGTAGAGAGCTACTCCTCCTCCTCTTCTTCCCTCCATGTCCCTCCTGTAGATTGTGTACCCTGGTATGTTGACATCCCAGTCATGGTTCTCTGTGTACCATGTTTCTGTGACTGCCATGATATCCAGGTATCCCTCTTCCATCAAGGCCACCATTTCAGGGAGCTTTTACCTAGACTATGGGCATGGTACTCTTTACCCTCCATTTTTTATGGCTAATTTCTTTTACCCATCCCTGTCCTTACTGCCTTTGTCTTTATCTCCATTTACCCTGCTCTTCTCCCTGTCAACTACTCTATCTTGGTGTTTACCTCACTAAGTACCCTGATCTATGCCTTCCAGAAACAATTAACTACAACTCTGACCCTCCACCCCAGCAAGTGCATTCCTTCCTTTCAGACACCTATTTCACAGAGGTTAAATAACAGGTCTAGTCACAAATGACTGCAAATATCTCCCAGCTACAGTTCCTCCCTGGCAAATTAAAGTTAAACTAAGAAAAGTCAACCTCAAAAACAGAATAAATACTAGTTACTTACACAGGTCCAAAAAGTAATAATTCAATTCAGTGTAATCTAGAAAATAACCTCCTTGATTTAAGGAAACTTTGGCTGATTTCTCTCTCTCTCTCTCTGTCTCAGCAGACAGAGACCACAAGCAACTCCTGTTTTAAATCCATAGTTCAACTAGGCCCCTTTCAGCTCCTCCCCTTAACAGACACCTATTTCACAGAGGTTAAGTAACAGGTGTAGTCACAAATGACTGCAAATATCTCCCAGCTACAGTTCCTCCCTGGCAAATTAAAGTTAAACTAAGAAACATCAACCCCAAAAACAGAATCAATACTAGTTACTTACACAGGTCCAAAAGTAATAATTCAATTCAGTGTAATCTAGAAAATAACCTCCTTGATTTAAGGAAACTTTGGCTGCTTTCTCTCTCTCTCTCTCTGTCTCAGCCTCAGCAGAGACCAAAACAACTCCTGTTTTAAATCCACAGTTCACATCATCTACACCAATGCTGCCCTGTCTCCTGCTGTGGAGGCACTGGATTAGTGGAGAAGCCTGCTTCGGCCACAGTGAATCCATGATACACAGATATATAAAGACAGAAGAAGTCTATGGTCTGCTCTGGTGCCCTTCTTGATTTACTCTGCCCCTCCAAAGTCCTCCCTGCGCTCTGGCTCCCTCTTGTTCCTAATAACTTCTTTGAAACTTCTCCACTGAATTTTGTACCCTGATATAGTCCCAGCAATGATCACATTACTGAGTAAACTGTTCCGCCAGTACACCACCAGCTTTGTAAAAAAAAATACTTTCTGATATGTTTTTTGAATTTTCCCCTTCCAGCTTAAGGGTGTTCCCCTGGTGGTTGTACTGTCCCTCAACTTGCACAACTATGTGGCATTCACCCTATTACAGTGCTGTATTTGTATGTTTCTGTCTTGTCACCCATTTCCTTCCTGACCTCCAGAGGGTGCCCCAGGCTAGGAGTCCAGATAATGGTGCAAACTTCAGTCTTCCACAAGGTATACAACACACTGCCTGTAGTACCAGTGAGTCAGGACTTTTTTTTTTGTACTTCAAACATTATTTATTATTAAGTCATGCCAGTAACTATTCCTGTCGGACTATGTTAACCTGTTGACTGCTGCTGTCTTCCCCAGACCCCCATGAAAATGAGATGCTGCATTTCATGGGGATCCCAGTTGGAGTAATTTCAAATACTAGATAAATAAATAAATAAATGACATTGATCTTAACTTTTTCCTGTATGAAAGACAACTTTAAAAAATCTAATATTCAGATACTACTTGGCTAATATTTAATTTGATTTTTTTTGTATTTCTGTCCCTTATTCTTTATTAATGAGGACATTTGCATGCAAATAGGATCTTTGTGACTCAGTCCTCAGACTCATCCTCTTGCTTCTCTCAGTTTAGCTGTAATCCACTTCTTGTGAGATCATTGTCATTTCAACAGCCACACATTATGATGTCACAAACAAAGAAATATGACTTCAGTGGGGAGAAGTAGGAGGGTGAGATGAAGTTTGGGGAACAAAGCAAATGTTCTCAGTAAGAAAGAATGAGGGGACATAAATACAGAACCTTAATGAAACAGAAGTGAAATTGTTTCTGAATATTATATATGTTAAAGTGTTCCTGGATACTGAAAAAGTGTTTTAAACCTTTCAGAGCTGTGATCTAGCTGTAGCTAAAGAATTAACTTCTAGTTGCCAATTTACCATTTGCTTTGACTTCTTCCTCAGCCTCCTCCATTCTGTATCATGAGACTTAGCCAGGCAACATGATCCTGGTCTCTTATTAAATATTTCATGTTGTTGTGTAAGGGCTGATTGTTTACAAACAGCTTGAGAAAAAGGAAAGGTAACAGGAGTTTGACTGCAGATGGCCATCAGAATGTACCTGTAACACCTATTAGTGTGGTCAGCGTCATTATCAATCCACATTGTACTCCGACACGAAACGTCGTCCAGACTGGTGTTGGCTAGAGAAGGAAACAAGAGAAAATACAACTAATGCTGTTATTGAATATCTTTACTTAGCTGCTTAGCCCTTGGTTCTGCCTCAGCAGTTTTCTATCTCCTATTATGCTCATGTATGACACACACAAGAGCTATGAGATCCTCTTAATGGTCAAAATAAGAACTTTGTGGGTTGAAACAGAAACATTTTGATTGACTGATTTTTTCACCTTAGTTCTGTTCAGATTTTTAATTTGTAATCAGTTTTGCATTTTATGGATCCATTCACAAACCTAATTTGTAATACTTATGAGTTATTCTTAGATGCATACCATCAGTTTATATTTCAAAATCCCAAAGATTCTGCTGCCACAAACTAGTTTGGCATTTGATTCTTTGACTCCAAAGCTTGGAAAGCACGCTAACTCTGAAGTCTGAGAAATTATTTTCTGCATCAGACTGTTCTCTTCAGTGCTAATTCAAATGCTCTAAACAGGTACACATTTAGAGATCCCCACCTGGGGGAATTAATGAAATAAGCAAGGAAATCTATTGTAAGATTTTTTTTTTAATATTTATTCTTTGGCAACCAGGTAAGACCCAAGGGGTGCAAGGCCTGTTTCAAGGTCTACATTGGAGCAAAGGGAGGTTATATGACTTGTTCAGAACCACACAGAATGCAGCTGGAGGTTGTGGGAACCAAACCTAGGTCTGCTGGTTGCACATTCAGAGCTCATTGCTCTAACCACTAGGCTATATTGCCAGCCTGACAGAACACTGTTTGTGCATCTGGACAAACTACTGTGCTGTCAGAAGTCCTATTTTATGTAACCTTTGCAAGCTACCTGACTGATCCCCTCTCATAGAACAATAATCCATTAGATCAGAACACTGTTAGCACCTAAGGGATTTCTCCTCTTGCCTGGAAAAATATGAAAGACAAACTCTTTCTTTAGGACACAGACACTCCCAGAATTGATAAAGCTGTTCATAGTAATTATTTAGACTTTCTAAAGGTAGTTGCCCTTCAAAGTAGTAGTATTAATAGCAAATGTTATTTTGTCATGCCCTTTTGGCTATGATCACCTAGCAAATCAAGAAAACCATACATTATAATGCAGATAAGAGGCAAGAAAACAAAGGTTAGCTAAAGCATGAAGTCGAACATAACAGTAGTTTTAGCATGTGCATGGAATGCTATAGTAAGACCTCTTATTCACTGCCGATGATAAAACAATGAGATCCTGACTCAAGAGTTAATAGGCCTGTTTACACTTAGTATTCTGCATCCGTGTGAGTGGTACTGAATAGACCACTGTCAGAGTATAATTGTAGCCACATCTGGGAACATTGTGAGCCAATCCATTTCGGCCCCATGACATGCTGCAGTGGCGGGAGCTGAAACTGTGATTGAGTTTTTGGTTTCTTATGGATGCTCCCCACCATCTGCAATGAGCATTGTCAGTGGCTCAGCAGGTTACATACTTACCTCTGAGGCCGGAAGATCAGAAGGCTGTGGGTTCTATCCCCACACCTGGCACTTAGGTTAAATCCTATTGACACAGTAGTGCAGCATGAAGGGGATGCTGCACCTTAGGTGCCGTCTTTCAGATGAGATGTTAAACCGAGTTCCCGTCTGGTTGTTCAGGTGGATGTGGATCCCATGGCATTTCTCAAAAAGAGTAGGGGAAGTTTTGTATTGTGAAAATCAAATAATACTAGGGGACAATATTATGAAGTAGTTAAAGAAAAAGAATATTTTGGAGACAAATTAGTGGTCACAATGCTTATGTGTTTCCCTCAACACAAGAACTGCCTAATTTGGAGTTATGCAACTAAAATGGTCTAATCAAACTACACTGTATATCCATGTATCTCATGTAACCTACAGAATGTTACACTATATGTGAGACAAACTACGGATCAAGAGCCTCAATCTAAGGGTCCTCTCTGACCACCTCCTCTCAGTAACTGTATGCATTTTTTTCTTTTTCCTTTCTTTGTGAATTTTTGTTTGTAGTTTTCACTTGTTTTGGTCTTTTTTTCCTCAAGTTACACAATCTCAAACAGTGTTTCCACAATGAAATCCTATCCAGTGCTGAGAGGTGTACTTTATCTAAATCATACCTGTGTTTGATTTTAATTATCTAAATTAATTCATACTGGAAATATACTGATTGTGCAAAACCCAGTGGCATCTCTCACAAATTTGGTACTTTAGGACACCACAGATCAATCTAAGAGTGCCTACCCTATATTTTTTCCAAGGCCCCTGATAAATGCCTAAAATGAGTACCTCATATGTCATGTAAAAAAGTAGAATCCTGTACCATACGGCCCAATATATTCCAAAAGGAAATCACAAATGGGCAGTGAAAGAAAAGATGCTTCTGAGTTTCCAGGATCATGTTACACGTATCCTGAAGGCAATACCATTCGACCAAGCTCTTATGCTTGTAGTTATCCCTTAACCCCAAATCTATCATGGTAAGCCAGCCAGGTAGTATCCCATAAAAACTTAGGGAGTCTAGGGTCTAACAGTTGACGGGTGGTAACCTCAAGCTCCTTTGCTGTTCCTCTGGGAAAAGAAAAGAAAAGGGTTCAGTAAAATGTTCTAATAGAATTTGTTGATACAACAATGGTCTAGAAAGAGTCTGTAAGTCAGTTACAGCTATTCTCCAAATCTTAATTTTCTTGAATGTATGCCGAACATAAGCAGGTGTGGTCAAGGTCTGAAATTTAAAGGACCATTTGTCCATTTCCCAAATCAGCATAATCTGAGCAAACCAATCCCTTCCCCATGCCACCCAGTTCTGTGTCTCGTCTCTGAAACCCGGTACTATGTTTCCATACCAAAAAAATGGAACGGAAGAATACCAACGGGTGTACCATTCCTGTATATCCCCCAAAGGGATAGATCTATACAGGGTATTCTGCTTGATTGGGTTTAACTGGCTCCCCCAAATAGCCCTAAAAAATACACTATAGAGTCTGTTATCCAAGGTATAGGGAGGTGGAAAGATAGAACCCACAAATAATAAATTGGGATAATAAACGTTTTCAATAAACAAACACGCTTAAGTTTAGAAATCTGAGGCCCTACCATACCTGTATCCGAGCTTCCCATAATGCAAATTTAGCTTCCCAGTTTACCAGTTCCATATCCTGCTGGCCAAATCGAAGTCCTAATAGTGTAACCTCTGTGACCATAGGTACATTACAGATCCTATTCAAGGGGGAGGGGAGGGTGTCCTATCGTCAAGGCCTGACTTTTATAAAAATTAATTTTAGCCCCCATCACCTCCGAGTATACCTCTAATATGTCATATGCCCCACCTCCTTCTTCCTGTGAAGTCACAAATAAACAGAGATCATCTGCATAGACTATAATTTTGAGGGGAACCATCTGAGGAAGCAGAGTCATACAACTATATGACTAGAAAGTTCAATATGTTTGATCAAAATATCAATGTAAAAGACATACAACAGGGGGCTGAGAGGGCACCCCTGTCATACCCCTCTCCTTAGCGGAATGCGATTACTCAAGATCCCATTCAAAAGTAGATGAATATGTGCTGAACTGTATAGTGTATGTAACTATGCAATGAATTGTTGTGGAATACCAAAAAAAGTCAATAATGAGAACAAGACGTTATGGGAGATGCAATTGAATGCCTTCTCTTGATCAAGCATGATCACATAGCCATGCAGCTACCTCAAAACCCTCTGTGCAAAGACTTCTCGTACACAAATTAAATTATTCTTTATGGTACAGCCTGGGATTGCACAATTTTGATATGGGGAAATGACTGTCTTAGCCACAGCACAGAGCCTAACGCTCAGTATCATAGACAATAGTTTTATGTCTACATTTAATAAAGAACTAGGTCTCCAATTCTTGATGTCCAAATGATCCCCCTTTTTATGTAGTAAAATTAAAAAAGCCTTTCCCATAACATCTGGAATTTCTAGGTTACACAAAATATCATTGATTACTTCGATTAATAAAGGAACCAGTAAATCTTGAAATGTTTTGTAAAATTGGGAGGTCAACCCATCAGGACCCGGAGCAGTGTTGGGCTTCAATTTTTTTTATAGCTGTTCAGATTTCTTCCTCTAAAATCAGACCCCCCCATCCCCAGCAGTCACCCTTAGGTCGATCTCTGGAAAAGAAAGAGTAGAAAAAAAGTGATGGAAATGTGATGTAATGGGCATGGGAGCTCCACAAATGGATTGCAAATGAGTCTGAAGTGTATGTAAAATGTCACCAAAATCTGTATGTACCTGCCCCTGAATCATCCCTGACTGCTTCCCACACTTTCTGTGTCACCCGTGATGGACAATCTTTAAAGATGTCCAGAGAAGCTTTCGTTCCTTGTGTGCCTGCGGATTGCTCCATCCGTAAGGACTGTGCTTTTGTATATAAATAATCTGACATTTCCTTTTTAATAGCCAAAATCTGGGTTGAGTGGTCCACTTGGTCAATATTTTGACTGGTAATAAGCTGATAAAGGCACTTGTGTGTTTTAAGTACTGAAAATAAGCAGATTGTCTCTTCTGCTTTCCCCAATTTTTAAATACCTGGCAAATCATTGAATTTGTGTCCATCCACCAATCCCCTACTGAGTCATATCAGGCTACTAGCGTAGCCCAGGCTAACAGATTCTGTTTTATTTTTTGTTGTATATCAGGGTCAGTTAGCAGGGAAGTATTCATATGCCAGTACCCTGGTCCTATATTATTGGATTGTAACTGACCCAATGTATTTTGAAGCCCAAAATGATTCGAAGAGGCAGAAGGAATTGTAGTGGCCTTCAAAATAGTAAAATGTTTGGAAACAAAAATGTAATCTATTGTAGAGGACAGGGAGGTCCTATAGTATGTATGACCCCCTACTGTATAGACTTCAAACGTGTCTCTTAGGTCTGCAGTACTTACGAGATATTTTAATTGGTTAATATTACAGTACAATTTAGGGATAGAGCCTATCTTATCTTGTAATTTGAGTGAATAATTGAAATTACCCCCCAAAACAAGCTTTCAGCGTGTATGGAGGTATGGCTGGAGTGATCGAAAGTGTTGAACCCTGGCCTGTTTCATTTGTGGAGCATATACCACACCTATCCTCAAATCCTGTGAATGATAGGTAACATCTAGGAATAACACCCTCCTTGGGTTCACCTCTATGATTTTGGTAGGTTGTACCGAACCTTGAAAAGGATACCCAACCCAGAGCATGCATCCTCCCCCAAAGACCAAACTGAGGAGCCCCAGACCCATGCCTATCTTGCCTGATAAATATCTGCCTCTGAGCAGAGCCTAGTATCCTGTAAAAGATAGAAATCTGCATGTGTATCTTGTAAAGCTTGAAATGTGATACCTCTATGCCTGTAATTTTTTGTACTATTGGATTTGAGGGAATGAACTTTGATACTATCTGCAGCAGGAAGAGGCATATAACAATGATTTTAGAGAGGACCATTATTTTAAGATACATTTTTTTCTTCCTCATTCTTTTCCGTACTCTGATCCTATCTCCTATCTCCCTCTCCATGTCTGATGTTTCTTTCTGGGATGAGACAATGGAGGAGGCTTCAGAATCCGCATCCTCTTCTTCTGCAGAAGGAGTAGGTACAGCATATTTGTTGCTATCAGAGGGAAAAACAGTGTGGGGAAGCTTGGCTTTTGGAGTATTCCTCATAGATTGTCTTTTCCCTTTCACCACAGTGAACCCTTCCTCTGATGAGGGAGTGGGGGAGGCATCTCTGAAAACTGTATGGAATGTTCAGAGGGACCGGCTTGCTTTTCAGAAGGCACTACCGCAGCCTGTTGTACATCACCAGGCTCCTTCCTCATGATGGTAGTTACTGCATCCGCACTAGAGGTATCAGCTGCATCTGCAAGAGGCAAAGCTGACCTGTCCACCTGTTCCACACTATGTTGTAAGGATTGTAGACTGTGCTGGTGTCCTGTCTGTTTTTCTTGTGCAGTATGCACAATTGTGTCCTGATCCCAAAAGGAACCTTTATTGTGTACTGCCCATGGACATTGTAAGAACAGGTGACCATATTTATCGCATAGGTTACACCTGAGTGGGTTCCTGCATTGATTACTTGGATGACCCATTTGTAAGCAGAAGTTACACTTTAAAACCTCACACACATTACTCAAATGTGGAAAGGACCCACAATGATGACATGTTTTGGATTGTCCCGGGTAGAAGCAAAAGCCTCTATCTAGCCCCAAGTAGAAGCAGCTGGGAAGGTGTAATGGGCCAGCTTCAGTCATCCATAATTTCATTTTGATTTTCTACCTCCAAGTCCAAATATTTTTACTATCGATGATAGGGGCAGGTCGATCCAGAACATCCGCATGTTGTTTGACCCAGTATAAAATATCAGAGACATGCACATTTTCTTTCCGGAATAAAACTGTGATGAACTTCACTGCCGGCCGGGTGAGTGGATTTGCTACAAACAGATCCCATAACTGTGATTGTTTCACTGAGCCGTATTTTGACCAAAACTTTTCAAGTTGTAGCAGCGTATAAAAGAAGACATCGAACACCGTGTCACCAGATATGTGGATCAGGGCAAAGATATCAATAGCCTGAAACTACATAGATTCCTTCAAAAGCCTACGTGCCACATACACCCTATCTGGAAAATGTTGTAGGCCTCCTCTGTGTTTGATGCGAATGGCATTTCTGCATTCCCTGGGTTTCCAAAGATTAGCAAAAAGATCAGCCATCCATTGTCTGGGATTATACTGTGGGCGAAGGGGTGAGTGGGAGTACCTTGTACCCTCCTGTTCAGGAGGTCTGGAGATGCACAGTTTCTCCACTCCAGTGTGCTGTTCCACTTCATCAGCCCAAGATGGCTTAGGTATAGTCTGAGCATCCCCTGTGGTGGGGTGCAGTAAGGCCTTGTCAGGAGAAGTCGTACCATCCATTACTTTGCCCTTATCTGGCCTAGCCTGCATCTCAACTCATTCAGTGCCAGTGGGTATAGGAGTTTCATCTATAATAACAGTCTCAATAATAGTATTGTCAAAACAAGGTACAGTACCTGGTGCTGAAGTAGACATCATAATAAACATGCCCCATGTCCTGACCTTGTAGCCGGATTGTCATAATCTGTTTTGCATCCTGAGAGCCTGTAGTTGCATTACCCTCCACACTCTTCTGAGCAATACCAGTGCTTACTTCTATAGTAGGCTACATAATTTGTGCTAAGTGTTGGTGCATCCCCCAGGAGCCAACTTCTTCCATCCAGTGCAAGTGTCCAGCCTGCCACTGCTAGCGCACATTCCAGGGACCAGCCATTTGCATCAGGTCCCTGTGCAGAGTCCAGTTCTCCCTTTCTGGGGAGACCTCTCACTTGACCTCCCAATGCTCCTCGCCTGGGGCCACTCTCCTCTGAACCCAAGACAATTAATAAAAGTTTACTAGTACCAGGTACCTCTTGCCATAGAGTATGCAGTCCTGAAGTGGCTGCCAATCCTTGATTAGATGCACTCTCAGGAACACCCAAGGTGCTGAGTTTGTAGTTTTCTCAGTGAAGTCCATAATTTGACATCATCCATTAGTATCAGTATTGTATCGTCTGCATCAGTTACCAAATGTCCACGAGCACTGAAACTCGATAGCTCTTCTCCCTGAGAACCTCCTTCAACCTCACCCAACTCCATACTGTCGGCCATCCTTCCCACCAGAGTGACACAGTGCCCCTACCACAGAGTAGGGAATTTCCGGTGTCCTGGCCAAATGTCTCCAATTCACTAAAAAATACCACCAACAGCTTAATCTGGTTCAGTTTCAGTTGGTTACCATCTGTATTCCCCCCTCCCAGTCACCCCTGGAAAAGGGACTTCTAGTCTCAGTGAGCTTACTGGGTCAACAAAATTCAATAAATAAAAATGATGCACTTGCAGGATTTGAAGGCAGCACAGGGATGTAAATAAAACACAGGGGGGAGGTGAAGCCAAGCTGTTTGCAACTCTCTGTAGCTTTTGCATTGCTCTGTGGCTCCAGTATGTTGACATACTAGAAATTACTACAGGAGTGCACTTCAGACATAGTGCTATAATGGTGCCAAACATGGCATGTGTGTAAATGCACTTATAGACAGTGCAATGAATTAAATTGAGAGCCTCACTGCAGGAGGGAGTCTGCACTGCTAATGGGTTAAGGGAACTCCTACAGCTCTTGATGCTGAGCAACAAAATTGCAGCATGAGTACCAGGCGATAGAGGGATCAGCACAGGTAAAAAGACTTAGTTCCCAGCTTCTTCAAAATCTCTGTAAGTGTTCCTCCTCTGATTCTTTCCTCTGTTACCCTCTATGTGACCACTGTCCCTTATTAGCAGACAGTTTGCCTCCAACTTGACAGTCCTGTCCCCAATACCTTTCTCTTCAAGTCCTGTGAGGATTAGGTAGGTTGAGTCAGAGTGGCTGATATGACATGAAAGAAGAACTTCAAAACAGGTGAATAGGAAATAGTAAAGGTGTTACTAGTAGAGATGCTGTGAAGTTTTAATTTGCCGGGAATTTCAAAATTCACCTCTCATGAATACTTTATGAATTGACCACTTTATCACTTTGCAATAAGTTTTCCTGAGGGAGTTGCACTTTTTCAGGTAGTCACATGACGGCATGGTGAAGTTGCAACTTTACAGTAAATTTGCATGACTTCACTTGTTATTTCACCTGCTGAAAGCTGTGAAGTCAATACTTCGCAAATTTGACAAATTTTACAGCTTAATTTGCAATGTGAATTTTCCTAATTTTGTACATCTCTAATTATGAGATGCAGAGTCAAACTTGGAGTGAGAAAAACTTTTACTTACGGTTTGGGGATGCAGACTGAGTCTACAGCCAGCAAAGCCACATCCATCAAAAGTATGATAAAACATTAATAACTTTAAAAGTAATAAATGAGGCAGTTCCAATAAAAATCTTATTTTGGAATCTAAAAAAAAACACTTTCGTAAAGTTGAAAGCATGAAGAGTGAGCCACTCCACTCATTCTTCTGTTTTAGTAACTTTTATTTAAAATCCCTATTCAATCTGCCACCTTTGGAGTGGGTTCATCTATGCTGGTGCACCTGCAATGTAGTAGAGGTACTTGAGGGTGCAAGCACAATGTCGCACACCATGATCACAGGTGAACATTGGCGCCACACAGGCACAGCACCCATGGACCTTTAGGTCAAACACTTATGTTTTTCCCCCACATCCCCAAAACAATATAAAATGTCCTCTGAGTTGGGCATGCCATGAAAGGCAGACAAATTGTGGCACACCCAACATGGAGTAAGTGCGGGATGCTGTAAAATCCCGAACACCCTTGTCATTCACAATCTTGTTGCAGTGCCCACATTATGGCGCCCTAATCATGGTGCCCTCACAACAGCACATCTTGGAGTGTGGGGTGGCCAACTGCCTTACAGCAACAATGCGTGGTTAAAAAGCTCTGATCCTTTACAAGAAATGTAACCTTGAGAAACACTTTTATTTTCTTGGTAGCTTGACAGAAATTATATTGCTAGCAAGACAGTGACTTACTGACTAATAATGGAAAATTTTGTGAAATACCAAGAATAGGAAAGCTTGTGGAATTATTGACTTTGGGAGAGCCCTATAAAACCAGAGGAAAGACTCCAAGGTCTAGCAGCAGTGGAATGTCTTCTTCTAGCATGCCTGGAGATGCATCATCAGTGGCGTCTTTGGCTAGCAATTCAGATCTTACATTACAAAATGAAAGCTTTTTATACTAGGACTGTTTTGCTGGAAATGAATTTGGTGATTACACTTATTGACACTAAGATGGCCAAAGAAACAGCTGAGGCAATGATGGTCATGGCCACTGGCCTGATTCAGGAAAATATTCTGCAGTGAGGATGTTTACAGCAGCTGGAGAATACTGTCTGTGCAGTGCACGTTTGGGTGGTATGGTTGCTGACGATCATTGGTGGGGGAGTAACCTATCTGATTTTTGCAAACCTGGATACCAAATATGATGCCTCTCTTTACAACTTAATCTGTGCTGGGCATAGCAAATAACTCCATGAAGGTCTGCTTCAGTGGGGAGATGCTGTACAACTTCACAGGCTGCTGGGAGCATTGAGGAGACACCGCGTGTTGCAGGCAGATACGCAGAGCAGCTGGGTTCAACAAGCAGAAGCTACAGGGAGATTGTTTCCCAATCTCAGTTACAGGAAGAGTTTAGATGGTATTATGACACTTCTCAGAAAGCTAGGGGTGGATAATTTTTTTTTCCTTCTTGCCCACCCAAAAGTGCACTATAATGGCAAGTCATTTCTGTTTTTGAACCTGACTGATTGCAAGGAAACTAGCAGCTAAAATTCAGCAGGTGTCATTGGCCAGGGTGGAGAACATTGGACTCTAACTCTGATTAAATGTCTTGTGGGGGGGGGGTACTTAATGTAATAAATAGTGTCTGCTAACTCTGTAACGCTTTATGCAAATGCTAAATGCACCTCAGATAGGTGTACATACACTTCTACAGTACAGGAGTTGATGCTTCTTAATCTGGGGTGGGAAGGATAGGTGTACTGATACTTTACTTGACTGCCTCCTGCAGGTATATACTGTAAATGGTGTTTGAATATCTTGCATGTTTGATCTGTCGCATCCACAAGATATCACAAGTGTGGATACATTTTCACACAGAGAGTTAGCAGCATTTCAGCTTAAGTTATTACCAAGCAAGTGTGGTGTGGGTGGACATAGGCTGCCTGAAGTACAGGAACAGCATTTGTTTTTCTACAGTTAAACACGTTTTATTGAGAGGGGGAATGTGGTCCATGACACTGGGAAACTCCCCTATTCTTCTTACCCAGTGGATCTTTTACATCCACCTGGATCGTGACCAGAGATGGGCAGAAGAGATCTTGGTTTAAAACCTCATCTGAAGCATGGCACCTCAACAGTGCAACCCCCCCATCACAGTATCATTTATGGGTAGTACCCCAAGTAGGTGATGTGGGGCTAGAACCCACAACCTTCTGGCTCTGAGGCAAGCATGCTACCTACTGAGCCACTGATGCTCTGATTGTTACAATTGTGTGATGTTCAGGAGACGTCTTGCAGTGTACTCAAAAGGTTAAATTTACTTTTTCTTCAGTTGTGATTACCACAGTGTATACAACCATGCACAAATTTAAGGGGGTGGGGTTGGATCAAATGTCCTGGACTCTAAGCTACTTGTATGTTTTTATGTAGTATATATAGAATAATACTAATCCCAGTAATGAGCACTCCAAAAATGGCAAGAAAAATCTCTGGAGTCAAAATAAGTGCTGAAATAGTGTTTTATTCCAAATAGCATCAGACATATAGCCAGGACCCCTGCGCTGTGACACTCAGCCATCATAAGGGGGTATGGCTAACTGAACAGACATCTCTACATATATACTGATTGATGATGTCATAACTGTGAGACAGGAAGTTATGACTCATACATGTAAACAACACATTACATTGGTGCTATATACAAATTCTCTATGTAGAAAAACTTCAAGCACTGTGTCTTAATACAAAATAAAAATAAAAAGCAAATAACAAAAATAGGAAGCTGTTGCGGGGTGATCACTAAAATGACGTCGAGTCACCACATTTCTCTTAGCCACTCCATTTCTCTAAGTCACCCCATCTTTCTATATCCATCACATTATCTTTCCTGTATTTCCCTCTGTCTCCCTTCCTCTTACCAGTAACATATTGCCTTTAGAATCTTTCCAGGGGCCTTGTTCCCTCCAGAAATGCCCTACTGTCTACACTGAGTGTTGTTTTGATGTACTCATGTAACTTTGCCAAGCTGGCATGTACTGATTTATAAAATAAATTTAAAATAATACTTGAAAATGAAATGTAATAATCAGTATACAATGGGACATACTAAGCTTGTGGCAACCTTGCCACTTTGCTTGCACCTCAGTAATGTTTGTAATTTTGTATTTTCGATAAAAATGTAAAAATATACAAAATGTTTAAGAAGTGTTCTCAACATGTTTGAAATGTTTACAATGATGAATTATTTCCTATTTTTATTTGCTTTTTTATTTTTATTTTTTATTAAGACTCAGTGCTTGAAGTTTTTCTACATAGAGAATTTGTATATAGCACCAATGTAGTGTGTTGTTTACATGTATGAGTCATAACTTCCTGTCCCACAGTTATTTTATTTTATTTATTTTATCATTATTTTGGAAGACACCTTTGAGCCAAGGCTCTTTTACAAAGGTTCCATGTCAGGGAAACAATACAGAACATCGTGAGGATAATAACAAGTATAGTAGTTTCAAGCAGCCATAGGCTTTGTCGGGTACATTAAAGCTTTCATATGGAATTACTGTAATATGTGCAATGATTCACAGTTTGTATGTTAAGTTACAGTAATGTGTGTATATTATTCAAGAACATATGTACAATAAAAAAACACAGTTGTAATATGGTTCACTAGAATAAATTAGAAACTGCTAGGAGAGATGGCAGATACATGTAGAGGAAGCTATGGAGGGAGATGTAGATAACAGTGGGGAAATAAAAAGGGAAGAGATAGGAGATAGTGGGGGGGTAAAGGTGGGAGGGACTTAGAGGGAAGGAAATTAGATGGAAGGAGAGTAAGTTTAGTTAGGAGAAACATTCACAGGAGGCCATTGTGACAAGGTGCTGACGTAGGTAGCACTTGAAAGTGCCCAGGGTAGTATCATTGGTAACAGCAGGTGGAAGCGAGTTGTACCAGGATCAGGCTCTGTATGTAAAGGGACGTTGTCCTTGGGTAGCGTGGCAGCATGGAAGAGAAAAAGTAAGATATTCTGAGCCCCCTGTTAGGTGGGGCCTGCAGCTGGGAGCCAGTAAGGACTGAACAATTGAGGGTAGGAGATTTAAGATAATCTTTTTTGCTAGCATACAGGTCTGGTACTTGAGTCTGTTGTGGAGTGGGAGCCTGTTTGCTTGCTTGTAGATGTCACAGGTATGTGAGAGGCGTGGAGCAGAGGTCAGTAGATGACATGCCTTGTTAAGGGTAATGGCTATTTAACGAAGTGCTGTGTCAGTGGAAGAGCCATAGATCAAAAGCCCATAGTCGATTATGGATATAACAGAGCTCTGAATGGCAATGCTTAGGGCTTCATTGGTGAGGCAGCTCCTATGTCTAAAGAGAAGTCCTATGTGGGTGTTCACGATCTTGGCAATGCTCTCAATGTGTTCAGAGTAAGGCAAGGTGCTGTTGAGGGTAACCCCTGGGTATTTAAACAGTTGAACATGTTCGAGCAACGTCCCTTCACTGTTTGTGATAGATAGACATTTGTTTTTATGTTTGTTATGGATGCCATGAAACATCATTGTTTTAGTTTGTTTGTGATTTAGTATGAGTTTTTGAGATTTAAACCATGCTTCCTCTTGTGTAAAGCTTGTCTGCATTTGCAGTTGAAGGAGGGAAGGGTCAGGGTGGGAGGTGAAAATAACTGCATCGTCTGCATATAACAGGAGTCTATTAGGGCATGATGCAGGGAGATTGTTCAGAAAAATATTGAAAAGCAAGGGACCCAATATGGACCCTTGGGGAACTCCAGAGCGAATTGGATGGGAGGGTGAGAGGGACTCACCAACTCTGACCTGTTGGGTTCAGTCACTAAGGTAGCTTTGGAACCAATGTGCAGCATCATCTGGGAGGCCAAGGCAAGATAATTGTTCAAATAGCAGGGAGTGGTTGACAGTGTCGAACGCCTTTGTCAAATCGATGAAGGTGGCGCCGACAAGATGTCCCTGATGCAGAGCATTATGGATGTAAGTGGTTTATTCAAGGAGACCTGTGGTGGTACTATGTCCTTTTCGAAAACCATGCTGCTCCTGACATTGCAGGTTGTGGTTAGCAAGGTATTCTGTAAGTTGATCAGCAACTATTCTCTCCAGTGCTTTTGAGAGAGGGGGAAGAATGGAGATGGGTCTGTAGTTAGAGGTTAGGGTCTTATCCCCACTTTTGTGAATTGGCATCACAACAGCAGATTTCCATATTAGGGGGAACTGGAAAGCATTAATGATTGGTTGAGGATTTTGGTGAGCTGTGTCAGGATTTCATCAATGGTGAGGACAAGGAGTTTCAGGTCTAGGGACGCTTACTGAATCTGGACCTCCCAAGCACTTTGAGCAGTTGTTTTTGGCTAGGGCCTCTGAGATAGTTTTAAAGTAGAAAGGTGGATGTTATGACATCATCAATCAGTATATATGTAGAGATGTCTGTTCAGTTATCCATACCCTCTTAAAATGGCTGAGTGCGAGTGCAGGGGTCCTGGCTATATGGCTGATGCTATATGGAATAAAACTATTTCAGCATTTATTTTGACTCCAGAGATTTTTCTTGCTGTTTTGGAATGCTCATTAATGGGATTAGTACTGGACTTGCTGAGGTTAGCACCTCCTGTTTGAGCACCCGCTCTCTAGTGTTTGTGCTGTCCTGTTCGGTTTTTTATATATATATATATATATATATATATATATATATATATATATATTTATATATAGAATAATATATGGGATGGTGTGCATTATGAGAAGTTAATACACACACAAAGTGTGTGATGCTATATAAACCTCAACAGCAAAGCTGGAGGGGTTTATAAAACATCACACACTGAGAGTGTGTATTAAATTCAAGTAATTACAGCATCCCATGATTTATATATCAATATGTATAGTTGTGTGTGTGTTCTTTTAACATAAGAATGTTATCTTGTATTGTTTGGGCAAGAGGAACAGCCCAAACAACATGAGATGACATTCTTAGGCAGTAAGAAATGGACACAAATATATATATTAATACATTATGAAACAAAAACATTGTTAGCTTAACTGTTTAAAAAGTATTTTTATTTGTTTATAGTTTTCTGTCCCCCCTCTATTAATAGTAAGAAATGGTACAGTCTGGACGTCTCTCTGAAACGATAATGGGAAGAGGCTGATGAAGTTGAATCTCCCACTGTTTGTTTTAGAAAAGTAAAATATAGGGAGTAATTTTTTAAAACATTTTCTTAATTATTTTTTAAACCCATTGGCATTTATGACAGGCAGGTAAATGCAGAGCAATATGGTGAGCAGTGAGCAGCAGCTGACAGTAGGAAGCAGCGGAACAGGAAAGTTGAGTGTATTGCATGTGGCAGTATCTGTACACTCAACATTCCCAAATGGTGTTGCGTGGCTATGCGCTGCATAACCCCGGCACATAGCCCACCCTGCACCTGCCCACTGCGCCCCCTATGCAGCATGCATGATAAAAGACAAAGAACCTCTGTGCGTAAACACTGAGGCAAGGGTTACCCCAAAGGGCATTTGGCTGGGAAGCCAATGGTGATTTGCATATGTAGCCCATGATGCTTTGCATTGTGGGGGCATGTGTGATTATGCATGATAAAGATATGCCCCCCCTTCGCACCCGAATCCCTGGCCAAATATGCAGCTCTGCACAGGGGCAGGCCAGGGGCTGGTGCGGGGGCATGGCTGCACTCCACGCCATTCATGAAGTTGCAGAGTATGGTGCATGGGGGCGATGGCTACGCCTTCTGGAGGCAGCCATAAATGTTACATGCCCCCTGGGTTGCTGCTGAATGTCACAGCAGGGATGGCAGGGGTAATCAGACCCCCCACCAAGGCTGCACCAGCCATCGGAGAACTCTGGGTGGGCTTGGGTGGACATTTGGGCCCCCCCCACCGAGCTGTCAGAGCAATATGCGGAGGTGGCCAACATGGTGGCCCATGGATGCAAGGGATCCACTGAGGATTCTGGGTAGGGCAGCTGATTGGCTGCCTGCCTGGGTCCGCAGCTCTGCACCTGCCTGCCCCCCACAAACCTGCATGCTGGGGGGGCAGGGCCATGGACGGGAGCCACGCATTGCCCAGTGTTCGGGAATATAGCCAATACATGGATCTTCTGAGGGTGCATAGCCATGCATGGGGGGTTACGTGCCTTTTGCGCATATCCCCATCGACCCTAGTGAATAGGCACCAATAAGAGGTACTGTGTTTCTCCATTGTGAGTGGATGAAAATCTGAGACTGCTTTAGAATATTTTATATAATCACTGAGGATCAATTTTTTCTCCCCCAAAAAAAAAATAAACTGTGGTGTTTAGCAAGGACTTCTGTAAACTCACAACAAGACATTTGTGACTGGCCCTGAAGAAGTCATTGACAGAAAGAGAACTATACACATTTTCAGGTTAGTTAGTTATCTTTTAAAAAACTGAAAGAAACCATGCTGACTAATACTTTTGAATGGCACCATGTCGGTTTTACTGACAAGGATGGAAAATCAGGAAGTGCAGTGCTCGAGACACAGCAAGCCAGTCTTATGCGCAGCTGTGTTTAGGGCTGATTTACTTTTATTTTCTGTCTTTTGGGATATTTGCTGCAGAGTTAGATGAATAGGACCGTTTATGTATTTTGCTTTTACAAGTGAAACTGTTGTAAACCCAGATGACTGCTTCACCTAGACAGAGTGGTTTATTAGCTCTCAGCGCATCTGCTTTGTTCAAACCCATGTGTTTGCCATAATAACCAGCTGGTTATTATGGCAAATAATAATCTATCCACCATCATTGAAAAGACTGATGGCCAGTCATTATATAGAGAATAATGTATAGATGACAGTTATGTTTTGTTTTACACATCAGAGGTGTGATTTCCATAAACCTCATGAGCAAAGCTTGAGATATTTATATAGCCATCGCACACACACACAGTTGTTTCTGTTTTTTTTATTGTAATGGCTGGTGGAGGGTGCATTCAGTTTTTGCTTTAAAATATTTTCCTTTCTGTGGCATCCATAGTTGCATTCCCCCTTTCCCTCCACATGCACTTATCTTTGTTAAATAATGGCTTAAAAATAGGTACTTTTATAATTTGTACATGTTAAGCCCATTTATTTTTGGGTACAGTACTTTTTTTTGTGGATGAAGATGTGGGGGATAAAGGAACTGAAAGTGGGCTTGGGTGCAGCTCCAATTCTGCAAGTGTGTGGCAGGACAGACAGGGTCTCATCAGGGACAGTGTTGCAGAAGAAAGGTTTAAAGCAAAAAAATAGAAGATTTTTGCAGTCATTTATTATGCTTCAGAGTGGAGAAGAAAAAAGCCGCTGAGTAAAGCAGGTTATTGGGAGATAACAGCTCTGTTCTTGGAAAACACATGGGGCCCGATTCCAGAACAGATATGCCGGATGTAAACACAGTACACTGGCACTGACTGGTGCAAATCGCAAGTTATGCCCATGATATGCATGATTACAGAAGGTCCCTTATGCCGCAGCTGCTGTGCCAAACACAAGTTACGACACAGTTACACCAAACAAAGCTTGTGCCACTGCATAATGCTGCTTGCGACATGTGTAATGCACCACTACAATGGAAATGCAATTATAGAACAGGAGGTGTAAGTAACTATGCCAGAAATGGAAGACGTAACATAGACCAAGGCATAGCAGGTCTAACCAGAGCACAAGCAAATATAATCCCCCTCTCACATAGTCAGACAGCAGACAGCAGTGTAATGTGACACACAGCACAATATGTCAGCACTATCAGCCCTACTGGGCATTATGCTAGCTGAGCAATAGGAATGCAGGCATGCCAGGTGCTGTGGTAGGACCCAGGACAGCAAGCAGCAGTGGTCTATGATGGTACAAAGGCCACTGATGCAGAGAGCGAGATGCACTCAGATATCCTATGAGGAGCTAACCAAAAAACAGTGCATAGCATGCTCCAGGCTCACCAAAAGCTGCATCAGGGAGTTATGCCAGGACCTGAGTGGGGACCTATGCAGTACCAGCAACAGAGACACCCACTGCCACTGGAGGTACACATCAGCACAGCGGTGTGCTTCCTCACTACAGGCACTTTCCAAATGCCCATAGGGGACACAGTGGACATATCCCAGCCGGTGGTGTCGACGCACCTGAGGAGGTTCCTGGCGGCACTCATACGGTGCACCACACAGCACATCAGCTTCCCAAGGGATGCCCAACAGCAGCGCCATGTGAAGCAGGCCTTCTACAATGTGGCACAGTTCCCCTGGGTGCTAGGTACAATTGACTACACAGATGTAGCCATCAGGGCCCCAAATGAAGATGAGGATGTGTACATAAATAGAAAGGGGTATCACTCAATGAACATCCAGGTGGTATGTGACAGCTGATGTTGCATTCTAGACATGGTGGCCAAGTACCATGTATCCTGCCACGACTCTAACATATACAAGAACCGTGGGCCACAGGAGACCTTCGAGAGAGGGGACATCACTGGTGGATGACTTTTAGGTATGTACCGGGGAGAACAACACCTGTAAATGTGTGCAAGTGTCAGTGTGTGTGTGTGAGTGTGAGTGATAGACAGTGCGTACGGGTGTGAGTGGATACAGTGGCACAACAGGGCTGGGATGCTGAGCAGCACAATGATACAGAATGTGACGCCATGCAGACACGTAGCATGGCACACACGGGACGAGGTAGAGGATGAGCCACACTGTTCAACACACAGGGGCCTGGAGGGCTACACAACCCATGCATATGCCATGCTCTACATGGCTTGTGTGCCATGCAGAGGATAGTTAGACATTGATGAGAATGCTGCACACAGCAACAGTCAGCTAACCTGTCCCCCTCCAACAGGTGACAGCAGATACCACAGATGCCATGGCTGATGACACCTGTGAGGACACACCCCAGACAGCAGCGAGGAGAGATACAATGAAGCCCTCACCAGCACAAGAGTGGTCATCGAGTGCACCTTGACCCCTACTAAGTCCCGATTTAGATGCCTCGACACCTCAGGGGTGTGCTGCAGTGCAGCCCTGCAGATAGTGCTCAGCTTGCTGCATCCTTCTACTAGTACCAATGCTCGTCACAGACCAGAAGGAAGGTGCACCGCAGGAGGGAGACAGAGAGCCTGACGGCATGAAAGGACACCTGTCGCAAGGTGATGCATGAGCGGGACACCGTGCAAGACAGGAGGTGATACAACAGTTCTTCTGAGGTGGCACACAACCACCACCACCACTACCATGGTGGCACCTGCAGCAGTATGGAGGACACAGTGTGGTGCAACACAACACAAGCAACAACAAGACATCCAAGGCACCGTCACAGAGTCATAACAGTACAGGATACTGTCTGCCAGATGCCATGAAACACATGTGGCTGCACTGGAGCTGTAACAGTGGCCATGCATGACGTGCAGCATTTGGCAGGCATGGCTGCAAATGACACAGGCCCCCGGACCACACACAGAGGACCACAGCACACATGTTCGAGGGCATGTGGATACAGGTGGGCACGGACACATACAGGACAGTGGCACAACTATCAGAAGGGCTACTAAGAACAGTGCACCTGCCATGGCCACTGATGCATGTAAACAGTGAAATCATAACAGGAACACAGCACTGGGCAGCACAGACCTGCTGACGATGATGGTAGGGCGCACCATGGTGATGTGCCACCGTGCCACCACAGGGCCACAATACGCCTGTGGTGGAATGGTGCCATAACGGTCCTATGGCTGCCACACAGGCCATGACATACACAGTGTGGTGGCATGTGAACAGGACCCAGCACAGGGCGCCGCTGCAGACACAATGTACCATCCGGGCATGCTCACCAGTGTGTGCCTGAGGCTGTGTCATGGACAGCTGGCACACAGGTACCATGCGCAGGATGGGGACGCACATGCAACAGCTCAGCTCTGCAACATGTGTGCCTGCACGTGCACAATGACACACATGCACACAGGCACATACACATGCAGACCACTGACAGAGACACAGAGTCAGGGATGCGAAGATATGATTTATTGTACACCATAGAAACAAAGAACAGTAACAATGGCAAACACAACAACGCACAATCAATGCCAACATCAACACACAAGGCCCCCCTACTAACTACCCCAGAGTCAACTGCTATGTACAATACTCCCAAGCCCTGAACCAACCAATAGGAACAGTTGCCATCCCCACGGCCCCAGTAACAAACATTAGGAACAGTCCTCTCCCAGACACATACAGCATGAATGTCCTAGCAAAACAGTATATACAGACCCCCAGATACAAACAATATGAACATCCCCCCACAAAACAGTATATATATCCCCTCGCCCTGGATACAGACAATATGAACATTCCCCCACCAACAACCTCCATGATACACATACTATGCAACCCCCCTTCCCCATGTCACAGTAGTGTGCCAGCGGCCGTGGCCACAGTGTGCGTCTCAGACCACAGTGGCGCCGCCCTACCCCTCCTGCAGCGCTGACAGCACAGCACCAAGGGACCCATGCAGGTGGGCCACATCTGCCATTATGGCCACCATGAGTTGGACACGCCTCTGGTCCCTGTTAGCCGGCTGCCCCAGTTGTACTGCCTCCGGCTGTTGCTGTCCATCCCCTGCCTGCGGGCTAGGATGTCCCTCAGGGGCCCCATCATCTTGACGTGGTCGCACGGGTGTAGTCGAGGCATTTCCCCAGGTCCGGCCTCAGTCTTGGCCTCCTCTGCCAGTGGCAAGCCCTCCTCCACCAGCTCGTTCTGCTGCAGTCTGGCCAGATGTCCCTGCTGGTGCACCTGGTCCCCTGGCTCTGCCTCTGTCGGGCCCTCTGCAGGCAATGGTGCACACTCTGTGGCAGCATCCATGCAGTCATCTGGACCTTTTGTGGCAGGCAGCTCCTCCACCACCTGCACCTCCATGGCATCATCCCCCTCCTCCTCCTCCCCCCCTCCTCCTTCTCCTCCCCCGATGATGGTGGCAAGGGGTGGGCACTGTGGTGTTGGCAGAGTGTGTGGCGCATATAGTCCCTTGTATCCTTGGTCTTCTGTTCTGCCATGGCCTGCAGCAGTACCCAGTGCCTCAGGGCAAGGCTGCTCTGCCCACCTGCAATGTAGCAAACGCATAGGTCAGTGCCATACAGGGACACCATGCATGCACAAGCACCCTTGCATGCATGCCAGTGCACACTACACATGACAGTACCATAGCAACACACCCACCCCACCAGCCACATGGTGCACAACGGCAGGCACACTGGCAGTGTTCAATGGCCACAAGCACCACAGGGGCACATGGGGACACCAGTGGAGCATGGGCTAGCACCCATGTATGATGCTGCCACATGTGCATGCCCAGTAATGTACACCCCCATGCCACTGCAGACCCCCGCGGCATGGCCACACGACATATGGTAGACAGAACATGCACCTTACTGGACCTCCTGTGGTCCTGCAACTGATGATGTCACCCACCGTGCTGTTGCTCCACCACCTGCTGCCCCTGCTGACCCTGGTCACTGCATCCTGCACCTGTGGGGATGTGGAACACTGTTACATTTGTGCACCACTGGTGACCATACCCACCTGCACTTGGGTGCTGGCCAGTCCTCATCTCCGTGTCCCTCCTCGCTGCCATGGCCATCATGCGCCACAGTATCCCAGGATCCCATCTGGTAATGTCCTGCCACCTGTGCTTAAGTTGGTGTGGTGTGCGGGACACGCCGCTGATGGCACTCTGGTGTGCCCCAATTGCCCTCCATGCCCTGTCCCTCTCTGCAGGGGTGTGGTTCCTGCAGCCAGGTGGCAGCAGGGTGGTGCACCACTGTTGGACCTAGTTCACCAATTGGGCTGTCTCAGCAGCTGTGTACTTAGGGGCCCTGCCACTTAGGCTGCACATCCTGTTGGTTTCACTGGCCCTGTGTGCACTGCCTCTGCTGCTTGTGCCACTGTGCTGTACGTGCTCTGTGCAGCCTGTTCAATGCCTACCAGATTGCACCTAGCACAAGGCACACATGCAGGCCCCACGTGTGGCCTACAGTGGCGACACGCACATGCAGCATGCGTACACGCAAATTGCTAATGCGTACTGCACTATCACAGGTCACAGTTGTGGCCTGCAGATGTATCACCTGCATCATTGCCATCACAGTGGTGCAGAACAGGCCTCAGTAGGCACATTCACAAGGTGGGTGAGGCTGGCAACTGTGGTCTGTAAATGCACTTGTACATGTGCGCATCGGCCCATGCAAGCAGGCAGCAGCGCATCCCAGGCTCCCTTAGTATGCTACATGTGGCCAGCACTATCATAGCTTGTGGGAATGAGTGACACCACACAGTTAGCCAGTGAAACAGTTTTACTAGGAGCATGTTGTGGAACAATGACAGTGGAACAGTACATTAGTGCAACACCCCTCAACACACATACCCACACCCAGTGACATTACACATCGTCCACACCCACACTGTGCTGTCCCACATCACCCACACACCTGCACGCAGTGCACACGCGCACACACACACACACACACACACACACACACACACATGCACACCGCACATACATCACACACACCTCCCAGAGTGCCCTTCCCTCATGCTGCTATGTATAGTGCCACCCCTTTGCAGCAGCGCACCATATGGGTATTGTTGCTAGTCCTCCTGCCGCTGCTTGGTCCATCTGTGCTTGGAGGCACATACACCCTGTGCCCCCATGATGCAGGTGCCTCTGCCTCTGTGGCACCACTGGGCCAGCCCTGCCCAGGTTGCATGGCTGCAGGTCCCCACTGTCCATGTGTCCCTGCACTGCCACTGTCTTCCGACACCTGCCCTGCCTTCCTGTTATGGCAGGAAGGCCCTGGCATGGTCCTCTGTCCCCTGGGTGTTCACCGCTGTCTCCATACCCAGGGCTGGTGCTATCCCTCTGTTGTGTCCTGTCCTGCAGTGTTCACAGGTGCTCGCACACCCGCCTGGCCCCTGGTCCTGTGACAGGTGGCTCCTCATCACACCCCACAGCCATAGCGTCAGGTGGCATGGGTGTTGTTGGTGTTGACAGTGATGCTGCTGATGCTGCTGGTGGTGGTGGTGGTGGCCATGATGCTGCTGTTGGTGGTGGTGGTGGTGGTGGTGCTGTTGTGGGGTGGGGTGGGTATGTACTCTTGGCGGCTGCACACATGTGTCCCCTGGGGCTGTTGGTGGCACATCCGGCTCTGCGGGAGGTGACTGTGTGCTCCCAGCTATTGTAGTGGTGTGTGTCCCATCATCTTGCTGGTGGTGTTGCTCCACATGGGTTGCCTGTGTTGCAGCATCCCTTCCCTGTGTGTGGTGCACAGGCCAGGTTGTTAATGCATTGTGTAGCACCACGGCAATGGTGTCTGTCTGCCTCCTTTGCTGTGCCACCGACCCCTCCATGGCCATTGCCAGTCGATTTAGCACCTGTGTCTGCTCCCTGATGCCGGCCTGTGAGGTGACCATGGCATCTACCAGCCTCCCCATGGCTGCCTCTATGGTGCGTGTTCCAGACTCAATAGCTCTGGTGAGGGTGCCCATTTGCTCCTGCAGTGCCATGTGGTGGGCATCAATTCTTAGGTGTATGCAGCCCAGCATCTCTGCCTGCTCCTTGTGGTTTGTGACCAGGTTCCTGCAGAATGCAGAATAGTCAGTGGGTGTGGCCACATGGTTGTCCTGCAGGGACTGTGACACCTCATCCAGTGTCACTTCCAGCCATTCATGTGACGCTGGGCTCAGGTCCTGAGCAATGTTGTCTGCAATGCTGTCCATGCTGAAGAGGTCGCACAAGTCCAAATCCGCCTCCACTTGCTGGGGTCCTGCTGCTGCCTGCTGCTTGCCCACCATGGCTATTGGGGCTATGTCCAGCTCCACCATGTCTGCACTGCCCGGGTGGTCCATAATGGTGGACTGTGGGGTGGTCAGCTGCATGCTGTCCTGTTGTGGCTCACTGCTTGTGCCACCACTGTCCTCCTCCCCTGTGTCCACTGCTGCTGTACCTGTGGGGTGACAACAGTGCATCAGTGCAACCCTGCCATGTCCTGCCCTATGCACATGCACCATACCCACCCCTGCTTTGCTGTCCTGTGCACTGGTGGCACATGCCACAGTGCACAGTGCTGCCATGGGTGGCCTTGCAGGCCATTGATATGGCTACCTGGCCCCACCACCCCATCGTCCATGCCATGGGTGTTTCTGTCACCCTGGTCCTGGTAACCTGCCCATGCCCTCCTCACACACTGACTGCCTTATGTGCCAGGCTGCCATGGGTGGATGCAGGCCCACATGCACTACACTGCTGCTTGCATGATGCATGTCACTACTGTCCGTCACCACTGTGCCATCTCTACTGCATCCTTGCATGCCTCCCAGGGTGCATTCCACCCACCATGCCACTGGCCCTGTCCAGCACCACACAGTGCTCCTGCATAACTCTGCTACACCACCCACGCACCCCAGCCCATGCTCCATGACATGCTTATGTCACTGTGGCTCGGCTGGTCCACCACCTACCTGTTCCTGATGCCATCCACACTGTGTACAGGTCTGTGTCACCACGGATGCTGTGCTGGCTCAGGAAGGCAAGGACCCTGTCTTCATGGGAGCTCAGGGATCTCTCCTCCCATGACTCACCACCTGTGGCTGCTGCCTGGTGCCTATTGTATGCCTCCTTCCCCTTCGTATGGCACTTTAGGTCATTGACCCTCTTCTGGAGGTCCTTGACTGTGTGCCTGGCATTGGCCACCACATTAACTTTTCATGCAACGGCATCCCAGGCCTCCTTGTTCTTTCTGCGCACTTCGTGCTCACCACCCGTGCTCATGAGCAGGGTGGCCTGTGCCTCAGGCTCATTGAGGAGCTCGTTGGTCTCCTCATTGGTGAAATTGTGTTTACGCTTCCATGCTGATGCCGCCTGTGCTTCGACCCTGGCTTGCACCATCATTTCTGCATACATCGCTGCCTGTAACATATCTGCAGTTTGTGCAACTTTATATTGGCATTGCATTGTGACGTGTAACCTCTCCGCCCACTATTGCACCTTGCAATTATGCCGTAAGTTGTGACATGCATAATTCCGCTGCTTTCCTTCATAACTGGCCTTTGTTCTGGAATATGGCGCAGCAAGCATATCGCAAGGTTTGGATGTATTTTTCCGCCACGGCGCAGATTATGCACTGCTCTACTCACTCTCTTGGAATCAGGCCCACAGTGTTTAAAAATACAAGAGTGAAACGTGGGCACTCAAAATGCCATACCCAGTTATTATGGCATTTAATCACACTGATAATCTAGGTGATATAGGTGGTCACCATGAGTTTTTTTTTTGCTCAGTCCTAACCCTTGCCAGGTGTACAGTGCTAAATACAAACATATATAACCAGCAAATGAAACTAGAAGATGCCTACAATCTTCTATAGTGAAAAAAGGTAGAAAAAAGGTAGAGTCAAATATATTCCCCAATTTCCCTGCACAGCTTCTTAAAGTATATGATTAGGTATATTGTACATACATATCCTCGTTGCAAAAAAACTCCATTAATGCATCAGTTAGGGTTAAAGTGACAAAAGTAGGGAAATGTGGTTTTAAGGTCCCCAACCCTAACACCCCACCCCACTCTGCAGGTAGGAAACCAGGCATGGGGTGTGCCTTCGGGTTCTCCAGCCTAACCCTCACTCCATTCTCATATTCTGTACACATCTCAGCTTTACTGATGGAAGGTGGTGAGTGTTAGGCTGGAGAACTCCAAGGCACACCCCATGCCTGGTTTGCAGCTTGCAGAGTGGGGTGGCATGCTGGGTTGGGAATCCTAACATCACATTTCCTATTTTGCCACTTTAACCTTAACTGATGTTCAGTGAGTTTTTGCAAATAATTTCCTTACTTTTGAGTCAGTATAATCGTATCCCCATTTGCCTGTGGGCCCTGCTCTTCCATCTCTCTATAGATGTGTACATGTATGTTGCCGTGGAAGCATTTCAGGCAAAACAGCAACCAAACTGTCAGCATAGCTTTGTTATTACCCCACCTCCTGAACGCTCTGCTAAGAATGTTCAAATCCCCACTGAAATGTCATTCTGCACCATCACAATGCCATTCCGTGTCACAGGTGAGAAAACATGTTTTGGCCAGGATTTGAAAAATGACAGCTGTCATGTTCATGAAGTGATGTAAAAAAATGGCTATGTTGAAAATTTGGGGTAAAAAATATTTAAAATTTCTAAAGTTTCATGCGAGCATAGTTAAATTTAAGTGCATGTGTATAACTTTGCCGATTTTACATATTTTGACACCAAATTTGCAAGATAGCGTTCTTATGGCCCCCACCTCATGAACAAAGGCAGTGAAAATTTTCAAATTATGTTGGAAAGGTGATTTTGCCAGGTGACTGCAAAATCACCTTTTGTGATGGATTTGTGAAATACCAGTGACACTGCCCATGAGATGATGTCCCCAAAAGGCCATGTTGAAAATTTGGTGTCAAAATATGCAAAATTACTAAGTTATGCATCAAAGTTGAAAACCCCATTGAAATGCATTAATCCACATTTACCTTAGTTTCTCATATTGCAGTTGCCAGTTCCAGCAGCAAGACGTGTCTTCAGTCGGAGAGTGGATCTCAAACCTAGGTCCTGTTCAGGTGAGTCATGGTTTGTGGGGGTGTACTGTGGATGTGGGGTGGTGGGTGCTAAGTAGGAGGTGGGGGGGTCAGATCAGCATGGGACCATTTTATATTTAAAAAAAACAAACATTGAGGACCATTTTCTTTATTTCAGGTACTGTACTGGAACACAGATGTGTGTGTGTGTGTGGGGGTACCACTAGACACCAGGGAATATAATTATCTACAATGGGGACAGCAATCAGTGGGTGGGGGTGCCACTAGACACCAAGGAATATAATTATATAAGGTGCAACAACTTCAGCACACACAGGTAAGGGAGGAGGACTTTATCTTTAACAGAGCTGCCAATTCAAATCACAAAAATATTGTGGTTTGGCTACGCTTTATTGATGACATTTTGTATATGGATGTAACATTTGAAGAATCTGAGTTTTTTTGCAATGGCTAAACTGCAATGAACTTAACCTTTGATTCACAAGCAAATTTGGTCAGGACACTATTGATTTTAAGGATATCACTATGTGCTCTGTTGCCACTGAGTTTAAAATTATTTCAAAAGGTTTCAGGAAACCAACTGCTACAAACAATTTTTCTTTCACTAATAGCAGTCATCCTAGGAAACTGAAACATTCAATTCCCTATGGTCAGTTTCTGAGGCTGCGTGTAACTGTTTTGAAATTAATGATTTTCAGGAGCAGGCAGAGGAACTTAAAACAAATCTTTTGGAAAGGAGTTATCCCAGTGATGTACTTGATGCAGCCTTAAATACAGCAGTAGGGTCTGACTGCAGGAACTGTTGAAACCAATGCAAAGCTTCAGGGAGATGGTGAACCTATTTGTTTCAGAACACAGTTTAATTATTTTGCTGGAGCAATAGGCAATATCATACATAAATGTTGGCCTGTATTATTCAGTGATATTCCACTAACACAGCATGTTGGTGAATAACCTAGGGTTACTTTTCACAGAAGTAACATCTTAAGGACAAACTTGTAAGAAGTCAGTTTTCCAGTGTCAGTGGGGGGATTAGAACATGACTTCCCATTACACCTTCTGGAATGTGAAGATGTGGGAATTGCAACATTTGCAATTTATTTGGTACAAGAATCCAGGTTTGCGTTACCTAACAGAACTCATACAGTTACAATAAGGCAGTGTATTTCATGTATAACCATTTAACTCATACAATTACAATAAGGTAGTTTATTTCATGTATATCCACTTTTGTGGTCAATTTGATTTGGTGCCCTTGTGCTTAGCTTTACATTAGTCACACTGTTTGTCCCATAAAATTGAAAACACAAGAGCACATAAGGGCATAAAAAACTTTAACTTTGAGAATTTGGTTGCAGAACATTGTTTCATTCCCACAATAGTGATGTCACAACTCAAATTTATGGGTCTGAGAATTTTCAGGATTGGCAGGAGGGGTGTAATAGACTTCGAAACTATTGCAATGTGAAACTTTTGGATATTTACTTTTGATGCTTTAACACCAGATAGTCTTAATATGGAAATTGATTTTAAACTTTATCTGTAAAGCCTAACTTTATGTTGGCACTGCTATAGATCTAGTATCCTAAAACTCAAACCCCCCATGCCTTATCAATTGTTCTTTAATCCCGTTTACACCTATGAGTTTATTAGACTTTTATAACATTTAGTTATTTCTGAAATTTCTCTATGCCCCACCTTGTCCTCTCCTTCTGGCTTTCTTTTTCTTTCTTTCCTTCTTTTCCCTGTCCCCTCCCCCCCAAAAAATGTTGGAGTTTAATTTAAATTTCATGTATTAGTTATATAAGGTGATTATCATAAGACTGGTTTTATTTGTATTCTCTATTTTTAATTGTAGGCACAATTAGACGGTGGAGCGCAGGATTTCCTGATACAGCATGCCATGATGTTTAGCTTCCAACTCTGGTCTGTCTCATCTGCTCTCTTATGTTCTCCCATAAGATAAATATGACTGTATGTATAGATTTATTTATTAAATTTTGGTAACTGGGTAGACCCACTGAGACCGAAGGTTCCTTTTTTAAGGGTGACCTGGATTTAGTTACGGCAAGAAATTAACAGTGTACAATGACAGCAAGATAAATCACATTCATCTTACAGAGAATAGATAACAACATTACATAATGAACACGGTAGGGTAACAACATGGAATAAATTAGTTACATATAATAGGATCGTTTGGTAAATTTTGAGCAACATTTATTGATATATGGAATAGTACATTTAAAGTGATAAGCTTTCATAGAATATAGGCAAGGAGCACCAGAGACAATATACAGACACTGGTCCAGAGTTGTGTAAGGTTCAGCGGTCACAAGTACATTGACTCCCCTCTAGCAGGCACTATTGTTTTTTCAGGCCTTTCTTGAATCCGCTAAGGGAGGTAAAGTTTGTTAAGGAAGCAAGTAGCGCATTGCAGCAATGGGGAGCAGAGTAGGCAAAGGACCTTTTACCCAAGTTGGTTCTGACTCGGGGGATATCAAGGTGGTTGCACTCTGAGGAACGTAGAGATTGCCTCATGGGCTTCTGGGCTATTAATCTTTTGAAACTAGGTAGAGTGTACACTCTGGTAAATTTGTTTTCTCCCTGTCAGGCTGTTTTGACCTACATTCAGGCTCAACTATGTTCTACTCTAAATTAAAATGATAATTTTAGCAGAGCTAACATTTTCACCCCTAGTAGGAATTAACACATATAAGATCCCTATTAAAGAGGGACTACAGTCAAAATTTCTAGCATCAATAAATTTCAGAATTTGGATCAGCATAGCCCCAATCAGCCTCATGCCAAAAATGAGATCTCTAAGTTACTTTGTTTAAAAGTTACAAGTCATTTTACAACCCTAAATTCAGTGCCTGTTCAAAAAAGGCAGTTTTAGTGAACAGCTAAGGATGATGACAGCTCCAGAACTCAGAGTCTAGTCTTCCCTGTCAGCAAGCTTATAGAACCTGTTTCTTCAAAGGTTGAAGTTCATGTGCAATAGTTTTCACAAGTAAAACAGGCAGCAACATTCAAAAAACATTGCAATAAAAACTGTGTGTTTTAGATTTTGTAAAAAAAATTGACAAATGTGTATTCTTTTTTATTTATTTATTTATTTTGGTGCCTTTATGTTGTGGTCCTTTTCTCCAGGGTTGCGGAATGCTGAATCATAACACTGCAGTAAGGTTTAGTTTCAGTTTCAGTTTATTATACTGGAAAGGCATGTGAGCAAAATTTCTTGTTTTCACTGGTGAGGTTTGCAGACTGAATAATTTTCTGATGTGGTGGAAGGCTGTGATCATTCACGCCTGTCATTCAATTGAGGTGGTTTCTCAGGATGGCACTTTAAAACAATTATTCTGCCTCACTGTAAATGGTGGTGGGAGAGGTAATGCTGTTTTGAAACCTTACTATGAGTTTCTATGCAGTAGCCAACCCAGCCAACCTAGGCCCAGATATACAAAACTTTGCCCCAGGGCTAAATTAGCACTGCATGGTTGGCAAAATTAGCCTGGAACCATTTGCATGCCATATTCAAAGGAATAGCCTTAGGGCTAAATTAGTTGAACATAGTGCGCAAACGAAGGCATGCAATTAGGGCTGAGAGTGCCGGCAACAATAGCCCAGCAGATAAGGCAGCACTGAATATAGCAACCGAGATTAGTGCAAACTGCAACAGCGCCCAATGCACACAGAGGTAGAGTGAGATAAGGCTGAACAATGTGGCAACGTGTGTGCTAGCAAAGCAGTGGAGCACAACAACAGCAAAACAACAGTGCAGGCCAAATACTACAGAAGCATGTAATGGGACATTACTGTATTGTGCAGTGCTGAGACATTTGCGCGGCACTGACACATTTGCCCGACGCTAAAGTTTGCTATATTTAAAACTGCAATGCAAATGAGTCTACTCAGGCAATCCATGGGCAAACAGCCACATTAGCATCTCATTACAGCCTGCTTTGCATGTGGATTGCCCAGCACGATAACATGGTGCACACAGCTCCACCTGTAGGTCTGACTGGAATTACAGGTCGGTAGCCACGTTTCTTTCTGTGCTCACAGCTCCACCTGTAGGTCCAACTGGTATTACAGGTCAGTTGCCACATTCATTGTGTGTTCACAGCTCACAGAACATTAGCTGCAGTCTTGGTTTGGACACTGATGCAAAGACTAATGTGGCCCAGCGGAGTAGCACTATAGTAAAGGGTGGTCATGCTGCATGCCAGAGGCAAATCGTTGTCCCTGTCACAGTGTTTATCAGAGTGTACAGTACCATAGTAGGCAATACTGTGAGGTACACAACAATGCCTATGGTGTATGTCAGGCATCAGTGACTGGTGCTATCCGCACAGTGACAAGTACAGCTGAAATGTGTGGTCTGATAGTGGACACCACAGTCATACTGTCCTGTGGCCCTCATGTGGTGCACCAGTGGCATGGAATACCCACACTACCATACACATGACTGTCTGTGTGTGCGGGGATCCTGGACAGGTGTAGGTTATGTGCCCCTGGGGGGGGCCACACATACCATCATACTGGCACACTGCTGTCAGGAACAGTCCCATCAGTGGAACATGTGCACTGTGTGGATGGCCCCAGTCGTGTGGCAGTACCTACTGTGTGGTGCAGCCTGGCCACCTGTACACTGTCCCCTCAACACCCTCCATCCTCCCAGTGCAGCATGTGTCTGCTGGACTGTGTTGGTGTACCCCAATGGGGGAACTGGAGGTGTGTGCTGCAGGGATGCACTGCCATGGTGTCCACTAGATGCTGGGGCACCCAATAATGCCTGATAGGGTTAGTACTGTTGCTAGATGATGGCAACATGGGTGGTGCCATCTGTGTGCAGCATGTCTCTGCCATGTATGTGTTCTGTTCATTGTTTTTTATCACCTTGTTCACCAGGTAAGCACACTGGGCCAAGGCCCAGTGTCAGAAATGACCTAGAGACACTAACTGTGTGGCTGAGATGCAATGTGTACAATAAAGACATACAATGCACAACAAAACACAATACACAAATATCACATTAGGTACACATTACAATACCATACAAATAGTTTGTTGCTGCAAGTGGTGTTCTAGCTAAGTTGTAACATTTACATGAGTGTTCACTTCACAGCACTGTTGGGGCAATACATTCCACAGTTTATGTGCTTTTGCACATGGAGTTGCCCAGGATGGCCATCCACCCACACTGCCTCCTCATTGTATGCATACAGCCTTGTTCCCTGTTGCTGCTGTGTCCACACACACACCTCCATCCTGGGTTTGCCCACCATTAAGACCTCCTTTTCATGGGCGGTAATTTGCGCCATGCTACATGTTGCTCTAACTCACGTTGAGCTATACTTTTGAATATACCATTGCACCTGTATGTACTGTATGTCCCTGCCCCTCACTTTGTGCCATGCATATTATCTCATAGCATTGGTGCTATCATGTTGCACCAGTGCTATCTGACCTTTGAATATAGCACTCCGAGCAATGTGGCACAATTCAGTGTAAAATCTATTTGCGCCCAGCGCAGAGTTTGAAATATCTGGCCCCTAGTGTTTCTGCCTGACAGGCTGTTACTTAACCTACATTCAGACTCATCTATGTTGTATTCCACATTAAAATCATAATTTTGGGGGGGCATGGCTTGGCAGCAGAGTGGAGCAGACACTTTCTTTTAGAGCTCCTGAGGATTAGAGCCAAAATCCTATTTAAAACTCTTGAATTTTTATAATCCTGATCGCATGAAAAGAGTTCAACCTGTTTGTGTTGAGTCCACTGCAAAATGGGCAAAGAAACACAATGTCCTCAGCCAATTTTTTTAAGCCTAAGACGACGACCACAAGAGGAGGTGGGCTGCAACAACCTGAAGAAGCCTGCGGTGGTAGTGGTTCTGGGACCGAGGAGGTGTCCTTAGGCACAGTTAATTCTACTCTTGTCCAATTGGTGAAAACTGTGAGGGACATGGACAAAAAGCTGGATGTCCTTGATCCCCGAGTAAGTGCCATAGAGACCCAGGTTGAGGAATGTGAATGAATGGTGCAGTGTGCCAAGGGGACCTTGCTCAAATCAGTGGATGCTACCGCTAAACTTGTAGGAGAATTTCTTACTCCACCAGTGCAAGGAGAACTAGAAAATCTCACAAGAGAATGCAATGTAAGAGTCTTTGGGCTGCCGGAGTGGTCTGAAGGTGAGGACCCCTTTCCTTTTGCCTTAACCATGCTGCCACAACTACTGGTACTATCAGAAGATGATCCCCCAATGGCCTTTGAAAAAGCATATCATATCACCCCCGGTACATAGGGCCTACTGTTACCGGACTGCGTACTCTTCCTATGATCTGCACCAGGGTGGGAGTTCGTGATAGGATCCTAGCCACCACTAGACACAGATGACACCTGCAGTATGGGGATGTGGATCTGTCTGTGTTCCCCAATCTCCTACTGACTAGGCAACACAGGAAAGCTTTTTGTCAGGTACGAAGCACGTTGCGGTCTCTGAAGATATTGCACCAACTCCTCCTGCCTGCTAAACTAAAAATACAATGGAAGGGACACACATACCTTTTTAACAACCCATCAGAGGCATGTAGACTACAAGAGAGGATCGAGGCTGAGCTGGCGGAGAACGAGGACAACTCATCAGATGATGGGTCTCTGTTAGGGGACTGAAAAATTGAGGGATAGTGAGTACTGTACTGCGATTCTACAGGGTGCCCATGGAACATTCAGTTTTTGACTTTTGCAGCTCTGATACTAGTTACTTAATTTTATACCAGACTCTTTTGATTTGGGCCTCATGGACACCATTTGGTGTTCAATGTTTATAACTATGATTCTTTGTAGATTCAATGATGGTGAGGCTTCACTCAATGTACATATATGATTTCTGAAACTTTTACATTTGGTTCATTCTTGGGAACGAATCTTTTCTAGATGATAGTATACTAATAATGTGGGATATCATGGGCAGATTGCCTAAATGTTGAAAGATGGCATTACTTTATGCTTCATCCTTGAATTTATCCCTGCCTATGCTCTATGCTGTTATAGGCTGTTCTATATGTGTTTTTTTTTCTACTAATGCAACTTATGGTATTTCCTCAAATGCTGTAACTGTGGGGAGGATGTCTTCTGATACCTTAGTAAGTGGATGATTTTGGATAATTTAATCCTGTATTCCTCTGTGTCATCTTTTTGTAAGTTTTATGTTGAAACTTATAAATAAATAATGCAAAAAAAAATGATAATTTTACCAGGGCTAACACTTCCACCACTAGCAGAAATTAACACATATTAGGCCCCTGTTAAAGAATACCTTTCATGATGGTCCAAAAAGTTACATTTTGTAGTCATTATATGCAGTACTAGACCTGAAAGGGCGTGTGCATTTATTTGTGGCCAAGGTTTACTCTGCCTTCCATAATTTGGATTTGTTTTTGAGCCCAGCTTTAGCTCTGCTGCACTGGCCTTTGCTGTTCAGCTGCTGGCTTCTAAAGGCATCACTGTAGGGCAGAGGAGTGACACACTGTGTAGTACAGTGCAGTCACAACATTTTGCAAGGAAAAACCACCCGGTACTCAAGGTTACTTTATTTCTCCTTCCCCAATACACCCTGTTGGGCATGCATTATGCCAAAATCCAAATGCCTTGTCAGTATGTTTTTTTGTAGAATTGACTTTCTTCTGCCTCGGCAACAAAGCATGGGGATTGAGAGATGATAGAGTTGCTGTCAGCATCTTTACCAGTTCTTTTGACTTCATGCAAAAATTACCCCATTTTGTGAAAGACAGGACATGAAACTTACAAGAACAGGAGGCTGAGTTTCAACTGCTAGGAAAAGACATCTTAAAATGGAGCAATATTTTGTTGAGAGATAAAGATTGTGAGTTAGAGCACCTTTCCCAGTCTATTTGACTTCCATGCATATAGTACCCCTTCTTGCACTGATTCTGGAATTGCATTTCATTCATTTTGCAGAGTGTAAAACTAACTGCAGAGCACAGTAATGAAATACAATTCCTGAATCATGGCAAGAAGGGTAATTTATGCACGAAAGTCAAAAGGACTGGGAAAGGTGCTCTTTAAATTTGCTACAAAGCAGACATTGACAAAGAGCAGTGATGTTACCAATATTATGCAATACTAGTAGCAATACAACTTCCTAACAGACACAGTAGCACCCCAAATGTCATCAGCAGCCTGGAGGCATGCTGACTCAGCATTCAGCAACCCTAGAGAAATGGACCACATCAAAAAGGCACTAAAAATATGAATTTGTCAACTTTGTTCCAAAACCTATAACACACATACTTTTTATAGAAATGTCTTTTGAATGCTGCTCTTCTACTTGTAAAAACATTGCACATTATTTTTAAACTTTGGAGAAACAGGTCTTATAACCTTGCTGACAGGGAAGAATTAGATTGTGAGTTCTGGAGATGACATCATCATCAGCTCTTCACTGAAATTGGCTTTTTGAACAGGTGGTGAAATCAGGGTTACAAAATAGCTCATAACTTTAAAATGAAGTAAAGCAGAAACCTATTTTTGGTATGTGATTTATTGGGGTTTTGCTTATTCTAATTCTGTGAGGTAGCACTTTTGGCCAGAGTCCCTCTCTTTAAAACTTATTGTAAAGCAGACACTGACAAACAGCAGTGAAGTTACCAACATTACAATACTAGCAGCAATACAACTTCCTAACAAGCACGGTAGAGTAGAACTCCAAATGGCATCAGCAGCCTGGAGGCATGTTGGCTCTGCATCCAGCAACCCTGGAGCCACTGAATGTAGATCAAAACTGCCTGACAGGGAGAACACATTGAGTTGGCTAAATTAGAAACTCCTAGTAAGGTTTCAAAACAGCATTGCCTTTCCCACCCTATTGACAAGGAGATGGAATAATTGTTTTAAGTGCCATCATTAGAAATCACCTCAATTGAATGATAGGTGCGAATGATCTTAGCCTTTCACCACATCAGAAACTTATTCAGTCTGCAAACCTCACAACAGTGTGCTATGACCCAGCATCCAGCAACCCTGGAAAAAAGATCCACAACAAAAAGGCACCCCAAAAATTGTCAGCTTTGTTACAAAACCTGAAGCACGCATGTTTTTTAAAGCAATGTTTATTGAATGGCGCTGCCTGTTTTACTTGTGAAAACCATTGCACATGATCTTTACAACTTTGAAGAAACAGGTCCTATAAACTTGCTGACAGGGAGTACTAGACTATGAGTTCCTGAGATGACATCATCATCAGCTCTTCATTGGAACAGGCGTTTTTGAACAGGTAGTGAAATCAGGGTTACAAAATAGCTCATAACTTTAAAATGAAGTAACACAGAAATCTAGTTTTTGGTATGAGATGTACTGGGGGCATGCTTATTCTAATTCTGCAATGTAGCACTTTTGGCCAGAGTGGTGTCAGTTGCTCCTTAAATATAGCATTCAGCAAAGTAAACTTTTGGATGGAATGGCTAAACTGGAGGGTGAGTTATGACATATGTTGGGGAGGGAATGATTATGCTAGAAACCTGCTCTTTAAGCTGTTTATTTTCCTTAACACTTTATTATGACTGATAGATGTTTAAAATTCAAAGAGAAATGTTTGATAGGGGGTCCATCACCAATAACATCATAACAGGGCGACAGAAGCAGAGCATATAAACAGTGCTTATTTTCAGATGAGTGCCCCCTAAGGAAGTTTGAATGAGTGAAGCATCAAGGTATTTGGGAGTGGTTCCAAGCTCTCTGAAGTGGGATATGCTGTGTTTGCATTGTTTCAATAAATGCATTTATTTTCTTAACCTTAAACATTTGCTAGTGTCATTTACATCAGAACTGAAAGCACTGATTTGTGAGTGCAGTTGTTCTTGTTTGTTTTAATTTAATTATATACAAGGGGGACAGTGATCGGCAGATGGGGGTGCCACTAGACACTAGAGACCTATTTATTTGTAAGGGGGATGATGATCGATGGGTGGGGGGTGTCACTAGATGCCCAGGAATATAACTCCTTACAAGGATGACAGCAGCCGTGCAGGTGGAGGGTGCCACTAGACACCAGGGAAATATTTTTTTTGTAATGGGGATGATGATTGGTGGGTGGGGGGTGCCACTAGACACCAGGGGTACAGTGATCGGAGGGTGGGGGTGCCACTAGAAGCCAGGGAAATACATTACAGTACCAGGGATGGCAATCAGAATGATAGGCAAGGATTCTGCCCTCACAAAAAAGGGTCCTTTTCAGGACGTGATACAAAACAGGATTCTTTTTCTTATCATGCAGTCATGAAAAAGATTCATAATATTAAATGAACATGACTTTATGGTCTCCTGTCTTGATGGTTCACCTGTCGGTTTCATGACCTCTTTCAAGTACCTTGGGATAACCCTAGTTCAGTCCCTAAACTTTGAACTGCACATACAGAACACATGCAACTATGTTAACTCTTAATTAGGCATTGCATACTGGACCAGCTATGCACTAACCACTTTTAGCTAGATTGGCTGTTACTTAGGTATACTTCGCCTACCCTAACCTATGGGTCAGCTACATGCTGCCATGCCTAAATCAAACTTTCATAGATGGGATGTTACCTACCACAACATATCTAGGTTTGTCTCTTCTTCCTAAATGCTGAAACATCATTTCCTCATACTCTGATCTGAATTGGCTATCTCCCAGTGCTACCAGACTGCATTCCCTCTGCTCCGCAGTTGATAGCATTATGAAGACCCAGACCCCCTTAACACTGGTGGAGCTGCTCACTCCCCAGTTCTCCAACTATGGTCTGCACTCTACTGATAAACCTTTCCTATGCATGCCATAGTGGAAAACAACCAAAGGTGCTTGTGCTTTTGCCCTCCATGCCCCTCAACAGTGTAACTCCCTCCCACTTGAAGTCTGCATAGCATCCTCTCATTATGCCTTTAAAAAAGTGCTCCACCATCATCTCATCTCATCTAGTCAGTGCTCCTGATTTAAGCCTCCTCAGTACTCTGTCCTCCCTGTTATGCTCTTAACCTGCCTAATTCCAATATACTGTACTACTGGGTTACTATTTTCTTCACTCACCCTGTCACCCTCCTCTCCCCTAATTATTTTTGCTCCTATCTTTTCTCTGTATCAATCCCCCCCCTTTGAGCTTTACCTTGTTCCAAACTCAACCTGTCTCAGCTTCAAGTCCCCTGCTGCCTTCCCACTTGCACTTACCAGTTTTGTCCCATTCTCCTAAATCTGTACTGACTGTCTCTCCCAGGGTTCTTTTACCTTCCGACTGTTTCTCAGCCTCTGCTGTATGGCTATGTTTTCTGCTGGTTTTGTCTTACTTGTAATTAGTCCTGTATAAATTACTGCTGACTGAATATTTATACTGTAACCTGCTCTAAACACCACACTTTGCTAATGCTGTAGCCTGATATATATTACCATGTTTGTTTGAACCTTCTGTGCCAACCAAAGTAACTTTATTTCTTTAACCTGCTCTGTGCACTGTACCTTATTTCATGATGCAACCCTGATGTATAATACTTAGTTTGTTTTGAACCGTGTCTGTATTTGCCACTGTTTGCTATCTGTGTAATTGCTCTGTAATTCTCCTGGGTAGTGTCTGAAAATAGTCATCTCTATGGCTAGGCGCATCTACCCGGTAAACAAAAACTAAATAAATAAACATGTCTAGGGCATGTCTGCCACTGTGACGTGCAGATTACACCTAACGGGGTCCCAGTCACCCAGATAGATGTATTGGTGTCTTTCAAGGATGCCAGTTTAGTAGCTTTTTAATTTGTTTTGAGAAAAAATGGAAACAAGATGGCAGCAAATGAAAAGGAATAATTCCACTACAAAACAGGATTTCTTTTTTGTTTTATATAGCTATCCTGAAGTGCTTTCTGAGCATGCTCAGAAATGTTTTTTTTTTCAAAATTTAAAAATTAAATAACTTTGGAACGGATTACTCTTTTTCAACAGGCCCTGAAAATTGCAGACCAAGATTCCAAACTGTCTGGGCTGTAGGTAAGTTCAAAGAAAAACTCAGCAAAATCAATAGTGAAAAGTCACTTTTTCATCACTCCGAAACTCGGAAACCGAACAACTGACTGGAGCGTAACTCTGCATATCCAGAGATCTATGTCAGGTACTAGTGCATGCACATTGTCATGCAAATCCATTGAATGGTTGCAAAGTTATTAAAATGAAACATTTGAGATTTAACATTGAAGTGCCTACTTAACCCTAACTATAGGGGCACGACCGTGCCCCTATAATCTATCTATCTATCTATCTATCTATCTATCTATCTATCTATCTGTCTGTCTGTCTATATGTATTGACCTTACCTTTAAAGGGACACTGTCAATTTTTTTCAGATTATTTGTAGTTGAAAATCCACGTTTTATGATTGCTTACTTTCTCTAAAACTTACTGATATTGATGATTGTTTTAGCTGCTTCCATTTTAGTAGAAATGGAACGGATGCTAATGGTGTAATTATACCCAGCCTTTTTGTTTCAAATCCTTGATCTACTCTTATTGCATCCTGTATGAACATTATGAACACCTCAAACAATGTCCCTCATGATGCCACCTAAACAATGTAGCCACTCATGATGCAATAGTCTTCTGTCATCCCACTACACCATGAGTGACTAAACTGTGTTGAGGGTGTTCCCAAGCCAAGGAAAGATGCAGTGGAATTGATTGAGGACTGTATCAAACCAGTTTTTGTGTGATAACACCAGTATGGGAGCAGTTTGTTTTCACTTTTAAAAAGAAACGAAGGGATCAGAATCAAATTACCAGCTACATGGGCAATCTGTACAGAATGTAACCAATCATGGACACTTTGAGGCTGAAGGGTGTTGACAGTGTCCCTTTAAAGAGGCAGTCCAGCCAGAAGTGCTACACTGCAGAATTAGAATCAACTACCTGCAATAAGCTTCTTACCAACAATTTGGTCTCTATGTTACTTTATTTTAAAGTTATGAGTTATTTTGTAACCCTGATTTCACTTTTTGTTTAAAAAAAGCCAGTCTCAGTGAAGAGCTACGGATGATGTCTTCACCATAACTCACAACCTAGTCCTCCTCTCAGTAATCTTATAGGACCTATTTCTCTAAAGCTTAAGAAACTGTAGTTGTAGTTATTATTGTATTGTAGTTAGTTATCATTGTAGTTATCATTTGTTAACAACAACAAAAAAACTGACACAGGGTTGACTGCAGTGTATGAATTTCCAGAATGTTCAAAATGGACTGTGCCTGGAATGTGGCAGGAGGTGGTTCTGGAATGCAACACTGAACAAAGCTATAGAATGTCAAGGTGGTGACAATTTCAGAATGTTGGAGGGGGGACATGCAACCTCTGAATGTGGCAGGGATGTGACATCTCAAAATTTTGTGGGGACTTGCAATCCTGGAATGTAACAAGGACATGCATCTAGGAATTTGGTGAGTACTGGCAATTTAGGAATATAGTGGGATGCCCACTGTTGGAATGTAACAGGACACACCATTTTATTCTGTATTGCTTTTCCCCGCCACATTCCAGAATTGTAAGTACCTGACACATTTCAAAATTGTGCATTACATCCCCATTTCATTCCCACATTGGGGTCTATGCACGTACGTTTAGAATGCCAATACATCACATATCCACAGCACGTAGGCAACCTTAAGTCAGAATGCCATGAACTGGGGTCCAGTGTAACCCTGGCAGCATTTGCAGAAGTGGTTCATTGCCATTGCATACTTAGTCCCCCCCAGCCAATCATGCAGCATCATGTGTGGCTGGTCCGGGGCATGCCCACACTCCACACTATTCACTAAGGCATAGAGTGCTGGGTGAGGGAGTGCAGGATACAACAACAAGAACCCTGCCATATCCATTGTGCACCCCCCTAGAGAAAGCTCACAAGCTGCAGGAGTACAAAACACTCCTCTATGGTGCTGCCCTATCCCTCTAGTTGGAAAGGGAGGGCTGGTGGCTTTTTGGCATGTGGCAGCCATTCAGGCATTCATCCAACATGTTAAAGTTTTGAGCTCCCGCCTCATCCCAGAATCTCCTATTCATGTAGAGCAGGGGAGCCACTGTAGGACCAAAGACAGGTATCTGATTGGATGTTCGCCTGTGCCCTGATCTTCACCCCCACACAGCTGCACACTGGGGAGGTGGGCTGCAGACAGGCATACGGTGGTGACCAGCTTTAGAGCATGTGGACCACCTTGTCCCAGTCCACAGATGTGGAGCTACACAGGGCAGGTAAGTGCAAATTGTACGTATCCTGCCCATCTTTGATGCATAACCCCCATTGTGCGTCCCAGTCACCTTCTGACATTATGCGTTCCTGCCACATTTCAAAAGTGCACATCCATGCCACATTCCAAAATTTCACATCCCCACTGCATTCCAAAGTTTTGTTTCTATGCTACATTTTGAAGTTGCATCACCACTACATTTCAAAATTGTGTCATTGCCACATTCGAAAACTGTACATCCTGCCACATCAAGAAATTTTCTATAGCCATCACATTGTGACATTGCATGTCACTGGGACATTCAAAATTGCATGTCCCTGCCACATTCTGAAATTGTGTGTCCTGGCTGATTCTGAAATAGTGTCACCACTACATTTCCAAAATTGTGCATCCCTGTCACATTTTGAAAATGCTTGCCTCACCACATGCCAACCTTATGCATTTTCATCACATTCTGAAAATGCATTTCCCAGCCACATTCCAAAACATGGCATCCTCACCACATTATACAGTTGTGTGTCCCGGAGACATTCTAAAATTATACCTTTCCATCACATTCTGAAATTGGGTGTAACTGTGAAATTCCAAAATTGCCTAGCTTCATCAAATTCTCAAAATGTGCATCCCTACTGTATTCCAAAACTGCACATCCCCACCACATTCTGAACTTGAGTGCCACTGCCACATTTTAAAATTGCATGACCAAGTCACATTCTAAAATTGCACATTCTTGGCACATTCTGAAACTGTGTATCCCTGCCACCTACTGAAACTGTGCATCACTGTCACATTCCGAAACTGCATGTCACCACCACATTCTGAAATTGTATGTCCCAGCCACATTCCAAAATTGTGCATCACAGTCTGATCGTGGAAATGCTTGTCCTCACCACATTCCAAAATTATGTGTTCCCGCCACATTCTGGAATTGTGTTTCCCAGTCACATTCAAAGCTGGTCATTCCTACCACATTCTAAAATTCTGTGTCCCAGCTACATTCTGAAATTATACTGTCCCACCACATTCTGAAACTGTGCTTCCTGCCATATTCCCAAATTGCCTGTCTTTGTCAGATTCCAAAAATGCTCATCTCCAACAAATTAAAATTGTGCATCCCTCCACATTCTTTTTTTAAATTCACACAACTTTATTTTCTTTTAGCTGGCCTAAGAAGGCCAAGAAATACACATTATATGACGGTAGACAGTAAAAGTATGTAGGAATACCAATCATACAACCCCCACCCAGGCAACCCTTTCATGGTATCAGTAATTACAGTCCAGAGATGTACTCGTACGTATTCAGCGAAGGCTTCCCAATGTTTATTTCCCTAATAGACTTCACTGTAGGGCATAGAGCGCATGTAGTTTGCCCCAGTATTTTCCAAATTTGGGGAGTTTATTGTGGACACTAGCAATCATTTTTTCTATGGAGAGATTTGACAGTAATCCCTGCAGCCACTCTGAGTAAGATATGGTGGTGTCATCCAGCCAAAGCACCAATTTCTTTATGGATAGTGCCATCATACAGTAGCTAAATGGTATTTTCTCTCCATGACCCTTATCAAGGAAAAGTCCCGAGAAGGCGAGGTGGTTGGTTCTATGTGTTCTGCTAGACCCAGCAAGGGATCCACTATTTGCTTAATAAGGCACCAAAGTGAGCTACCTTTGGACAGTCCCAGAAGATGTGATGTAATGAGCCTTCAGCTTGCATGCATCACCTGCAGGCTGAAGAAGGAGCTCTGCCCATTTTGGCCAGTTTTATCAGTGTATAGTACATATCGTTAATAATCTGATACTGCATCTGCCTTAATCTAGCTCCCCTCTACATTCTGAAAATGAGTGTCACTGCCACATTCTGAAACTGCATCTCCATGTCACATTCAAAAATTGCGCATCCCTGCCACATTCTAAAATTGTGTGTTCCTGTCACATTCCAAAAAATGCATTTTCCTGACAAGCTGCAAAATGATGCATCCCAGCAAATTCCTCAAATGTGCATCCCTACAACATTCTGAAATTGTATGTGACCACCACAGGCTGAAACTGTGCATCGCTGCCACATTCTGAGATTCTGTGTCCATGCCGCATTGTGAAATTTCATGTTGCCACCACATTCAGAAATCAAGTATCCCAACCACATTCTGAAGCTGTGAATCACTACCACATGCCAAAATTATGCATTGATGGCATACTACAAAATTGCATTTGCCTGCCACATTCCACAACTTTGTGTCACCCACATTTCGGAATTGTCCATCTCTGCCACATTCTTAAAATTGATGACATGGCCACATTATGAATTTCAGTGTCCTGCTATATTTCAGAATTGTATGTCCCAGCTACTTTCTGAGACTGTGTCATTGCTGCATTCCACAATTGCAGCCTAGTTGCATTTTGAAATCTCATCTCTGTAGTATTCTAAAAAATACACATAACTTTGACATTCGAAAGCCATGTTTGCTGCTACATTCCACCGCCCTCATCACATTTTTAAGTGCATTTTATCCACACGTTGTAAAAATGCATGCTCAATACCCACCCAGTGTCAGTTTTCCTTTTTATGTTCACCGTACATGCATGCACAGTGAACATTTTGTTAGCAAAGTGGCTTTTGGAGGGTGTGACTCTGTCAGTCCAGTGCAGAGTGGTCTGCAAGGGGCTGATCAGTGACACACTGGTCATCAACCAGGCTGATCAGGACACTGTTCTGGTTTGCTGAGCAGAAACTTCATATAGTTCAGAGGACAGAGCTGACTCCTTCATCAATTGGCTCTTTCCTTTGATCTACATAACGCCGCCCAGCAAGCTCATCTGCTCCATCATGATCAGCCTGCTGAAAACTGTCCCTGCAAAAAAGGAAACCATCCATTGATGTCTGTTGCTGCTGCTGCCCTTACTAGCCCCCCACTCAACCCTTCCACTCAGCACCCACCTCCCACCCCCCAAACATAACACTGGCACTGGGGGTGCCCAATCCTAGTGGTGCCACCTGAAATAATGTTGTCCCTCATAGTTTTTTTTACTATACCCTGTAACAAAGGAAACCATTCATCGATGTCTATTGCCATGCCCTTACTGGCCCCCCACTCAACCCTTCCACTCAGCACCCACTTCCCCATGCCCCCCCTCACGGCATATATACAGCAACACTGGGGGTGCCCAATCCCTAGTGGAGCCACCTGAAATAACATTGTCCCTCATAGTTTTTTTTACTATACCCTGTAACAAAGAAACCATCCATCGATGTCTGTTGCTACTGCTGCCCTTACTGGCCCCCCACTCAACCCTTCCACTCAGCACCCACCTCCCCACACCCCCCCTCATGAACATAACACAGACACTGGGGGTGCCCAATCCCTAGTGGTGCCACCTGAAATAATGTTGTCTCTCATAGTTTTTTTTACTATATCCTGTAACAAAGGAAACCATCCGTCGATGTCTGTTGCTGCTGCTGCCATTACTATCCTCCCTACTAGATGCTCCTACTCAGCACCCACCCTCCTAAATATAACACTGACACTGGGGATGCCCACTCCCCAGTGTTGCCACCTGAAATAAAGAAAACCATCCCATTTTTTTTTAATATATTCTGCAAAAAAAGAAAACCATGCATACAGCAGATGTCTGTTGCTGCTGCCGCTATATTGTCCCCCATCCAACCCTCCCACTCAGCACCCACCACCCCACCCCTTACAAACATAACACTGCACTGGGGTTGCCTAATCCCCAGTGTTGCCACCTAAAATAAAGAAAACTGTCCCAAGTAGTTTTTGTTTAGTATACCCTGTAAAATGAAAACTGTCCATCAATGTCTGTTGCTGCTGTCGCTGTTACTGTCCTCCCATCATACCCTCCCACTCAGCACCCAACCCCAAGCCCTTGCCTACCTACTAGGGGTCCAACACTGTAATCCTTTCTGGACCACAGACACATCTTCACTCCTCAATGCTGGACCACAAACTTAGAAATCAGGTATGCAGTTCAATGGGGGGTTTGAACATACCCACATAACATGGTCATTTTTGAACATTTTTGCCCCAAATTTTCAACATGCCTTTTTTGGGACCCTGTCTCACGAACAGTGGCAGTAAAATTAAGCAAATCTGTCCAGAAAGGTGATTTCACAGTCACTGCACAAAATTACCTTTTGGGCAGGAGTAGAAAGTTTTCTCCACCCTTGTTCATGAGGTGGGGTCATAAGCAGGCTATGTTGAAAATGTGGGTACAAATATTAAAAACAACAAAGTTAAGAGCCTACATTGAAATTTATAGAACCCAGGCTTGTAGCTTTGTAATTTTCAATATTTTGATCCCACATTTTCAACATAGCCATATTTTCACAGCACCTCATGAATGTGGTAGTTCTCATTTTTCAAATCCTGGCCAAAATGTGTTTTAACACTTGTGGCACAAGATGACTTTTCAGCCATTGTTTTATAAATGACACCTGTTGTGCTCAAGAGTAGTCATAAAAAGATTATGTTGAAAATGTGGGATAAAAATGTGAAAAACCAAGTTATGAGGAAACAAATTGTTTCAACATTTACTTATAACTTTATTTTTTGCATATGTTGTCCCCCAATGTTCACCATATCCCTTGTGTTATCCCCACCTCCTGAACACGGCAGGTGTAATTTTTCAAATCCCCTCTGAAACTTATTTTCACAGTCACACAGCAAAATCACCTTTTGGATTTATAAAATTCTATGTGTCTTGATTGTAACATCAGGTCATTATCAGACCATTGGACATCTGGGGTTAAAATGTGGGAGCCCACTTAAAAGTAGATATTGCCTCTCAGCTGCCCTATCCTGGGTAATTACAATCTAACAATGTGTCAAAAAAGGACACCACTGAAAATGAGACATTGCATCTCATCTGCTCTGTCCTGGGTAAATATATAGTAAAAATATGTACAAGCAAAACCTGGTAGAACAGCAATACCAGCAGCAAAAATTCAGCATTGACAAATGCTTGTTCAAATGTTAACTACAACTGCAGTTTTATGTAATATGGCAGAACTAGGTAGCTTGCAGGGAAGACTAGGCTGTGAGTTCTGGTTATGACATCATCAGTAACTCTTCACTCAAAACTGTCTTCTTTGAACAGGTAGTGAAATTAAGGATGCAAAATGATGTGTAACTTTTCAACAAAGTAACTTGGGTTCTCATTTTTGGCATGAAGCTAATTGGGGATATAACAATCTAAAGTCTGAATGTATTGATGGAAATTTTGGCTGTATTCTCTGTTTAACCTAGACATGTGTTTTGTTGTGTTTAACTTAGAAATGCAATAAAAATAAGTTAAAATAATTGCCACCTTTTGCCAATATTTTGCTCATCTGAGCATTGTCAGATCAAGTGTACCAGGTATCTATGAGATTCATATCTTGCAGAAAAACTTTTGTATGTTTCTCTAGGGCTAAGAGACATAAAAATATACATCGAACAAACATCTTTTCTAACAACAGTGATGACTCAGAATCAACTGACTACATTTGTTGCCAACATTTCCCTATATGAGTTTTTCAATACAGTTGTGCCCACCTATTATTTATGAGGTTTGTGCCTGCTAGGAACATTATATATATATATATATATATATATATATATATATATATATCACTGTTGTTAGAAAAGATGTTTGTTTAGGTGTATATATTTATGTATCATAGCCTCAGAGAAATATACAAAAGTTGATGAGCAAAATATTGGCAGAAAGGTGGCAATTATTTTTACTTATTTTTATTGCATTTTTAGGTTAACCGCAACAAGATTCAAATAAATAGAAAAACTTTAAAATTCACTGTGTACCATGGTCTTATTGTTTTCATGTACTGCAGTAACAATAGATATTGCACATGTCAGACATAGCATATATATATTGCACATAACCCCTATTATTAGCACCAAATGATATACATACATTGCACATAACAATAATAGCACCTTTGAATTAATAGCAGTGCCATTGATACTGCACCTTAATAACTGTAACCTCTGAATACTGCTTGATATTTCATTTCATATTAAATGGTAAATTTATTGTAATAAATCATGCAATGCATTTTTAGTGCATGTTTGGACATTCTAGCTCTCTTTTCTGGCTGTAAATGCCCTTATCTCTGAGAATGACGGTTATACATTAGCACTAGAGACAGGTAATGCTAAAATAGACAATACGCATTCACTCAGTTCTGGCCACTGCTTCATTTTTCCTCTCCAATATTTGTGCACTTCTAACTCATTGTTACTAGGTATTGATCAACCAAGTACTCAACAAATTGTACACATAGCAATGCAGACTCATATTTGTTGAAAGTGTCAAATATAAATGTGTAATTTTCAAAGTTTGAAGAGAATTTCTTCCTTCCAAATGGATCGAACACTTGGGCTGAATACCAGAGAGAGGATTTATTTAATTCAAATCCCATTGTTGGATTTGGGATATTTCTGGACATGACAGCCTGCCACTTGTCATACATAGCTGTATAGAACATCTGAAACATTTCTTCCATAACTTGCTGTGTTTCTAATGGCAAACACCACAGCAGTGCACTCACAGCTTGCTCAAACTCAGAGCTACCACCATCAAGTTTGCTCTCCAAGAGGATTTTAGTGTCCACCCACAATGTTAAACACTTGTTGAACTTGTTTTCTTCAGACTCTAGCTTTTTTATTATATCAATCACTAGTTTCATGTTCTCAAAAAGAAAGTGTCTATGTGCTTTCTCAGTACCTCACATTTTTTTTCCTGCAGTGTCTTCATTTAGCATAAAAACAGTGAAAGGTCTTCACCTGGCAAGCAAGCTTTCCACAGCCTCAATAACAGAATACCAGCAGCTATGTGTGACTCTAGGTATTGTTTTTTGCTTTACCCCTAAACATGAGCAAATGGCATAATACTTTCTTTTCATCTCCCGGGCACATTTAAACAGTGCCCCCAAATGCAAGATAAAGTCCATTACCTTTTTCATAATTCTAGATGAGGTAAGTGCTGCCTTTAATATGCCGTCCAACAGGTGACATGGATCATGGACAGGGAATGCCTTAAACTGTGGCTGAGGTTTTCTTAAATCCTCACAGAACTTCTTCAAGTAGCTGGCACTGTCGCTGCATATGCAGACCATGTCCTACCAGTTCTTACCATAAAGATCAAGCACCGTTTGTGTTAATGCAGCAATGGACACAACATTACAGCACCCAATTACCTCCAGGTCAGCCATAATGGTATGCCATTTCCAGCCCATCTGTCAGTTGGCAAAAGTAAAGAGAACTGCCACAGCAGGATCACCATGCATTTCAGGTGTTTCGTTGATGGTGATTGAAATCTGGGTTTGGTTAAGCAGGTCTAGAATGTGCTCAATGTCGGCATTAAATACCTCATGTAGATATTTGTTATATATCTGCCCAGAGTTTGGCATAGTTCAAGCTGTTGAGGCCCATTTTAGAAAAAGTTCTCCAAGAGTGCCATCTGTTTGATGCAGGCTAAAACTGGACTGAATCATCGCCTGGCAAACTCATGCGATGTCCCATTCATCTTCTCTTTTCACTTGAAGTGGGTGATCATCTCAGTTAGGAAATCTGGCTCATTCCATGCTCTTCTTTTCCAGGGCTGCTTCAGCTTTTATACAGTATGTGCTTTTGACAAAACATGTTCATGAAGCTGACTTCGCGATTTTCGGGACCACCAGAATAGACACTTGGAAGAATTTACAAACCAGCATTCGCTTGCCATGTAGTTCTCGACAAGGAATCTTTATGCTCCACAGCATATAGCAAGGGGTCTTGTAGCATCAAGGCATTTCTTTTTTAGAGTGGCTGCTGTCCATTTTGGCATTTGAATTTGGGTCTTATATCCGCAGTTCTCGATCCTCGTGCTGGCATGTGACGCATGTGCATCATTTGCATGTGTAGTGCCAATAAAGTAAATTCTGTGCTTATTAGTTAGAATCAAAATCATGAAAAAACACCTCGGTGGTGTTTTATTGGTGATTATCGGTTATAACCAAAAACAGGAAACCCTAAATTATGAGTTTAAACAAAAGTTATCAAAACTCTCAGGTGAGATGAGTGACTTATTCTTCTTAGACTGACTTTTCAGCTCCTGTAATCACAGCCAAAAGTTAGAGCAGTTATGAAGTGCTCTAAATTTTGGATGCAGTTGCCACAGATCAGTAGCAAATATAGCACCAGCCATGTAGGAAATTATGTATACATCTTTATTTGGATGTATGTTTCCCCAAATAGCAATGACCTTAAAAGCTCACACATCTTTGAAAATAAGGCACATGATTTATAACACAGTTGGGAGAATGCTGACAGAGCCAAACTGTTAAATCTGCCCACTTGTCTTCAGCTTCCTTAGTCCATTATAAGCTTGCTCTTTCTCAAAACTGAACAGTTCTATTTGCTTTTTCTTCCTTCCTGAATATTATGGATAAATAGAGAATGAACACGCATGGAACCCTGGATTTTGAAAAAAAATGTATCCAGGAAATTAATAACAGCTTTCACTACCAAGCGAGCAGTACTAGCAAAGAGTAAAACAAGAGCAACTATCAGAATTCTGAGGGAAGAATTATACATTTCTAATGTTCTCTTTTTCATATCTAGGCTATGTGGATTAAATGAAAATACACAATCTATTAATATAAATTAAATCTGAATGAGAAACGTATACTAACCTGTGCAGCCCCTAGAGGTGGTACTCGCAATCTTTTCATGGCTTTCTGCCTGTCTCCATCCTCTAAATGATTGGTAAAAAGAGACTTTACAAAAACAAAAAAACAAAAAAAATTGTTAACTTTTCTTTTGGCAGCAATATATAAAATTCTGTTGTTCTCTAGTTATACTTTCAATAATTTCTCAGATGACAAAAAACAGTAAAAAAGTGAGTGCACCAGAAAACAAATTTGATAAATTGTCCACGTACAACTGTGGTTCCTAGTTTAAAAGAGAAACTATGCCCAATGAGCATCAAATAAATATTCAGGCTATACCTGGCAAGGGAAGATCCCCATTATCCTGTGAAAAAAGCACCAGTTTTTCACTGCTGAAAACTTGAGTATAGCTGGATCAAACCCCAGATAAAGCCTTGAGTGAAATGCTTTTGGTTATTTCAGCTCAGTTTACAGAGACAATACTACAAAGCTACCACACAACATACCTGCAATTGCAAAATATATCTGTATATTGCAAAATATTACATTAAAACATCTATTAGGGTTGCTGCTAAAGGGGGGGGCAACAGCCAACAGGGAAGCATTTGTTTGTCTTGAGCCCCTCCTAACGCTTGCAAAAGTATATTAAATACATAATTTCTTACTTCATGTTTGTTAATTAACTACAAAAGATTGCGGTATATGGTTGTGGTACTGGTGCTTTTTTTCATGATCCAATATGCCATGACCTTGCCAGGAGCATCAGATGGAGATCAGGAAGAGCAAGGGATCGAGAGCCACTGGAGTTCTTTCCCACACTGAGGCAGCTACTGATTCAAATGAAAAGTTGGAACCCATAATCAAGGTAATTTCATTTATGGAAAAGGACATTTCTGTGAGAGTGGATGTTTTAAAAATCCAATTATCACAATCAGAACAAAGGTAGTGTCAAGGGAGGTATGGGCAGCCACTGATACATTTAATGAAACCTTCATGGTTGTTTCAGGGTAGTAAAGGAAAACAAGTTGATGCACACTAGTGTAACCCCCCACCAGCCACTTGTTTAACTAGTAAGCACACCTCCCATACTATTTCTGTCTAGAGGAAAAGAGAGCAGTGTGGGTACAAAGCAATATAAACACAAAGTGTCTACAAGACACAAACAGACCTTTAACAAACCCAGGTCCTGAAGAGAGGACTTTTGCTAAGGGCTATGCTAGGTTTGCACTTCTGGAGGGGTGCCCCATTAAATCCAAACAGGAAGCAATAACTAGCTGTTCATACCAGGTTGGGATTCTAGAGGTGGCTTTATTCCAAAACAGTTGGTACACAAAAGCAAAGATGGACCCCAAGGATTTACATTTCACGGCACAAGGCAAATGCAGAACAACATCTTCAGAAAACAGAAACTTGAACTTCCCATATAGCAAAGGATTAGACATTGGCAATGATGGAGCACACTGGTGCTCGATATTAGCAAAACCCACATCAAGGGGTAAACTTCATTTTCAGGCATTGTCCAAATGACCTGAAAAACAGGCACCCTTACTGAACCTGAAGTGCTGAACTGGTCACTCCAGATTGGGGGTTGCCCACCTTTTGCTTCTTTGTCTATACTCAGCCATACTTTCAGAGTTATACCTCAACAGTTAATAAACAGTAGAATAATGCTTCTCAGAATGTTTGGCACATTCAGCATGAGAAAACAGTACAAAGGAGTGTAAAAGTAAAGTTCTGTATAAAGTGCTAAGTCACACCTGGGACTCCACTATTGTCAGCCAACTTTGGGAAAACTTCTTAAGAACAGTCTCAACAGAACTGGGTGCGTAGGTCCCTTTGTCAGAGTAACACCCTAAAGAAAACAAGGCAGGTACATTTCTTCCTGGGAATTCCCAAAGTCAGATTTACTCACAGTTTGTACACACAAAGGCAGCTTCAAATGTCCTAGATCAAGACAGGGAATTGTCCCTCTGATCCCTCTGCAGTCATTCTTATCCCATTGGGAATGAGGACATCAGGAACTCCTGAAAGATGGTTTCCACCACTTCTACAATGCAGGTACATGTTTCTCAGACTAGGATGAGAAAAAGTAAGCTATCCTCAGAGCCCACACAGCAGCTCTTCACTTCTCCAACTGCTCACACTGAACTCCACTCACAGACTACTGCAGACTGCTCAAAATTCTAAACTCACCCACTCACAGCTATGTGGCTTATGATGCTGTGAGAGTTCTAAATAACATCACCTCTCTGCTCTCAGCTGAGACTAAGTAAACAGAGAGGGAGCAGGTGAAAATCCATTTAACTAGATATTCACCAGCTGTCTTCCCTATCTAACACTGACACTGATGGGATTCTAGTAACCCCAGGGAACAGGGGGGTTACACTCACCCCAGCCAGTCATTTCTCTACCCAGCTCCAGGTCATCCCACCTCTGTGTTACCTACAGAGAGAGAAGTGATCAAGCCCTCCTACCATGTGCCAGGCAGGCAGGCAACACTAAAGGCACAGAGGCCAGTTGATGAAGGCATTGGACCATGTTGATACATGGTGCAATACTTACAAGCTGTACTTTAATCCAGACAAATGCACAGTGATACATCTGGGCATCACAAATTCAGCAGCCAAATATAAGCTAGGCAACATAAACTTAAAGGCAACAACAGAGGAAAGAGACCTGGGGATTACCATTTCAAAAAATGTATAGTTTAGTACACTTTGCACCAACATCACTAGGAAAGCAAATGGAATCTTAAATTGCATTCTTAAACATATCTCAAGTAGAGAAAGAGGGGTATTATTGTCTTTGTATGGTGCTTTGGTGAGGCCCCTGCTGGAGTATGGGGCTCAGGTTTGGTCCCCACACCTAAAGGGTGACATTGCCAAATTGGAGGGCTTGCAAAGAAGGGCTACACATGCAGTACTAGGGATGGAGGGAATGGATTACACACATAGATTGGCTGAACTAAATACGTTCTCACTAGAGTATAGAAGATTGAGGGAGGACATGTGCCTGCTGTTCAAAGCATTCATGGACTAGGACTTATGGATAAAGTTAGGGCTATCACTTAAATGTAGGCATCATGACACCAGGGGACATGCGTTACAGCTAGTGGGAGAAAACTGTAGAACAAGGTGACGACAAATGTGGTATACCCAAAGGATTATACCTATATGTAACAATCTGACAACAGAAATAGTAGAAAGTTCTTCTATTGATGTTTTTAAACACAACTTGGATAGGCTACATAAAGCAGGTAACATTTAAATAATGTGAAATTCTCTAAATATAATCAGAAAATGAGCACTATGGACATGCATCCCCTCAGCTCTGTATCTACCTATGAAACCTCTGAAATCTATAAAACTTCAGCCCCTATCCTATCAATCTATGGAAAATCAGTGGCTCCAAGAAAACTGCCTGATGCATGCCCTCATAGACCAGAACTATGCCCCTACTGCAGGTCAGGACCACAGCCTGTCTATCCCCCTAGCCCTCTAGGGAAAATCTATTTGACCAGACTGCCCCTCGGGGAACCTCCCTCCAAACCCAGGGTAGCTGCAAACCAAACAGCAAGGAAACAATACATTACAATGCATTACATTCCCACAAACTTCCCCACAATCTCACACCTGTGAAGAAAAACATGTTAACACCCTGTTAACCACAAACAATCCTAAACTTCTAGGAAAAAAGAGGAACTCGACTGAGCTCCCACATCCACTTCTTTTCTTCTTCAGGAACACTTGCAAGAGAAGAAAAACAAAACACCACATTCTGTATACCATGCAGTGTCTAAACCTCCACCTGAACACTAGAGAATCCCAAAAATTATTTTCTAGAAAAGTACAAAAGTAAAAAAAATGTAAAACAGACATTTATACAACACATCTTGGGGGTTGGAATGCCCTAAATGTCCTATACTAGTGACAGAATGTTGTTGCCTGAGGGCAAGATCCATAAAAGAGTCTTTCCTGGGCCGAAGCCAACTGAAGAATAGTCCTGGAACAGGGCAGAGCCTGAAAAGCACTGCAATCCACAGGAAGAGTCTTTGAGGACAGTTCAGTTTGTGGTAATCTGTTAGTGTAAGCTGTGATGTGCAAAGTCAGTAAAACATAGAAAAATGGGTCTTATCAATTCCTTGAAGACTGAAAACAAAGGATCACCTTACTTCTTCAAGCTGAGGACTCTCTCCCTCCAGGCGGCATTTTTGGATACAGCTGGGATAATGTCCTCTGGTAAACCAGTCGATGAAACAGGAAAACTGCTGGACAGTTGTCATTTGAAAGGCCAGGTGCTGGAAATGGGAAAACACTGCTGGGCTGACAAATCTGGATGCACCTGAAGAATCCTGGAATACCAGTAGAGCTGCATCTTCCTCCTTGGACATTGCTGCTGCTGAATGGCAGACACCATACTGCCACTGCTTCGCTTCCCTTGGGCATGCTAGGCATATTCACAGGGAGTGGCACCATTAAGGGTAATACCACTCAGGGTGCAGTGCAAGAACTATGACACCATCTAGGCATTCAAAGTTGATGGTGTGGAACGTCTCATTCCCTGCCTTGTCCACAGTTCGCAGTGTCCATAAACAGAGTTCTGTCCAATTTCCAGAATTTCAGTTGAACATTTATGACTCTGTCCCTGCTACATGCTGCTGCACCAGGGTGCAAATTCTCACTTGCCTTTTCCGACAACCAAAACTTCCTGTTCTGTTCAATTTTCTCCCAGACTTTACGAGGAAAGGTAGGAAAGGACCTCCCATATATGGCATCGGCTCTCCTACGTACCAGTCTCTCCTCCTTACTACTCTTCACAAGTGTGCAGTCCATGGCTCAGCTTGGGGGTGGCCAGTCCTGGTTAGGCCAGTGCCACATACTAAATGAAATAACTTATCCCCGACCATCTCTGTAGGCAGGGTACTGAAGCCTTCTTCTTCTTGCTCTGGCTCCTCCGAGGCAAGAGCATAAGGAGACTCATGGGGACCCTCAACATGAAGATGCATTTCTTCATCCTCCTCTTCCTCACTCAGGATCTGAGCCCAAGAGTGAGCAGATGTCCTCATTCCCGAGACAGTCCACTTCTCACTGGGTGTGGAGGTAGACACCTCCCAGTTCAATGTCTCTTGCAATTCATCCTCCCCTACTGGGCTAGGACTTGGACCCTTCTTCTATGGGTCCACAGATCCTTTCATTACACTGCCCAACTGGGACATAGATGTAGAAACATCTCTATGTGTCTGCTCTTGCAGTAGATCCATTATCTCTCCTTCTGTACTACACTCTATTGGGGCCTCCCCCAACAGGTTCAACCTGGTGCTGCATGCTGTTACTTGCAGGGTTTCCTACTTTGGTCCATGTGGGAGCCAATCGAATTTGTGATGCCCTCTCTGGCACTGCACCCCTGTTTATATCACACTTCACTAGACAATCCAAACAGTGGGGTAACAGAAACACATTCCTTCCAGTGCTGAGGCACATAATGCATAGTCTCACTGGATAGCTAGGGATCACTACATCTAGAGGCAACCCTTATCATTGAAAGTTCTCTCTATTTCTCTTAGTGTGGCAACCTCCTCTGCAATCATAGCTCGGGCATGATCGGGGTAGTGGGAAGTTCCCGAAGCCATGTCTGCAGTCAAAACACATAAAAGTTTGTTGTTACTATTAGATTACTAGTCTCTGAACAGTCTCGCAAAATGGCTCCCTGCTGCTGTGTTTACATTGCTAACCCCGCCCTGTAATGGCAACGGTAGCTCTCCTCATGCAACAAATCTGTTTCTGACTCAAAATGGTTTTTCTGACCTTTCTTGCTACTGATTTTGCTCAAAACTGCTATCGATTGCACTGTTTGTGTCTCTCAGCACATTCCTATGATTTTTTTGTACTCTGACTCTGCGATCAGCATACAAATCAAGACTATTTACACATGCTCAAAGTCACTTGCAAGCCATAATATTTCCATCACACAGGATTGCCTGCTTGTTGCAGCCTAATATACAACTCACAGTCTCTCACTTGCTTAGAACATTTTACTGTTGCTGAACCCATCATAAATGCTCACAGTCTATGCTCAGAATTTTGTTTGTTGCCTTGCTCCTTACAACTTACAGTCCTTCCTTGCAAAACAATCTCACTGCTTGCACACAGATTCAGTTGGCTTGAATATCACAACACAGTTTGATACTCAGAAGTTTAGATTGTACTCACTGAAATCATTAGTTGGCTTTTTCCAGTGGAAATATTCGGCCTGGTGCCTATCCTGGAAGGCCTCTGGCATGAAATGGGCTGGTGGTCCCGCTGATCGTAGCCATGAACACTACGCTCACTTTCCAGTCAGTTGGATAATGGGTTGAGCCTGAATTTACAAAGCAAAAGTCTGGTTTTCATAGATTAGAATGTTCACAAGCCGCCTTGATGGTTGATCCTGGTCTGACCAGCTCGCATGCCAGTCTCTCTCTCCCCTTTTCGAACACGCGGCTGCATACAGAAGCTGGCTGGGGGTTGAGACTTGATCAGTATGCACCAGTCACTCAATGCCATATATAAATGAGCCTTTCTCTCTCTCTCTCTCTCTCCTCCTCTCTCTTCCTACATGGCGATCGTTGAGCAGGGCAAATTTAAACTGCAAACTGTAACTTTTTTTTTCCGCTGCAATTTCAGCGTTGGGAGTGCCATTCTGATCATTTTCTCCACAGATTTTGGCAATTTTTTTTATCAACTCCCCCAGTTTGCACACAAAGCACATCAAACATTCAGGGCACATCTCTCTCTCTCTCTCTCTCTCTGTTTCCGAAAGTCCACTCTACTTTTGGCATTGTAAATTGCAGATTAAAAAGTTCTGTAAAATGTTCTGGATGCAGAGACAAGGACATACACTTTCTGGCTTTACTGTCCATTGTAAGTTGACACAAACACACAGCAGCAATGTACTAGCAGGCACACAGCGGCATATGCAGATGGCACTGTCCTGGGAAAAATCCTTTTGTGCTAAGCTTCCTTTCCTGTTTGGGTTACCATGCTACCAGACAGACAAAACACTAGCCATCCCCTCAGCAAAAATCTCTTGTTCTCTCCTCAGATTCGACAATATCCCAGACGGGCCCCCATTTTTGTAACTCTCCAATAGCCACTTGATTAACTAGTAAGCACACCTCCTATACTATTTCTGTCTAGGGGAAAAGAGGGGGGTGCAAAGCAATATAAACACAAAGTGTGTACAAGACACAAACAGATCTTTACCAAACCCAGGTCCTAAGGAGAGAAGTTTTCCTAAGGGCTATGCTAGGTTTGTACTTCTGGAGGGGTACCCAGTAAATTCACACAGAAAGCAGTAACTAGATTGTCCATACCAGGTTGGGATTCTAGAGTGTGGCTTTATTACAAAACAGTTGGTACACAAAAGGAAAGATGGACCCCCAAGGGTTTGCACTTCATGGCACAAGGCAAATGCAGAACAAAATCAGTAGAAAACAGATACTCAAACTTCCCATATAACATAGGATTAGACATCTGGAAATGTGGCACTGGCCATGACAGAACACACAATTTCTTCTAGTGGCACTAGGCCATGACTTAGAACAGTTCCCATATGGCATAGGATTTAAACATCTGGAAAATGTGGCACTGGCCATGTCGTAGCACACTGGTGCTCAATATTAGCACAACCCACATCAAGGGGTAAACTTCATCTTCAGACACTGGCCAAATGATCTGAAAAACAAGCACCCTTAGAGAACCCGAAGTGCTGAACTGGTCACTCCAGATAGGCGGTTGTCCATCTTTTGCTTCCTTGTCCATACCCAGCCATTCTTTCAGAGTTACACCTCAACAGTTAATAAACAGTAGAACCATGCTTCTCAGAATGTTTGGCACATTCAGCATTAGAAATACTGCAAGGGAGTGTAAAAGTAAAGCTCTGTACATAGTGTTAAGTCACACCTGGTACTCCACTATTGTCAGCCAACTTTGGGAAAACTTCTTGGGAACAGTCTCAACAGAACAGGGTGCATAGGTCCCTTTGTCAGAGTAATACTCCAAAGAAAACAAGGCAGGTACATTTCTTTCTGGGAATACCCAAAGTCAGGTTTACTCACAGTTTTTACTCATAAAGGCAGCTTCAAATGTCCTGGATCGAGACAGGGGACTGACCCTCAGATTCCTCTGCAGTCCTCCTCATCCCACTGGGGATGAGGACATCAGGGACTCCGGAAAGACAGTTTCAACCACTTCTACAAGGCAGGTACATGTTTCTCAGACTAGGGTGAGAAAAAGTAAGCTCTACTCAGAGCCCACACAGCAGCTCCTCACTCCTCCAGTTGCTCACATTGAACTCCGCTCACAGACTACTGTAGACTCCTCAAAATTCTAAACTCCCCCACTCACAGCTAGCTATGTGGCTTATGATGCTGTGAGAGTTCCAAATGACATCACTTCTCTGCTCTCAGCTGAGCACAAGTAAACATAGAGGGAGCAGGTGAAAATCCATTTAACTAGATATTTACCAGCTGCCTTCCCAACCTAACACTGACACTGATGGGATTCTAGTAACCCCAGGGAACAGGGGGATTACACTAGACTTGCGCATTTGGAACACTTAGCCAAAACTACAAATGTTAGATTTGTTGGAATCCCTGAGGGTCTTGATAGAGAGTTACACATACAACATGTGTAGGCCTTACCTGCCTACCTATTTTGGGTGATGTGCACATCAAAATTATTAGGTCATGCAGAATTTCTCCACAGAAATGGCCAACTATCCATGCTGATGATGCTCATGGAGATCAATGAGAGATACTTCATGCTGGGGAAAGTCAAGGAGAAGGGCAGATGTTTCCTACAAGATGGTGTCCAGGTGCATAATTTCCCCAGCCTAAGTTTCATAACCTGGGAGTGTAGACGGGCACTTGATTTCACCTGAAAGAGCCTGTTGGCCTGTCAAGCTTAAAATTACCTGTGCTGGGAAGATTTTTTTATTTGTTGACTGCACTGAAGCTGACAAGAAGTTATAAAAAAATTCAGAATGACTTCTTGGCCAAACAAACTGCACAGGAGTCAGACATGGAGGGCTGACTGGACTTTCTCTCTTTTAATAACAGTGACTTTAATATTAGGTAAGTTTTGTGTCAAAGTGTTTGATTTTGTGCAAACCACGCCCAAATGTAAAAGTACAAACTTCGTAGGCTATATGTTGTGTTGAACTCTGAGTTTAGTGCAGGCCCAAAGACTCCAAGAGGAGTAACTTCCAACTGTGATAGAAAAGGTCTGGAGGGAGGAGGTGGAAAGGGTGAGAAAACAGCAAAGAATAGAGAGAGTAAGGAACACATAACAAGGGTAGGAGGGAGTGCAACCAGTGGGGAGAAATATGAAGAGAAGAATAGAGAGAAGGGTAGGAAGGTCAGATTCTAGGTGGAGGATGGTGTCTCTGAACATGTGGAGTCTTGGAAACAAGACGAATGACCTGCAGGCACTATTACCAGACAGGAGGGTGGACGTAGCAACAGTAAACAAGACTTAGGCAACACCACACCATGACTGGGTCCTTGCAATCCCTGGATACAAACTATACAGAAGGGACAGGGTAGTCAGAAAGGGGCAGGGGTGACAGTTTACATCAGGGAGGGAATAACTTGCATGAGGGAGGAGTCAGAGGAAGGGGAGGTGGAGGCATTATGGGTTCAGTTACAGTGCAGTAGAGGGAGAGAGGTGAGGTTGGGGTGGTTTACAGACCACTCAGCCAGGATGAGGAGAGGGATAGGGAACTAAGCTTGCAAACATTGGAAGCTGCAGGGAAAGGAGAGGTAATAATGGTAGGGGACTTCAATCTGCCCAAGGTGGACTGGAATGTACCATTGAAACATATGCTAGGAGTCAGGTGATCCTGAAAGGACTACAAAATGAGTTCCTGACTCAGGGCATCACAGAACCAACAAGAGCAGAGGCAATTCTTGCTCTGGTGCTCATACATGGGGAGCAAGTACAGAAATAACAGTCAGGGAGCCCCTGGGTGGAAGTGACCATTACACAGTGTGGTTCCAGTTGGATATGGGCAGGGAAGTCATCCCAACTAAGAGCAAAATCTTGGATTTTAGGAGGGCAGACTTCAAAAACATGGGCAAAGTGCTAAGGAGCCTCTTGGCAGGCATTAAAGCAGATATGGGGGTGGAACAAAGGTGGTTCATCATTAAGGAAAGAATACTGGTTGCCACAGAGAAGTACGTTAGGCTCAGGGGAAAGAACACAAGGGCCAAAATGCCCATCTGGTTCAGTTAGAAACATAGAAACATAGAAGTTGATGGCAGATAAGGACCGCAAGGCCCATCCAGTCTGTCTGTTTCTTTTTCTACCTTATGAATGTGCTATCGGCCTTTGCTCTATCAATGGCCTATCTATTCATACTCATCTGTATTGCTGCCTTATGCCTATCCCATGCCTGTTTGAAGCCCTGCACTGTATTCATATCCACCACTTCCTGAGGTAGGCCGTTCCATGCATCCACCACCCTTTCTGTGAAAAAGAACTTCCTCATATTACCCCTTAATCGACATCCATCTAATCTCATGCTGTGTTCTCTTGTCCTGCTATTTTTCTTATATTGAAACATGTTAGACTCTTTCACCTTGTTAATGCCCTTAAGGTGTTTGAATGTTTCAATCATATCACCTCTCTCCCTACTTTGCTCTAGGGTACACATATTGAGCTCAGTTAATCTGTCCTCATATGTTTTCTGATGCAGTCCCTGCACCATTGTGGTTGCCCTTCTATGGACTTTCTCAATTTGGTTAATGTCCTTGTGAAGGTGTGGCCTCCAGTACTGCATGTAGTACTCCAGATGGGGCCTTACTAGTGTCTTGTAAAGAAGGATTATTACCTCCCTCTTCTGACAGGTGATACCCCTATTAATACACCCCAACATCCCCCAGCCTTACTTACTGCTTTAGTGGTCTGCTTGGATGATTTCAGGTCATCTGTGATGATGATGCCCAAGTCTCTTTCTTCCTTGTGACTGTCAGCAACTCCTCCAGCCTATAGGTGGCTTCAGGGTTTCTCTTCCCTATGTGCATGATCTTGCACTTCTTTACATTAAACCCCAGTTGCCACTCTTTTGACCATTTTGCTAGTTTATCCAGATCTCTTCTCATTCTGCCCACCCCATCTGGATCATTTACTCTGTTGCAGATCTTGGTGTCATCTGCAAACAGACAAACCTTTCCCTCCAGTCCATCTGCAATGTCACTGATGAAGATATTGAAGAGGACTGGCTCCAGGACTGATCCTTGAGGTACCCTACTTGTGACTTGCATCTCTTCTGACTATATACCATTTACCACCACTCTCTGTTTTCTGCCCGTCAACCAGTTTGCCACCCAGTTGACCAACTTCTGACCCACCCCGAGCCTACCCAGCTTATAATCAATATTCTATGTGCAACAGTATTGAAAGCTTTGCTGAAGTCAAGGTAGGTGACATCAACTGCTCCCCCTTGGTCCACCACTCTGGTTACCCAGTCAAAGAAATCTATGAGATTAGTTTGACAGGACCTTCCTTTTGTAAACCCATGCTGTCCCGGTTCCTGTGCTCCCATGGATTCCAGGTGCTGCACTATCCTTTCCTTAAGGAGTGCCTCCATAATCTTGTCCACTACTGAGGTAAGACTGACTGGTCTGTAGTTCTCTGCCTCCTCCCTGCTACCACTCTTTTGGAGTGGGATCACATGAGCCCTTCTCCAGTCTTCTGGGACCTCTTCTGTGCTCAGAGGCTCACTAAACAGTTCTGATAATGGCTCTGCTAGTTCCCCCCTTAGCTCATTTAGTACCCTAGGATGTATGCCATCAGGTTCCATTGCCTTGTCCACCCTGAGCTTACCGAGCTCTTGTAGAACCCTTTCTTCTGTGATGGGACTAGTGCATGCCTCCATCCCCCCAGTGCCCATGGTGCTGAGCTGCGGGCCCTGCCCTACCTTCTATTCAGTAAATACTGAGCAGAAGTATCTATTTAGGATAGATGCTTTTACATGGTTCTACTCGCATGCCCCCTTATCCCCTTTGATCTTAGCAATACCCCCTCTGGACTTTCTCCTTTCACTAATGTATCTATAGAAAGTCTTGTCACCTTCTTTTACTGTTTGTGCTAGTGTTTCCTTGGTTTGGGCCTTTGTCTGCCTTATTGCCTTCCCTGCTTCCCTTAGGGAAGTTTGGTATGCCTCCTATTTTCATCCTGCGTTCCTTATATTTCCTGAAGGCCAGCCTTTGGCTTTGACCTTTTCTGCTACTGTTTTTGAGAACCAAAGTGGTTTCCTTCTTTTTTGCTCTTGCTTTCTCTCTAACACAATGGGATGTTGCTTCAAGTATTACATCCTTAATGCTTGCCCACTTTGCCTGTACCCTCTCACCTGTATTTCTTCTTGCCAGGGCTAGCTTAATTCTGTTGGCCATCTTATCAAAGTCAGCCCCTCCGAAGTCCCATATTTTTTTGCCTTGGGGTCACCCAGGCAGTAAGGGATAAGAGGTTAGCCTATAGAAAATTCAGGAAGACCAAAAGAGAGGTGGAATGGGATAATTACTAATGTTAGCTAGTGAGGCACATAAGGAAGTCTGGTGAGCTAAGGCACAGAAGGAGCTGCAGATAGTTGAAGGAATTAAGAAAGGGGAGAAGACCTTCTTTCACTATGTAAGTGAGAAAAGTGACAAGAAGGTCAGGATTGTTAGGTTTAAAAAGAAGGAGGAGTGGGCAGAAGATAACAGGGGAAAAAGCAGAGATACTAAATAAATACTTCTGTCCCATCTTCACCAGGGAGAAGGACGGACCAGTGCCTTCAGGAGAGAGAAGAAGAGCAGGAGGGGTGAGGGGAACACAGATGTAGTGATAGAGGAGGATAGAGTGAGGGAGGGGCCACTAGCATTGAAGTTGGACAAATCACCAGACCCGGACAGAGTATATCCAAGAGTTCTAAGGGGACAGGCTGAGGAACTGGCAGGGTCACTAGTAAGCCTATTTAATAGTTCACTAGAGTCGGGCATGGTACTGCAGGACTGGAGAACAGCACATGTAGTGCCCCTCCACAAAAGCGGTCCCAAGGATGACCCAGGGAATTATAGACCAGTCAGTCTGACCTCATTTGTGTGCAAGCTCATGGAGACCATACTTAAGGAAAGATTAGTAGAATATTTAGAGTCACATGGTCTCCAGGACACGAGGCAGCACCAGTTCATAGGAGGGAGATTGTGTCAAACAAATCTGATTGACTTCTTTGAGTGGGTCACTAAGACAGTAGACAGGGGTCAAGCGGTGCACATCCTTTATTTGGATTTCAGCAAAACCTTTGACTCTCTGCCCCACATAAGGTTGATCAAGAAGTCGGTGGATCTCAGGTTTGGGGATAAGATCGCCAGATGATTAGAAAACTGGCTGAGGGACAGAATCCAGAGAGTGGTTGTGGGGAGAAGAGTTATCTGACACCAGAGAGGTCACCATTGGGGTCCTGCAGGGCTTGGTGATGGGGCCAGTGTTGTTCAATGTCTTCATCAATGACATTGGGGATGGCATTAAGGGCACAATGTGCCTATTCATGGACATCAAGCTCTGCGGGAGAGTGGACACAACTGAAGGGATACAGGACCTACAGGATGATCTGGAAAAACTGAGGAGATAATCTGAGATCTGGCAGCTTGGCTTCAATGCCTAGAAATGAAAAGTTATGCACATTGGAGCCAAGAATCCCAGGACAGAGTACTACCTGAGTGGAGTCAAGGTATCTGCATCAGAGGAGGAGAAGGACCTGGATGTGATGATCACTAGTGACCTGAAGCACTCCATGCAGTTCAAGAAAGCAGCAGCAAGGACAAACAAGCTTCTGGGATGCGTAGCTGGTGGATCAGCATTAGGAGAGAGAAGTTTATACTACCCTTGTGCAGGTCACTGGTGAGGCCACATCTAGAGAATGGAGTTCAGTACTGACGCCCACACCTCAAAAAGGACATTAACCTGCTGGAGACGCCTCAGAGGAGGGCTACAAAAATGATGGTGGGTCAGCAGGGTAAGATACGAGGAGAGGTTGAGGGCACTGAACATGTACTCTCGGGAGGAAAGGAGAGAGAGAGAGAGAGAGAGGGGACATGATTGTGACCTTCAAGTACTTGAAAGGGATAAATAAGGTGGATAAGGAGGGTCTCTTTAAGCTAAGTGGCAACCATAACATGAGGGGGCATAGTCTTAAGCTGGATGGGGAGGTTTAGGAAGGAGGTCAGGAAGAACGTCTTCACAGAGAGGGTGGTGGACACTTGGAATGCGCTGCAAGAAGAGGTGGTCTCATTGAAGACAGTGGGCAGCTCCAAGAGAGGCTGGGATAGGCATAGGGGGAAGGTAAGGATCATTGTTAGGGAGGATGGGAGGCATGGGAGGGGGACAGGGGCAGTAGCTCAAGCTGTGGACCCTGCAATATGAGCAGACTAGATAGACCAAATGGCGTTCTACTGCTGGCTTCTTCGTATATTTGTATGTATGTAATATGTTAAAATTACGTTCTTTTGCTGGGAGGGTTCACTAGGTCTCTAAATGGTTTCTTTTAAGGTGTGACAGCCTTGGATATATGATATAGTTGCTTCTCCAGTATTTCCCATTTGGGAAAGACAGTGCCACATGGTGGTGCTTTGCTTTCATAGCAGGTCTGCTAAAGATAGAATGGCTGCAGGGGGCTAGGAGCTAGCAGAGTGTGCAGCATTATTATAGAACACAGAGTCCCAGGGGTGCAATATATCCCATCCTCTCATACTGTGATTGTACTGGTTATGTTTTTAAATTCCATGTTGGCATTACTATGGCTAAGTCATCAGCTTATCAATGTAATGTGCCTGTTTTGCTTCTAAGGGCCTGTTTTATATTACTGTGCCTCTGTCCTTATGATATGTGGGTTTTATTTTTTGAGCAATATGGTGGTGGTTGATGTAAGAAGTCTTTATCAGACTTGTTCAACTTTTTGGAACTATTTACATGGTTGGACTAGGCTTTTAAGCCAGAAGATGATATATACTGTACTTTTATTTTTGGACTGTAATTTATTTGAATACATGGCCCCATTCTTGCTGCATTGTCTCATTTTTAGGTGCAAACTACTGTAGCATAAGGCAGTAAGCACATATTGCCGTCATACATGATCTTTTATGTATCTAGTCAAGATTAAGTCTACATTCTGAGTGATTTGGCTACATGATGTCATTGATGATGTCTGTAATAGGACTTTTAGGTCTTGGCATAGGGTTTCAGGTCTACGTAAGCACCGGTTCAGTTCCCAGTAAATAACATTCTTTCTCTTCCTTCCTTCCCTCTTTTCCTTCCTAGTACAGTATATATTACATATTCGTAAGATAACAACAGGTTTCATTTGTTATGATTAGCGTTTCCGGAAAATGTTATGCTGTTTGGGTTTGTGGTTTTCTTTAAATCAGCATTTGAAACATAGAAACAGAATCTGACGGCAGATAAGGACTGCTTGGCCCACCTAGTCTGCCCATTTCCCTACCTGATGGATAAGCTGCAGATTCTAGTTAATCAACAGCTTACTTCCTCCTACCCCGCACTAGAATTGCCTTATGCCTGTCCTACGCATTCTTGAATTCTCCCACTGTTCCTGACTCCACAACCTCCTCAGGAAGGCTGTTAAATGCATCCACAACCCCCTCTGTGAAAAAATACTTTCTAACATTACCTCTGAGCCGCCCCCCCATCTTCAAATTGCGCCTCCTTGTTCTTGCACATCTCTTCTTCTGAAAGATGCTACCCTCTTTTTTTTTTTGCAATTATATTTTCTTTTTGTAGCCACTGAGCCCCCTAACCCTGTGAATGGGTTTACCCCGGCCATGGCACCTGACCCTTACTCCAGGAAGCCCCCCTGGAGTGGGGCTGCCAAAGTGGAACTGTCGTGGCTGAAGGGTCGGGTACCGTGCCTGGCTCATATGTGGGGGCCGTGATTTTTCCTGGTTAGAGTCCCCCTTTTTTTTTGGAGCTAGGATGTGCAATGATTAAAGGGTATGTGCATCTGTCCTAGCTCCAACCCACATCTTGGTGTGGCATGCTTTGTTCCCCAGCCTCCGCTACAGGGCAATCGACGTCAACACTCTGGACCCCCCACCCCAGAGAAAGGGAGCAGTCCTCTGGATGCTCAATCCTTCTCCTCCCCTGCCGACCTCCGATGACCAGTGCTCATTCCCGAACACGGATCGCCGGTGTGTTGCGAGGTGTGGCATCCAGCACCTCAACTTTCAGCACCACTGGGGCGGGCAAGATGCTACCCTCTTGTACTTTGTTAATTCACTTGAGATACTTGAAAGTTTCTATCATGTCACCCTCCTCCCTCCTTTCTTCAAGGGTATACATATTAAGCTGCTTTAGTGTCTCCTCATATGTCTTCTGGTGCAGACCCTACACCATTTTGGTTGCCCTCCTCTGAACAGCCTCCACTCTGTCTATGTCTTTGCAGAGACGGGGTCTCCAGAATTGCAGGCAGTACTCCAGATGGGGCCTCATCAACTGTCTGTACGGAGGGATAACAACTTCCTCTTTTCTACTGTTGATGCCTCTCCCTATGCATCCCAGTAACCCCCAACCCTCCTTACTGCCTTCTCATATTGCTTGCCCACCTTTAGGTCATCTGATATTATTACTCCTAGGTCTCTTTCAATTTTTGTTGTTGTTGTTATTAACTCACCCCCTATTGTGTACTCTTCCCCTGTTTGTTAACTTGCTCTACAGTGGCTGAAAACAGTGGAGTTATTTCTATCCCTCTCAGTCAGTCTTGAAGAGCGATGACATCATCTTGGAGTAGCTTGCTGCTTCGGATTCCCAATCAGAGCAGTCTGTACAGTTAATAGTTTGCTCTCCAGGTTTCTTACAAACTCAATCTCTAGTCTGTGTTAGCTTAAAATCTAACATTCTCTTCTTCTAAAAAGTTAATCATTTGAGTTTCAATGCTGAACTGAAGTAGTGGAAAACTTTCTCTCTGAGAAATCAGCTTGTCTGTATCATAGCCCTCAGTTCTTTCTCATCAAAACTTTGATTTGTTCTAACTTTGTAACACAGGGTTGTTTCTTGAATATAAAATAAATCTAAATTGTGTTCATTCATAGAAATAGCTTGTCTTTGATGTAGCCTTCATAAATACATTCATGAAAGAACATTCTCTTTTCATGTCAGATTGACAAACAGGTGCCTGTCACATTCTACTATTTCAAGCACATGTATTGTCTGAACTCACAAATTTCAGTTCTTTGGTGTTTTCTGTGTGAAAATACATCATGCATGTGTATAACTAGAAACACTATATGGCATCCTGATGCACCATGTCTCTACCCACAGTTGAGGCAGCTGCACTCTGCTGCTACCTGTCTCCTGTCCCACAAGTGCCCTGCCTTCTGCTCCACATTCAAGGCTGCTGCACCCTGCTGCCCACTGTCTTCTATCACTGCTGCCTCCATCCCCTGCCTAAAGAATCAGGGCTGCTGCACTCTGCTCCCCCCTGCCAGAACAGTTGGAGTTGCTGTACCCTGCTGCCTTCTGTCCCCACCCTGATAGTCATTCTATGGCACTCTGTTGTCCCTGTCTCCACAGTCAGGGCTACTGTGCTATACCCTAGAGTCCCATTCTACCTGCCTCCACAGTTGGAGCTACTGAACCCTACTACGCACTTCCATTGCCGCAAATGGGCTGGGCTGTTGCACCATGTGCACTCTGTGCCATGGTTAGGGCTGCTGTACCCTGATGCCCACTCATGTCCTGACCCACGGTCAAGGTTTCTGCACCATGCTGTCCTCTGTCCCCTGCCACCACTGTGCCCTGATGCACCATAGAGCTCCTTGTCTCCAAAGTTAGGGTTATTGTACTATACTGCTCCACCTACCAGAGTCAGATACTTTGCTACACTTCCAAAACTGCTCGAAATAAAAAAATGGAAAAATACTTTTTTATTGTGTTATGGGGTGGGGGAAAGAGGGTGTAGGGTGCAGCAGCCCTGACTGTTTGGGCAGGAGATAGGAGAAGCATCAGGGTATAACAGCCAAAATGGTGGGACAGGGTGCAGCAGCTACACTTGTTTGGAACAAGGGACATAGGCAGCAGGATGTAGCAAAGGATCTGACTGTGGTGGCAGGGGGCAGCAGTGTGAAACTGCCTCAACTGTGGAAGCAGGGGACAGGGTGCAACAAATGCCCTGACTCATGTGGCAAATAGCAGCATAATGCAGCAGCCCTAAGTGTGGAGGTATGTGGCTCTTGGGCATAGCAGGCCAAAGCAGCCTTGATTGTGCAGACAGGAGCAGGGTGCAGCACCCTTGGATGTGGTGGCAGAGACAGAGGACAGCATGGCACTACACTTTTCTGCCTCCTTTGCAAACAGTTGAGGTTATTGCACCCTGCATCCTTCTGTACCCCACCCCTACAGTCAGGGCTAATGCACCATTTCCTCTTTTTTCATCTCCACAGTCAGGGCTGCTGTGCTCTACTACAGCCTAGAATCCCAAGTCCCCTGCCTCCACAGTTGGGGTTGCTGCATGATGTTGCCCCAGGCCACCAGAGTTGGGGCTTTTGTTGCACCTGCTACTCACTTCCATTGCCCCAAATGGGAAGGGATACTGCACCACATGCATCTTGTCCCACAGTCATTACCTCCCAGACTTCTGTGGGAATGGAAGTGTGCAACTCAAACTCCCATGCACTTCTGCAGGCGTGCAGTCCTGGAATGTGTGGGAGTAGTAAATATAATTAAATATTCTACCTCTCAACCTATGAGGGCATTTCATCCATTTATCTAAATGCATGGGTAAAGAATCCACTTGGAGCAAAGGAGATATGTCAGTTCTTCCCCAAAGCACCATTCTCAACTGGTGGTAATGCCAAAAGGCAAGGCAGGGCGAATCTAAAGGCTAGGTTCTTGAAGGAAGCCATTACTCCTGTATTTGAGTTGTGGAGGTGATTTACTATAAATATTCCTCTGGATACCCATGATGCCCAGGACAAATGTGCACTGTCTACGGTACCCCATCAAGTTAGCGCTACCAGAATAGAGCCGCACTATACAGCATTAGTTTGGTAAGCCCTCACATGGGCAGTGAGTAGGGTCTTACAGGGCTAGCTGTAAGCACTCCCCTGGTCACTGTCCATGGTTCTGTACACAGAACAAGAGCTGCAAGGAACACAAGGCTGGCCAAGCTGCTCCTGTGGCATGGAGGGCTGGGGCATGGAGCAGCTTGGCCAGTGGCAATGGAGACCAGTGTTCTAATCCTGGTCTCCAAGATTTTTTTATCATATTGGGACTTTGTTTTTTTATATGGGGCCATGGAAACAGTATTCCATGGCCCTATGAATTCTTTCCTAGGATTCACTCCCTCGGAGTGAGAATTCTATAGATGGGGGTGGGGTAGAACTCCCATCAGGGGTGGGGCAAAGCCCTCACAAAAAAAAGGCACAGTTTTTACTGTGCGCACTATGCCGACGTAATTTTGTTGGCACTTACCGGACCCAGTGAGAAATGGGTTATGCCATAGGGGTTCCTGACCTCTTTGGTGCTTAATTAGCATTTGCCAAGTTTAACTAGAGATGTGTGACATTATAGATGGGGGAGTCTTCAGGGAGGGCTGTTGGGTGCTGGGCACAATGGCCCATGGAGCCTCCAGTCCTAGTCCTTCCTGTAGCAGTAGCCAAACTATTATCTTTAATCTGGGAGACTCTAAACACTGCTTGTTTTGCCTAATGCCTGCCACCTGATGGTAGGTCCAGAACCACGGAAATGACCATCCCCCTCCCCCTTCCCCTGTTTGCCTGGTGCTCTCAGTTTTTAGAGACTAAAGTGCAGCTTTTTACCCTCTCACAAAAAAGAGGCAAAGAATTTTTCCAACCACTGGAACTTGCTGATTGAGAGAGGGATGGGTAGATTAGTTAACACAAACAAAATTTTAGGGAATACCATCATTTTGTAGTTGGCAATCTTTCCTCCAAATGTTAATCTGAGCTTCTGGCATCTATTAAGGTCGAACTCAATAACTGCCAGTAATAGATTTAGATTGAGGTCTACCATGTCTTTATGTTAATGAAGAGCCAAATATCAAGGTATTTATTCTTTTGCTGTTGCCAGCAGATATCCAGGCATTGAATATGGGACTCTAGTTACCTTATTCAAGGAGAGAACCTCTGCCTTGGTCCAATTGATGCCCAAACCCAAGAGGGTCTTGAAGTTCTTGAGGACTGCAAAAGCTGCTGGTAGTGATACTGTTGGATTACCAAGGGTTGGATGAAGAATCAGCAAAGGCCAGGGCTTTAACCTGTACAGTGCTGCATCTGATTCCCTCAATTTCATGGGATTGCCTAATTTTACACAAGAGGGGTTCAAATACCAGAAGCAAAAATAGAGGAAGGAATGGGCACCCCTGCCTAGTTAGTCTATGTAGCTATAGTCAGGGTGAAATAACACTGTTCACTATGAGGCAGGCTGTGAGGGATGTGTAAAGAGTCGACCCATGAACCCCCAATTAGCTTTTTCTTACTGCTTTCCAAAATTTGCTCCTCTCTTCCCTTTCTATTCATTCTACTTCTTCTCCTTCCTCCCTAAAGTCTCTTCTCTCTGATTTTTGTCATCCTTCCTGCAACTGCCTTTGACCCATCCTCCTTTTCTCTATTCTCTAGTCTTGCCCTCTTCTTGCTGTTCTGATTTTGTTTTCTTTCTGTATATATCGAGTGTCTTATTTCTTAGTTGTCTTCACTTACAATTTTGCCTTTAATATTTATGATTCTGCTTATAATTATTATATTATTGTATTTTACCTTGTTATTTTATTGTTCGCTATCTCCTTCTCCCCTCTCCCCAGGACCCATATAGAAATGAGCTGTTGTCGGTTCTGTATGTGCTTCCTGATTAAACATTTTAATAAATAAATAAATAAAATGAAAGAAAACTTGGGCCTATGCCATTGCTTTCATTGTGTGGAATAAGTATTCCTATTTCACCAAATCAATTTTTGTTTCTGTATCTATAGTGGCTAAGAGACTAGGTGTGCATGTTTTTGATGCTGCCCAAATAGCATTCATGGCTGCCCTGGTATTGTCCATAACCATCTGCCCCTCAACAAAGCCAGTTTGATGATGGTCTGTAAGATGTGGGGAGGTTTCCCAATCTAGCTGCCATAATCTTGGCCATGATTTTTATGTCCACAACAGAGATGGGATGGGAGATAACTGGTTACTAGTTGGGGGTCCTTACCTGGCTTGAGTAGTATTGTGATCAGCGCTTCTGTCATAGTCTGTGGGATGGCCTTTTTAACAAAGACCTCCTCAAAAGTGGCTAAGAAGTGCTCGTCAACTTGCAGCATAAAATGTCTGGTTGAACTCAACTGGAATCCCATCAGGACCAGGTGCTTTGTTTTTAGGAAGGGATAATTGCTATCTGTATTTCAGTGAGAGTTATTGGTGCATCAAGGGTATCCAACTGCAGAGGAAAGAGTTTTGGGAGGGCCAGGCATGCCAGCAATTCCTGCACATGGGAGTGGGATACTTCTCCCTGGGAGGAGTAAGGTTTCATGTAAAACCTGTGCCAGGCTGCAACAATACCATTGGCTTGCATAATGACTTGGCTGGAGGGGATCCGCAGGGACCTAATGTTCTTGGCCTATTGGTGCAGTCTTGAGCGATACATTAATAGCCTCTCTGCATTCTCTCCCCTGACTCCCAGTATTTGTGAACCATTCTTAGTACTGCTTTCTGCACTACTGAGTGGGTTTTGGAGTTGATTTTATATTTTAAGTGAAGCATTTCCCATTGCAGTTGGAGTGATGGGTTCTGAAGCACATTATATTGTTTTTCTTTCTGCTTAAGCACTTCCTTCATTTTCTTTAGTTCTTGTAATCTTTGTTTATTGGCATGGGCTACACAGCTAATTATGTGTCTCCTACCGTATGCATTGAAAGTGCCCCAGAGTGTTGCCCAGGTCACTTCTGGTGAGTCACAGTATGCAAAGAAGAAATCTATCTCTTCCTTTAACCACTGCAGAAACTGTTTATGTGCAAGAAGAAAGGGGTCCATCTGCCAGTGAGGAGTGGGGGGAATCCTCATCCTACATGCAGTGTAAGGCTGGAACACGCGTGGTCTGAGATGATAATAGGGCCTATGCCAGCCTGTTGAACCTCCCATAGCTGACATTCTGAAATGAGGAAGAAATCAAGATGACTACTCATGTTATAAGGGGTAGAATGAAAAGTGAAATCCTTGCCTGTAGGGTGAAGAGCTCTCCAGGGGTCCACCAGTTTGAATTCATCAGCCAGGGCATGTAGTGCCTTTCTAGCATTTGTGGGAATCAGATTATGGCTTCTCATTCTATCAGTGAAAGGGCCTCATACTTTATTAAAATCATTGCCTATTATGAGCTTGTCCCCTGGTTCATAGAATTCCGCTACCTTTTGGGATAAGTCGAGAAAGAAGGCAGTGGAGTCCTGGTTGGGTCCATAAACATTTACCACCAAAAGTGTCTGTGAGTTAACAAGAGCTCCTACCACCACCCATCTACCCTCTTTTAGTGGGTTTTTCCAAGAGTTTGTAGTTTAAGTTATTTGGAAATAGTACGGCTACCCCTTTCTTTTTAATCGAGAATGAGCTGCCTTCTACTGGGCTCACCCATTCCCTGGTTAGCTTTTGGGTTTCAGCTTCCAGTAGATGGGTCTTCTGGAGAAAGGCGATGTCGCAGCATGCCTTTTTTAAATGAGTAAAGACATGTTTCCTTTTACATACGAACATACAAAATTGCTGGCAGAAAAAGGACCACAGGTCTATCAAATCTGCCCAATTGCGCAGCTCTTAGTTGCATATCACTACAGCTGCCCCACCCCCACCCAAACCTCTCCCTTCCTCCTCTTTCCCAGTCCTTCCCCCCTTTGTGTTCTTGTCTGTACTAACCCTGCCCTTGACTCTATCCCAACCTCGCTTAAAGCTATCCACTGTCCTTTGTGCGATTAACTCCTCCGGCAGTGTGATCCAACCTGCCACCACTCTCTCTCTGTGAAGCAGTGCCTCCTCATCTCCCTCCTAAACCTTCCCCCTTCCAACTTCAGACTGTGCCCCCTAGTAACCCTTCCTCCCTTTAAGCAGAACAATCCTCCCTCCCTGACTTTGTTTTTGCCTTTCTATAGGGGAGTTAAGATCCTGAATTTCCAGGAGAGAATCTGTGGCAATTAATCTCCATCATCATCATGGTCCCTGATATATGAATAGGCACATAGCAACTGCATGGTGCATGGAGATGCAGGGGTTGCCATCCACCCTGTATGGAAAACTAACAGGGTAGCTGCTGAACAGATCGCAGAGAGCATTATGAATTGGGCATTGGCTCCATGCAGGAGGAGGTTTTGGGAGTGTATCTCTCCAGCATCCACAAAAGTGCACTGGCAAGAGTAGAGGTTAGAGTTTAGATCAATACCTTTCACAATAAAGTGCAAGAGAGCAACCTATGGTAGTCAACATCGACTAATAATTCAGCAGTATAATAACAGTCTCAAATATAACTCCTGCCACTCTTTTTCAGTGGCAGGCAATACAAAGTCTTAGCAGAACAATAAGGGAATAACTATAATACATAATAAAATTACATGAAATTTTAAAACTCAATTCACCAATATCTCATACGGAGAGAATAACAGGTTTCCATAGGGGAATGGGAATCCCAATTCCCAGCAGGTCTCGTCAGACTCTAAAGCTCAGTATTCTGAGGTGAAACCTCAGTAGAGCTCAGTGTTCTCTCCTCAGGCTGTAAAACATGATATTAAGGGCTAAAAGAGGCCTCTGTCTTATTGGTCATATGTGGAACCTGGGCACTGTATGTCAAAAAATTGGGGAATACTTAACAAAGGTCATCCTGCTATCCATGCTGCAGAACAGGACATGACTAGCTAGGACACCAAATCTATACTTGCCTCACATGGGCTGATACTGTCATGGGATACTGGGGAACTAGGCCACATTGTATTGCTATTTGTAGACCCTGCAGAAGTCACAGCTTTTGTCCAGTGGACCTGCAGTGCAGACAAAGCCCCTCCAACACCCCAGAAAGGTCACCCCCAACATTCCAATGCAATCTTCCCATGGCAAGGCACCAAATATGGACACAAGGGTGTATTCTCCTGCTCCTTCAGAGAGCACAGCACCCCTGAAGCAATGGCAAAAAAAAGGGGTAGGCAGCGCAAATCTACAATGACTTGCCAAAATACCTGCACCTTACTCCTGCCCACACCAGAGCAGAAGCCAGGGCTTGCAGGCTTCACAATAACCCCTCGGGTGCAGAATCACCACCCAAAAGTAAATACCTTCCCCAGCATCTCCCAGGAGCCACCGGACTGACACATTAACCTCCACCAGGGCATCCCCCACAGCAGCATGAATAATACCTGCCATCAGAGACCACTCCTATGTCATGGGCAGCAGCAACCCAGGGCCAGTGGGAGTTGGAACCTAGGCCACAGAGAAGTGAACTGTACCACTATCAGGACACTTGAACTGTAAATATACCATAAAGCACACTTGGACTTTAAAAATGTCTGTTGGTAGGTTTCAGAATAATGATCCACTGTTAAAGCTCTAAAAACTCTAAAAATGGACAAAGATCTTTTGCTTATATTGCTTCATTTATTTGGAATGAAATTCCTTATGATATTAGGCAGTTATGTTCTGCTAAAAAGTTTGCTGATGCACTAAGGATGTACTTTGAATCCCAATTTGACTGTAAATGTTTTTTATGATTCAATTTTTGCAACAAAGACATTTCATGTCTGAAATTGTGTACTCTATATGTATGTTTGATTATTATGTTTTGTATTGTCTGTATGTAATATATGTGGGTCGCACCTGTAAAAGGAACTTGTTTCCAGTGTGCTTACCCGTTAAGCGAATAAACAAACAACAAACAAACAAAAGCTGTCAGTGGGAAGCTGGGTGTCTTAAAGGGAAAGGAGAGCCAATGCAGGCTGACTGCTCTTGACAAAGTGGGGAAATATTATAAAAAGGGGGGTGCATATGTGTTTGAATTAGAACTAGCTTGCCTTCCTACAACTCTGTCTTTGCCAATAGGTGACATACTTACTATCTTTCTCCCCCCATCCCAAATGTAGTATTTAATCAGGCATTCATAATTGGCCCACTCAATCAACTGAATACCCTGGGAATTCATATCTTATAATTCCAACGGTAAGGTAACTCATCTCTATAGGCCTCCCTCCCCCTCACACCTCTTGCAGCTTACCTTGTGGCATGACTTTGCACTAAAGGAGGGTTGGCTTTTGATACAGCATACCAGGTCTTTCGGCACCTACTGATGTGCAGACCAGGAGTGCCAGTTGCAGACTAAATTGTCCCTGGGTTGCTTTGGTTGTGCTGAATTGTATGGGCGATGCGGTTAGCAGTAAGTCATGCGCACATCCAGAGGTGCATGAGGAGGCAGAGGCAACCAAGAAATTTATGTGAATCTAGAGGAAGGGGCTCTTGTCACTAACACAAAACGTGCACAGCTGTAAAGGTTCTGGGTATAAATGACTGCTGAAGATTACTCATTGCTTCCATAGTTTGGATCCTGCTCTGTGGGAGACCAATACAGACATAGGTGGCACAGACATATTTATGAAGGCAATGTCTTGTGCTCCAGAGATCTGTAAATAAGCAATAGCAATCTCCCATTGGATCCATTACATAGCACAGCAGGCTGCTAAGCAACACCCTAAGTTTCCTCGATGGCCTTGTCCTGATGGGTACATCTTCAGTTCAGAAAAAAGGTAGTTACTTGCACCAGAATTTCTAGCGGGTGTGCTAGGTCAAAAAGGGAGCCACCCTAAGTAGTAAGCAGTTCAAGAAAAACCAGTGCCCCAATAACCAGTCACTCAAATTTCAAAGAATATTCAATAAATTAACTGAAGTTGAATAAGAAAATGTATTCCACAATTGTACGAAAAGAACAGCACACTGCCCTGAGGAAGGTAAGGTGCTGAAGCACTGGGGCATTAATGCAAATGACTCCCTGTTTTTTATAACCTTGACAGATACTTCAGTTCCAGCTCTAATAAAATAATTCAGTCTCTATAGAGAGCTTCCGGGGTGCAAAGTCAATCTAGACAAATCTGAAGCAATCAGATTGGGATTCCTGTCCTCCAGGTTTTAAAACAAACCTTTCTTTTAAATGGGCAAAAAATAACACCATCAGGCACCTTGGGATCTGGATCACTCTAACCTGTCATCCTTACTTTCTCTGAATTATGAGAATCTGCATAATGAGGTAAGAGCAGATACAGCCAGATGGGGTCTGATGCAGATGACCATTAGGGGGTGGGGCAGGATTGAGACATTTAAAATGAACGTGCTTCCTAGATTTCAATTTTTTTTTCAATAACTACCCGTACCAATTCCAGAGATCTTTTGGAGATGCACCCAGTGCGTACTGCTTACCTATAGTTTGGCTAAAACCAGGCACAGGGTTAGCCAGCACCTCCTGACATTACCCAGGGAAAAGGGGGGACTGGCAATGCCAGATCTTAAATTACATTATATTGCTGCCCAGTTACTACTGATAGTCTCTTGGACAAAGCAGAAGGTGGATACAGTATGGAAAGAACAGGAGGCGGCCCATCCTCTTTCAGAACCTTTTTGTCCTTCCATACATTAGAATCTTTGCAACATCTCAACAGAGATCCTGAACCAGTGAACAAGACATACTCTTTGTATCTTTGTGAAGGCATGGAAAATAACTCATACCCCTAACAAAATAGGTCCCTTACAAGCATTATTGGGGATCCAGAGTTTCTGCTGGCTGGAGCAGATCTGGGGTTTCAGAGATGGAACAGAATTGTACTTGCTCACTACACAGTGTTTGTTCAGGACAATACACTGATCTCTTTTCAGGCTGTCAAAGACAAATATGGCTTTCCTCAGTGGGATTTTTATAGCTTCCTTCAGGTGAGACATGATTTTACTTCTTGGAATCTACTCCCACAAATCATCAAGGATCTGACCCCACTAGAGGACTTTCTGTACTGGGCAACTATACTCATATGGAGAAGGGGAACTGCCTTCAGAGTCTATAAAACCCTTATGGGAGCAGACCATGCAGAACCAGAGGCTGTACGTGCTCAGTGGTAGGCTGAAGTGGGGATAGAAATCACACCAGAAGAATGGAAGTGAGTTTGGAAGAGGGGTTGGAGGACAACTGCTTCACCAGGATGGTGGGAATATAGGTGGAAGTGTATCTCCAGATTTTGCCCCACCCCCACTATCACAAAGCACTTTAGTGCTGGAGGCTTGGAGTTGTGTTGGGGTGGGGAGTGGGTATGCATTTTCACACAGTTTGGGCATGCCTGAGAATCCATACATGTGGAGCTGGCCAGACTCTGGGGTCCAGATATCCCATTCCAATTTCACAATCTCAGTTTAGGAACTAAAACTACTGAAGTGGGGGGACAGCAGACAACAACAGCTGTTTAAGATAGTGTGTCTTGTAACCATGAAGAGAATTGTGGTGTATTGGCTACAGAACTCAATTCCCACAGTAGAGGAATGGAGGAATAGAGTTAATGAGATTAATAGAATGCAACAGATCACAGTGACCCTCCAATTGACCCTGGAAAAGCATAAGTAGAAGTGGGCTAAGTGGGATGCTCTGGAGTCTGGTAATTAAATTGAATATATTAAGGATGGGCACAGGTGATGGTGGTATGAACTGGATTTAAACCTTTTATGGCCAGTACACAAAGGAGAACCAGGTCTAACTCCCAGAATTTATTCAAGCAGGGTCCTGTCTTGAAAATAACTTTGTATACAGACATACTGACTTAATTTGATAAGTTTGTTTAACTAGAGGTCCTAGTCTGGTGTCGGACACACATGTTGAGTCACAGTAGGCCATACTGATGAATTTCCTGGTCTTTAAAAGTTGCTCTTATTGGGAAGTTTTTCATTTTTAAAGAAGAAGTCATCTTTGTTCTAATGGTACAGGCTTTCTACCGAACCAGTGAAGGGAACATACAGGTCCTTTAGCATTACAGTCTGCATCCTCATAAATAAACATGTACTGAATAACCTGCAAATATGCTTGTACTGCAGAATGTCATTCATACTTTTAATAGAGCTCAGTTTTAAAAAAAGAATGCTTCATGGCTAAAATAAATCTCTCTATTTTCCCTGTAAGGTTTGACTGTACACACACACACACACACACACACACACACACACACATATATAATTTTAGATATATCTATATATCTATAACTATATCTATATCTACTGTATATCTCTATCTTTATCTATATTCTTTGCAAACAACTTCATCAATGCATCAGTTAGGCTTCCAGCGACAAAAGTTGGGAAATGTGGTGTTAGGTTTCCCAACCCTAACACCCCATCCTACATGAACCAACAGGTGTCAGGGATGTGCCTTGGGGTTGTCAGTCATAACACTCACCCCATTCAATGAGTAAATAAGCTGAGATGGATACAGTATAGGAGAATGGGATGAGCATTAGGGCTGACAACCCCATGGCACACACCCAACATCTGTTGGTGCATGCAGGGTTGAGGCAGGGTGTTAGGGTTGTAAACCCTAACACCACATTTTCCAACTTTTGTTGCTGGAACCCTACGTGATGCATTAACAATGTTTTTTTTTGCAAATAATTTCCTTAGTTTTTGAGATAGTATAATTGTAGCCTTATTTGCTTATGAGAGCAGGGCCTCTGGGCCCCACACTCTTATCCATCCATAATTTTTGAGAGATTGTAATTGTATGTTTATTTTCCTCTGGGAGCGCAGGGCCCTCTGTGCCCTGAACTCCCATCAGTTCATAATGGTATCTGTATTTGCATGTCAGAGTGGAGGACCCTCTGGACCCTGTGCTCCAATCCATGCATATTTTTTGAGACAATGCAGTGGTATCCTTAGTTGCTTATGGGAGCACAGGGCCCATCATGCTGTGTGCAGTGCCAAAAAGCAGCTCACATTGCAATGTTATCCCATAGAAATCTCAACAAAATGTCAAACCTGTGTAACCGGACAACAAATTAATATATTTTCACAAAACAAGCAAAAGGCACATTGGTGGCACAAGCCCTTTGTACCCTAAAAATTTCAGAGCATATTTGAAAACTATTTCTTCACAGCATAGTTACAAAGAAACAACTATGTAAACCTCACATTACAATGTTATCCTATGGGAAAGGAACCAAAGTTTAAACCCACAGAACTCCACAGCAAAGTAATATATTTTCACCAAACCAACAAAAGACACATCTGTGGGGCAAGCCCTTTGTACCCTGAGAATTGCAGACCAAAATCAGCAACCATTTGTGAACTGTGGCATGACAAAGAAGCAGCTGTCTTAAAATTCCTTTTTTGCAAATTGCAAAAATAATCCTTTTCCACAGTTTCTTTTTGCAATTTGAGAAAAGAAAATCCTTTTTCATAAATTGCAAAAAGATCCTGTTTCGCACCTTTTTGTGATTTATGGAAAGAAAATCCTTTTTCGAAATTACAGAAAGGATCCTGTTTCGAGGGTTTTTTCCTGTGGTTTGTGAAAAGGATTTTACATGTAAAAAAAGACATTTGGAAGTAACTTATCAAAACCCAACCCCAGAATCGATTCTACGGGTCCAGATTAGGTAAAAATAACTGTTGTTGTCTACTAAACACGTGTACTTTTTTAAGTTATTTAATTTTGTTGTCACCGCTAACTGAAAAACAAGAAGGCAGCAGCATAAAAAAAGATGGGAAACTTTGAAATTTAATAACTTTGGAATGAATGAAAATGTTTTCACCAAATCTTGAAAAGACACAATTGTTATCCAAGACCTTTATACCCTAAAATTTTCAGATGAAAATTCTGTAGCATTTTTGCACAGCAGCGTGACGAAGAATTTGACCAAAAAGGTAATTTGAAAAATGTTTGGCACTCTGTAGCTCCACACTCACACATCCAACTGGAATGAAATGTCCCATATCAAGAGAGCTATGGTCCCTGATGGCACATGCAAAATTTTATGTGACTTGCTTGAATGGTTACAAAGTTATTAAAGTGTAAAATTTTGAGTTTAACATAGAAGTGAAGACTGAACTTTAACTATAGGTGGATGACTGTGTCCCTATAATATATATATCTATATATTACAGGAGTGTGGAAGTGCTCCTATAGTTAGGGTTGTATAAACATTTCTATGCTAAATTCAAAGTTTTGTACCTTAATAACTTCGGTATTTTTTGACGAAATAGCCGGAAATTTGGCATGCACGGTCACCCTGTAAATATCTGAAGATGTGAAAGTTCTGTGATGACATCTTGTATGGTTTATGAGCTAGAAAGTGGTAAAAGAGACCCAGAAAAAATCCCACTTTTTCCCATTGATTAACATGGGATTTTTTGTTCTCGTCTATAGATCATACAGAGTAAAACTTCTACCTGAAATTTTCAGGGATGGTGGGGGCAATGCCAAGGGTGTGTCTTTGGATAGTTTGGTGAAAAGAAATGTCACCAGTTTTAAATTATAATGAATATTGTAATGGCCACCAGACAGGCAGGTTATTGAAAACCAGTTGACCTGTTAATTATTAAGGATTTACTGGTTGAACCTCAGAGAAATACTGTTTGTGCTTCTGCCATCTTGTTTTTCCCCCTTTTAAAATAGGATTTCTAAAGAAATCCTACTCAGTTAGGAATGACCAAGACCTGCATTTAGGTCTCAGTCACATGCTTAGCAACATTATTTAATTAGTCTGCAAAGGGTGCAAACAGAAGACACAGACATGTTTTTCATCCTATCCAGGACTCAGTGTGCTTTATCTGTATCACACCCTTGGGGAAATGAACCAGCCCCTAAATTGGTATTATGAGTTTGGATCATGATGAGCCCCAAAAAGCAAAAAATAAGCTGAAAGACAAAGAACCTCAGTGCAAAAGTACTGAGGCAGAGGTTATCCAAAAGGTACTGGCAATAAAGCCTGGTTTCAAAGAAATACAGCATCACACATACCCTTTGGCACCATGCATTCCTGCTTAAAGCTGAACCAGCCTAAAATGTCATGGTGATTTACATATACATCCCATTATGCTTTGCATTATGGGGGAATGTGTGATTTTTTATTTCTTTGAATCCTTGCTTTATTGCCAATGCCCTTTGGGGGTAACCCTTGCCTCAGTGCTTTTGCACTGAGGTTCTTTGTCTTTTAGCTTGTTTTTTTGGGGCTCACTGTGACCCAAACCCATAAGACCAACTTAGGGGCTGGTTCATTTCCCCTGGGGTGTGATACAGATGAGGCACACTGATGAGTCATGGGTAGGATGAAACACATGTCTGTGTCTTCTGTTTGCACCTTTTGCAGATTGTGTGAGAGGCCCTCTGGCACTATGCATTCCTGCTTAAAGCTGGACCAGCCAAAAATGTCAAGGTGATTAGCATATGCATCCCATGATGCTTTGCATCATTGTGGTATGTGTGATTTTGTATTTGCCAATGCCCTGTTGGGTAACCATTGTCTCAGTCCTTTTGCACTAAGGTTCTTTGTTTTTTAGCTTTTTTGTGTGTTTTGGGGCTCACTGTGACCCAAATTCATAAGACCAACTTGGGGGTTGGTTAATTTCCCCTGGAGTGTGATACAGATGAGTCCTGGGTAAGACAAAACACGTGCCTGTGTCTTCTGTTTGCACCCTTTGCAGATTGCGTGAGAGAGACTTTGGCACCATACATTCCTGCTTAAAGCTGAACCAGCCTAAAATGTCATGTTGATTTACATATATATCCCATGATGCTTTGCATTCTGGGGTTTCTGTGATTTTATGTTTCTACTGTATGTGAGACCACTCCTCGATTACTTGTCACCACTTTGGTCCCTTATCTTAGGAAGGATATTTTAAAGGCAGAGAGAGTGCAATGGAAGGTATTAAAATTGGGAGGAGTATTGCTAACCAACTGTATGAAATGAGGTCACAAAGCCTGGAGGGAAGACACATATGATGGACTTTGTGTTCCTTTATAAAATAAGAGGCTCAGTCATGATGAACAATCTCAACTTAATTTTCAAACCTAACACCCGTCATACCTGTGCACATGAATATCGGATCCAACCCAGGTCTTGCCAAACTACAGCCAGAGGGTTTTCTACACACACTAAACAATGAGGGTGTGGAACCGATTCATAACAGCTTTGGCGGAGCCATATACTTTGGAAACTTTCAGAATAATCCAGACAAGTTAATTGATGAGAAACCTATTACAAGTCATAACCACTGTGATAGTGGGGGAATTTTCTAGATAGGTTTCTGATGCCTACTTCTGTCCTTAATACCATAGTATGGACCACAGTATAGAAGGTTCTTGCTACACTTCAGATTTCACGCTTAACTGTAGGGGGTCATACAGTTGTTTAATGCTATGTAACATGCAGAATGCTGCACATTTATTTCCTGTAACTACTCAAAATAAGAGTTGCATCATAGTAATTCTATGTAGATATTTTTACACTTTTATCCCCCTTCCCAGCTTTACTTTTCAAATTGCATTACCAGGAAATGGACTGGTCCACATATCCCATTTTCAGCCATGCTTAGGACTTCAGTTACAGAAGACAAAAGGTACAAAATACTATAATGTTGCATAGTCCTTTCATAAAAGCAAAAAGAAACTTCAAAACAATTTAGTTCTATGGTACAATTAGATTACTTAGTGATTTGAAAAGCTTACTGTTAAATTGTAAGTTGGTCATATTGAAACTGAAATTATGCAAATTACTAGTGATTGTCAAACATTTTAGGACTGTAATCTAAGAAAGAGTGCTCCCCATCTTAGACTTCTTGTGCTTCTATTGGAACTTTGTTTGATGTAGTTCATGCATAGAGAAAGCAAGTAAATAAGACAACAAGTAAAATGTTGTTTTGTACAGGAATAACATGCTCAGGCCAGAGCTTAGTTTCAGATGCATCCTCTGCCACTCACACAATTTCATCCCATCAAATACACAAAACTACAGACCGATCTCACTTTTAGCCCCATTATCAAAGATGTTGGAGTGAACGGTCTTTGACCAGATGATGGAGTATATCATTGGCTACAGCGTCCTGACACCGGCCCAGCATGGATTTCATCCAGGGCATAGTACGGCAATGGCCTTGGTAATTTTCGCTGGTGTGGTTCATTCAGCACTCAATAAAGGCCATCTTGCTGCAGTGCTCTATGTGGACCTCACCAAGGCCTTTGACCTGGTAAGCCATGAACTGCTGAAAGTGGAGTTTACCCATCTGGGAATGTCTCAAGATGTCATGGATTGGTGTGGTAATTATTTATCAGAATGGAAACCGTGCACTAGGGTCAATGGTAGCCTCTTTCGCCCAGCTTCCATCACTATGGGTGTTCCCCAGGGTTCAGTTTCGGGTTCCCTTTTCTTAAGTTTATTTTTGAATTCACTTCCTACAGTTTGTTATCATTCCCAGATTTTTTTATATGCAGATGATGCAGTGATCCTCACGAGCGGCCCTAAACTCGAATAGTTACAGCATGATATTGCTGCTGAATTTTTGTCCTTGCAGGAGTGGTTTAGTGATCACATGCTAGCATTAAATGGAAAGAAGATAAAGTCCACGGTATTTCATGGCCATTGGAAGAGACCAGACTAACAACTTGAATTATCTTTATATACTATGAATGGGGAGGGGATAGAACAAGTTGAACAATTTAAATTCTTAGAACTGACAGTAGACTCCAAAATGAGTTATGAAACCCATATTCACAATCCAGTAAAAATTGTACATCAAAGGTTAGGAGCTTTATATCAGGTGAATGCATTGTTAACACCAGCCTCTAGGGTATTGTTAGCCCAAAGTTTCTTACTGTCAGCCATGGCTTATGGCTTGATTTTCTACTATTCTGCATCTGGCAGTTTATTAGGAAAAGTCAGAGTCTTACTTAAACAAGTCACTAGGTTTATCACTCAGTTACCGTTAAAAAGCCACCATCATCTGCTGCTTAAAACAGCAGAGATATTTAAGCAATAAACTATGACAGGGTGTAGGTTAAGGGGGGGATTTACCACAGCTGACATGGTTTGGCCATGAGGCCGTAGGCCGAGTGGTCAAATCCTCATCAGCCATGGTAAATCCCCCATAAGCTACACCCTTAAGTGGGTTATTGTGATTACACCATGTTCTTTTTAATTTTTGTGGAATCCAGACAGAGCGGGAGCAGAGAGTAAGCATGAGGTGAGGTGAGGTGAGCACAATCTAGGTGGTTACATGGCCAAACCATGCCAGCCGTGGTAAATCCCCCCCGAAGAAGAAAAAACAGTAGCACAACAGACTTAAAAAAGTATTTTCCCGTAACCACCAATACACACCACAAACCCAACACAAAAGCGCAAACTTAATAAGAATAATTAAAACTGGGAAACCCTGTAAAATACAGAGTTTCCCAGTTTTAATTATTTTTATTAAGTTTGTTATTCTGCCAGAAAAATTAGTTCTTTGTTGTTAGGTGGAATGATGTAGTAATCATATTAACCCCCCCCCCGCGCGTGTGAGGCTTGTTTCTATTGCTCCATCTCCCCCTGCTACATACACACACATAATGTTTAGAGCTTAATAGCAACAGTTTGTGTTTGTTGTGGTAATGGACTGCCGTCACACAGCATGTGCTTTTGTATTGGGTTTGTGGTGCATATAATGAGCTGTTTCCGGGTTCCAGGAAGCAGTAAAAAGTGACCAGCGTTGCTCATTTTTAAACAAATATATTTTTTAATGCATATTTGAAATAGAGGAGTGAGAGCAGGATGTCAGCGAAAAGAGAGAGAGACTGTAAAGCTAATGAAGAGAGCATCGGAGACAGTGATGGGGAACCAAGAGCTATAGCCAGATTGTACTGACACACTGGGAATGCAGACAGAGTGAGAGCAGAGAGTAAGCGTGAGGTGAGGTGGGCGCAGTCCAGGCGATTACTGGATAATACTTTTTTTAAGTCTGTTGTGCGTCTATTTTTTCTTCTTCAGTACGGCTCCAGTTTCTTGGGTGGGTTTGTGCTTAATTGTAAAGTGTGTGCTTTAGTGAGTGGGTGTGATGGCAGTTGGAGACCGCTGGCTAGCGAGCATTTCAATATGACAGTTTCTCCAGTTTGAATTTCACTGGTTGGATGAATTTTTGAGATGGGGCTGACTGGCACCTTTGCCATGGGTATATCGTAGGATTTACCATAGCAGAAAGGTGCCAGCCAGCCAATGACAGTACAATATTTTGTATTTATGTTTGTGTTCATGGTATAATAACCCTTAAAGAAAGATATGAACTTACTGTAAGTATATTAGCAAAATAAATTGTTATGGGGAAAGCACCTGGATCATTTTACCAAATTTTTTCAAAAATATGCCAATCCATTTGATACTAGAAAGTCAGGTGTTTCATATTTTCATATACAGTACCAAAGATAAAAAAAAGCTTTGGGGCAGAGGTCTTTACTCTGCCAGTTACCAATATTTTTAAATTCCATTATGAGTCAATTTGACTGCTTGGGAACGTCCATCCTTGGGTTTAAAAATAGCTTAAGGAAATTGTTGAATATGAATTAAGTATGTGAATGCTTTAGGTAGATCATATATTACTATTTTATGTTTCCCCCTGACTTCATTTTTATGTGTATTGTACTACTGTCTTTTTTTTTTACATATTTGTATACCTTGATTGTATTTTAATATTGTGATGTAATCTGTACTCTGCTGTTTGCACTCTGGTCGACCATGTAAATGGGTTGTTTGGCCCATTGACTAACCAGAATAAATAAACAAATCAAATCAAATCTATTATGTCATAAAAAGGTACATGCACATTGAAAACAATTGCAGACATGGTTAATATAGAGAATAATTCATGGGGTGGTGTGCATTATGAAAATTTAAAAAGCGCACCCAAGGTATTGGATACTAAATAAACCCTGAAAGCAAAGCTTAAGGGGTTTATAAAAGCATCACACACCAAGGGTTAGTCAGAGTATCTGCATCAGAGGAGGAGAAGGACCTGGGAGTGATGATCACTAGTGACCTGAAGCACTTCACACATTGCAAGAAAGTGGCAGCAAAAGCAAACAAGATGCTGGGATGCATATCAAGGGGTATCAGTAGTAGGAGAGAAGAGGTTATACTGTCTTTGTACAGGTCACTGGTAAGGCCGCATCTAGAGTATGAAGTTCAGGCAAAGGTCCAGAGGAGGGCTACAAAGATGATAGCAGGTCAGCAGGGTAAGGCATACGCGGAGAGGTTCAGGGCACTAAACATGTACTCCCTGGAAGACAGGAGAGAGAGAAAGGGGACATTACTGAGACCTTCAAGTACTTGAAAGGGATAAATAAGGTTAATAAGGAGAGTCTCCTTAAGCTGAGTGGTAACCATAACACAAGAGGGCACAGACTTAAGCTGGAGGGTGGGAGGTTTAGGAATGAGATCAGAAAGCACTTCTTCACATAGAGGGTGGTGGATACTTGGAATGCACTGCTGGAAGAGGTCATCCCATTGAAGACAGTGGGCAGCTTTAAGAGGGATAGGCATGGGGGAAGGTAAGGATCAAGGGGTAGGGAGGATGGGAGGAGTGGGGAGGGAGGGGAGGGACATTAGCTCAAGCTGTGGGCCCTGCAATACAAGCAGACTTGATAGACCAAATGGCCTTCTTCTGCTGGCTTCTTCATGTTCTTATTAAATTTGAGTAATACACCACCCAATGCCTTATTTTATATAACTTCTGGCCATCAGTTTTTTTTCTTGCTGTTTATAGCTGTGCTCTGTCTTCACCCCATGTCACTTGCTGACTTTCCCATACCATGATCTGTCATGAAGCACAAGTGCTGTGAATTAATTACAGCCAGGAAACTAATCAGAAAAATAAATATCTAAAGTTTTTTTTCCCATTTGAAATTAGCTGTGCTCACTTTCACAGTTTGTACTTCTTACATTTTCAGCTCTACCTCACCTCTACCACTTGTTCTCACCGTCAGGAAACAAATACTCTCGAGCTTGTCTGCCATCTCTGATGCAAATTCCCTTAAAGTTTGTGTACAGGGAGGCTTGTTTTTTTTTTTCAAGTTATTTGACTTATGCAAGGCAAAGAGAGGCTTTTTTAAGCGGAGACACTTCTCTCAGTATGACGGTCTGAAAAGCTGAAACTGCTCATTTAAGAGTGTCTCGTGCTTTAGCTTGAGAGAGAGTGAGTGTGTAAAAACCATAACCAGCCAGTTATTACAGAAAATAATGACTGACTTCTTCCATTAAAAAAAAATTGATAGCCAGTTATTGTATCATTTTTACACCCTCTTGGAATAGGCCGGGTGCTGGCATATTTTGTGTGGTGACACTAATCTTGTTCCAATGCCTTGTGGCATTTCAACACATGCTTATCTCACCAAATACGGTCTGATATTGGTTCTTGGAACCTTTGACCTTCTAACCCTTGAGTTCATTGTGTGATAGGTGACACTTTAGTGTTGATCACAGGACAAATAGTAGGATAGTGGGTGGCTTTCTTCAGGTATCAACTTCTTCTAGACAGTCGATAGCCATTTGTGTTCATGTGTAATACCAAAATGGCTCCAGTTTAGACAGAAATACAAGTAATAATGGTGCGTTAATAATTTTGTGTTCAAGATAAAACATGCCAATTTATTATAGCATTTATGTAGCCTTTCCAAATATTTTTATGGGAGTGTGAATGGAGTGTGAATAGCAGTCTGTTTTCAATTTGTGAATGGCCGACTATTTTCAATTCGTTATCAAGATCAGTAGGTAACTCTTATTTAATGATACAGTGCAACAAGCTGAGATTTTGTAATTGTATCTCAGTACTGGAGATAACAAGTGTAACCTGCCATAAAGCTGGCTTCTGTGGGTACAGTGTGGCAACACCAAAGAAGAACTATAGATTTTACTGACATATTTTATTGTTAGTAAGATGTGCTTTTGGTCCATTCGGTAACAAATGGGATCTACCTGTATATTCCAGTACAATATTGGAAAAAGAACTTGCTTTGCATCAACACTGGATCCAGATCATCCACTTGTCTCTGGCTTTTGGTTTGTCCATGAATTTCCCCTTGTAGTAAGGCTCTTCTGGGCTGCCAGAATCATAAAGGGACCACTTCTTTCAGTGCTTTGGTGTGGAGGCCTGTATGGGCCTCTTCCCCTCACATGTTGGTGTGGATAGAGATCAACCACAAGTGCTGGCATACAACTTAAATCCTGTAAAACTTAACTCTACTGTTGCCAGCTACTTCATCCTCTGATTCACTAGGGGGACAGTCACGTGCCCACAACAGTTTCCCACTATCTCCATAGGAAGAGTGTAATCACATGGATACTATATCCTGCCCTGCCAGCTCACAGTAATATTATGGATAAAAAAGATTTTGTCTATCTTTTTGGACAGATTTTAATTAGTAACAAGTTATGATTGTATTTACTTTTGCCTTAAATTAGGCTTAATAACTTTATTGCTTGAACCTTTGGTTCTAAATAGTCTCTGTTTTATTTTAGTTACATAAGATTTTGCTCCTCTCATATTTACATAAGATCTTGCTCTTCTCCCATTTTCTCCAAATATATATTTTATTAATATTGTCATTATTAACAACAATTTTAAATCATTCCAACTTGAAATTATTAGTTCAACAATACAAGAATTCTTATCACCCGATGATATAACCAAAATGACATGCTCTGGATTTAATACTTGAATATAGAGAAGTAGATTGCACTGTAAAGTTCTATTACGCATATGGAGTTTGGATCCATAAATACAAAATTCATTCTAGTCTCGTAATAGGTGTTAAAATGCCTATGATCTCACGCCAACCTGTGGCATTTACTTCTAACAGTGAATCCATCAAATTGATGTATTCTGATATTTTTTTCCAGGCACAAAGTTTCTCTAAACGTGAACAGCCTTTTATTTGTATTCAAAGTTTCCTAGATCTTGTCAGTTCCATTTCTGTAGAATTTGTCTTTTGGTGGCCATAGAAGGAAGAGCACAAATCTTTTTTTCTGATTTAGTAAGTCCATAGTTTTCTAAGTCATTTAATGTATAAAAACTGAATAGAAACTATTTGTGTATAATATTACAATTCCAAAACATATGTGTGGGGTCTCCTTGTTGTCCACACTGATGCCAGCATAGTTTACCCGAAAGAGGGACAAAGTGTGAAAAGGATATTGGTGTAATATAAGCTCCATCTAATATTTTATACGGTACACTTTTATTTTTAGCATTTACGTAAAGCTTATTTGCATATATTCTTATCTTCCACATTTTATTTTGTATCTGTTCCCCAGTTTCTTGTTCCCATTTAGTTTCAGTCAAGAATATTTTTTTCTGTAAACAAGTATTGTCAGGATCTAACAAATGCTTATATACCTGTGCAATAACACTGTTTTTGTTATTTAAATCATTTAGGTGTATATCTGATTTGCAATGTAATATACATTTTCCTATACTTGTTTTAGAACATTACATTTAGAATTTAAAGTAGAATACAAATACCAGTTATCTTCCAATTTCCCTAGCTTTGGAAAGTCCCTAAATGTCTTAATGGAAATAACGTCACCTTCTACAATCAAGTCTCACCAGTTTATTATATTGGAATTTATAACAGATTTCACCTAGGTTTTATTTTTATATTGTATCTCATTACACAGGCTTGACAAAATACTAGAGTGTAATATATAGTTCTTAGATTACATTTTTTGTTTCCAGATTTTGCATGCATGTGCTACAATTTTAATTATGGTATCAATAATATTTTTAAAAAGTAATTTGTGATTAGATATAATCTCCTGGATCATTATATTGGAGTTTTGATTATTTAAGATTTCCCATGCAAGTTAAATGTATTTATCTTGTTTGTCTAATTTATATCCACTTTTATCTGATCAATTGAAAGCAGTTTTTATTCTAATTGCCCAAAAATAAAGCTGTGGGTCTGGGCAGCCCATACCTCCATGACTTCTGGAAATTATTAACTTGCACCATGCTATTCTTGGGGAAGCACCCCGCCACAATAACTTCACAAATGTCCATTTGACCTGCAAAACCATTTTTCATCTTGATCTTCTCTCATTGACTTACAGGGAATGGGCAGGATTCACAAAAGGGATGCACCCAGCGCATCCAAGATGCTCCAGGGCATCCCCAAAATGTGCCCAAGGGTTATTCAGGCAGGGTGACTACGCACTGGTGCAACCCCAATGTATTGGCGCAACCCCAATGCACCGCAAACCACCCATAATGATATGCAGCATATCTGTAGGGGCTGTGGGGGGGGTGTGCCCATGCATACTGGGCACAGCCCCATTCACAGCCTAAACCTGTGGTGCAACTCCAGGGCAAGTCTGGGGTTGCGCCACAGAAAGATAAGTGTTGGATTTTCGACTTAAGTCTGGGGCCACCTACAGGCTGGCTGCCGCACTGCGGGCAGCAGCACGGGCGCCCAACCACCCTGACAGCCCAGTGAGCCCCCCCAAGCCCCATGCCCCCATACACTGCTGCCCCTGGCAGTGGTACTGGACGCATCCCCCCCAATCCGCCGTACAGGGCCGCACCTGGCGGCAGTAGTGATGGTGGTGATGACCCTCCCGAGCGCCCGTATGATGCGACTTGTGGCAGCACTGGAATGCAGGCTGAAGCCCTTCCAAGCCCCAAGCCTCTGGTACAGCCACCTCCCATGTCAGACGTGCAGACAGCCCCCTCATTTACACCCAACCCACCCCTCTCTCCCATCAAAGCAAGGACCCACTGTTGGCGGGCAGCACAACCCACCTGCATACCACCACAGCCGCCCACTGACTGAGCTGTCTGCAAATGACAGCTATCACACAGCCCGAAGCACTGCAGGCTGTGCGATAGCTGTCATTCATAGACAGCTCAGTCGGTGGGTGGCCGTGGTGGTATGCGAGTGGGTTGTGCCGCTAACCGACAGCAGGTCCTTGCTGGGGTCCCCAGACCTTTGTGGAGACTCTGAGGGTTGTGGGCTGGCGGGGGGGCAATAGGGCTCTGAGGACATAGTTGAGGTTGTGTAGAAGTAATGTGTAGCTGCTAATGCAGCTCATATGATTGCATCACCTTTGACCCCTTCAATAGCCCTCCATAATGTACATATTTGGTCATGCATGCATGCTCCCAGCCCACTTGCACGTCTCATCACATGTATGGATTGGGATGGGGAGCAGAGGGGGCCAGCTTCCCAGGCTGTGGATGTGTGAAGGTCATAGCATGTGTAGAGAGGGACCTCTGCTCCCCACAACTCAGCATAACCATCCCTCTGCAGGTGCTGAAGGGGTTGGGGCTTTAGTGAATCATGTCCTATGAGGCACTGTAATACATACACAAAGGTCCCTGGTGTGCTTACCACTGATATGCACAAGTAAGTTTGTCTCACACAGCATATTATACCCTGGAACCTGACAACAATCCTCCATGCAAACAACAATTAATATAAGCATTGTGTTGCAAATTTAACTCCTTGGTTAAAACGGTAGCACACAGTAATGCAATAATGTCAGTTAAAACGGGCAGGCAATAGTTTTCTGTACCAAGCTCCTAATGTGACATACTGTAAATGGGCATCCCAGGTGTTTTTAACTCCTGGGATGCAATGCACAGAACTGTCATTAACGGTTTAATGTCTCACATCTTTGTACACGTCTTTGGCAAACCAGGACTTTTGCATGTCACTCCTGCAGCTTCCCATTGAATGGGACTGATGTCTGCTGGGAAATTACTACAGAACAGCGATATACAGTAGGTCCCACTACTGCTCTGAAATTAGACAGCAGTAGGTGTTATTAAAGTATTATTTCAGTTGTGCCAATGAAGGTACTGAAGGCTGTGTGATAGCTGTCATTCATGAACAGCTCAGTATTGTGAACAGCATGTGGTATAATGGGTTAGGCTGAGCATGCCGACTATGAGACCCTTCTGGGGTGGGGGAGAGGGGTGGGTTGGGTGTACATGGGGGCTGTCTGCATGTCTGCCATGGGTGGCAGCTGTACCGGGGCTTGGGGCAGGGGGTTCAGCCTGCATTCCAGCGCCGCCGTAAGTGGCATCGAATGGGCACTTGGGGGGGTCATCACCACTACTACTGCCACCATGAGCGGCTCTGTATGGGGGATTTGGGGTGTATGGTGCTGCTACTGCCACCCTGTGTGGCACTCTACAGGGGCTTGGGGGAATCCGGCACATACAACGCCGCCTGGAGTGAGATGGCTTATGCTGGGGTCTGGCGGGGGTTGGGCAGTGGTTGCACTGGGCGCATTCTGCTGGGGATTCCCAGCCGGCGATATGCAAATGGGGCCATAATGACAAGCAAATGGCCCCATTGCACCATGCATGTCTAATGGCCTCATTTGCATGCCCCTGGCTGTGAATGGCGTTTTGGGGCACAGGGCATCCTGAGATGTCCTGCCCCAATGGACTCACTGCCTGTCATGGGGGATGCTCTGGGGCATCCTGGGCTGGGCACACCGGTGCTATTCACAGAAGGGATGTGCTGGGGGCATCTCCCTGTGCCTCCTCTGTGAATAGCCCATTTTTCACCCAGTGCATCTCCCCTGCGCCGGGGCAGTCGAGTTGCACTGGGCGCATCTCCTTTGTGAATCCTGCCCAATATTGTCAAGGCTATAGGCAGGATAATTTATTGGGGTTGTCTGTTACATATTAATTTTTTATGAATGTATATTCATGTCTATATCTGTACATGTATCTGCATCATGCTTCATTTTTTCTTGCTGTGAAGATGTACCTTTTCATTATAATTATTTATGTTTTTCCCTTTGATTGAAAGAAAGTATGTGAATTACAAGTTAAAAAATGCACAATTTGTGTACATTATGCAGTGCCAATTGTTTCACAGCAATAGTATTATTCTTTGAATGTTTAGGAGGCAGAAATAAAAATGTAACACTTACAAATCATTTGTTGTTTAATCATTTATATGGGTAAACATTTTGAAAAATAAATTTTAACAAAAACGATATACACACACACTTTAAACTTAAGCACACATGTTTTACAGAAAAGTAATTTGCTGTTTTTGAACTGAAGAAGCAAATTGCTTTATGTGACAAACACATATGGGCTTTCTTTTCCTGGTCCTGCCAGCTACTCGTTTTCTTCTGGTAAGTACCTACTAACTGTCTTATCCAGTGTTTAATCTGTGATTGTTTTTTGGGTTTTTTTTTTTTGAGCTTCAGAATAATTCTGTGTGTTTTGCTTGAGGGAAGGGGTGATGGCAGCATTGTGATGGCTATTAGTGCTAAGTAAAATTTAAATGTCACCAGTGGAATGTGTGCAGAATCGTCAATATCACTTCACTGTCATTTCATTGAAATTTAGTTTTAGACTTACCATCATATGAAATGTTTGACATAAATTCACATTTAATGGTTGCAATGGACAATACTTAAGGTGTATGCATAGCAAGATTCACATCTCTAACTCTAAGTTTGCCCATGTTAAAACCACAAAATATTTTACACATTTTCACAAAATTGTTCAAATAAGTAAGCTGCAGCATTCAACAGTTGTGCCATATTTAACCTGCTGCAAGCACACATTGAAGTGAGGTTCTGCGCTTGTAGTAGGACCATGGAAAACTCTACCCTTATTATCTGGGCGAGCATACCAATTTACACACCACTAGACTAAAGAACAGCTAAGTTATAACCAGGTGAAAAAATACTGGTGAACTATTATTAAAGTCTGAATTTTTTTTTTTTTTTTACAGATTTCATGGAATGTGTAAACATTCCACAGAATCTATTAATTTGCCCCAGCTGTAGTGGTCATATTCATGATAGCTGTAAATACATACAGTACAGTTGCATCTGTGAGTGGTCAAAGGACCCACAAAGAATTTAGTTTAAAATGTCTCTGTTTAGAGTCAAAGATTATGGCTGAACTTGTACTGGAGCTCTCCTGGCATTCTAGGAGCCAGCCTCAGAATATTTCTTCAGTTCACTACTTTGTTGATCTTGCTTAGGGAGGACACAGAAAGATAACGGAGTTCAATCATGTTCAGAACTAGCTGATACTTCCTAGTTGATAGGGCTTACTGGTACAAGGCTGCATACTTTAACCACTTGTCACTGAAACGTGGTACACTATATACAGAAAGAGAGACGCTAGCCCGAATGTGGGAGACATCATCAAACATGATGATACAAGCTCAGGACACTCTGTCTTTATTTGTGCAATGCTTAGTTTTGATTTAGTGTTACAGAGTTTATGGATGTCTGCATTAAAATCAGAGTGTTCACTGCTGGACTGCCCATGTGGGCAGTACCTTCTCCCAGTGGGATGGAGGAAATCTGAATTGCAAAATGAGGTATGTCCCTTGTAATGTGAAACAATTGGGAGCTATGTGGGGTTGTGACAGCAAACATATTCCCAAAGAACTTACTGTATATCACAATAAAAATACTTAATAAATAACAATAAATCAAAACTACTGTGTGTGTGACTTGTAGTTTTTTAAGAGCAACTGAGCTGCTGTAGCTCAATAATTTATTTTATCCACAATGTTTCTGAAAAGCTTCAAATAATGTTGGAATTCTGATTCTTTGTTTAATTTTAAAAGGTTTGTAATATGCGTCTGAATTAATCTAAAGCATCTGTTTGTATTGGTGTCACCTTGAAATGCTATATACAAAATAGATTTATTTGACTAGAACAGTAATAAAATCTAAATGGATTAGTGTTATTTATTAAGGAAAGTGCTTACCTCCACTTCTTGAATTAAATGATCTATTTTTTTACTGGTATAAAATGGGGAGGGTTCCACGTGTGCCATCTGCCACTCCACTCCTCTGCATGTACAGAACAATTTATCATGTTTCTTCATGATTTTGCAAAAACCCGTACAATTTAAATTCTGTAATAAAATTGCAGTGAGTGAGTTATGATGATTATTTATAGAAATACACTGCTTAACTGAATTTGAAATGTTTAAACAAACTTTAATTTCAGAAAACTGTGTACTGCTGTTACACTAAATACCAGGATGAATATAAACACACATTAAGCCCCTTCTATCACAATGATTAACTAAGTCACCTGCAAAGTCTGATCTAAATTAGACTGCTATCAGTCCTGCCTGCCCACTGTAGGGTCCTGGAGAAAAGTGTCTACTCACAGCTAATTGATTATCTTGACCAACATAAGCCTCCCTCACATGCAGTCCAGCTTCATGTAGTGTCATTGCGTAACATCTTCCCTGCACAAGGTCACCAGTGACCTACATATTACATTGGACACGAGTCATATTCATGGAGCCATTTTTATTGGTCCAAGGCCTTCATCCTGGTGGCCCACAGATTATTCTCACTCAGACCCTTCCATATTGTTTTCAGTTACTCAGCCATCAAATAGTTTGAATGCTGTCTTATTGTTTACACCCTACTGGGATTCCTGAATAGCACAAACTCTGACCTGGCACCCGTTAACTTAGGGGCACATCAGGCTTCCATACTTAGTTCTCAGTTGTTCTCCATCTTCATCACTGACCGTCGTAGAGATATCCTGTATCTATGCCTAGATGGAACCTTTGTTAGTCAAAATAAGCATATTTTAAACTTATACCAAAATTGTGTTACAGTATGTTGTATACATATATGTATAGCTAGAGTTATAAAAGTTTTTTTGTTTAATTCTGTTTGTGTAGTATTGTAAAGGCAGAAATGTCACACAATAAACTTAATACTACTACATCTTCATCAGTGACCTCCTGAGTCATACTGAGAGCTATCATTTACATATGTATGCTGATAAGATCAGTATGTACTGTGTGCCCAGGCTGTGCGTGAGGTTAATGTAGTCTTCCAAAAGGACATTGACATGAACATCTGTTGGTTTGACAATCATCCACAGATCCCCAACACTCATAAAGTCAAGGCAATAATATCTGGGTCCTGAACCTGCTAAATGTTCTGTCATTCCTCTTACATTCAGAACTATAGATAGTGATACAATCAAGAAAACCAATACTTTCAAATATTTAGGGGTGTGGCTATATTTCTTATGTACGGAAGTCACAATGACTAAATGCTTGCCAATAGGGGCCCCATGCTCAGTTTCCTCTTCTGCTCTAAATGCTGCTTAATTGTGCATGTGAGGAAGCAGGAGGTTTCTCATTTCCTTTTCCCTGTTATTGACTATAGCGACTTCATATAGTCATCAGTGAACAAATTTTTAGTACTTTTAGTAAATTTTTGTCCTCCACCTGTCACTGTCTGTTCTATGAGTAGTTCAGCTGCATAAGCCCTTCTGAGAAATGTGACGACATCTCATTTTCTCTGGTGTTTAACTGCTCACAAGGGAGGATACCTGATTACTTGCTTGGCCTACCTTATGCTCACATACCATGCACATTCATTCTGTTCATTCACCACTTTCAACTTTAAAATCCCTAGGGTGAAGAGAGATTTGGGAGGCATGCCTATGACTTTTCCACCCCAGACCCAGTAAGCTCTAAATATACATCCTGTCCTCCTCAATTATGCTGTCTACCCACAAACTTTCAGGGCTATCCCCTCTTCCTACCTTGGGTCACCATGCAGCCCATGCAGCTGCTTGTCCTACAATGCTGAGCGCAACAGATGTGCATGGGCTACTCGTAAGGCTAAAGCGCAGTACTACAGATCCACACTAGCCTCCTCCTGGGGGTCTACCTGGAACTTCTGGGAAACATATAGGAGCTAAACGGGAAATCTCACTCCCCACCCCCGTCTCGACTCAACTTTAATGGTACCGCTATCACTGACCCCGCTAATATTGCAGACTGCCTTAACACCGCTTTCTCAGATCTCAGCGCAGTTCTCCCTAGTAACTTCTTCGACCCTACCTCCCCACCAGCCACAGCCCCTCCCTCACCTACCTTTCTACCTGAGGACCATCTCACCACATAACTCTTGGCACTATCTAACAAAAGCCCTCAGTGTTACCAGCCCTTCCTCTGACCCCCTGGATACTAGAATCCTATGGCAGGTCCTTGATGTAGTACTTAGCCCCCTGACTGATTTACTCAACCGCTCCCTCTGCCTGGGCCAGTTCCCCTTAGCTTGGAAAAAGACTGTGATCACCCCATCTTCAAAAGTGGTGACACCTCCTCCCCTGGCAACTATTGGCCAATCTCTATTCTTCCTCCTCTCTCTAAAGCCCTGGAAAAAATAGTGGCAGACCAATTGTCTGAATATCTTGCCTCCCACAATCTACTATGCAGAGAGAAGCATGGCTTCTGTCCAGGTCATAGTACGACCACTGCTCTAATGGAGTTCTCAAACTTCCTTCATGAAAACCCTTGACAAAGGCCACCTTGCAGGGGCTGTCTACATCGACCTCTCCAAGGCCTTTGACACGGTCTGTCACCCACTCCTACTGGACACTCTGCTTCAACTAGGCTTTTCCCAAGGCCCGCTGGACCGGTTCTCTAGCTATCTCTCTTCAAGGTCCCAGTGTGTCAAAATAAACAACACCCTCTCCTGCACCCACCCTGTTTTCTCCGGAGTCCAGCAGGGCTCCAACTTGGGCCCTCTTCTTTTTAGTCTCTATGTAAATGCCCTACCCAACTCCTGCTCCAGCAAGGTCCTACTATATGCAGATGATGTGGTTCTCCTCTCTTCCCACCCTGAAACCCCCTCTCTTCAGGCCTCCCTCCAGCACTCTTTCAGTCAAATTGAAAACTAGTTCAATGACCGCAGGCTGGTCATTAACATTAAAAAAACAAAAGCCATGTTGTTTGCTCATCAACAAAATAAGACAAAAAACTCGCCCCTCCATATACTATCCAGCTCACTCCACCCACTAGAACAAGTTAGCAGCTACAAATACTTGGGCATTACCTTCAATTCTGCCCCCTACTTTCACTCGCATATCAGCCTGCTCACCTCAGCAACTAACATGCGCATAGGCCTTCTCTACTGTCATAACGACTGCCTTCCAATGGATGCCCTCAGATTGGCTGTCTCTTCCTCTGTCCTGTCTCTTGTAGACTACGGACTTCCTGTCTACACCACTGCTGATGCTACCATCCTCAGGAGAATCTAACTGTCCCTAAATAAGGCCTGTAGACTCCTCACTGGTGCAGACAAATGGACTCATGCATGCACTCTATATTCGCTGGCCAACATACTCAATCTAGAAGAGAGGTTACAATATCAGACCCGCCTTCTGGCTAAAAAAATACTTCTAGGTCTCTCCACACCAGGGGTGTCCACCTCCCTCCACCCTGCTTCCCCCTCTGCCTCTACTCATGGCTCCACTAAGGCCACTGTCTCAGAGTCCCGAGGGTGCGGATGTCACTCACCCAGAGATTGTTTTGTTACAGGGCACCACACTGGTCCAATGCCCTCCCCTCCTCGGTCTCCTCACTCACTAAAATAGGTCCTTTTAAGGCAGCTCTCAAGAGCCTGATTTTCTCCACCCACAGCTGCGAATACACTCCATAAGTGGGATCCTAGCCCATAGGTGCACCTGCTCCCTTTCCGGGCCCTTTTCTAGACTCATGACGACAATCGCCTTATCTCAGGCTGCACTTCTAAATTACTGTATTTGCCTTTGGAGACTAACTATCGCACTGTATAGACCTCTGTACTGCTATTGTAAACTGCAATTCTTGTCTGAGCACTGGATGGCTCGGTACTCAATCTTGTTTGTTCTGACACCTGCAAATATATGACTACTGTTTGCTATTCGCTGTTTAGTATATAACAAAACTTCTGTAACCTCCTGTTATCATTTTGCACCTGTGCTGCTGTCTATATGTTGAATCTATTGAAACTGATGTGGAGCCTTTGGAAACGAGTCCTTGACTCAAAGGGTTGTAATTCCGATATGTATAATAAATAAATAAAAATAATGTATTTTGTAATCTCTACATTAAGGCCTTGAATATGATTCATGCTGGGATTTTCTAGCATTTTATTACTCATACTTGTCTACTCTGTTTAGCCTGCTGAAATTGCCTCTGTACACATTTAACTTTGGATGCACATTATTTATTTTATTTATAATTATTGACCAGGAAAGGTACACTGAGCTGGACCACTCATCATGTTCATGTGTCCTGAGGGCTGAGTCATGTGAACTTGTTTTATTGTCATGGGGAAATTTGGGCAGGACACTGGGAAAAATTCCTGCTCTTGTCATAACAGCCACAGGATCTTTAACTTCCAAATGGAGAGCCACCAGAGATGGACAGAAGGGGCCTCAGTTTAATATCTTATCTGAAGTTGGCACCCCAAAAGTGTAACACCTCTCTAGTCCTGCACTACAGTGTCAGTATTGTGTATTAGCCCAAGTTCCTGGTGTGAGACTAGAACCCAAGACCTTCCAACTCTTACAGCTCTACAGGCAAGTATGCAATCTGCTAATCTTCTGACACTTGTATATTCTTTGATATGGTTATTTATTATATTGCATACACTTGGTCTCAACAGAGCTAAGCCCTCTAATAAAAGCAATAAAAAAAAAAATAGAAGCTGATCTGATGCTTACTGTTCTCCATGTGACCACCATGAAAATTAGTTGCTGCATCTCATGGTGATAACTTGGTTGTTGAAAACTTCAAATAAATTGCCCTTTGTTTATCCTAAAGTCCTGACCTAACACTTTAATATCTGATGTCAAAGACATCACAAGCTACGGTATGTTAGCCAGTGGATGTACAGAAATGTGCCACAAGAGTAAACAATTCCCACAGCAGCAGCAGCAGCAACAAAACAAACCTACACGGTCATTTAGCAACCCTGCTGCAGAACCTTGGACTGAATCAGTGCAGAGAGCCAGGGCCCTGCTATTCATTATAACATGGGTAAGAGAAACCAAGACCCATGGCTGGTCAGATGTGATCACATGACAGTGCATTATTCCAGCACAACAGATCAGGTCAAAAGTATCTAATGCTGTAGATCTCATTATTTACTTTTTAAAACAGAATCTGTGTAACCATTTTATAATTGCAATAAAGCACTACAGAGTGTGAGCAATGGTGAAATATTGGCACTTCTCAGATGCGTAAGGCACTCACTATTGCCTCATGCCTCATTTTTTGAGGCATGCCATTATCACACAATAACATACAATGTCATGCCTTATTGCTTAATTGCAGTTCTGAAAATAATCATGGCATCGGTAGATGTAAAGTTAAAAGACTAAAACAGTACTCAATTTTGGCAAAAATGAGTGAAGAGGTATTGATGGTCACAAAGCAGGAAAGGGACCTGGTAGTAATTGTATCTGATGACCACAAGGTGGTGAGAAAGTGCAACAAGGCAGTTAGTAGGACCAATGGGATGCTGGAGTGCATAAGGAGGGGTATCATCAGCAGAAAGAGGGAGGTAGTGTTGCCATTGTATAGATTGCTGGTGAAACCCCACCTGGAGTACTGTGTCCAGTTCTGGAGACCACACCTCAGGAAGGACAAAGAATGGAGGCTGTCCAGAGTAGTGCAACTAAACTGGTGCAAGGACTGCATCAAAAAGCCTTAGAAGGAAAGACTGAAGGGCCTCATTATGTACACACTGGAAGAGAGGAGGGAGAGGGGATGATGCAATAGAGACCTCTAAATACCTCACAGAGGTGAATAAGGTACCAGAGGTTAGTATTTTTCAGAGGAAAAGATGAACAAGAACAAGGGAACATGCAATGACACTGGAAGGGGGTACATTTAACAGAGATGTGAGGAAGTACTTATTCACTGAAAGAGTGGTTGATGCCTGGAACTGTACTGCAGAAGAGGTGGTGGTATCTGTATGAACTGTCTATGAGAACTATGTAATACATGTGGATTTTATCACTATAAACAAAAACCCGTCTAACTCTGAGGCAATGGAATACCCTTGTAAGGTATCAGGGGAATAGTGCACCAAAAACAGATTGCTGCAAACAGATGACAAATATGAAGCAGAAAACACTATAGCCATGCACTGGAAAAAACTGCACCTACAGATTGCCGCACAAAGATTTATTCAGGCACACAGGTAAGCCAGTGGTCTGGGCGTGCCTGACAGAATGCCCCAATGTTTTGCACTCACTGTGTTTCAACAGGGACCCTCCTGTTGAAGCCCAGTGGGTGCAAAACACTGGGGCGTTCTTTCAGGCACCCCCAGACCTCTCTGCCTTACCTGTGTACCTGAATACATTTTTGTACAGCAATCTGCAGTCGCAGGTATTTTTAACAAGTGTGCTGCTGCTGGGTCTGCAGCTATGGAAAGTCCTTGTCACTGTCAGTAGGGTTGCTGGGTCAGTTGGGATTTTAGAAGTGTTACGTGCAGCAATTTGTATTGTGCCAGTTCTTTAGCTGACTTTGGTGAGCTCAGTTTTTCTGTCCCTGTTCAGTTTCATGGGTTATAAAACATTAGCTATAATTGGACTGGTGGTAGTAAATACATTGCAGGTACAATAGCTTAGCCATGGCTTTCTTTGTAACACAAAATCCTACCTGGTAATTCTGAATCAGAATCAAACAGAGGTAGAGTTCACTGAAGGCCAGTTTCAGGTCACATATGGCTTTTTGAGATACTCTGTGTCGATTAGATCTATAGAATATGCCTCTCTTTTGGCCTGGTAACAAACCCATGTCTTCCTTCTGAGCATCCAGTATCACCTCAAGCTCATTTTTCAGTGTTGCTAATCGCCTCTGAGCTTCAGCAAGCTTTTCTTTAAAAAAGAAAGAAAATAGACTTAGTACTATATAGATATATATCATTTGGATGTTGTTGCCTGAGCAATAATATGTACTCCAAGCACACAAATTTATAGTGAGCTGGGGTAATTATGTTTTCTTTCCTAATTCAGTAAAGTGAACACACACAATCCCTCCGAGATCTCTTAGGACTTAAACTGAATCCACTGTGAATTATAGTGTAGTGTCTAAAGATATATCAAAGGGCCATGTGCTAAATCAGTTAGCACATATGCATTCAGGTTAAACACTGGCTATAGAAGAAGATGGGGAACCATCACTGTTACTACCAATATCTGCAACCTCTTATGTTATATGATAATATTTATACAATGACTGAGTGAAAAAAAATAACCATTAATGCATGTGTTCCTACTGACAATGCCCCTGGAGTTGACGAAGTTATTTATTTTCACTTCACAAACATAGAAGCAGAATCTGACAGCAGATAAGGACCACTTGGCTCACCTAGTCTGCCCATGTTCCCTACCTGTTGTCACACCATAGCACCTACGTGATCTCCGGCTTTACCCCCTTTCCTTGCTTCTAAGGTTCCCTTATACCTATCCCATGCCTTCTTAAATCCCATTACATTTTTTGCTCCCGCCACCTCCTCAGGGAGGCTGTTTCAGGCACCACCACCCTTTCTGTGAAGAAGTGCTTCCTTACATTTCCCCGAATTCTACCTCCTCCAGCTTTGTCGCATGACCCCTAGTTCTTGTGCATCCTTTTCTCTGAAAAAAGCTTCCCTCCTGAACCTTATTTATACGCTTAAGGTATTTAAAGGTCTCTATCATATCCCCCCTCTCCCTCCTTTCCTCCAGTCTGTACATATTGAGGTCTTTCAGTCTCTCCTCAAGGCTTTTGTTGCAGATTCCACACCATTTTAGTTGCCCTCTTCTGGACTGCCTCAGCTCTGTCCATAAGGACTCCAGAACTGGACACAGTACTCTAAGTGGGGTCTCACCAGAGATTGATATACAGTTATCACCACCTCCCTCCTTCTGCTGGTGATACTCCTTCCTATGCACCCTAGCATCCCACTGGCTTTCCCCACTGCCTTGTCACACTGTTTGGCCACCTTTAGATCATCAGATATGATAACACCCAAGTTTCTTTCCTGTTTGGTGGTCACCAGTACTACTCCCCCCCCCCCCCATTTTGTACTCTGACCCTGGTTTCTAAGTCCCAAGTGCATGATTTTGCATTTTTTTGCATTGAAACTTAGCTGCCACTTTCTAGACCTCTCATCTAGCTTAGCTACATCTCTATTCATTTTTTCCACACACTCCCCCCGGAGTGTTCACTCTATTGCAGATTTTTGTGTCATCTGAAAAAAGACATACCTTCCCTTCTAGTCCCTCTACAATGTTGCTTATGAAGATATTAAAGAGGACTGGTCCCAGTACCGATCCTTGCAGCACCCCACTAGTCACCATCCCTTCCTCAATGTGAACTCTGTTTACCACTACCCTCTGTCACCTATCCTCCAACCAATTTCTTATCCAGTTTACCACTTTTAGTCCCACTCCTTGGCTGCCCAGCTTGTTTATGAGTCTCCTGTTTGGAACAGTATTGAAGGCCTTACTGAAATCTAGGTAGGCCACATCCACTGCTCCACCCTGACCTACTTCCCTGGTTACCCAAAAGAAATCTATTAGATTAGTGCAACATGACCTCCCCCTAGTGAATCCATGCTGCTTCAGATACTTGTAAGCCACTGGATTCAATATATTCCACAATCTTTTCTTTCAGTAGCAATTCCATTAATTTCCCCACCACTGAAGTCAGGGTGACTGGCCTGTAATTGCCAGCCTCCTCCTTGTTCCCACTTTTATGAAGTGGTACTACATCTGCCCTCCTCCAGTCCTCTGGGACCATTCCCTTTTCCAGTGAGTGGTTGAATGGGATGGTCAGAGGTGCAGTCAGCACCTCTCAAAGCTTCCTTAAAAACCTTGGATCTATCCCGCCTGGTCCCATTGCCTTATCTATCTTAAGATTTGCAAGTTCTTTCAGGACTCTCTCCTCTGTAAATAGACTAGTGTCACCACCCCTTCCTTTGATGCCCTTGACACAGATCTGTTGTCCCTCACCCTCCCTTTTTTTTTGTGAAAACTGGACAAAATTAATTGTTCAGGATGTCTAATTTTTCCTTGTCCCCTTCCACACAATCCCCTCTTTCCCTCCTTAGCCTTATGATCCCTTCCCTGGTCTTTCTCCTATCGCTAACATACCTGAAAGAATGTCTTGTCCCCTTTCTTTACTGCCAGTGCTGTATTATCAGTGGATAACTCCACTCCAGAAACACTGTCAGATTCCAGAAAACCTGCCAGAATTCCTAATTGATTTAAGTCAGTACCAGGACTTACTTGGAAAACCTAGAATGCTTTCTTCATTTGAATGTACATGGCAACAGTGGCCTGATCAATTGGGAAGCACAAAAGTCCGGAATTAGACTTGCAAAAAATGTTTTTTTTCAATATAGTGCTAGGATTTGAGCAGTAGGATCTACATTTCTAGAGAAGTGCTGCCACTATATAAATGACATATGCCATGGGCTGGTTAAACATATCATATGTATTTTTATCTGTGGAATTTGACCTGGTTCTGCCACTCATGAGGTCAATAAAGGTTAAATGTGCAGATAAAAAATAAATGTGATATTTTGTGCCAGCCCATGGTATATCCCATATTTACAGAACCCATTTGTGAGTCTAGAGAGAAGTGTATTATTTTTGCTTGTGACATTACCAGAATGAAGATAAACATTTTATTTTTATAGTGGCTAGGCTATTGGTAAATTTGACTTTACATAGGTCACAAAGGAATACTTAACAACTGAAAGAGCCGTATGCAAACTACCTGATGTCATCATAATGGTCTGCGCTGCACTTAAAACAGAGCAATGAAATTCGAGAGAAACAGTTAAATAGTCATAAAAAGAATGACTTGAAAATCTTTACAATATAAAATACACTATATAAATTGGATACACAATGGCCTCACTCAGAATATGCCATTTGTCATCACTCATGAGGAGGCAGGTCCAGTCGAGTTAAGGTAGTGGGTATCTCCGCTCTGACAGTGCATAGGGCAAAGTTCCTGGTGTATGAGCTGGAGAAGGACTGTGGAGGATCACCAGATGTCCTGGTGCATCTGGGGACAAATGATATCGAGGGGAATAGTGTACTGGAAATCAAAGCAAGGTTCCAAGAACTGGCTAGAGTTTGTCAGGACAATGGATGCACAGTTTCCTTCTCAGAAATATTGCCAGTGCCAAGGACCACTGTGGAGAACAAAATGAAGATCGGGGAGGTTAATGACTGGCTCAGGCAGTGGGGGGATGAACGGGGGACTGGGGGGGAGTTTGGGATGATAAGGGATTGTACACCTAGGACTGGCTTCACCTAAATCCGGTAGGGAAGGAAGTTCTAAAACAGGGGATGGTGGATTTCATTCAGGCTAGACGGGGTTTAAACTTGTGAAGGAGGGAGGGGAAAATGGTGGGGCTGATATGATCACACTTCTCACTTTTCAGCCTCTGGGGGTCAGACGTTGCCTAGGGAGGAAGGTTCCGTGAGGGAGAACAGAGGGCAAGCGTATAAAAGGTCTAGGGTGGGCATGCTAAAGGGGGGTAGGGACAAGTGGTGGGGGGTGGTATTAACAAATGCCAGGAGCCTGGGGAACAAGATGCTGGAGTTCTAGGTCATGCTGGCTGAGGGAGGGGTGGATGTAGCAGCAGTCACTGAAACTTGAGCCACCCATGGCCACGACTGGGAACTTAATCTGAATGGGTACACAATGCTTAGGAGGGATAGAAAGGTGGGCAGAGGGGGAGGAGTAGCTATGTTTATCAGGGATAACATAGCAATTATTAGGGCAGAGGAAGCAGAGGGCAATGTGGAGGCCTTATGGGTCACCTTGTGAACCCCTGCAGGAGGGAAGATCAAGGTGGGGGTAATATATAGGCCCCCAGGGCTGGTGGAGGATCTGGAGGATTGTCTTCTGACTAACATAAAGGGCCAGTGTGGGCCGGAAGGGGAAGGAGTGGTGTTGATGGGGGATCTTAATATGCCAGTTACTGATTAGGGAACTATGATGTCCACGGTGACCAAGGAGTAGAGGCTGCTGGATGGTTTCCAGGATGTGTTCTTCACTCAGCAGGTGTTGGAGCCAACAAGGGAGGGTCATATCCTGGATGTGGTTCTTGTGGATGGGGATCTAGTATGGGATCTGGTGGTGGAGGATCTACTTGCTGGGAGTGACCATGACATGGTCTGGATTCAGCTAAATTTGTTGGGGGAAGGATAATGACTGTGGATTTTAGGGGGGAAGACTTTAGGGGCTGGAGAGAAATTCTCAAGGGGCATTTGAGGGAGATAAAACCAAGGATGGATGTAGAAGGTAGGTGGGAGATCATAAAACGGGGACTACTGGAGGCCATCAGGTTCTGTACAAGAGTGAAGCGCAAGGGGGCGAGGTCTTGTAAACCATGCTGGTGGTCCAAGGAGGTTCAGGAGGCAGTAAGGGAGAAGAGGGCTGCCTACAGCAGATACAAAAAAATGAGGGAGGGGAGAGGGATAGGGAAAACTACCATCTTGCAGCCAGGCAAGTCACCAGGATGGTGAGGGGGGCAAAGGCCAGGAAAGAGCAGAGGCTTGCCCAGGGGATACAGGGTGGGGAAAAGGGGTTCTTTAGGTATATTGGGGAGCAGAGGAAGGTCAAGGGCCAGCTTGGCAGATTGAGGACAGATGGGGCATGGGTGGAAAGTGCTAGGGAACAGGTGAAGATATTAAATGATTACTTTGCCTCGGTGTTCACTAAGAAGGAGGCTGGGAGACTTACAAAGCAGGAGCTGAAGGACTTAAAAGAGGCAGCAGGCAGGATTTCTGGAGCACCTGCTGATGAACAAGATGTTGGGAGGGATATCTCGGGGTATTATGTCAGGATGGATTTGCTGTAAGGGGGGGGCCGATATTGCTATCCCCTTCAGCCGGGTGTGGGAAGCCCTTAAGTCCCTAAAGAAGGACAGATCTCTGGGGCCGGATGGCATACATTCCAGAGTTCTGTGGGAGTTGGCGGATGTTCTGGCTACACCTCTAGCGGATCTCTTTAACCTGTCACTAGAGATTGGGAGGGTGCCTAAGGATTGGAGGCTGGCATATGTTGTGCCCATCTACAATGGGGGATCAAGGGAGGTGCTGGGAAACTATAGACCCATCAGTTTGACATCGGTGGTGGGAAAGATGATGGAGAGCATACTTAAGGAAAGATTTGGGGGTTCTTGGAGGAGAGGGGATACCTGGATAGTCATCAGCATGAGTTTGTGCCAGGTAAAGCGTGTCAAACTAACCTTGTATAGTTCTATAAATGGGTGACAACAGAACTCGACAGGAGGAAACCAGTGAATGTACTGTTCCTGGACTTCAGCAAGGTGTGGACTCAGTCCCTCACAATGGCCTACTGGAGAAGCTAAGGGGGATGGGGGTAGGCCCATTTATGGTCAGATGGATTGGAAGCTGGCTTGCTGGGTGCACTCAGAGGGTAGTGGTTAGTGGGGAGGTCTTGTCTCCCAGGGGGTTCATTAGCGGGGTCCGACAGGCCTCAGTTCTGGGGCCGCTCCTGTTTAATGCCTACATCTCCGATATCAGGGAAGATATCGTGTGTGAAATGAGTCTCTTTGCAGATGACTCTAAACTAGGTGCAGTGGTAGAGGGGGAGGAGGGGAGGTTGGCCCTGCAAGGGGACCTGAATACTCTGGATAGGTGGCCCTGCACCTTGGGTGGGGTAACCCCAGACATGGGTACAACCAGGGAGGGGATGAGTTGCAGGCCATGGCAGGGGAGGAAGACCTGGGAGTCAAGGTGGATGTCAACATGAATAATTCAGAGCAGTGTAGGAGAGCTGCAGTCAAGGAAAACAGGATGCGGGGATGCATCGCAAGGGGGATTACCTCAAGGAGCAGGGAAGTTATTCTGCTGCTGTACAATGGCCTAGTTAGACCACACCTTGAGTACTGTGTGCAGTACTGAAGGCTGCATTTAAGGAGGGACATCCAGCTCCTGGGAAGGGTTCAGAGGAGAGCAACCAAAATGATCCGAGGCCTGGGGGAGATGATGTTTGAGGAGAGACTAGAGGAGCTCAGCCTGTTATCGCTGGAGGAGAGCAGGGACCGGGGGGACATGACTGAGGTCTTCAAGTACCTCAAGGGAATCAATAGGGTAAATCGAGATGGGATCTTTAGGCTGAAGGAGGGTGGAATCACCAGAGGACACAGTTGGAAGCTCGAGGGTAGAAGGTAGAAGGATAAGGGGGGAAGGAGGAGGAGGTATTTCACTGAGAGAGAGTGGTTGAACCGTGGAATGCACTGCCCGGGGAGCTGGTACTGGCTTCTATGGTGGAAGGGTTCAAGAGAGGGTGGGACAGGTATAGACAAGGGATGAAATGGAGGTTGGCTTGCCCTGGGGGCTGGGATTGAGGGAGGGAGTAACAGGGAAAGGAGACAGGGGCATGGCTTTGGTACCCACTCAGGGTTCTGAAGCACATGCAGACTTGATAGACCACAAGGCCTACTCTGCTGGCATCTAGTATATTAGGTTTTTCATAACTTTTTTCTTTCTTTTTTCCCCTAAGATTTATTCACCCGAGCCAGATTGGGTGGCCGTTAGCCATGTTCCTGTACACCTGTGCTCACTCCCACACCTCCCTTGAGACCAGGGAGATAGTTGCCCCTGCAGAGTCCTCCTTATGACGGGGCTGGAGGGAAGGGCCATCCTTCTCTCCTAGGAGCACAAAATCCAGAAATGCTCACCGGTCCAAGTGGAAGGAATGGGTCCAGGTGCGGCTTCACTGAACCCATTCTGCTCAGTTTTTATACCTCCTCTTCATCCCTGCTAGTCCCAGAGCCAGTGGTGAACTCAGAAGGCACATGTGCATGGAGGCGTGCATGTGTTCCGGAACTGTGGCTCCTACCACCCTCCTTTGACCTATCTCTTCCTCCTGTGTGTTGGCACTAGCACCAAGTCTCCACCTGGAGGCAGCCCCGAGCCGGAGGCCCATCACCCGATCGGTGAGAAGAGAACTGCTGAACAGTTGCTCAATCCTCCCTCCCTCCTCCCTCCCTCTCTCTGCCCTCTGCCCACTGACCCCCGGCAACCCAAGCTGTTTCCAAACTCAGATTGCTGGTGTGGTAAGAGATAAGGCACATTGCAGTGCCTCGTCCCTCTACTCCACCAGACAGGCTGACTTTCATAACTTTTGAGTATTTTCCCCACTTGTGAGCTGTGGTACTGCCTTATTATACATGAAGATAGTCTGAAGGTCATTATGTATGCTATCCCCTATATACTGCAGAATTCTGCTGTGGTAGGGTATAGTACTACTGTGGATGCTAAGCTGAATCTTTTCCAACAAAATAAGTAAGTAGAGAAGTAAAAGTGGTGCTTTTATTTCAGTCATGCCTTTTACACAGAGTGCTGTACTGCATTTACATGTATTATTCCAAGAAGTTGTGGAGGTAATATAATCTGGGAACTGTTTTGGTCAATAGCATACCATGCTGTAAACAGTGTAGGGTATCATATTAGAATTCTAACAGTGGTGTGCACAAATTAAACTAACCGGGCCATAATCTTAGTCATAAGGGGCTGTTGTAAATGGATTGTGCTGCTGAGCTTGTGGTTGTCCTTGGCATGCAACTCCCAGAGCTCTGCTCAAAGGAGCTGTGGACTCCATCCATGCCAGTGTACATCAAAGTGGCTGGTGTACAGAAAGGAGCAGGGTCACCATGCAAACGGCAAACAGTGCCAGTTACATAAGCATGGCTATCCTGTCTCATTGGGCACATAGTTCTATGATGCCTCCTGCCCTAAGAACTGTTTAGGACAGGTGGTAGGGATGTCAGAGCTCTATATCCTGTGTACAGGCACATTGGGGGACTGACACTGGTAAGGAACCTGAATCACGAAGAGACGGGTGTGAACAGGGATCAGTAAGAGGGACTCTACTGGACTATCAAGGATATTTGGATGCTGTGGTGCAGGTTGGGGGCTCACTGGACTACCAGCAACAATGCTGTGGGACAGAAGGTGTGAATTGATGTCTGGGCCACAAGTGGCCCTAAGATATGGTTCAGGGGGTGAAGGATGAGAGTTCATGTAGAGCTAGTACACACACATAAATGTACATGACACTGTACTGTGCATGTATGAGTACAGTACGTGGTGATATTTGGCTTTGTTACTATGTGTAAATGATGTTTATGAACAGTAACATCTGGGGGACCTAATTTAAATATTAATATTGTGGACTTGATTACAACTGCTTGAAACGTTACTGAGGCATTCACGTAAACCACTGCTGATTCTGTGTATCCCCCTCTCCCACCCTAGCCATTAAAAAAAAAGATTACAACCTTAAAACTGTTGCATGGGCTGCCTTTTCCCACAATCACCTGCTCACACAAAGCAGGAGATCCATTCCTATTGGAAGCCCAGCCTCCAGCCTGGCTCCTGTGCTACCAAAGAAATGAAATAAACATTGTTATGAAACTGATAGCCTTTAGTGGTAATTCTGTAACCATCTCTCAGTGCTGTCTGACACAAGGAAAGAAATGTGATGCTAAGGTAAATCTAGAGATCATAGCTGTTTGTTATTCTGACACCTGACTGCACCTTTCCTGGATGGCTATCCCGGCAGTATAACAAAATCTAGCAAGAGCCAATCTGACTGCAAAATAACGGTATTGTGGGCAGTGAAAAATGTGTAAACTAGCAATTTTTGCACTAACCACTGAGCCACCTAATTGCACTTTCTAATTGTTGTGATATATATATATATACACACACACACACACACACACTGACTAATATATATACACATATATGCACATATTTCAGTGTAACATAGCAGTACACTGTCTACACACATTTGTACACATTTCAAAAAAAGGCATTAAGGGACTGTTTTCTTATTTTCAGGCTCTGAGGAATATTGGAGGGTGGGGGGTTGCCACTACAAAACACGTTTAAATCAGCAATGACATGTGTAAGGCTGAAACTGATCTAGATAGTGGGGGAATGTAGACTAGCAATTTTTGTACTAACCACTGAGCCATCTAATGGCACTTGTGATACACACCCACTGACTAATACATATACACGTATATGCATATATTTCTTATATAGCAGTTGCCAGTTCCGGCAGCAAGATTTGTCTTCCATGGGACAGTGGATTTTTACACTGGGATCTGTTCAGGTGAGTGAGGGGGTATGAGGGCATCTGGGGGGATGGAGTGGCAGGTACTCACTGAGAGGTTGGTTTGGAGGTGCAGGGGTTGCATCAGTGATAGACCTTTTCTTACAGATAAAAAAACACTAGAGGAACTCTGTTCTTTTCAGACTCTGAGGGACATCGGAGGGTGGGGGGTGCCACTAGACACTTCATGTAAATCAGCAATAACATGCATAGGGCTAAAACTGATCTAGATAGTGGGGGAATGTAGACTAGCAATTTGTGCACTAACCACTGAGCCACTTAACTGCACTTTGTAATTGTTGCGATACACACACACTGACTAATACATATACATGTATATTCATATATATTCCAGTATAACATAGCAGTGCACTGTCCTCACACATTTTTACAGATTAAAAAAACACTGAGGGACCATTTTCTTTTTTTCAGGCTCTTAGGGACATTGGAGGGTAAGGGGTTGCCACTAGACAACTCATGTAAATCAGCAATGACATGCATAAGGCTGAAACTGATCTAGACAGTGGAGGTAATGAGAAAGGATTGTGCTGAATCCGAAACATGTCAGGCGGGACGTGGTTCTTGGGAATACAATATATGGATTAAGCAAAGACTTTGCCTGATTTGGGTTCTTTTGCATCCCACTTATGAGGTTTGTGTGCTGGAAACTTGTTGCAGCTAAAGTGGAGGGAATGTAGACTAGCAATGTTTGCACTAACCACTGAGCCACCTAACTGCACGTCCTGATTGTTGTGGTACGCACACACACTGACTAATACATATACATATGCATATATATTCCAGTATAACATACAGTACAAGTCACATTAAGCTGTCCCTCCAGCTCACTGGTTTAGCATTTTTCAGTGAGTTGCTTAATCTGTGCACTGCTCACTGCAATTAATTAATACAAGTTTCCTAATGGTTTGCTTCTAGCTGCTATTCAGTTTCAGCTTAATGTACTTTGCAGCACTCTAGAAACTTTTGTCAACACAGTGCAGGAGCAATGCACACATTAAAGCTACCCTATCAGCTTTCAGCAGCTATACTGAACTTGTGTGACCACTGTGCCTGTAATAACATCTATGGCAAAATAAACTATTCATGTGCCCCAGTATGAGTAATAGTAGGATTTATACCTAAATTTTTAAAAAAATATACTTTAACTCAGACCAAGTACATTACCTTATTATGTGGCTGATCCTTAGCCACCAGATGCCTCTTCTCAATGTTTTTTTATTTTTTTTTTTTATGTTACTCTTTGATAACCAGGTAAGGCCCACTAGGCACAAGTGCCTGTTTTCAGGGGCGACCTGGGAGCACTGGGTGGTTAAGTGACTTGCAGAGAACCACACAGTATTCAAGTGGAGGTTGTGAGAATCAAACTCAGGTCTGGTCTGTTGGATGTACCAAGCTCGTTCACACCTCGTTCCTCTAACCTCTAGGCTACACCGTCAGCCAATGTGAACACGCACTGAGCATGTACAAATTTTCTGAACAAGTGTAAGTGATAGTTGAAGCTAAAAGTACATGCTCTTCTAAGAATGCAGATCTTTATAAATAGAAGACCCCCAATCGGTGGGTTTACTTCAATGCCTAGGGGGCATCTGTGACACATGTGATGCCAGGACCCGCAGATATGGGCGGGGACCTGGCATCGCTATTAAAGGGACCCTGCAGTGGGAAAATAAGATCTTCCATGAAGCTGTGCTGCAGAGTACAGGAAGAGTAGTGGTCAGGGTCGTGGGCCTGGGGCTGGTGTGGGGCAATAGTCATCCAGCCCTGAAGATGGTGGCATCTGGTCAGAAATGCAGCTGATATGAGGACAAAGTTTTTGTAAGGCACCCTGGTGACATTGTGGGAATTCTAAGATGACGTGCCACTGCCATCCAGTGGAGCCAAAGCCAGGGAAGAAAGAGGGGGTCCCGCACTGTGATTTTGGCACCAGGTGGGCCCAGCATGCTGGCAAGATTGGTGAGGGAGCCCACATCAATGTTTCAGTGAGTGGGTGGCTGCCATGGGGGCTTTCCCGAGTTTCAGAGAGCGAGAAGCCAGCTCAGGTGGTCCGTGGTGTGGCAGGTCATGGCCTGTTAACCCGAGTCCGTGTCCACCCACTGGATGGATTGTGTGTCATCTGGAACATTTGAGACTGTGATTGTGCTCAGGTACCCCACAGAGTGGCAACAAAGGGTGCTGGTCAGGCCCGGGGAGACCACCCCTTCCATGGGTCCCTGGGATAATGCCACACCAAGTCATGCTGACTCTGTTAAGGGAGAGGGAAGTGAGGCTGTCCAAAGATGGGATCCAGGCCTTGGAGCTATAGTGTCTAAGAACTCTAACAGTCCTATATAGCCGTGAAGTTCAGGAGTAAGCATGGACTGTATATTGGGCATCCTGCCTGAAAGATTTTGCACTGTGGTGTTCTCCATCAGCCCAAGGTCTGGAGTGTGATTCTGCTTCAAGGTGTGAGAGGATTTCTAGGCAGGCTTTGTGCCCAAAAAGGACTGGTGCCACAGCACTGTGCCGTAGATTAATTGAATCAAATCAAATGTGCCCATCTAGCCCTATGGAGCTGTTTTTTTTTTTTTACTGCTTGAGCCTTTTAAGACTGTTTATGTAGGAGAAATCAAATATATCCCATCCTGTTTTGTTCAACGCAATCTGCCTGGACAGTTTTCTGTTTAAGCTGCTCAGATTTTAAAGTTCTAAATAAGTTACTGTAGCTTAACAAGCCCCCGGATCCAGTCTGCTGTCCTCTGGTCACCTGAAGCTGCACCTCGACGGAATTCTTCTGTCAACTGCCTGAACCCTGGATTTCTCTCAGGTACTGTTTTCTATCATGCTATTTAAACTGGATTGGTTGCTGGACTATGAACTTGGCTGCAGCACTGCACTCTCTGCAAACATTTTATTCCATCTCAAAACCCCTAGTCATGGGAAAGGGGACTTACATAAGAATAATGAAGAGCATTGCAAGTCTTAATTTTACCACACAAAAACAGGACCCTGATCCTGAGTATGTGTGTCATGTCCATGGCAACATCACTCGCATGCTCAGGATCGTGGTCTTGTTTTTCTAAGTGGTAAAAGTTACACTTGCAATGCAATTTTTTATTCTTACAAAGATTTTTGTCTATCCCAAAACAATATCTAACAGCATTTGACTAGTGGGGCTGGTGCCAATTTCAACCCCGTCCATTAACATCCACATGTGGTCATGTGGTCACACAGGTGACAGTACAGGACTAGACAGTCAGGACTACCATCACGGTGTATACACAGACACAGACACCAGAATAGGTAACCTATACACTGTGAAAAAAAAATGCACAAACATACTTATACTGCAGCACAAGATGAAGCCATATACAAACACGGCCCCTTATAAACTAATATGAAGCACCATCAAATTATGATAACAATGGGTGCACATCAGCAACTCTGTGGAGCCCCTCCCCACATACACTCAATAAACAGTACAACTTGATATAGTTCAGAACTGATGAGTACAAAGACATTAAAAAATACAGATATATAATTTGTGACACAGCGTAGGTCAGTGAGTCACTATACAATATAATGTGGGGGCTATCACAGATGATATGAAGGACTGGAATACCTTTGTGTTGTTAAATAAAATAGACAGTGACCCCTAGATCATACATAAAGTAATGATTAGATATCTATAATTAAAAATACTAGCCAATCAAAGGTAAGTCTCTGATTTGTGCCATCTGAATCAGAACTGCCAGTCTCTATGTCAGAATCAGATGCAGCTTGTGCCCCCTCACATTGATTAACACTGGATACTGTAAGCTCAAATTGGTAAGGTTGGATACCAATATCAAAATTTAGATAACATCGTTAGATTCCTCTACCTCAAACATGATGAATAGTGAGCACACAGGCATAATAACAATTATTGAAATGCAAAGGTAAAAAAACACACTCCCTGTAAAACAGCTAGCTTAGCTGATCTAAGTTTTCAGAAAGAAGGCACATACAGTAACTACCGCAGACAAACTCCTTTTTCAGTACGTTAGCAACAGAATTTCAAAAGCATTGTAAGTTTTAAGATGAAAAGTGCATATGAACAGTCCATTTCAAACCTCCACTGTAAAAACAAACAAAAAATAAACTAACTTGGACTGTGTTTAAGGGTCCTGTAACTTATCTTCAGTGAAAGTCAGAACATTAGATTTACCACATAAACATTACATTCTGTGACATTTAACACCACTATACCAGGGTTGTCTATTTGAACTTGCTTTTGTGCCTACACCAAGACATGAGTGTTCAGGTACACTAGCTGAATGAAATGTGAACCACATGCCTCACTGGGAAATGCTGACTAACAGAAAAGAAATAGTGTGGTAAACAGACTGCTGAGTGAAGGGATTGCTATAAAAGTCCAATTTAAAGAAGACCGTAAGACAATCTGAAGTCCTTTTTTCTATGTGATAGTAAAATGTCTGCAGAGCTCCACCCTGCAGCCATAAAAATGAGTTAAACTCTGTAGTTCAAACAGTGGTGCTATTTCATATTGCTGCTTAAAGGACACCTAAACCATCTTTTTTTACAAGTTTTTTAAATTACTCCACAGGCTTGTAAAGAAGAGGTTGTTTATATTTATACTGAAATTGCATTTATTAAAGTAGGATAAATGCAGTTTTATAGCATTTGAAAATGGTACACATAGCCTCTTCTGAGTCAAAAATCCTGCTGTAAGAATCCTAAAATGGCTTCATTGATGATGTCAATCATCAGAGAGATAGCAGCTGTGCAGATGTATTCTAGCTCTACTAACCATATTAAAATGCGAACAATTTTAAAATGAAAAATGATAGCATGGTACTGTGAGCATGAAAGTTGTTCAGCACAAAAATATCTACAAAATGAGTGGTGTTTCATTTATAAATATTTTTTTTTTTAGATCAGCAAAAATGGCAGGAAATTCAATTTTTTTTTCATTTTTTGGAGGTATGGCATAAATGGAATATATTACCTCCCTACTGGAAATATTGTTGATACTTTTAGTTCTTGTGCCCCTTGATCATTCATGATGTCATTGTGTTAGTCAGCACTCGAACAAAAAATATCAACATCATTTACAGTAGTGGGGTAGCATATCCCTTATATATTCTTTGAAAAGCAGCTCCATTAATACATCAGTTTCAGTTGCTATTAAAGCAGCAAAAGTATGGAAATGCAATGTTAGGGTTTTCAACACTAACTCTGCATTCCCCCAAGCAGCCAGAGGTGGAAAGGCGGCAACACAAGCAACCACAGGGCATCCATCATCAGGTAAGACAAGCAACATACAACTTTTTCCAAATGACATAAGAAACATCCATCATAATGTTAAAGCACTTCTGTAGCCATGGATACACATGCACACTTGCACACCAGCTGGGAAGTGCAGGAAAAAATTCCCATAGGATCACACTGAAAATTGTAAACAAGGAGCAACACATGACAGTGTGTGCAGCAATCCTAAATTACCACATGCCCAAGGTGGGTTGTGAGGCATGAGGTGCAGCTGAATGCCTTCAACCACCTGGAAAGTGTGGTATAGAATTTGAATAAGATGTCTTCACTCCGGTGCCTATGCTGCCACGAAAGTGCATGCTAAGGATGTGGGAGAGTCAGCAGGTGGCTGCTCTGAGGAGCACCAGGTGCTTGAATTCTTTGCCTGGAAACAGAGATAACATTCTAACTATTGTAAAATGGCACACAGCTGAATAACACAGAATGAAGCCAAAAAAGGGAAATGGCAGTAGAGTGATATGTAGCTCTGGGTAGTATGGCGAAGGCAGTTTTCATGTGCACTGACTAAATGCAAGAAAGAAAAGGAAATGTTGGTGGGTGGCTGCATAAGAAATGCAGCGTGACCTAGATCACTTTGCTTGATAATGTAAAGAGGCACAATTAACAAACAAGAGCTGCACCAAGTGTGGACTGGTGCTATACCGAATAATGGCAAACCAAGAAACAGAAGTTAGCACCCAGTCCAGAGCTGATGAAGGTATATAAATTAAGCTTGTATTTGTGCAAAATACTATCTGCAGAATGTTGGCTGGTCACCACAATGGCAAATGGGCCAGAAAAAGTTACATCTTACATTTCATCTGCTGAATGCCTGACTTCATCAGAACATAAAGTGGTAATATGAGAATCTGTGCCTTACACTGTCACAGTGAGGCAACATTGACAGAACAGGGGAAAATAGAAATGGAAACATTAAGCGTGCAACAGTTTTGCACCCACCATCCCCCATCTGGAAGGTGGGAGGTGGGAGCTATTTGGAAAGCAAATTGCCATTTATTTAATTGGAGGAGGGCATGAGAACAAAAAATATTAACAATATTTCCAGTAGGGAGGTAACATAGTCCATTTATGCCATACCTCAAAAAAAGTTGAATTTCCTGCCATGTTTTGCTGATTATAAAAAAATCTAAAAGGTATCTGTAAATGAAACACCACTCATGTGGAAGATATTTTTTGTGCTTAACAACTTTTGTGCTCAGAGTTTCATTTTAAAGCTATTTGCATTTGTTTGCTGCAAAAAGTGAAAAAGAATTTAAATTTTTTGCTGTTTTGTTTTCTAATTATAAAAAAAATACTAAAAGGTGTATATAAATGAAACACCACTCATTTTGTTGATATTTTTGTGCTGAACAAATGTTGTACTGACAGTACCATGCTATCATTTTTTTAGAACTACAAAAGAACCTCAGTGTAAATGCACTGAAGTATGGGTTATCCCAGAGGATATTTGCCATAAAGCCACATTTTAAAGAAGACACATATTGTACATTCCTCGATAATGCAAAGCATCATGGGAAGCACATGCAAATGCCCATGAATTAATTTGGACTGGCTCAACTTTAAGCAAAACTGCATGGTGCTGAAAGGCCTCACAATACAATCAGCAAAGGATGAGAACAGCAGACACAGACACATGTTTCGTCCTCATTTGGACTTCTCAGGGTGCCATGCCTGTATCTCAGCCAAGGAGGAGGGAGCCAGCCACCCTATAGGGGATCTTATTTAGTTGGGTCATGGGCAGCCCAAAGTAGAGAGAGAAAAGAACTACAAAAGAACCCCAGAGCAAATGTACTGAGGTATGGGTTATCCCGGAAGATATTGGCAATTTTTATAGTTCTTTTCTCTCTCTACTTTGGGCTGTGTTGTGATGCCTTTGGCACCATGCAATTTTGCTTAAAGTTGAGCCAGTCCAGATTAATTCATGGGCATTTGCATATGCTTCCCATGATGCTTTGCATTATTGGGGTATGTGCAATTTGTGTTTTCTATATCATTCTTTTGTTTTAAAGTTATTTGCATCTGTTTGTTGAAAAAGTGACACACAATTGAATTTGCTGCTGCTTTTTTGCTATTTTATTAAACTAAAGGGTATCCTGAAATGAAACACAGCTCGTTTTGTAAATATTTTTTTGCTGAACAACTTTCATGCTACAGTACCATGCTATCATTTTTCATTTTTAAGTTATTCATATTTGAATACAGTTAGTAGAGCTAGAATACACCTTCACAACTGGCATCCCTTTCATGACTGACATCATCAAGGAAGTCATTTTAGGATTCTTATAGCAGGATTTTTGAATCAGGAGAGGCTGCATTTACAATTTTCAAATGCTATGAAACTGCATTTGTCCTATGTTAATAAATGCAGTTTCAGTATAAATGTAAACAGCCTCTCCTTTACAAGCTTGTGGAATCATTTAAAAAAAAAATGTGTAAAAAGATGGTTTAGGTGTCCTTTAATACAATACCTCTCCCAAGACATCATTCTGCAGTATACAGAAATGTATACTTTTTATGTTATGTGCCAAACATATAGGTCTTCCTGATTTTTTCTTCTTTGCTGCCACTAACTTCTTTCTGCAGTGACTCAATCACAAGTGTGGATTGCCACCCGCTAGTGACAGTTAGGTTGCACTCTGACTACCGCTTTCATCACACAAGTGCTTAAACAGGATCTGATGACATAACTGACAATTCATGGTATGTAGGCTAGTCACTGATGCCCACCCTCAGTGTTTACCTTTCAGCTAGTCAATGCATTTCAAAGAGCAGACACCTTACTTAAATGTGTTGAGACATGCATAAAGGCCTGTGGTGCAGAGAGTTTAAACTATGACCTGCCCAGTATTATTGAAAATTACACTTGCAACCTTGAATGGCAAAGGCTGTTACACTAGTGTACCAGTGAGCAGGCCTGATCAACAGATTTCTGTATTATATACACTAAACAACATTGACTGATTGTGATGTTCGTCACTCTCACTGCAGACTCACTTATAGATAAGCCCTGTCTGTATCATGCACGACACCAGCTGTATGGCATGCTGAATAGTACAGGAAATGGTTTTCTGTTTCTCATAAAACTATCTGGAAGAACACCCCTGCTGTCTTGCATCTCAAGATCCAAAACATCATTCATATCTGTTATTCATAATTGTAATGCTGTTTCTCACTATAAGTAGCTACCTTAGTCTCAAATATTGTACATTTAAAATTTGTGCTCAGCACAGTTTCTAAAAGTGACAGGTGTATTTCTAACAGTAGTAAACCAACAGCATGTTCTAAACCAACAGAGACTAATTATATTTAAAAAATGGCAAGAAAAAGTCTAGAAATGTTATTGATCAAGATGCATCACCTGAGTGTGCATTAACTCTGTATAAATGTACAGTCAGATGCCAAATCTCAATTTCCTCCCCCTAAACACCTACTTAGAGACATTTTATAGGTGTAATAAGCACTTCCAGGATGTACATTATAAGATTTTGATGCACTCCCGGGGTGTAAGGATACTTGGCCTTTGGCCTATGACAGCATACAGTTAGAACGAGCCAAGACACAACTTACAAAGTGCATAAAAGGCATGATGCCTATCACTTTATTGGAAACAAAAAAACATACTAAAATAACACACATGGTTCACTGAACATCAGGATGCTGTACCTTTAAGACAGGATCACTTTGAACAATGTAGTGTACTGACCAATTCCTTCAGGATGAACATTCCTCAGAAATAATGCTGACACATTAATCCTGGAATACCAGAGAGTGAAGCTTCACACAACTTTTAATCAGGAGAGCAGCCTTGGTCTATATCAGCATTCCAACTAACCTCTCTTTCTCCTCTGAGCCACTCTCCATCTCCCTCCCAGAATTGGGAGACAAGGGGCCTTTTATAGCCCTCCCACAAGGTCATGCTGTCCCTACTTAATGGTACTTACATATGCGTGGTAAAATTCATGCTCCCAGGAAGTCAATACAATAAATAAGACATACATATTAAAGTAAATACTACACAAAAGCTGCATTTTTAAAAGTTGACTAATGAACTTTTTCCTGAAAGAGTAAATGAAGGTAAAGGGCTTAACATATGCAAATCCCTCCCCAAATCTGCATACACCCTCCTCCAAACTGCACCTGCTACTCTGTGCTTTCCCTTCACAAGATTACAAAAAATGCCATTGTGGGGCTGGCTGCCTCCTTAGAAAGGACTCAGCAGGTCAGGTAAGAACCTACAGCAGTACGTTTGAGTTTTTACCATATAGTTAAACCATAAAATGTTACAACTGTTTACCTCTACTAAGTAGTTTTTTAGTAATACTACCACACTCCTAAAACCTCAGAGAGTAAAACAAACTACTCTGAGTTGTTACTGTTTTCCTGCTTTTCTAGGTGTTTGTTGGAACTGTTTGAATTGTTTGGGCCTCTTCACAGAGTACCACTAACAAAGTAACCAATTATTTTAGGTGAATCTTTTATAGCTATTGTGGTTTTTTTTTCAACTTTCATTTTCTAGGAAAACTACTTAAAGCTCTCACTGTGTGGCTTGCATTTCAAACATTTAAAGAGACAGTAACACCACATACTCTAAGCAACAAAAACTGAAAGCAAAAAACAACTTCTGTATTCATATCCAGACACTAAACCTGGTGCGCAACAGGCTAGTGCACAGGAGAAAATACAGTTGTTTAAAATGTTTAATAGTACACAATCACACCTACACACAAATTTACAGATGGCCAGTCGGGAGCGGGAGATCAAACAAGCACAGACAAATAAATACTGGAACAGTTGCTGCACAGCAAGACACACAAACCACAACATTTAGCATAAACTATTTAACCTGGCAGGTTTATCTAATGCTAGCATCTTTACTTAACTATACCCTGCTGAGAGAGCGAGAGAGAGAGAAAGCAGCCAAAAGCTTCCTTAAATCAAGGAGGTAATTTAATAGACTACACCGAATTGAATTATTAATTTTTGGGCCTGTGTACGTAAGTAGTTTTGATTCTCTGTTTTTGGGTTGACTTTTCTTAGTTTAAATGTTATTTGCCAGGGAGGAACTCTAGCTGGGAGATATGTGCAGTCATTTGTGACTAGACCTATTACTTAACCTCTGTGAAATAGGTGTCTGTTAAGGGGAGGAGCTGAACAGGGCCTGGGGAACTGTGGATTTAAAACAGGAGTTGTTTGTGGACTCTGTCTACTGAGAGAGAGAGAGAGAGAGAGAGAGAGAGAGCAGCCAAGAGCTTCCTTAAATCAAGGAGGTAATTTAATAGACTACACTGAATTGAATTATTAATTTGTGGGCCTGTGTACGTAAGTAGTTTTGATTCTCTGTTTTTGGGGTTGATTTTTCTTAGTTTAACTTTTTGTTGCCAGGGAGGAACTCTAGCTGGGAGATATTTGCAGTCATTTGTGACTAGACCTGTTGCTTAACCTCTGTGAAATAGGTGTGTGAAAGGAGGGAAGGCACTCCCCAAGGATGAGGGTCAGAGTTGTAGTTGATTGTTTCTGAAGGGAACAGGTTTACTCCCACAGACTCTGACCCTCACCCCACCCGCCCCAAGTGCATAACTTTCTTTATATCAGGGGTTCTGACATCCCTTTCCCAAAATTGCTAACAACATACACCTGTTCATATCCTTAAAGGCACAGAACACTGAATAGGGATAGAGACACACACAAGCTTGCACACACTAAATCAAGAACAAAAAAAAAACATCTGAAGCAGAAAGGGACACAGACATGTGGGGAGTGGTGCAATGCACTGGCTGTGGAGCAGCAGTCTTCTGGGAGACATTCTGGAGATTGCGTTGCTGCCCTATTTGCAGGCACATCTCTGGTCTGAGGGAGGAGGTTGCTCATCTCCATGCTGACCTGGCAAGGATTCAGGAAACTTGCTCCTCCACCCAGGGACCACCCAGGCTACTGCCACTACCTCAGAGGTTGCCAAGAAAGAGAAGTGGTTAGACCACGGTGGGCTCAGGAATGGTGAGGGTGCTGGAACAAAGGCACATCCCTTCAGTTGTGCCTCTCCACAATTCATTCACCACTCTGGCAGAGCATGGTTCCTCTATGGAGGCACCAGCAGTGGAGACCAAGGAGGATGCTGGGAACCTCCACAATGGAGACCCACAGGAGGGTGGCACAGGACCCCACAGGGGAAGGAAACAACTCCTGGTGGGGGACTCAGTTGTTAGGGGGTAGAACTGGGGAGGAGGGGAAAGGGAGTTAAGGTGCCTGCCAAGTGCCATGGCTTGGAGGGACAGGAAATGAATCCTCAGGATCATGGGAGCAGCTGCAAGGGGGAGTGAGCTGGATGTCATTATCCACCTAGGGACAAATGACCTGGCTGAGAATAGGATCAGAGCAGTGCAACAGGAGTCTGTGGAGTTGGGGAAGGGTCTTAGACAAGTAGCACACATGGTAACTTTCTTGGAAGTGGTACTTGTCTATGGCATGGATGAGGCATGGGTACTCTGCACCATGGGATTCAATGACTGATTGATAAACTGCTGCAGAGCTCAGGGATTTGGCTTCACTGGGGACTGGGGCTCCACCTGGAGGGATGCAGGCCTATACTGGCACGTTGGTCTGCATCTGTCCAGGAGGGGAAAAAGGATCCTAGGTGACAGGTTTAAATGCTTCATTGGCAAGCATTTAAACTAGCCAAAGGGGGAGGCACTGAAAAGGATAAGGGAAAATCCTAGCCTCCCCCCCAAAAAAATCAGGGTAGTTAGTGAGGTAAACACCAAGATAGAGCAGTTGATAGGGAGAAGGGTAGGGGTAAATGGAGAAAAAGACAAATTCAGTAAGGACAGGGATGGGGCAAAAAGAAATAAGGCCAGTCACAAGGGAAGAAAGAGAGTTGGGCGTCATCATCACCGATGACCTGAAATCATCCAAGCAGACCACTAAAGCAGTAGGTAAGGCTAGAAGGATGTTGGGGTGTATTAGTAGGGGTATCACAAGTCAGAAGAGGGAGATAATAATCCCTCTTTACAAGACAGTTGTTAGGCCCATCTGGAGTACTGCGTGCAGTACTGGAGGCCACACCTTCACAAGAACATTAACCAAATTGAGGCAGTCCAGAGCAGGGCAACCAAAATGGTGCAGGGACTGCATCAGAAAACATATGAGGACAGGTTAACCGAGCTCAATATGTATACCCTAGAGAAAAGGAGGGAGAGTGGTGATATGATTGAAACATTCAAACGCCTTAAGGGCATTAACAAGGTGAAAGAGTCTAACATGTTTCAATGTAAGAAAAATAGCAGGACAAGAGGAAATAGCATGAGATTAGAGGGAGTCTGATTGAGGGGTAATGTGAGGAAGTTCTTTTTAACAGAAAGGGTGGTGGGTTGATGCATGGAACGGCCTACCTCAGGAAGTCGTTGATATGAACTACAGTGCAGGGCTTCAGACAGGCATGGGATAGGCATAAGCGAGCAATACAGATGAGTATAAATAGATAGGCCATTGACAGAGCAAAGGCCAATGGCACATTCATAAGGTAGAAAAAGAAATGGGCAGACTGGATGGGCCTTGGGGTCCTTATCTACCATCAACTTCTATGTTTCTATCTATGTTTCTAAAAAATGGAGGGTAATGAGTACCAATGCCTGTAGTCTAGGTAAAAATCTCCCTGAAATGGTGGCCTTGATGGAAGAGGGATGCCTGGATATCATGGCAGTCACAGAAACATGGTACACAGAGAACCATGACTGGGATGTCAAAATACCATGGTACGCAATCTACAGGAGGGACAGTGAGGGTAGAAGAGGAGGAGGAGGAGTAGCTCTCTATTTAAGGGAAGGGATCAAAGCAACAGAACTAAAGGGTAAACAGGGAGAAAAGGAGGGGCTGTGGGTCACCCTGGAGACTGGAAATTATACCACAATCTGCACAGGGGTTGCATATAGACCCCTGTCTCAGGGGGAGGAAATGGACAAGGAAATGATAGAAGGCATCCTTAGGATGGCAGAGAAAGGGGAGATATTGCTGATGGGGCACCTGAATATGCCAGCTGTTAACTGGAGCACCTTTGCTGCAGCCACATCCAAAAGTAGGGCCATTCTCGATGCCCTACTGGGGCATGTCTCAGACAGATAGTTTTGGAACCCACTTGGGAGGGAGCAGTCTTAGACCTTGTACTCTCAAATGGGGACAGAGAGAGGATCTCAGATCTAGAAGTGGGTAGCCATCTTGGAACAAATGACCACCAAACAGTGTGGTTCATGATAAACTTAGCTGTAGAGTCAAGCCATACAGAAGTGAGGGTACTGGACTTTAGGAGGGCTGATTTTGTCAAAATGGGAGAGTGCCTCAGAAAGCACTAGCAAACAGGCAGAAAGGTGAGGTGGAGCAACAATGGGGAAACATTAAAACGGCCATCACAGAGGCAACAGGCCTTTGTGTGAAGCAGATAAACAAATCAAAATGAAAGAAAAAAACACTATGGTTCTCAAAAGAAGTGGCGGGGAAGGTTAGGGAGAAAAATATAGCATTCAGGAAGTATAAGGAAACACAGAAGGAGCAGGACAGAGAACTGTACCAGTTAAAGCAGAAGGAAGCGGGGAAGGCAATCAGAATAGCAAAGGCCCAAACTGAGGAAAAGATAGCCAACTCGGTTAAGAAGGGGGATAAAACCTTTTTATAGGTACATTAGGGAGCAAAGAAAGACTAAGGCAGGGATACTGAGGGTGAATAAAGAGAATGGTGCTTGGGCAGAGAGCAACAGTGAAAAAGCAGGGATACTGAACAAATACTTTTGCTTGGTATTCACAATGGAAGAGCAGGGGAGATATCTAATCCAGTCAATAGAAGCACTCTGGATAGGTGAGTAGATATGAGTCCTTTCACAGAAGAAAGGGTTCTGAAAGAACTCCTAAAACTGAAGGTGCATAAAGCAATGGGGCATGATGGGATTTGCCCCAGAATTCTAAAAGAACTAAGGGAAGCACTAGTAACGCCACTGACTACCCTTTTTAATAAATCATGGGAGGATAGTGTGGTACCTGAGGACTGGAAGAGGGCAGATGTGATTCCCCTTCACAAAAGTGGGAGCAGGACAGAGGCAGAAAACTAAAGACCTGTCAGTTTGACCTCAGTGGTAGGGTAAATGATGGAATCACGTCTGAAGGAAAGAATTGTTGAGTACCTAGAGGCCAGCAGGGCACAGGACCCAAAGCAGCATGGATTCACAGCAGGAAGGACATGTCAGACAAATCTAATTGATTTCTTTGACTGGGTGACCAAAGAAGTAGACCAGGGAGGGGCTGTGGACATGGCCTACCTAGACTTTAGCAAGGCATTTGACACAGTCCCGCACAAAAGATTAATAAACAAATTAGCCAGCCTAGGAGTGGGTCCCAGGGTGGTAGCCTGGGTAAAACACTGGCTGGACAACAGAACACAGAGAGTAACAGTAAATGGAGTCCACAGTGAAGAAAGGGGGGTTACTAGTGGAATACCGCAGGAGGTTCAGTACTGGGGCTGGTCCTTTTTAATGTCTATATAAGTGACATTGCAGAGGGACTGGAAGGAAATGTACATCTCTTTGCAGATGACACAAAGATCTGCAACAGGACAGATACGCAAGGTGGGGTGGAAAGGATGAAAAAGGACTTGGCAAGGTTGGAGGAATGGTCAAATGTATGGCAGCTTAGATTCAATGCAAAGAAGTGCAAATTAATGCACCAGGGAAACAAAAACCCAGGGGAAGAGTACACTATGGGGGGTGAGATACTGACAATGACAAAAATGGAAAGGGACCTAGGAGTAGTCATATCAGATGACCTAAAGGTGGGACAGCAATGTGAGAAGGCAGTAAGGAGGGCTGGGGGGATACCGGGTTGCAGAGGGAGAGGCATCACCAGTAGAAAACAGGAAGTTGTTGTCCATCTGTGCAGACAGTTGGTAAGACCACATCTGGAGTACTGTGTACAGGTCTGGAGACCCCATCTCCTCAAAGACATAGACAGGGTGGAGGCTGTCCAGAGGAGGGCAATCAAAATGGTGCAGGGTCTGCACCAGAAGACATATGAAGAAAGACTAAAGGAGCTCAAGATGTATAGCCTTGAGGAAAGGAGAGGGAAGGGGGACATGATAGAAACTTTCAAATTTTATTTTTATTTCATTTTATTTTAGTCTTTGGTAACCGGGTAAGGCCCACTAGGCACAAGTGCCTGTTTTCAGGGGTGACCTGGGAGCACAGTGTGGTTAAGTGACTTGCTCAGAGTCACACAGTATGCAAGTGGAGGTTGTGAGAATCAAACTCAGGTCTGGTCTGCTGGATGTATCAAGCTTGTTCACACCTCGTTCCTCTAACCTCTAGGCTATACTGCCAGTCCACACTACTATATTGCAAATACCTCGAGGGAATCAACAAAGTCCAAGAGGGTAGCATCGTTCAGAAAAAGAGATGCGCAAGAACAAGGGGGCACAATTTGAAGATAGAGGGGAGATGGCTCAGAGGTAATGTGAGGAAGTATTTCTTCAAAGAGAGGGTTGTCGATGCATGGAACAGCCTTCCTGATGAGGTCATAGAGTCAAAAACAGTGGGGGAATTCAAGAATGCATGGGACAGACATAAGGCAATTCTAGTGGGGGGTGAGAGGAAATAGGCTGTTGTTTAACTAGGATCTGCAGCTTATCCGTTAGGTAGTGAAATGAGCAGACTAGGTGGGCCAAACGGTCCTTATCTGCCATCAGATTCTATGTTTCTTAACAAAGGACATTCTTACCCAGCCCTTCATGGGGAAAAAAAAACAAAATCCTCGTCACATGGCCACATGCCTTGCTACACCCCAAGGGCATGCATTTAAATCTTACAATGCACACCCTGTCGTGGCTTATTACTTACTAAGAAATTATGAAAGGTGTTGTGTATGCCCACTAAGGGGCTGACTCAATATCTAGTTTTGGCATAGCATGCTCTGAGCAAGGAAACTGTGGTGTGAATGAGGAGAATATACTGTAAGTCATTTTTTTGGCAGTACCTTGTAAATATACTGTACTACACATTATTCTTTCTGGCCATTGTTTTCTGTATGGCTTCTGCTAATATGCCTGCAGTATGACTCATCTTGCACGTGTTGGTGCAACTGTCACCAAACATAACTTAACCTCCGTTAACAATTACCAATGTTGCAGTTGCAGTGAGCTACCTTAAACTCCTGCTGACTTAGGGAACATCCACAAAAAAATGAAATACTTGCGATTCACATGTATCTGCCCATGGAGCCTTGCACTGTGTTGCCAGTCTACAAATTACAGCATCCACGGTGCTTATCCAGATCTTATTGACAATTAGTCTACTGTTAATTTTTATTTATAACTGGTTTATAATTATTGTTTTTGATACTCTTTATATGTTTTTTTTGCTTACTGTACAGTGCTTTGATGTTTTTGGAATAGCACTTTCAAATAAAGTTGATATGATATCCCTATTGATGTGCTCAGAGCAGTGTGCAACCGCAGTGGGGAATCTGGGATGGATATTGGGCTTCCTGTAGGCAGCCCAAGTCAACCACCAAGTGGATAAGCAGTGCTACATTGCACCAGAATCAGCAGTATTTTACTTTAGTTTTTCAGTATGTGAAGCAGACTGAAGGGTGGTGCCGATATGTAGTGAAGAGCACTCAGAGTAAGGCACAGCATGCATACATTGTAGCACAGGAATCTTACAGACTCCCCTCAAGGTGGAGCCCTCAGTCCTAAAGGGAAATTTGGGAGATGAGGTGTTGTGTGACTGCCCCTGTAACCAGCTGTGTTGCTGCTCTCATTACCAACTATGTCTGTGTTCCTCCGTACCAGCTGTCATTGTCCCGTTGCCAGTTGCTACTGCTTCCATTACCCGCTGTGTCACAACCCCATTACCAGCTGTGTCAAATTCCCCATTATGAGCTGTCACTGTCTCCATTACCAGCTGTCAATGCCCCATATCTAGCTGCTCCATTGCCCCCTCTGCCAGTTGTGTAGTTGCTTCCTGATTGCCAGTGGTGTCACTGCCCCTCATTGACAGCATTGTCACCACCTCTCATTGCCAGCTATGTCACTGTCTCCTCATTATGGATGGTGTCTCTGCTCCCTCACTGTCAGCTGTGTCACTGCTCCCATCACCAGCGGTGTCATGCTCCCATCATTGCCAGTTGTCACTGTTTCCCATCATTGCCAGCTTTTATCACTGTGCTCCCCCTAATTGTCAGTGGTCACTGCCTCCATTGCCAACTGTGTTACTGCCCCATTATCAACTATGTCACTGCCCCTTATTACCAGATATGTCATTTCCCCCTCTGTGCCAGCTGTGTTACTGTTCCCACATGTCTAGCTGTATCACTACCCCACCTCATTGCCAGTTGCATCACTGCCCCAAATCCCCAGCTGTATCACTGCTTTCTCAGTTACCAGTTCTTTCACTGCTCCCCTTACCAGCTAAATCATTGTCCCCATTAGCACCTGTGTTACTACTCTCTCTTATCAGCTATATCACTGCCTCCTGTTAAGAACTGTGTCACTGTCCCCCACATGCACCCACTCACACTGCATTACTGCTTCCTTGCCCTCACCTATGTGCACTGAGCCCTTAAAAGTGGGACTCACTCTTCTATTCTTCAATTCCTCCTGTGGGTGGTTCATGCTCTCCTGCAGGACAGCACCAGCATTATTCCCTCCTCTGTCTTCTCCAGCTGTCCACCTGCCTGCCAGTGTTATTAGAGTGTTTCCTACCTTTGCTGTGCTGCTATGTCCTTTGTGCCTGCACCACTGATTGAAACCATCTGTCCCATCATGTTTCATGCTTCCCACCTGCCATGTGCCTGCTTGCACACACCAGCTCCCATGTGGTTCGGTATACCGCATCTCCCTCCATACTGCCACTGCTTTCTTAAAGAATTATTAGGGGTATGGTTTTAATAGCTAGTGGCACTGGACCACCTGCCACTGACCACAGTTAACAAATGGTGCTAGTGCACAGAGAAGGGAGAGGTAGAGAAAATGGGAAGTGCAGTCTGAGGTTACGACCACTCCATGAGGGTCGAGTGGGATGGGCATGCAGCATGGGTAGGTGCATGTTAAATGCTGGTGGCTCAAGACCTTTAACAGCACCACCAGTGGTTTGGTAACAGTACAAAAACAAGAATTCCAAGTAACACACATTGGCTCACAAAAAAATATTTTTTATATATTGCACTGTTTACACGCATTAAACAAATATTTATATATGACATTGTTTATAGGTTTAAAACAATACATATATAAGGGATATACAATGGTGAGCTGTCAGATAAATGATTTATCTACACAAGTGCTGTTTGACCTCAGGTAACCTCACGAGTGGCGTAAACTTGTGCTGTTTGACCTCAGACATCTCACTCGTGGCTTACGCCACTCGTGAGGTTACCCAAGGTCAAACAGCACTTCTGTAGATAAATCATTTATCTGACAGCTCACTATTGTATATTCCATATATATATATATATATATATGATACAAGATGGTAGGTGAGATATGGGAAATATTTTCATTCTTGCAGAGTGAGCTCTGTATTCTCATGAGTGCCGAAGGCACAAGTGAGAATGCACAGCTCACTCTGCAGGAGGGAGAATATTTCCCATATCTCATGACATGCACATCATGTATGCTATTTATACAAATGGGGTGAGAGCGTATGAAGTGTCATGTTTTGCTGTGTCTTTTTTCCCTATATCTATGTGTTTTTTTTTGTTTGAATTTTAGTCTTTAGCAACTAATTTTTGGTACGCAGGTGAGTTTTTTTAGGAGTACTGGGACATTTAGTGACTTGTTCAGATTTACACAGTATGCAAGTGGAGTTTGTGAGAATCATACCCAGGTCTGGTCTGCTGGCTGTATCAAGCTTGTTCAGAGCTCATTACTCCAAGCTCTAGGCTATACTGAAAGCACTGTTTGTCTGTGGTCTGAGTGTGTAGAAGTGTTTCTGAATGGGCTGGGATTGTTAGAAGCACTGTGGAACACAGGTGATTGTGCTTGGTTGTGCTAATTGTGTTAGTTGCAGCTTGCAGTGAGAAAGAGAAACTGCTTTGTAAATTAGTTTCATTTGAATTCAGGTTTTTTTGAAGCTGAGATTAGCAGGGAAATGGGCTAGGCGTTTTGGAAACTTTGGGACACAGGTAAGTGTTTTGCAATGCTACCTGAGTGATTTGCAGGCTTCAGTGAGACAGAAAGTGATTTCTGAAGCACTTTCATTTAGAATGCTAGCTTGGTGAGTGAGTGAGTGAGTGATGACATCAGCAGAGTATGGATAAATGGAATATATCTCGCTCCAATATATCTCACTCAACTGATGTCATCAGCATTTATCTCACCACAGTGAGCATGTATCTCGCCACAGTGAGAATATCTCAATTTATTGCACTGGAATAGCTCTCACCTCCATTGTAGAAATATATATATATAACACTGTTTACAGGTATTAGACACTAAATATCTAAGGGACTCTTTGAAGATGTCAGTGTGGAAGATCACTTTGAATTAACCAATAGCTGTGTCATATAGTAGCATTCCTCTTCAGGAACAGAAACTCCATAGGTGAGGAGCCATGACAATGTCAGGCCCTTTGAAAATATGGCCCCAGCACACTTTAGTTTGCCTGTGAATCCATCCTGCTCCTTGAAATTCTCAATTTTTGTTTTTTTTACAGTCCTTCTCCATTAACTCCTAATTATTGTGATTGCAGTTTTCAGAGGGTACAGTTGCCCCCTTGCCCAAAAGAACTAAACCATTAAGCTAGAGACATGTTCCCTCCATTTGTATAGTATATGTTATTTTTAGGATATTAAAACCTTATTGCAAAAGAACGTAAACATGATAGAAATCATTGCAATGTTCCAAGCTAAAAGGGACAGCCATTCTTCAGGTGTAGGGAAAGGCAGAACACAGTGGGCTTAAATTAGGAAAGTCGAAGAAAGAGAGCAAAAAAGAGAAAAAACAAGTATGTAACAAATCTTTGCTTGGTCTACATAAACCACACTGATATAAGAACTCCTCTGTTCTGAAAATTAAGTAACTAAAAGCCCCATTGAAGGAGGAGGTAGCCCATGTTGGATGAACAGTTGGTCGAAAAGTATTGTATGAAGAGGGGCTAATAATTCTGGAAAAGTTCCATAAAATTCAGAGATAATGGTTTTGGACCACTTGATTTTCCAAATGAAAGAGATTTAATTGCATATAGAACTTTGTAATGCAAACATTCTCAATCTAATAATTCTCTTTCAGCAGGGTCAAGTTGTAGAAGAGTCGCTTTTGCTAAAAATAAATCTTGAATGGTAACATGATCCAACACCTCTTCTGGTGTATAAAGCTTTTCATAACATTTTTGTGAAGACTTTAAGTCCTCTGGGATTGGGTACTAATCCCCTTGCTTATTCAAGATAGAATTAATGGGTCTCTTAACTTTTTCCTCCTTCAACAGAAAGGCCAGTAGTCTAGCTGGCTTATCACGTAAAATAACATTTAGAGCATGCTCTAACTAATTTGTCTTGGGCCTGTGCTGCCAACAATTTATTGCACCTGCCCTTGACAAATAAAACCTCCAAAAGGCTGGAATCATAATGTGAGAATATGTTTCGTTTCTGCTCTAAGTTAACTTTAAGAAATCTCATTTTCTGAGTAAAAATCTTATTTTGTTTTATATAATAGGAGATAACCCCTCATACAAACATTTTCAAAGTACTTTATAAGATATTTGAAGGAACAGCCTCATGTTTGTCATTGAGAAGAAAGTCTTGTATTCCCTATTTAAGGTAAGGTTTAACACCAAGATCTCTTAATAAGGTAGCATCACACCATCATACAGGATCCTTTGGAAAATATCTTCAGTGTCCATAGAGAATATTAATAGAGAAGGGCCTGACATGAAAACACCCCCATCACTATTCACTGAGATTTTGTGAAAGACATTATGGGAGATAAAACAAAAATCTGTTTGACATTCTATAATATATACATTTAGGCAACAAGTAAGAGAAACGTTCTGTGCTGGGGAAAAATAGTAAAAAGGATCGGTTAAACTTATGTCATGAAATTGATAACACTGTACTTCTCTAGATGTAGGTATAAGAGTTAGATTGAAGTCCTCATCTATAATGTAAGAGGCTGGAAACTGAAAAAGACTTACATTTTTTTAATAGGCTTTATTTTCAGAAAGAGTTGATGTAATAACAAAATATAAGTATTCAGAGGTATACAGTAAAGAAAAAAGCAATAATTTACAAAAACACTGTAGTTAATCAGTTAATCCATTAAAAGAAACAATACATCAGAACATCTAACTCAGTACATATTATAGTCTAGATCTGATTGTCTTCAATGGCCCTATCCAAATATTCCCAGATCTCCCAGTAATCCTTTAAATATCTTTGAGAATAGTAATATTGCTTTTCTAGTCTCCTACTGCAAATTAATAGTGCCTTCCAAGTACTGTATCCCATGACTGTGGGTTAGAATCTTTCCATTGTCTTCTAATACATTTTTTAGCATTAAGTGCCAATTGTGAAAACTTTAGCTTGTTATCTTGAAGTAACTCCTGGTTAATTGAAATATTTAATAAGCACAACACTGGCTGAAAGTATAATGTTGTATGTAAAATTGTATTTATTAAGTAAAATATTTTTTTGTCAAAAAGGTTTAATTAATGGATGAGGCCATTACATGAACTAATGTCCCCCGTTTCTTTTCTGCAGTGCTGACCAGATGCTGATAATGATGGGTTAAATGTATTCAGCATACATGGTGTATAATAAATATGATGCATGACAAAATATTATATTTGATTAAAATGATTGTTTAAGGGTATCCTTCAGAAATAGAATATTTGATCCCAACATTGCAAAGTTAAACATAAGTCTAATTCTTTATACCACCCTGATTTTAACTTTTCCAGGCCTGGTTGCTTATTAATAACCCTGTAATTATAAATTTTGAGATGTGTTTCTGTCTGTTGAATGCATAGGCCATTATGTCAAATAATTGATTTCCCTTCTCAGCAGTAGTAAATTTAGGTGATTGTTTAAGTAAAATATCTCTAATTTGTAAATATTGAAAATAATTTTTGTAAACCAAATTGTACTTGTAATTGGTGAAAAGATTTAAAAGTATTACCTTCAAATAGATCACCTATATTTCATATTTTCTTTTCAGTCCTCTGTTTCAGGAAGGCATGGTAAACATTTTTTATGAAAACCATTATCTTTTATAGGTCACAGAGCACTGATGAATATTTTATAGCTCAATGTTTTCAAAGATTTCATCCAAAGAATTAGGGTAGCATGAAGAAATATATCCCTTTAATATACGTTTTCTTACTAAGAAACACATTTGCCAAAAATGTCTGGGTTATCTTGATTCAGAGCATAAATGTTTGCCAAAGTGAAAACATGCATCCCATGTTTAAGTTTAACTATGATATATCTGCCACCAGGATCAATAATATGATTTTAGATTCTACTATGATAGTTATTCTTAAGCATGATAGCTATTCCACAAAAATGTGATGTGTAAGGGGTGTTGATACCTTTACCTCTTTATAAATTGACAAAATAACAAACTTCTGATTCAGTAAAATGAGATTCTTGAAGGATTCAATTACCTCATTTTTCATTACAATTTTTAACAATTTTTCTAATTTTAATTCTGCTCTGTGCTTCCTTGACATTTCATATGCACCTAATTGAAGTCATATGATTGACATGTAAGGGAAAAAAGAAGAGAGAAATAAATGTATGTTTTATCTTCATTATGAGAAGCTCCAGATAAGTCAAGCAGATGGCAAGGAAGCCGTTTTGTGAATACTCCCTTTGAGTGATATTGATCATTGTCTTTTTTATTGTACCCCATGTAAATCCACCACTTCCCACCCCTACTTCCTTCCCTTTGATGTGCACAGACACAACTAATAAACCTCTCCCTTGATGTTGGGCTGAGGAAAAAGAGTAACAATAAAATAATAAAGATACAATATCCAACAGACCAATGTACCTAAACTCTTCAGAAGATAAAAAAGGTAGTCAATGGGTACAGTTTTACTACCCAGTACATAACAAGCATATGTCCTGGAATAGGCATGTAGGCCAGAGAGGGAAGGAAAATAAAATGGTGAAAAAAGTAAAAGCCCTCTCACACACCCCTATAAATCTTTGTATACCCAATTCCAATCATTTATTGAGACATTTTGTGAAGTGAGGCATATAAGTCATTATGAAGTCATTAAGAAATGCAAAAAAAAAAAAATAACAAGTTAAAGGAAAGATAATAAGACACAAAGACAAAGAATATTTCTGATATGCTAATCAGCCTACTTTCTTCCCAAAAATGTTTGGAATGGCCCCTTGTTCCATAATATGGAATTTCCACATTTCTTGTGATCCTCATGTATGATTTGAGATGCCATGTGAATGTTTCTGTTGTATCGGTTTTGATATTGTGTTGCCTGAAATAGGGTGTATTGACTCAGAATATCAGTGACCCAAGAGATCAGTGGTTGTTCCCTCACAGTCCTCTAAGTGGGCATAGAGATTAAAGAGAGTGAATGCATTACTGGCTGCCTTGATGGGGGGACGTTGCATAGATGCTCAGATAGTGAAGGAGCTATTGTTGTGGCAGGATTAGTAAAGGTAGAGATAGAGGGTTCCACTATCTGGGATATTGTTGATGCTAGATCATACTCATGAGAGAGAGTGGCCAGAGTCCCTTTAATTACCCTTTTAGCCTCCTTGGGAAATGTAAAAATACTTATTTAGTCTAAAAGCTGAACATGTAAATGAGCTGGTGGTAGCACAGTGAATCAAATGCTATATTTATTCAGCATCTCCTTCGCTGTGGAGTAAGATTTCCTTTTGTTGAAAACTTCAGGCAGCAAGTCTGAGCAGACTTCTACATGCATATCATAAATATGCAATCCCTTTTCCAGTCAACCTTTCAAAACAGAGTCTCGATATCCTGGTAATTATTATTATTTTTTTATTCCAGTCCACAATTTCAAGGCTCAGCACCTGCCTCACACACACCGTCTTCCCAAGCCCAGGCTTACCCCCTTGGGCATGACCACCAGGTGGGCACCCCCACCCAATGAACACTATTGGCAAGCCCTGACTTTCCCCCAGGACAGGACCATGGGAACGGGGCCTCCCAGTGGGCAACTTTGGCAGTGGGGATGGCGATGGGCAGGGCATCATGCACTGGGGACCGGCTTTTTTGGATGCTGTGTTCCCCTGACGGTGGGACATGCAATGACATCCACAGGTCAAGCCCTACATCTGTCCTGCCTCCACAAAGCTAACCACCAGCCATTCATGGATCCCCCAGCCTCCGCCAGGGGTCAAGTGGTTGGGCACTCACCCACTCCCCCCTGGAGAAGGAGAGCCATCCTTTGGACACTCAATCCTTCTCCACCCGGCCAGCCCTCTGAATCCCAGGTCCATTCCTGAACCCAGGATGTCAGTGTTGCGAGCAGATGCCCTGCCGCTGTGTCGGTGGGCTGGCTATCCTGGTAGTTATGCACAGTAGTTCAAGAAAAATTAATCTTGGTTGAGTTCCCCTACAATTGGGATTCAGAGTGCCTCGATGTGACCAGTCTATTTCAACTTTCTTATTGGGGTAGCATCTTGGGTTAGCATCTTCCCAAGACTTTAGATAGGAGCTCCTCAAAGTAATGAATTGAGTTTGTCCCCTTTGTACCTCTGGGTATTTCTTGTTCCTTTACAAAGTCACATCTAGAGCATGCTTCAAAATATTCAATCATTAATTTTAAAGATTCAAGCTCTTTGGCTTGTTGCTGAATTATACATGTTAGTGGAGCAACACTCTCTTCTGTTTTACTCACTCAAAACATGAGTTCTGTTGTCCATATTAATACAGCTTCCACTTTAATACTGACACCCACAGCCATATAGTTTAGTGTAGCCACACCAGTAATTCACATTTGGAAAGCCCTATCCAAGTTCCCTGATTTAAGTCTCATTACTCTTCTCTGCCCATCCATCTGTTTTTGTGGGCTGCTTACTCGGCACAAGTCATTTTGGTAAGTGAACCAAGCACTTGCATTGGACTATGCAGACTATCACATGCAACAGCTCTGGCTTCCTAGGAGTTGCTGACCTACTGTATATTGATTGTTCCCCGTGAACTCAAGAGCCACCATTTCAGGAGTTTTGGGAGCTACTGCTGCTTTTCTTCAGTACAGAATAGTTTTCTTGCACTTGCAAAATGTGAAATGAATTGTAGTAATGCTATTTGTATTAGAAGGCCATCTAATAGAATAGAATAGAATTCTATTCCAGTGGCACAAAGCAAGAATCACGGGTTCCTAAATTGACTGACAAAACTACAAAACGGCTTGGAACAAGTCTGCCTAAGCCATTTTCATGGCCAGAAGCCAACACTACAATAGGGAACTGACTAACTCCTGGGGTAACAGGCATACATTCTGGGACATTAAGTCCCTGACTAGCAAACCCAATAAGTCACCACCAACTCTGATAAATGTCAAAGGAATTCCAACCCAGGACTCTAGTGATATTGGCAATAACTTCAATAAGGCCTTCACCGACCTAACCAGTGTATCACCCCCAGACTTCTTTGAACCTCTGAATGACAGTACTCTTACACACAAAGCAGATGCCCAGTCTGGCTCAACACCCCCCTTCTACATCAAAATGAGTACCCTAACAGAGGCCAAAAAATACCTCACACAAGTTCTTGGAAAATCCAGAGCTAGCGGTGACATGTTGGACCTCAAACTTGTTGGCTCACTCTTGATGTGATGCTCTGACACCTTACAAGTATCCTAAATTTATCACTTGTATCTGATAAAGTTCCCAGGCCCTGGAAATCTGCAATGGTAACTCCTGTATACAAAAGTGGTGATAGGTGTAGTCATTCAAATTACAGCCCTATCTCTGTACTCCCCCCACTCTCAAAAACACAAACACATTATGTATGATCAAATTGTTAACTACCTTAAAAAACATCAGCTTCAATGCCCACAACAGTACGGATTCTGAAAGCAGCATAGCACCATTACTGCCTCAGTTGAATTCACTGGGTATACACATGATGCGTTCGATCGGGGGGCTCATGGTGGGGGCAACTTACATTGACCTCAGCAAGGTCTTTGACACTGTAAATCATGAGCGCCATCGGAACTAACTATCCTCCACAGGACTATCCTCTGCTGTCAAGAATCATGGCATACAAAAGATGACAGTATTACAATAAATGGTTTTGACCACTACCAGTTTCCAGCTATAAAAGGAAGTAATTATGGAAGACCCTCGAGTGGTCTCTTAACATATGTATGACTGGGACTTTTTTTAAATCATTCATTACACTACATAGAGAAAATTTCCTTGGTCTTTTATTGACACATCAAAATGGTGCTATGATAATATTTAATGTCTATATTCCTCCCAAAGGGTCAAAATATTATGAGAAAGAAGTGTGGGATAAACTAGACAAACTTTTAGCAGATACTGCACTTAATTACCCAGGTACTGAAATTAAACCTTTGGCGATTTGAATGCCAGGATCGATGATTTTTGATAGGCTGCTAAATAATTCCTTTTTTTAATAACTTACTGTATGTTTGAAAAATTCTAAAAGAATAACTGCTGATATGAAAACTAACACTGTAGGGCAGAACTTGATTAAGATCTTGGAAGTTCACAATCTGTATCCACTAAATGGTAGGACCCAAGGGAACCTGATAGGAAGTTGCACTTATATCAGACCTAATGGAGCCTCAGTATTGGATTTTATTTTCTGGTCTGGGGACCCAGCCTTCTGGACTTTTCTGCATATTCCAGTACAAGCAGAAAGTGACCATTTCCCAGTCCTTGTTTGGGGTAATATTCTTTCCCCCCTACAAGTGCAGGGAGAAGATTATAAGATTGAAGGATGTATTGAGTTAAGATATAACAAAAGACTTAGGTGGACTCCGGACCTAGAAATCCAAATATGGGGCCAACTTAATCAGTGTACAAAAGTTTTAGATGTGCCACTCTTTCAATCCCTTTCACCTCAAAAGCATGGAATCAAATCATTATTATCTTTGACAAAATCAAAACTTTGTTATACAAGGAAGTGGTGGGAGGAAAAGTAAAAAGGAAAAGGGATACTTGGTTCGACTCAGAATGTAAAATACAAAAAGCCATATTAAAATGTAAAAGAAGGAAAACCAGACAGGCCAGTGAGAAGGAGATGTTCACCCAATTTAATCAGCAAAGGAAATCATATAGACAATTCCTAGTTAAGAAGAAACAACAGTATCAGTTTGATAGATGGCAGAAAATGCTACAAATAATACAGAAGGGGATACAAGATCCTTCTGGCAGCTAGTAGCTAAAGCTGCATCCCAATTTAAGTTTCCTTTTGATACATACATGCTAGATTCTGACTGGATGAAGTTCTTTACAGAGATTTTTTTTGAACAATCAGACCAAAACCTGACACCATTGATAAATAATTTAGATAATAGTTCTCTTGTAATCACTAGACAGGAGGTACAGTATGTTTTGCATTGAAAACTCAGAAAAAGAATAAGGACCCTGGCTCAGACCTTATACCAGCTGAGGTCTATTTGACAACTGCATCACTGTGGCTGGAACTTTTCACCTTGTTTTTCAGCAAAGTGGTCACTGAAATTTATATTCCTGATTCCTGGAGAGGGGCAATCATAATACCTATACACAAAAAAGGCAATCCTAAAGACCCAACCATGTACAGACCAATAAGCTTACTGGACGTAAGCCCTAAAATCTTTTCCAAAATTATTTTGGATAGGCTATTGGTAGAAATAGACAAAACTGGTGGTCTAAGTAAATTTCAAGCTAGCTTCAGAGTAGGATACAATACATTGTACAACTGTTTTTTCTTCTCACATGTAATAGAAAAATATAATATGTTACAAAATCAAAAGTTGTATGTCCTTTACATAGATTTCATATCTGCATTTGATACTGTCAATAGAACCATTTTATGGAACCTGTTACACAAAAAAAGGCATAGATAGGCAACTTATTACTATTATTGGTAGCCTGTGTGAGCAGACATGGGCCAAAATAAGAACAGGAATAAATGGACATTTATCCCAACCAATAAATATTAATAAAGGTGTAAGACAGGGCTGTGTCCTAACCCCTACTATCTTCTCATTATATTTAGATGAACTCTTGATAAGCATAGAACACCTTGGCCCAGATATTCAAAAGAGTTGAGCCATGCACAATAGGGTTGCGCCTGCGCAAGTCCGAAATTGCGCCATTCTGCGATATTCAGCAGGAGGCAGTTGTGCCCCCTAAATCATGCTGAGCAACAGCATAATGATAATGAGCATGCGCCCAACTGAAGGGGAGGAACCATACGCCAAATGGCGCAGTGCGTATTCAACAAATTGTGCCATGCACAATAGGGAAGCGGCGGAAGTTGCGCCATAGCGAAATGAGTCAAAAAAAAGGAGCAAGGGAGAGGTGCAAGAACGCTACAGGGAAGGCACATGAGGCTGAACTCTAGCCACACAGACAGGGCAGGAGGGACACACAGGGCAGGCCAGGGAAAGGGCACCCTGAACACAGAGGCACAGGGAAGGTGTGGGGAGCCACAGCCAGTGCAGAAGGGGGAAGTGCCACACAGCGCAGAGGCCACCACAGACAGGTGTTTCCGGTGCAGGGGAAGTAGCAGTGAGGACAGCAGTGGGAATGCAGTAACAGCTGCCGGGGGGGGTGAACACAAGCCAAGGACATGGCCAGTGCCACCTTCCAGATGGAGGGCGTTATGAGGAGGGTGAGAAGGTGGGCAGCAGGGGGCATGGCCGTGGAAGAGCCCGTCGGCAGTATGCCCCCAACAGGCAGTACCGAGCCCGCACCAGCTTCGAGCTGTACAGTGATACTGAGATTGTGGTCCGGTACCACCTGAATAGGGCAATTCTGAGGCAGCTCTGTGAGCTGTGCAGTGATGTGATGCAGGCACCCACACGACAGAGCCATGCCCTGTTAGTGGAGACTAAAGTGACAGCTTGCATGTGCTTGCTCACCATGGGTACCTTCCAGAGACCAACTGGGGACACCATAGGCATAACCCAGTCGGCCACATCACGCCACCTCACCCAATTCCTCAGCACACTGCTGCCACATGCTGCGGAGTCCATCCATTTCCCCAGAACACCAGCGGAGCACACAGCAAACATACAGGAGTTCCACAGGGTAGCATGTATGCCTGGCATGCTAGGGGCAATAGACTGCACCCATGTGGCCATACACACACCACCTGGCCCCGAGGGGGCCGCATACATAAATCGCAAGGGCTATGCCAGCATTAACTGCCAGGTGGTGTGCTATGCCAGGGGGCGCATAATCAATGTCTGTGCCACGCACCCTGGGGGAGCACACAATGCCTTCATCTGGCACCAGTTGGCACTGTGCCACAGATTCAAGAGTGGGGACATCCCCACTGGATACCTAGTGGGTGAGTATGCAAACCACATGGACAATCATAGGGCCTGGGGGGGCATGGCCAGAGGTGACATGGGTAGTGGCCTACATGGCCCGGGGAAGGGCGATGCTGATCACAAAACTAACCTTCACCCTCTACACACAGGTAACAGTGGATACCCACTCCGTCCCTGGCTGCTCACACCCTACCGGCTGCCTGTGACCCCATCGCAGCAACACTACAATGAGGCTCACACCACCACACATAATGTCATCGAGCAGGTGTTCGGGATGCTGAAGGCATGTTTCCGTTGCCTGGACACCTCCAGCAGTGCCCTACAGTACAGCCCCTCAAAGGCCTGTGGGCTATTCCTGGCCTGTTGCATCCTGCACAACATCACCAACGAATGTGGGATAGCCATACAGGTCGAAGAGGGGGACAGCGATGGGGACGATGAGGACGCCGGTGATGATGGTGATGGGCAGCCCCTCCTTGGTCGATGGGACTCCCGACTGCTCCGGCTGGCACAGCTGCACTGGGACACCATCACAGAGGAGCACTTCAGCCAACCCAGGTAAGTCATGGGGCCATGTGCAGCCAACAGTGGCTAAGGCACAACCCACAAACATGCATGGACACACACCAGGGGTGCATGCTGTCAAGGGAAGTGGCAGGGCATAGAACCACACACACAACCAGGGATGGGTGAGGACGAACTTGCCACGTGGATGGACACACACACACACACACACACACAACGCACCAAACGTGCACATAGGGCAGGAGGCACACCGACCCAGAATGCCAGCCCTAGCCACACACATGTCCACAGACCACCATGCCCACTGCCTGTCCATGTGCATGTGTCAGATGCTGAGCACTATTGCACATTGGTGTACAGCACAATGCAGGCATCATCATGCACACGCAACTGTGGACAGCAGCCGGGAGTGTGTGCAGATGGACTGTGTGTCTGCATGCAGGGCCGTGTACCCACCCATGCACTGCCCACTGAATGACACAATGCACACAGGGCAGCACCAAACAGTAGCCGTGTTGGGAGACAGGTCAATCACGCAACACAGTGCCCCGGCTGCCATGGATGCGTGGGTGGCCCCACTGAGACCCGCCAGCACTGACAGGCTGATCATTGGCCTCATTGGGTGACACCGATGGGGTTCCACTGCGTGAACGTGACCATGCTCGCACATGGGTCTGCAGCATACCAAATATGCCTGCACCAGGCGTGCTCGGGATGCCCACAGCTGAACCCAGTGTTGACAGGGAGGGTGTCGCATGACGCCAGGAACAGGGGGTGGACAGTGCACTGTGTGGTGTCCGCGATGCATGGGCACATGACTATGTGGCCATGACAGCACTGAATGACTGTACATGCCAGTCAATGGCAGCGGTCACATCCTCCAGCAACTGGTCCATCCCTGCCAGGATCAGAGTGGTGTCCCTGCTGCAACACTCCACTGCCCACTCCAGAACTGCACAAAGTGCATCCACCGACATTGCAAGCCGCATCTGCTGCTGGACTGATGCTTGCAGTAAGTGGGTGTGCTCATCCAAGAGATCATCTGCCTCCTCGGCATCCTGTCCCTCAGGGTGTACGCGACCCTGATGCTTAGCACCCCTTGAGGGTGGGCGCTGCACACTAGGACCAGGTCTGGGCATGTCCACAGGTGGTGCACAGATGCCGCCGCTGAACCCTGTACCCCCAAGCCCATTGGCCGACTGCTGATGCTGCCCCTCTGGCTGATGCTCCCCAGGGCTCAGTGGTGCTGCCACAGCGGCTGCAACAGTCCCACTGTCCTGAACAAACACCAGTGCTGCCCCACTGGTGCTGACAGGCACAGGCTGGGACTGTGCTGACACACAGGCCTCCACGGCAGCACCACCCACAGCCAATGCTGCAATGTCTCCTGCTGTGTGGCCATCCCGTGCCACACACGTGTCACTGCCCATGACGTTAGCGACATCATCATCAGTGATAGACTCAGCCCCGGCTCTAGGCACAGCATGCTGGCATCCATGGACGCTGGCATGCTGGGACACAGGCAGGGCTTCCTCCGCACCTGTCACAACAACATCAGTGTGGACAGCCAGGTGGCCCCACTGTAGCACTGAGCCATGTATGCCTGTGGAGGTGGATGGGCCCTCCTCCATCTCCAGCTGACTGTCCTCAGTGGACAGGCCCACCACTGCTGACCCATGCAGATGATCAGGATCTGTAAGGGAAAGCAAAGTTGCATTACTGCATGTGACCTACCCTGCCCCCTCATAGACAGACCATGACTTACCATACAGTGATGGGCCACCACCTGTCTGGAAGCCACCACCTGGAACACCCTCAATGGCATTACGCTGCATGCTTCCAGCAATCCTCTCCTCCTGTGGGGTCAGGTGTACCACCTCTGGCTGTCCCCCACCTGTTGCATCTCATGCTGCCCTGATGGCAGCCACCTTCTCCTTTATCCTCCTCCTGTCCATGCCCATCTTTTTCTTGCACTCCTGAATGGAGCGCTAGTGGCTGCCATGCAGGTTCACAGCACGTGCCTTCTCCGCCCATGCAGCAGCACAGACTTGAGGTGTTCCCTGACATCCGCTGAGAAGCGGCTCCTGATCCAGGTAGGCATCAAACAGGGCTTCGGTCTCGGCCTTGGTAAAATTAGGCCTCCTCCTTCTCCTCCCACCACTGTGTTCCTCCTCTCCCACAACTTGCTTGGTCATTATTTAGCCTGTAAGAATGGCAGTTGTTACCTGTGACTGTGCAGTCCCATGCATGTCCCTAAATCCACAGTCCACACTCCCAAACAGCATGCAACTCACCAATAGAATGCAGTAACCGACTATGGCCAGTGCAGCCCAATGTCGCACTTTTATAGCGCAACCCATGCAAATGAGGCGAGGCGCAACTTTAAGTGGATGCAAATTGCAGGGCTGTGCCATTGAATGGCTGAATAGATGATTTGCATATGGCGGCTGAATATCGCGCTTTTGCTCTTTGAGCAATTCTGTTGAACGTGCTGAGCCAAAGGCGCAGTTCTGTGACATGCGTAGTACACACCTCACTGCGCATGCCCAGGTTGCTGACGCAGGCGTCTGCCGTGCTGCTGATGTGCTGAGTGTGGTAAGCAATGCAGGGCATGGCCACCATTGTGCCAGTGGTGCTATAGCGATGGTCACCTACATGGTGCTGTGGCACTGGGCCATCATAGGCGCACTGGGGCAACAGCACGGTAGGCCACTACTGGCGGTAGCACACAGGCAGCCAATCGCACTACACGCATTGGGTTCCAATGGCATTGTGCATGTCCGTGTGCCAGAGACCCTTGACCCTGTGCTTGACCTTTGCCCCCTAGGCACCATGCGTCAGGCATGGGTGCACCTCTATAGCGCTGTTCGGTGACAGCATGATAGGGAATGGCAGTGCTGTACCGTGCAGCATCTGCACATGGGGAGCTGTGCTGCAGAGCACCATATTTGGAGATCGAGCAGAGAGCATGGTGCGCAAGAGAGCTGCTCAGTGGTCACAAGTAGAGCTGGCCAACCTAGTGGCCATTGTGGAGCCACACCATGGGTCACTGTTCGGGGAGGCACCACTAGACAGGTCCAGGAGCCAGGTGTGGAAGGAGGTGGCCACTGCACTCGAGGAGGCCACAGAACAGGGGAGAAGTGCAGAGCAGTGATGCCACAGGTATGGGGACCTGTGGCGGAGGGAGCCAGAGTTGCTAGCCCGCCTGTGGGCACGTGCTAGGAGGGGCACGGTGCCATGGCCAGGTAGGTGTTACGTTAACACACTTTTATCTTCCATATGGGTATCACAGTTGTATGTGTCCAGCACATGGGGGAGGCACCGTCCGGGGTTGGCTGTGGTGGTGGTGTTATCAGGGTGTTGGGTGGGTGGGTCTAGCTGGATGGGAGGGCACACACGTGGGGGCAGGGGGGCTTTGCTACGGGATTGTACTGATGTTCCTCTCTCCATGTTTGCACCACAGGCCCGGAGGAACATTGCCTTGCCCATAGTCTGCGGCGGCAGGAAGATCAGAGGGAAGCCAGGCAGGGCGAGGGCCCACACCACCCAATGGACCGGCCCGATGATGGTGAGTGTCATAACTCCATGATTACTATTGCATGCTGTGTAACAGGGTGGGCAGCGGGGCATGGCCACCATCCATCGACACCACTGCCATGCATGCAACTTGTTACAGTCAACACTTTCCAGTGGCAATGCATGTCTGGGAGTGCAACGATGGTGGTCTATGCGTGCACCAGGTACATGGCTGTGCCACTGCCTTTGAACCACATAGCCATGTCACTAAATGGCCATGGTGGTGCTGTGTGTGACTTGGCCGGTGGGTGTGTGCAGCATTCCGCATGGCTGTATGCACCTGGGTGGGCAGGTCATGTGGACATGATCACTGTGGGTGGTCACACACCATCACAGAGGTTTGTCCCATGGCCATATGTCATGCACAGTGGGCGGGCTGTATGGGGCTGTGCATTCACACCTATTGACTGTGCTCCCTTGTCCTAGGTACACGCCATCTCAGAGAGATCAGGGAGGTGCTTCGGGAGATCCTGCTGGTGGCAATGGCGTTGCTGGACATCCTCTGCAGGATCGATGACACCAGGGTCCTGCGGAGGCACCAACGGAGATGGAGCCAGAGTGGGGAGCGGCGCTCCCACTAGTAGTCCCTCTGCCCCTGAAATCCCCTACCCCCCTGGACCCACCCTCACCCTTCTTTCCTGTCAATTTGTCACCCCTGCCCTTACCCACCCCACCTTCATGTGGCCTCCACCCCTGCTATATATTTTGTAAATAGTTTTGTACATAGATTAACTGCTATATGTTTTTCACTACAGTTATTTTGATATGAATACTGTGGCGGTCTCTGATTTACAGCAACTATAGGTGCTCAGCTGCAGTGGTGTGTATGGCATCAGGGGTGGTGCGGTCATGGGTATGTGTGTGTCCGTGTGGTGGTGACTATGGTGTGGGGGAGCTATCAGTCAGTGTCTGGTGTGTGTTGTTCCCTGCGCACTGGATGTGTGCAGTGGTCCATTGTCGTGCTCTGTGTCCTGCACTTATCGGCCTATGAAAACGGACACATCATATTACCACAGTCCGCAGCATGTCAGTGGTGGCAGACTCACAACCTGCCCATCACTGCTGGGTTGCCTCCTGTCACTGGTGGTGCATGTCTGCCTCGGGTGACACTGTGGCCTCCACAGTTGTTGTCCCTCTCCATCTGAGCCTTGTGTGTGTTGCAGGGATGTGCACCACTGTCTGTGACTTGTGCTCCGGGAAATGCTGGTGGTGTACAGGTCCACAGTGCCTGCACAGGGTGGCTGGCACTCCAGTGCCATGGAGGACTGCGGGTTGTGTGTACACAGTTTACATGGGCCCACGCTGGGGGCTTGGTTGCCCCGCCACTGCGTCCCTGTGTTGTTGTGCCCTTGGGTATAGGTGGGTCTGTCCATGTATTGTGTGGCATCCGGTGTGGTGCATGCTTCCACACACCACTGTGGGTGTCTGTGCTGGCTGTTGTGGCCAGTGCTGTGTCGAGGTGTGTCATTGGGATACTGTGCAGGGTGCTGTACCACTGGTGGTGGTGTCCGGGGCAAGCCCTGTCCCGTGTGGGGTACCTCATGTGCCGATGCATGGTTGGCCTCTCAACAGTACCTCGGGGGGACTGTGCGTGGTGGCACTGAGTATGCCATTGTTGCATTGCTGTGTGCTGCCACCCACTGATGGGTGCTCGTGGTGGGGCTGCCTTGCATGGTTCTGTGGTGCACAGGGTTGCAGTGTCACAGTGGGGGTGGTGGCATGCATGGGGTTTCCTGCAATGGTTGTCGCTGCTCCTGGGTAGGGTGTCTAGGGGTCATGGTGCAGGGTGTGCTCTGCATTGGGGGGATGGTGTAGCATGGGGTGGTCAGCCTTTCTTGTGTGCCAGTCACAGCTTGCTGGGGGTGTGTGATGGGGCACCATGGGCCAGTTGTGGGTTGTTTGCTTGTCTCCATGGGCTGGTGGTTATTCCAGCCCTCCCCCAGTTGTGCAGTGCATGGGGTGTGGGGGGATGATGTCTGTTCTGCTGTGTGTTCCTGTGCCCATCTGTGGCATGGGTGGTGGGCCCCTACCTCCCTGGTTGTGCAGTTGCATTGCTCTGCTGCAGGGGGGCATCCCTGGTTGTGCTATGGCACCTCTGGACTGCTCAGCTGCACTTCCTTTGTTGCGCTATGGCGCATCAGATCTGCTCAGCTTCCCCTCCCTAGTTGCATTATGGTGCAGGTGGTGCGATATTCAGTCGTCGGCTGTAGGCGCAGTTTGGCCGGCTCACTTTTTGAATATCGTGCCTTTTGCGCATGGGTGCAATGGACTTGAGCTTGCTCCTGCTATTGCGCACATTTTGGGTGCAGTTTGAATATCTGGGCCCTAGAATCTAATTCACCTAAAATCATGGATGCACCTTGTCCTTTAATGGCTCTTGCAGACAGTCTTGTTCTAGCTTCGCTTTCTAGCAAAGGATTACAAAAAAAGATTGATTTACTGGATCTTGAAACAAAAGAGCTAAATCTTAAGATTAACATTACTAAATCACAAGTTTCCATCTTTGAGAAAGGAAGCAATAAGGGAATATGGAAATTAGGACTGAACAAACTAGCACAAACTAACACCTATGTATATTTAGGACTTTTAATTTTCACTAAAAATGGATGGAATAAACACCTAGAGAAAGTCATTATGACTGCTAAAAAAACAGTGAATGCACTTGAGAAATTCAGTCACAAATATGGAGGAAAGGTAATTAAACCATTGATGGAAGCCATCCGAGCAAAATATTTGGCTCAAATAGCCTATGGCTCTGAGATCTGGGACACAAAACACAAAGAAAAACTAATGGTTCCTGTCTACAAACTTTTAAGGAAAACCATTGGTGTCCCTGGTTCTTTTCCCAGTGTCTATTTATGTGCAAAACTACAGTAGAAAGAACCACACTTGCAAAGTAACATGCAGGTATATTGACAAAGTATGTGCAAGATCGGGGAACACAGTTCTCATGACTTCAGAATGTACACTTTTCCCTCTGTATGCCTAGAGAACTGAAGCTCCAGCAGTTGCTACTGCTTGCATAGTTATAAACAGTAAGCTGCATCAAACTGGTTGGTTGCCTACAATATTAAAAAAAAAAAAACATTTAAATACACAAAGACATTCACAGACTGTTACCCTTGAAGTAATAAGTAGTTCAGTGGCCTCTTAAAGGGAACTGTAAATACAGAGACACAAATGTCAGAGCAGTGTAGCATAGTGGGTATAGAGTGCAGACCTTTGATTCTGATACCTCCCAAGATCATGGTTTGAATCCCACACCTGCTACTTGAATGACTTTTATCTTTTTTTTAAATATCTTTTTTTTTATCCATTGGATAAACATAGAGGGACATTTCTCAGAGGCAGGAATGATAGCAGTTTACTATGACAGGGTTGAGTAGTGGTGGTTTTGTCGTCTGGGATATGATAGGCAACAGAGTACTACCATAAGTGCCTTCTACCGAGCTGACAATGAATGAGAGCAGATATACAGTGTAGCAATTAGAGTAATTTGGTGGATCAGAATGTCTTGCTATTTTTTTTATATTGTATGTCGCTAACAGAGCAAAAAAAAAAAAATGGCAAGGTTTCTCTGCCATAAGTGACTGCTCCAGAGCTGACAATGAATGAGAGCAGATATTGCAAGTAGAGCAATTTGGTGGGTTAGAATGCATTGCTATTTTCTGATATGTTGCCACATTACTTTAAAAAGTTAAACAATTCATAAATTCCACAACAAAAAAATGCTTCTAATTACACCATATTACAAAATTATCCAGCCCATGTTTAACAGTTGGGCACACCACCTGCAGGTGATTTCAGGAACAGAGACTGTAAGACAGCAATAAGGCTACTATGGCAGTAATGGCTCGTGATTGCCACTGCATGGTTAGATGGTGAAGCACATTTAAGGGCATTTATACACCCCTTGGAATGAGTCATGAAATAACATGGTGACATGATACTGCTTGTACACCAAATACCTAACGCACTTCAGGAGCACACTGCCGCATGGCAGGGGTCAGCACCAACCGGTGTATTGCAGCACTTTTAAACTTTTATACGATCACCACTGTAGCTTTAGAAAATATAAATACCATTTTAGGTGTGAGAAAGCTTTCCTTTTGGATTAAATTAACCAATCTATTACAAGACAGAATTTCTAAGCAGTGCCTTCTTAAAAAAATCAGATGGCAAGAGCTAGACTGCTATAAATCTCTGTGGCTAGTCAATATTTACCATCTGCTAGACAAGTATAATGCACAATTTTTAAAAACGTATGTGGCGCAGAAAGTCGTCCTTAGTTACAAATATAGGCCATATATACAGAATAAGATCAGAAAGTACTGGGCTTTATCAGATAAGAACTGGATAAGGGAGTCTAAATATTCAAAATGGTTTGCATCGAATAATAAAAATGATGAGATAATACAGCCATATTATGAAAATTTGGCTGATCCCAAGTTAAGAGCCAATCTCGTCAAATACGAATACAAAATGTTTGATAGTAATGTATTAGTGAAAAGGTATAATAAAGGCCATTATATCTCAGACAAATGTAATTGCCAGCTTGAGACAAAGGAAGATCTAATCTATGTGTTATGGGTCTGTGAGTGGTACAATGAGCCCCGAAGGTATCTGTTAAAAATGTTATTTAATGTTGAGGATGTAGAACAACTTGACATAGATGTACAAATTTTGACTAGGATGCTGTTTTATACAGAAGACACTTTTGCACTTTGGACAATTGCAATATATTGCACTAATATAAACAACATTAGGAAACAGAAGATTGTGCAATAACTATGTAATTGTATGCATAGAATGGGGAATTGAATGTATTATATTTCATACTGTATAAATTTATGTGGAATTTTAACTAATTTTGTGTTTTGTACTTTGAAGTGTATAATTTCATATTTGTTGTGGAAATTGTAATGACTGATCTGTTAAACAAATAAATGAAACTACTACTACTACAGGACTATCCACTGAATCGGTCTCTTGGTTTAGGAGCTACCGCACTAGTAGAGAACAAAGAGTAAAAATCCTGGATACTCTTTCATAAAATCAGAGCGTAAATACAGGGGTCCCCCAAGGATCAATCTTGGGCCCTCTTCTTTTTAGTCTGTTTTTAAATCAACTTCCACTAGCAGCCCGAGATAAAGTCCTACTTTATGCAGATGCTGCGGTGCTATACGCCAGCCAGTCAAACCCTGTAGCACTAGAAAAACAGGTGCAGACTAACTTTACAGACATTGAGGCATGGTTCATAAAATCGAAATTACTGCTAAATTATAAAGATACTAAAACGATGTTTGCCTCCACTCACTACAGATATAGGTCTCACCAAATAAAAATACTACACAGTCAAAATATGCCCTTAGAAATGGTTCAAACTTTTAAGTACTTAGGGGTAATGCTAGACAGTTCCCTTTCTTTCATACCACACATAGATCTTGTAGCTTAATCACTAAATGCTAGATTAGGCTTGTTACACAAAAAAACAAACACTGCCTTATGCATGAAGCACCAAAACTAGCAGTAATTAGTTCTGTGTTGTCTGTATTTAACTATGGACTAGTGATATACAGTGCTGCGACCGACACAGCTCTCAAGTGGATAAAAACAACCCTCAATTAGGCCTGTAGGCTTGTTCTGGGTGCACACTGCCTAACACACACTTGTGAGCTTTATACACACTTTGGTTGGCTAAATCTGGACTACTGTTTACAGCACCAGGTATGCCTACTTGCAAAGAAATCCACCCTTGGATTAACACCCCCGGGTGTTTGGAATTTCCTCAGTTTGGCCAACAAAACAAGGCGTACGAGAAGAACAAACAGCCATCCACTTCATGTCCCTTCCTGGCGGACATCCCAAGGGCAATGGTCCTTTGAGTACTATGTACCTTACTGGTTAAATATGGTCAGTGACAATGTTCTGTCAGAAATTAAATGAGGTCTGTTAAAATTAAAGCTTTGTGCCCGTCTCACATCATACAGTAGTTGTGACTGAAACTCCTAACTGTACTAGCTTGGCCTGAAAACTGTGTTCTACCTTTGCACTTACTGTTTCACACTTTACTCCTCCCCTACCTACCAACCGGAAATTCACCCCCCATCTCAACACCTACCCCCACCTCACTACTGCCTCTGCAAACTTCCCTTCTTCACTTCACTCCACCTCCCAAGGACCATACCAGCACATGGTCCCATTCCCCCTCATCAACTTCAGTACATAGCCATTGAAACTGCAACCAGCCTCTCATCTCTATCCATCCAAATGTCTTCTGTCCTATCCTTATAATCCTCCTTGTCCCACCGGGCTGATCTATCTCTTCATCTGTAAATGTCCACTCTGCTCAGCCAACAGCCATAACTACACCTGATCCACATATACTGCACTTAGACAAAAACTGTTTTCTAACATGTTTGCTAAACCTCTTCGAAACAGTGTAACTAAGACTTCTTGGACACTGTATGTATGGTTATGTCTTGAATTTCTGTTTTTTCTCATTAGACGTGGAACCTTTGTAAATGAGCTTCTAGCGCAAAGGTATGTAAATACAAGATTGAATAAATAAAGAAAGAAAGAATTTGTTTGCTCTGTAACGGCATTCACTTTTTAATTGCACGTCACTTTGAGAGATACATGTATTATAACACTAAATCAGTAGAGGTTGCCATTCCTTGACAAAGTGCTGCAAGGGCTTAACATATTGGACCTTTGTGGGAGCACCAGCTTGAGCCTGTCTTTGAAGCATTAGCACTCTTTGCATTTTCTTTGCATTAATAAAATAATGTTTAGCGATATTCCACAGGAGGTTGCCTCAATGTTCTGGTGAGTGCGCTAACTTTTTTTCTCTACTGACTTGGTACATCCCTGGTGCCTATTGTGTGCAGATTAACAATTTATTTTTTGTTTAGATCACTGTTATGAGATTCCTCAGATGTCAGTAACAAGAAAACCAGAAAGTATCTTTCAGTATGAATGCTCCTGTTGCTCTGTTTTAACAGACTTTGTGATGTGATACGGCTAGGAATGTCAAGGTTCAGGCATTTATTTGATTCTTTGCTGTAAGTCGATCTGCTTAGAAACAGGGCTTGCACTGGAAAATATGTTTGACAGCTGGCTGTTGTCTTGTGCTCACAGCTACACGTGACTGTGTGTAATGTCAGATCACAACATTTTTTTATGTGTAATTAAGCTGAGTCTGCAATTAATATATATTAACAATCCCCAGAAATATACTATGCATCAACTGTCATGGAGGTAATGTTTGTCATGTTTGTCTAGTGCTATCATATCTAATAATAATATTTTACAACTCATAAAGTACAGTCTTCAATGAACCAGCCTGCTGGCACAGTGGTAGTTCAACCGCCTGTGACCCTAGTGACTCCAGTTTGAGAATGAGCCTGGAACGTCAGGTGCCAGCTGGGGGGAGGCAGGATGAGCATCTAATGGACTGCTCTCCTTCTACGGGGTGGGAGGTGGTGGTGGAGCCTAGCGTACATGTGACTTGTAACTCCCAGCAGAGGCTGGGAGTACAACACCAACATGGGACCACATAGTTGTAGCAGAGAAGACAGCGGATATCTGCAAGATGGATGCAGGAGTGTGCGTGCCTCATGCTGGTGTCACCGTACATCTGTGTCTCCAGGGGCAACCATAAACTGAAAACCTCTGCAGTAGCAGCAGCACAGTGATGCCAGGACCTTCACAAGGGCTGCCTCTAGCATGCTGTAGGGGACACCAGGGAACTGGATCAGCATGTCGGTCCTTCCCCTTGTAGCCGGGGAAAGCTCCACTGTCAGGGGAAGCCACAGTCTCCTGAACCCCATGGCAGGTCCCTGGGTTGGCACAAGCATGGGGTCAAACCTGGAAGGGGACATAATAGCAGATATGGGGCATATCCCCAGCCTTCTCCAGTGAATAAAGAAAGTTAAAAAGAAGGCTTGAGCCTATATCAATGATTCAGGTTATTAGTCAAGGCATTTACCAGCAGGGCCCACCTATCATTGTATAAATCTTAGCATTTACGTATATAAGAAGAAGTTTTTCTAGTCTATGTACTTCTAAAACAGAAGCATGCCATTCAGTTAAAGATTCACCATGCAATGAATGCCTTAGCACAATTTCTTTAAGCAGTAAGGACATACTTGTCAATATTCTCAGCATCATGGGAAAACAACCAATAAAACCATTACTGTCACCTAACTTATTGACAATATTGCTTCATAAATTCTTAACCTTTGAGCACTGCAGAAGACATGTATTATACATCCCATACTGTATTACTGAATTTCAAAAAGTAGTAATTTTCTCTGCATCCCATTTTTGTTTAGTTTAAATGATGTCATATACAAATTATTTAATATACAGAAGTGTGTTACTCTGAGGCTATGTGTCCTAAGAAATGTATAACCAACTTTTCATGTGTGTAACCGTATTAGACTTTGTCTGTAGTTCAATTTCCCACCACCTACAATGGAGACTGTTTAATATATAGTTAACACATGACAGACTGTGTTATATAGAGGGATAATACACACTCCAAGGACTGAATGCACACTCCTTGTGCTAAGAAGGTACAGGAGTACCGGATCATGCATTATCACCTGCAGTGCAAAGTCTTTACTTGTGTTAACCCTACAGTAAAGTGGTTTTTTTGTAATTAGAAAATAGAATATTTCATTTGAAATGACAGAACACTGTAGAGGAGCTTTTGAAACATGGAAGAGTTTCTGTAAAGTGTTTTTTCATGGGCTAACTCAAATGTTCTGCCATGAACTACAGTGTTTTCTAGATCTGTCTTTCAAGGTAGGAGCTACAGCGTTTGCAGGGTTTTATAGTTTGAGGTAGTGCTGACAGCATTTTTTAGCTCTGGGTTTTCATGCTGTTGTGCATTCTGAGCTGAGAGGTTTAGTGTTGTACTGCTCAGCTCCAACAGTTTCATCAGGTTCCAGTTCTGCTGTAGTTGCATTTTTGTTGTTAGTTATGATGGTGGTTTCTGTGTTTGTTGCAGCAGTAGCTGCTTCAGCGATTTGTTTAGTGGCCTGCAGGTCTTAATTTGATGGTGGTTGAAGTAGGGGGTCAGCTGTGATTTAAATACAGCATTTTAAAGTGTGAGTGTGCGTTAAATGTCTTTAGCACAGTTACTTGCCAGTTTATTTAGGGTTAAACAGTGGCAAGGTAGTGTGAATGAACAATGGGTTGGCTGGATTTCAACAATGCTCTCTAAACCATTTTGCCTAGTGGGCATACCTGATAACAAAAGTATATAAATAAATATAAATATACTGTATAATAGCAAGGTTTTATATATGCTGGATGTGGAATGTTTCTTTTTCTCAGCCTTAATAAATTTGGAAAGATGGCAGGTATTTTTTAAAGCCTATGTTGTGATGGGAAGCCTGGAGCAATATTCCTCTCATCTTTGCACAGTATATTTGCTGTAGTCACCTTACCATTTAGATTGGGAAAGAGTTGAATAACTTCTGTGAAGGGTGTAATAAACTCCTTCAGGTGAACTTGACTGACTCTAGTGAGGTGATCAGTTGTAATGTTTTCAAAACTCTCACTGATGACCTCTGCACTGATGTGTGTATATGTGGCTAAACTATGTGCCACCATATCTCATGTTCACTACTTTATTATGACAGGCTACTGCCTGTAGGACATAGCTCACCAAGTATATACTATTATATTTATTCTCTGTATGCATTTTAACTTTCCTTATGCTTCATATGTACAATTCTCCTGACTGTTGTTCCTGATTATAAATTTGTGTTGCCTTATTGTATTATCATGTATTATCTTGTATCCTACTCTGCTTGTTTTACCTCAAGCATTTCATTTGAACTGGCTTTGTATACTGTCCTACCCAGGACCTACTTGTAAATGAGCTTTGCTTAATGGAGCCTTTCCTTGTAAAATAAAGAAATACAAATATATCAGACCAGCTTGGTTCCCATAAAGTCTACCAGCATTTTTGAATCTAGGATTCCTCCATAACATCTCATCAATAAAAGAGATATTAATCTGAAATATTTTATCTAAGTAGGGTGCAGAGAAGCCAGTAAAAAAGTAGCTGAGCAAAGTCTAGTATGCAATCTGTGTGATTTAATTGTAGTGGAAGGTCTTTTGATTTGGCATTTGCGGGTGTAATATGTTAGACAGTGGTCACTACTTGCGATTAATCAGGTACAATGAAGCTCACTCCACCCTCATGCTACATGAAGGCTACAACAAGATTTCACACTGCCAATGCTGGCTCTACTCACAACACAGTTCTGCCATCCTACATAGAAATTTCCCTGGGGATGCTGCATCCTCCAAGGAAGAGTAAGTTGTGGATAGACTTTGATCATGGTTACAGTTACAGGGCGACTCCCAAGGCACAGCCCCATAACTCTGAAGTGAGCCCATGACTGCAGAACTGACAAATAAAGTGGAGTAAAGGGGTACCTCTAATGAGAGAAGCTTGAGGGGGTTGGTAAGTCAATTCATCTCTGATCCAAGAGAAACAAGAAAATAAAGAGATGCAACACCCAAATGTGGATTTACTAAGTACTACACCTAAATGTGGATTTACTGAGTACTACACCTAAATGTGGATTTACTGATACTGTATGTAAAATTTAAAATAATATAAATAAAAATAATGATTAGTGTGCATCAATATTTTATTTGTTTTACAACTAATGTACCCAGGATAAGCTTAGTGAGATGCATCATCTTGTTTTTTATTTATTTATTTTTTGATAACCGGGTAGGTGCGCTAGACACGAAAGTGACTATTTTCAGGCATGACCCTGGAGGTCAGCAACATAGGGAGATAACAGTTACATAGAATACAGTGTCAGGAGCTGTGCAATACATTTCAGGCACGACCTGGGGGGGGGTCAAACAACATAGAGAGATAACAGTTACATAAAATACAGTGTCAGGAGCCGTGCAATACATCGCAAGCATAAGGTGAGACAAATTTAGGGCAAATAACGATACAAGGCATAACTGGTTTAAAATTAAACAATCAGAGATAAGTGCCCAAGTGTGGATTATCATAGTAATAACACAAAAATATGAGGTACATAGAGAAGAAATCTATTGAACGGTGGCATTATAACAAGGTACTGAGAGTGAAAGGGTATTGGTTTGGAAGGGGCAGGGAGAGAGGTAAAGTTGGGATGGGAGTAATGGGGCTGAGGGAGCAAGGTGTAATCTCACACTGTAGAAGGTGTAACCAAGGCGGCCAGGGCAGGATAAGTCTGGACCCATGGAGGGTTGAAGCAGGTACATTGAGCACAAGTAGTAAGGAGGGAGCGGTGCAATTTCTTAAACATGGCATGATTAGGTGCAAAGCGGACATCTAGGGGCAGCGAGTTCCAGTAGGAGGGGCCTACATGCGAGAAACCTGATTTCCCTTTGGTAGTTCTACATCTGGGAATGCAAATCAAGGAAAGGTCTGTAGATCGGAGACCATAAGAGATGGGCTGAGGGATTAGCAGGGAGGCTAGGTAGGTGGGCATACTAGATTGAAGTACACTGTCCATCAGGTTCCCAAGAGAGAGGAGACGTTGTGCAGTAGGAGAAGGCCAATTGAGATCACAGTACAGCAAGCAGTGATGTTTTAGTCTGGAGGAAGCAGAGGTGTAGCGGCATATATTGTTGTAAGTAGTGTCCCACCTATGAAGATTAGCTTTAGACGTATTTGTATAGATTATGGATCCATAAGAAAGTGATGGAAGAAGGATTCCTCTAGCAATGGCAGTCCTAGCAGTGGGGGTAAGAATATAGCTTGTTTTGTAGGCTAAGCCCAGTTTGGCATTCACAGCCTTACAGGTGGAGGTTATATGGGCATCATAGGTGAGGGATTCATCGAGTAAAACCTCCAGATAATTAAAAGAAGTTACCATCTCCAGTGGGGAGCTGTCCGCCCAGGTGACCTGGAAAGATTTACAGTGCTGTTTTAATTTAATAGAGGAACCAAAGTGCATGGCCTTGGTCTTAGGAACATTTAGGACACGCTTATTATTGGTGATCCAGGATTGAATATGTTGTAGGTCCATGGAGAGCTTATGATTATTAGAGTGGACATTATCTGAGTTTGTATAAAGGACAAGGTCATCTGCATAAAGCAACAATGAGCAGGAGGATACCACTTGAGGAATGTTGTTAACAAACATCGAGAAAAGCAGGGGTCCGAGGATAGAACCCTGCAGTACACCAATGTTGATGAGAGCTTTTTCTGAGGTGGCTGAATTGAATTTCACGGTTTGATGCCTGTTTGATAGGTAGCTATGGAACCAAATTACAACATTGGGCGAGAAACCCAGGGAGTGGAGATTGGTAAGCAGAAGAGGGTGGTTGACTAGATCAAAGGCTTTTGTCAAATCGATAAAAACTGCACCAGTTAGGTGACCCTGGTCCATAGTTTGAAGAATATCATTTGTCAGCTGCAGAACAGCAGTTTGAGTACTATGACCTTTTCGGAAACCGTGCTAGTTTGGGTGCAGGAGGTTATGTTTTGTGAGGTGTTCTGAGATCTGAGCTGAGATGAGCTTCTCAAGGACTTTATCTAGTGTTGACAATATTGCTATTGTTCTGTAGTTGGCTATGACTTTTTTGTCGCCTTTTTTGAATACTGGCGTGATTCTAGCAAGTTTCCATACCTCAGGCACCACGACTTCACTCAGGGACAGGTTGAATATGCAGGCCAGAGGTCCTGAGATGAAAGGTGCCGCCAGTTTGAGGAGTCTAGGCTCAAGGCGGTCAGACCCAACAGCAGTACTGTCTGATATAGAATTTAAATGTTTGAGGACATCATTTTTCAATATAGCTTTAAAGTAGAAGGTGGGCGTTTGTGAGGTTACTTTTGGGTGGGGGGCTCCAGGTATTAAGTTAGTGGAGGAGAGAGTATTTGTGTAGCTCGAGAGGTCGGAGAAGTAAGAGTTAAAAGCATTGGCAATGGTGCCTGAGTCATTGCAATGGACGCCTTTCAATATCATGTCATTATTTAGTGGTCTTTTGTTAGAGCCGAGGAAAGCCTTGACATGAGACCAAAATTTCTTGGGGTCCCCTGCAGCATCCAGCAGGAGACCTTTGCAGTACTGGCTTTTTGCAAGTCTAATTTGTGATTTGCATTTTGACCGCTGTTCTCTATAGCTGTTATAATTGGCTGGGAGACCAGATGCTTTAAACTTTCTCCAGCATTTATCCCTGTTTTTGAGGGCAGTGAGGAAGTCTTTGTGCAGCCATCTGGTTTGTGTACCATGAACGCGCCGAGTGACGACTGGGGTATGCTTATCCTGAAGGAGGATGAACCTGCTCAGGAAGGCACGCAGGGCAGCTTCAGCACTAGTAGAATGGAAGACAGGGGACCAGTCAGTGTGGGACACATCATATAGGAAATTACCTTGATATAAGTTAGCATAATTTCTGAAGCAAATATAGTTTTGGTGGGACATGGAGTTTGTAGAGGTGCTCCATATGCAAAAGACGGGGGAGTGATCACTGATATTGTCAGTCATGGGTCCAGATTTTGCAATTCTATCCACACAATTCGTAAGACCCAGTCAATAAGGGAGCTGGAGTCTGTGTTAACTGATACCCTTGTGTAATTAGTAATGATTTGATGCAAATTGTAGCTCTGTACCAGGGACTGAAGTGCGTCTAGAGCTTTGCCAAGCCAGTTTAGATTTATATCGCTGAGAATGATATGTTCATTGTTCCCCGCATGTGCAGCTGTCTGAACCAGAAAATCAGCTAGGCCTTGAGTTCCATTGGTAGGTGGATTGTAGGCACATACAATGTGGAGTTTTTTATCTCCAAGTCTAAGTATAGCATGGATATATTCACATAAGGAGTTTTTATTGTTTGTTAACATAGTCATATTCAGGTTGCTTTTGTAATATATTGCGACACCCCCACCGCGTTTAGGAGGTGGTCTGTCACACCTAAGAAGGGAGTAGTTTGGAAGCAGGCAAAAGGTATCTGGGATCGAGGGTTTTAGCCATGTCTCAGATAGGCAGAGCACATCTGTTTGGTGGTTAACTACCCAGGCTTCTAGATCTGCTTGATTGCGGAGAAGGCTCCTGATATTAAGGTGGACTATGCGAAGGCCTTTCATATTATGTCTAGAGCAGATTAAGGATGATATGCCTGTTTCAGGGCCTGGGTTCAATTCTATATCTCCAGACAGCATAAGGACCAGCAATATGAGATACCTTAAGTTATGCAGTACAATTTTGGTACAGCTCCGCCAGTAGGTACGCCATCGTTTGGCGGTGGATGCCGTAGCATGGTAGATGAGTAGTTTAGGGAGGAGAGCAGGGGTTGTGTCTGTGTCACATTCGGTTAGGATTAGCATATTGGAGTAGGTAAAGTCGTTTAGATGAGCATCACTATTTTGAGTATGATCATTGGTGTGAGGTACAATAGGGACGCTGAGTAGCATCAGAGACAAGATTAGATGGGTCCTGCAGCTTCAAAGTCTAGAAATTATCAGACTGACGCACAGAGTGGTCAAGTGTTTTAGAAACATACAAACATAGAAGTTGATGGCAGATAAGGACCCCAAGACCCATCCAGTCTGCCCATTTCTTTTTCTACCTTATAAATGTGCCATCAGCCTTTGCTCTGTCAATGGCCTTTCTATTCGTACTAATCTGTATTGCAACCTTATACCTATCCCATGCCTGTTTGAAGCCCTGCACTGTATTCATATCCATCACTTCCTGAGGTAGGCTGTTCCATGCATCTACCACGCTTTCTGTGAAAAAAGAACTTCCTCACATTACCCCTTATGATGAAGATTGTACAATGAAGAAGCTAGTGTCTGTGGTCAGAACTGAACCTGTATTCTCCTAGCTCACATTGTATGTGGTCTAACCACTGGACCCTACTATCTTTCCTAATTGGACCCAGTGTAGACTGATGAAGCCAGTTCGAGCAGCCCATGAAGTGTATTATACTTTAACTTACCTGAATAAAAAGTGTTGATTTTGGTGAGTTCCTTTTCACACAACTGGAAGAATTTTTCCTCAAAGGAGGTGTAATGTCGCTGTAGTGTCGAGGGGACTGTGGCTGAGGAGAGACAAAAAGTGCAGGATTTGTACATTTTCTTTACAGTTTCATTGTATCAAGGTGAGATTTAACATAAAATTGTATTTATTTTTCCATGTGCATTTTCTCTCCTTCCGAGGCCCGCCATGCCCTCATCAGACCAAGATGTCTACCCAGACCAATTGAACACAGAGCACTAGTCTACCACCAGCTACTGGGTGGCAGGGACGGCGGTGTAGGGATATTCCTTTACCTACCCTCCACCATCTCAGTAATCTTGCCCATGCTCACTGCTGACCAACACTGTAGCAAAGCCCCATTGGGAAGCAAGCCCCCTGGCCAGCTACAGGGGTTTCTGCAGTGCTGGAAGCTGCACCACCCTTTCTGGGCTGGGAAGTGTTGCCATTAGCAGCACTGTCTCTCAGCCCTGGCTGATTGTGTGTCTGACTCCACTCCTGAATCTGGGTCAACAGCACAGCAGTGCTGAGCCAAGGTTGACCTATAGACTGTAAGTTATTATTAATACTAAATATGCTGGAAAAATTAAAGGGGAACATTTACGAATTGCATCTCCTAAAGCTTGAAGTCCATAAACAATTCTTTTAAATGACGTATTAGGCTTACCAGTTTCTGGAACCAGTCTGGAGATGTCCCTGACTAAATCTGTCTATATTTATACTACACTACCACCACTTTTGGAACCTTGTGATGTAATGTAGGATAATCTGTGCCTCAACATAATGTAGTATTGACATAGGGCACACTTAGTCAAGGATATCGATCAACTCCTGCCAGCTATCTTTAACTCCAATACCTAATTTAAAAGAGCTTTTCATCAGCTTTACATCTAAGAGGAAACTTCTCACAGATGTTTTACTTGAAGTCTTGCAACAAAGAATATTGTGCACCTTTCTGCGAAAATGTATTGGTTGTATGTAGTAAGGTTATATTGGGTTTGTAAATTGCATTCCGCTTATATACATAGGCAGATATTCCATGCTTTCGGAGTTTTGATTAATGGTCTCTAAAGTAGATACTGTATTAGAGTATTTATTAAAGTCTGCCAACCAACTAGAGGAGTACTTTATTAAAGCATATTCAACCTGAGAGCATGAGCTTTCTGGAACAGATGCTATAGCTACCAAAGGAAAGACTAAGACCATTCAGTTTAAGGCCATGGAAGGTCTGAGTCAGTTATCTAGCTTAGCTCTAAAAGACTCAACACTGAGTGCTACAGGACATTTCTGATTTCATTTAGACTTTTCATAGGATATCCCAAAACAAATGCATCTAATTTACCAAATGATCTTGTCCTTTCCTCTATTTTATATCGAAAGGATTAAGGCACAAGGAGCAGGAATGACAGCCCAAAGTTGAACCGTGGGCCAGTGTTTAAGTGGAGATTATTTAGAACTGATGCCTCTTTACTCCCAGATCTCTGTCCCCTTTGACATATACATCACACTTGCTAGAGAATATAGTACCTGTAAACAATGTATGCACAGTCAATATATCCAACCATCATACAAAAGGCGGTAACAGTCCTGTAACAACTGCCACGTTCATTGTAAATACCTGATAAATACAGACATAGGAAAGCAATACTATGATAACTTTCAGCACTGATGGAAATTAAGCACCTAATGAGAAACTCATGGGTCTTATAAAATGGCTGCCTATATTAGAGTATATCAAGATTTACCTCTGGCAGATAACAGTGACTAGAAATAATAACTGCTAAACAAATAGCATGACAATTCATGCATAAATCAATAAATAGTAACCTTTGGAACTAGTATCTTGGCAAATATGCATTAGAAATATACTATTTGCTTTAAAGGATTACTGCATTTTTATCTCCCCATAGACGCAAGACATGACAAACAGTACATGCATATGTCACTGATTAAACAGAAGCGCTTAATCTAAATTGAAGAACAAATGAAAGTCACTGATCGCTGCCCTTTTGCTTTAGAATAAGGGTTTTTATCTCTTTCTATGTTAACGTAATGCTTGATATGTCTTTGTTGTTCTACCTATACAGTATGTTTTATAATAAAATGTGATTTGAAGAAAGGAGAAATTTTGTTAAAGTTTCCAAAGACATAAATGTTTATTGGCACTCAGGAGTCCAGAACAAGGGGTCACTCCATAATGTTGAGGGGAGAAATGTTCAACAAGTTTGAAATTCAACATTAATTTATTCAGAGTGTAATAAAAGTTTGGAACAGCTTACCAGAAGTAATGCTATGGCCAGCTTGCATGCATTGCTTTAAAGAGCTCTTGACGCAGTTAAGACAACTTGGAAAAAATTTAACAGTCAGGCATAAATGTAGCTTATATTTCGTATTTCATTCTGTAATTCTCGCCCTTATTTCTTTATTACTAAGGGTATTTGCATGAATTCAGTATCTCTGCCCTTTTAGCTCTGGCTGCCTGCCTACACCTGACATCAGAATTCTCTTTATGACATCAAAATATGTTGCTGTAGAGATAAATATGATGGCATAAACAAAGAATTGTGATGTCATGTGTAGAGAAGAAGCCAGAGAAGATACAGTCTAGAGGACAGGGATCTTGATTTCATGAAGCTTTTTTTAGTAATAAAGAACATGGGGAATTAATTACTAAAAATATATGAGGTAATAAAGAAAATGGGATGAAGTTGAATATAAATCTTACTTTTTTCAATATTTTCCTAATGCTGTCAGGGGCTCTTTAAGTCCAGAAAAGATAAATTCTTGAAAGCCAGTTCATGTTACTATGTTAAAATAACATGGAGACAAAGAAACTCGCTGGATCTGTGGTATAACCCCATTTCTTCACACCAGTGTGCATGTGTGTTTATATATTATATACATATATTTGGCTGTAATCCACCAGTTGAAGAATAGATAAACCATTTATTTGCAAAGGTCCCCAGTGCTTATCACATTCATGCAATCTGTTGGGAATTACATGTTGTTTTTGTTTCTTTATTTTGTTTTGGTTTTATTTAAATATTTGTATTAGTTTCAGTGTTTTTTTGTTGTTGCTTTTTTTTTGTGAAAGCGTGCCTGTCCACCATTATGGTAGATGGTTTCTATGACCATTTCCAAGGACGTGCCAAGCTTGTTGTTACTGATCAAGTATAAAATAGAGAAGTCCATCTACCAGCTGTCAGGTTGTGTTCTGTGGTGGCAGGGGGCATCAGAGTGTCATGTCTGTGTATTGGGATTTTAAATGTTTTTTACTACATGTGGTGGTGCTAAGCTGGAGTGGGGAGCTACGACTTGTGCTGAATTTCCCTCACCAAACGTAGAGCTGCCATGCCATTGCAAGGTAAAAAAGAAGCCACGCACAAGTGTGTGTGTGTTGAATAAGCTTTGGGGAAAAGAACCAGTGTGCATGTGTGTGTGTGTGCGTGCGGAGGGGACCGCATTGTTTTTCGTAAGTGGGTGGGGGAAGGTTGAGAGGGAAGTGTACTGATGTGTGTAGTGACAGTGAAATAATGAAACCAAAAGGGGGAGACAGTTCAGGTACTGGCAGGTGAATTCTTACATATGTATGAATATGCCAGCAGATATAGGCCTTACAGTCTGTCTTGTCTGCATGGGTGTGCAGGTCCAACCTGTATCTATGGTGGGACCTGTCCCACTCCCCAAGTCCCCCTGACCCTCCTCAATCCTCCCCATCCTCCACCTGCAACTTTCCTCTTCATTCTGTCCCATCCTCTTTTGAAGCTATCTACTGTTTTTGGGGAGACCACTCCCTCTGACAACTCGTTCAACTTGGCCACCACTCACTCACTGAAAAAATGGCTCCTCTTCTCTCTCTTGAATCTTCCCCCTACCAGCTTTAGGCTATACCCCAAGGGGACTTGTTCCCATTAAGACTGAAGAGGCCCTCCATATTCACTCTGTTAATACCTTTAATGTATTTGAAGGTCTCAATCATATCCCCCCTTCTGTCCTCAAGGGAGTACATTTTGAGCCCCGTGAGCCTCTCTGCTTAGGTGTTGTCTGCTGGCTGTGGATCATCTTGGTTGCCCTTGTCTTGACTGTCTCCAGCAAGTTAACATTTTTCTTAAGATAAGGGCACCAATACTGCACACTGTACTCTAGGTGCATTCTTACCAGTGACTTGTCCTGCAGTAGTATGACCACTGCCTTCCTGCTGAAAATCTCCCTGGCTACACAGCCCAGCATCTGATCTGCTTTTGCTGCTGCTCTCCTGCAGTGTGCTGCGTGCTTCAGGTCGCTCATGATGATAAACCCCAGGTCCTTTTCTTCCTCTGACTTAGTGACCTGCACACTACCTAACCAGTATTTAGTCTCTAAGTTATTTTCCCCAAGTGCATAACTTTGCATATTTTAGCACTGAACCCCAGTTTTGCTACATGCCATATGACATAGCCAGGTCTTCCCTTAGTTCCTGTCTCCACTCCTCTATGTCCATCCTCCCACAGAGCTTTTTGTCATCTGTGTACAGGCAGATATTACTTTTGATACCCTCCGCTATGTCACTGATGAAGATGTTAAACAACACCAGACTGAGCAGTGAGCCCTGTGGGACCCTGCAGGTCAATGGCCTAGTTTCCAAGAATCCCCTCCAACCATCACATTTTGGCTTCTGTTATGCAACCAGTATTTGACCCATCAAGAAAACCTGGCCCACACCCACACATCTTCTAGCTTCCTGACGAGTCTCCTATGAGGCACAGAGTCAATGGCCTTGCTGAAGTCCAGATACAGGATGTCAACCATTTGGCCACTGTCCACTGTCCTGGTCACCCAATCAGAAAAGTCAATCAGATTAGTCTGACAGGAGCTCCCCAACATAAACCCATGCTGTGTTTCATCTTGCAGCCTGTTTTCCTCAAGTTAGCTAACCAGTCTTTCCTTCAGGATAGTCTCCATCAGTTTCCCCACTATTGAGGGCACACTGACCAGCCTATTTATTTTATTTTATTTATTTAAGAATCAGTTTACAACCTTTGAGCCAGAGGCTCGTTTCCAAAGGTACTTCGTCACATAAAGACATACACTGTGTTTTGGTTACATAGCAAAGATTTGCAAAACAATAGGCGTTCAACAGGCGCCACGTCACATTGTGGACAGACAAATACAAATTGGGTACAGGGTACATGTAATTGATAACAGGTGTTCCACAAGTTGGTATCAAGTGAGCATTCTGGTAGGTAAACACTGAAACAGCTGGCACTGGCCAGGTTAAACATAGGCATGGTGTACAGGGAAGTGGTGGAGGGGATGGTTAGGTGGAGAGCTGCCCGGGGGGCATTGTCAAGAGAAGCAGAGGTGGAGGCTATGTTCAGAGACAGGAGCAGTTAGGAGTGCTGAAGATGTGGTTCCAAGTGTGGTTTTGAACTTGGAGATGGTGATGGCATTGGTGATGGTGGCAGGGAGAGTTAAACCAGGTTGGGGCTCTATAGCAGAAGGACATCTGGCCACGGCTGGTTCTAGATCTAGGGACCTTTAGAGTGGTCTTGTGGGAAGACCGTGTTGCAACAGTGGGAGGCTCTGGTGGATGGATGCCATTACCCCAGAGAGAGGCCAGTAGGGTTTTGGTGAGGAGACAGGTTTGGTATTGGAGCCGTTCATCCAGGGTAAGCAGGTTAGCATCGACATACAGCTGACAGGTGTGTGTGAGCCTGGGGGCACCAGTAATCAATCTGCATGCTTTATTCAGGGTTAGGTGAATTTTGTTGAGTGCAGTGGTGTCGGCAGCACCATATACTGGTAGACCATAGTCTACAAGGGACAGCACGGATGATGTAACAGCTAGCCGGAGAGCATTTGGGGGAAGGCAGGTTTTATGGCGGAATAGGATGCCAAGCCGTGTGTTGGTGGCGGATGTTAGGCGTCGATGTGGTTGTGAAATGAGGCTAGAATCAAGGTAACCCCAAGGTATTTGTAGGAGCAGACTTGTTCCAGTGGCTGGTTGGTACTCGGAAGGATATAGAGTGGGTGGTTGCTAGCTTTGTTTTGGGGTGGGAAAAGAGCATAGCTTTGGTTTCTTAAGATTGATGACGAGTCTGCGCTCCTTAAACCAAGCCTCGGCACTGTTGAAAGACTGCTGTAGGGAGTCCTGTAGGGAGATGGGATTGCGGTGGGTGGCAAAAAGGACAGCGTCGTCTGCATACAGCAGAATTTTGCCAGGGCATGCACTGGGCAGGGTGTTCAGATACAGCGAGAAGAGAAGGGGGCCCAGGATGGAGCCTTGGGGGACCCCAGAGAGAATGGGATGGGTATCGGAGAGTGTGCTATTAATTTTGACACACTGAGATCGGGTGTCAAGATAGCTAGCACACCATGCCAGGGGGCCAGCCGAGAGACCAGTGTGGCAGAGTGCATTCAGCAGAAGTGGATGGGAGACAGTGTCGAAAGCCTTTGAGAGGTCAATGAACACTGCACCAGCTAGGGAGCTGGTATCCAAGGAGGAGTGTAGAAAGTTGGAGAATTCAATAAGGGCAGTGCTGGTACTGTGACCCGCATGGAAGCCATGTTGCTCTGGGCATAAAATGTTATGCTTAGCCAGATAATCAGTGATTTGAATGGCCACCACTTTCTCAGGGCTTTAGAGAGGGGAGGAGGATGGAGATTGGCGGTAGTTGTTGGCCAATGACCTGTCACCCCCTTTATGAATAGGTGTGATAATGGCTGTTTTCCAGGCTGTGGGGAATTGTCCCAGGCAGAGTGACTGGTTAATTAGGCTTGTGAGTGGTGCAAGGACTTCATCTAGCACCAGCCTGAGGATGCTGGGGTCCAGTGAGTCACTGCCGGGATTGTTGCCATTGAGAGCTTTGATTAGGATGGGTCTGGCTTCCCGGGTGGAAATCTTTCGCAGGAGGAAGCTGGGGTGCTGGAGGACAGGGGGAGGTTGGCTGGGGGGAGGGTTGAAGAAATTACTAGGGAGGACTGAGCTAAGGTCAGTGAAAGTGGTGTTGAACCAGTTAGCTATGGTGGCAGGCTCGGTGGAGGTGGTGCCATTTCTGGTGAGCTGGGATGGGGCAGGGGAGCAAGCTTTACCATTGAGTTGCTTAATATTATCCCAGAAGGTCCGGGCTGAGCCCCAGGAGGAGGTAAGGGAGGCCTGGTAATGGTCTTCCTTGGCCTTCCTGATGGCCCATGAGCACTTATTCCGGGCTGCATTGTATGCTTGCCTATCAGACAGATGACCTGTTTCAGTGGCAAGGTGCCAGAGGTTATCCCGGTTTCTAAGTAATTGTAGGAGGGCTGGGCTAACCCAGGGTGCGTTCTTTTTTGGACCGGATTTTGGTTAAGGGTGCAAAGAGATCACAGGCCATGTTGAAGGTGTGAGTGAGAAGGTGAGGGCAGTGTCAATGTTGATTGCCTGCTGAATGGAGGACCAGTCTATCTGGGTGAGGAGTGCTTTAAGTTTCTTCAGCCCACCAGGGCGGAGGTGCCTGCGGAGGGTGGTCTGGGCTTTGGGTTTGGGATTGGGGCTACCCAGTGGAATAGGATGAGGAGTGGTCACTCAGGAGTCTGGGAGGACCTGGATGTTTTGGATTTTATAGAATTAGGTTAGTTATAATAACATCCAGAGGGTGCTGGTACCACTCTTAGGGTTAAGTCTCGTGGGCTGGGTGACGAGTTGTGTCAGATCTTGGGCGGCAAATGAGTCTCTGGTGGTGGATGAGGGCTGCTGAGCTCAATTTACATTAAGGTCCCCACTAGGATTTGTTCTGCCTTATGGTGGAGGGTGGCCAGGTAGTCCGTTAAAGATGCCAGGCTGGGGTGCTGGTTCTTTGGGGAACGTAGGCTGTGGTGAGATAGAGAGGGCTCCTAGAGGGTCTGGGGTGAATCTGAGGGTGAGGGCTTGGGCCCCATTTATGAGGGCAGAGGGGGGGGAGTGCGTGTCCAGGTATTGTGTCCCTGGTGTAGATTGCACAGCCTCCCCCTCGTTTGCCTACTCGGTCCTCCCGGTATAAGGTATAGCCTGGGAGGGAGACAAATGAGTCAGGAGTTGATTTGGACAGCCAGGTTTCAACCAGGGCTATGATGTCTGGTTGGTGAGCCAAGGCCCAGCACTGTAGGGCATCAAATTTCTTCAGCAGGCTGCATATGTTCATGGAGGCTACTTGAAGACCAGTGGGCTGAGTTGGTGGATGGGAGGGGGCAGGGCCTGGGTTGGGATGTATGTTCCCTGTTAGGAGTAGAAGGAGGAGAAGTGCTCTGGTCAGAGGGGGCAGATGGAGAGTTTACGCCGGGAGCGATAGAATGAGGACGGGGGTTTAGTTGCACAAGGGGTGGGTAGGGTAGCACAGGCAGAGAAGGCCTGAGTGATCAGAAGTGCAAGGGGGCTGTGGGGGGAGGACAGGTAATGTCTGGAAGGGGGTGAGGTGGAGAGGAGCATATGGGATGTGTGGAGGAGGAGGGAGGGGGAGGAGTAGTGGTAAAGGAGGAGGGGAGGACAGGAGGGTAGGTAGGAACACTGGAGTAGTGAGGCTAAGGGTTAATAGGTTCCCTGGTTCATCCCTTAGACCACTCTTATGGAATGGCATCACATGTGAATTTCTCCAGTCTCAGGACACTCTCCTGGACTCCAGAGAGGTGTTAAACAGGTCTACCAGGTGGCTCACCAGCACCTCCTCCAGTTTTATTAGAACTCTTGAGTGCACTCCAGCTGGCCCTGGGGATTTGTTCACCTTCAGGGCCTTTAGGCCCTTCTGCACCTTATATGCCTATATTGTGCCATCTGTGACTCCTTCCTTCCCTGTCCCCATCCACCACTCCATTGTGGCACTGGTCTATCCTTCCTCCTAGTGAAGATGGAGCAGAAGTACTTGTTAAGCACCTCCGCTTTCTCTTTACTTCCTTCTGCCCAATCCTCTCCTTTTTTATCTTAACAATCTCATCTTTAATATTCCTCTTCTCTTTTATATATTTAAAGAGGGCATTCTCACATGATTTTACTCCCTAGCCAGCCATACTTCCCTTGCAGCCTTTGCCTATCTAACTGTTCTGCTCACCACTCTTGATTTAGCACCATAGACCTCCCTATCCTCCTCATTTTTGGGTACATTTCTATTTCCAGAAGGCTGTCTTCTTTTCCCTTATCACATCTGACACTTCATTTCCAAATCAGCTGGGCATTTTTGGCCTTAGATTTCTTGCTTTTGATTTTGGCACACTCATTAATGGCCTACATCTCTTCCTCCTATAGTATGGTCCATTTCTGTTCCACCTCATCTCCTTTCTGATCCCAGCAAGGTGTCATACCAGAAGTTCTCCCATCTTATTAAAGTCAGCCTTCCTGAAATCCAAAATCCTTGTCTTGGTCCTGACCATCCTTCTACCAGTGTCCATGTGGAACCACATCATGTTGTGATTGCTTGATGCAAGTGGCATTTTCACCTTTACATGCTGGATATGCTCACATTTGGATAGGACCAGGTCCAGTACAGTTCTCTCCTTAGTGGGCTCCAAGACACCCTGTGTCAGGAATCCATTCTAGAATGTGTTCAGCAGTACCTGCTCCCTGATGCTGGAGGTAGCCAGGATTTCCCAATCCAACCCAGGCACATTGAAGCCCCCCATTATTATTACCTCCCTGTCATTGATGCACAGGTCGGGAAGCATAGGAAGACCAGCAACAGTCACGAAATTCACAGATAACCTTTTATTATTATCAATAAAAGAAAAAGAAAAATAGTTTAGTATAACTATTTACAAAGGCAGTACAAACAGAGAAAACAAAGCCCTTCTTCCAAGGGTATCTCTAATTCCAAGTTTTAGTCTCTGTCTCTCTAGCAAAAGTATTGCTGCTCTTTTTATAAGTCTTTTCTTGAGAACTCATTACGAAACCAGCATTTTATAAGTTTCTTTCCTTGCAGGTGCAGCAAAATAGAACATGGTGACCCAGAACTGGCCTCTTGTTGACAACTCTGCAAAAGAGTTTGTGCTGCATATCAAGGTTAACCCCTTAAATTCCAAATAGCTTTTTGCAATCATTTCAACAATATAACTATATACAGTTTCAAAGGGCTCCCAGTATCACTTACAGTTTCACACAAAGATTCACATATATTTTTATAATATAGCCACAGATATGCAAGGGGAAAGAAAAGACAGAAACAGCAAGTGAAGGCAGAGAGATAGCGAGAGGCAGACAATCATGAGACCATCAGAGTGATCAGTTCCTAGGTCTCACAAGAACATTTGGTTGCACAACCAGACACACAAGAGACAGAAAAGGAGAGGATAGAACAGATCCTTGTGTTTAACTCTTTCTGCATCACAAATGGGACAGGTCCTTATTAAACCCTGTCATACTCACCCTTGCCTGCCATTTGATTTGGGACCTCAATACATTGTCTAGGTCCTAATCCTGTGATGGCGTTCCGTAAACTTCCCCCATGCTTAGTTTCCTCCCCTTAGTGGATTGTACCTGCACCCATAATGCTTCTGTCTTTCCATCCACCCCTTCCTCCATGGTACAGATAATCCAATCCTTCAAATATAGAGCCACTTGCTCCTTCCCATCTCCCTATCCTTCTTATACATTTGGTACCCAAGGAGTGTGAGGTCCAGTCATGGGTTGGTGTGGCCCATGTTTTTGTGATGGCTGCTATGTCCACCTCTCTGTTAGCCATCAGTGCCTGCATTACAGTCATTTTGCTTCCCAGACTTCTGGTGTTCAGAGACACCACCTTCCACTACAACTCAGGCCCTCCTTTACCCCTGTCTTGACCCCCCCTTACCCAGTCCCTCCTTCTCTTTTCCACCCTTCCCACTAGTTTCTTCCTATTCTGTCTTCAGAATGTGGTCTCACTTGACATAGTGGTTAGTAGAACAATAAATTAATTTAAAATAAAGCTAAATAATTGCTGTTCTGAGAACAAAATTACTGGGCACTCTTTTTAAGTGTCTCAAGCATGCAAAGACAATTTTGTCCATTTTAGCTCATAACTAACCTATGAGTCTATGTCCTTCTTGGGGGGAGGCGTATTACCTCCTCCACTAGGTGACTGAGAGTATTTTGTACCCTGCTGTCCCCCCTAGTCAGTTTAAATTGAGATTTTCCCCATGAATTCCTCCAGCTTACCCTTCAAGACCCCTGTGCCCTTTTATAACCTATCTGATACATACAGGTCTTTATTTTACAGGTCCCTTCCCAGTCACCAACTTATCCCTATACCTCACATCACCCTCTGAGCTATACATCTACATATACATACAGAGTGCGTGTAAATATATATATATATATATATATATATATATATATATATATATATATTTATGTGGTGTGAGCAAAGACTGCTGATAAATCCATTTATCACAGCTTCTATATGCATAAATGTAAAATTGTAAATTATACATATACTAAGTTCATCATCTCTCATTTATACATATAGAGCCCTATTCACAAAGCCTGTGTGCTGCTTATACATGGCACATAGTCTTTGTTAATTTCCTCAGCTACACAGAAACACAGATGAGTGGTGAGGGACAACAGTGGAAGGGGTACTGGGTACACTGGCAGGGACCCTGCCATAGCCACATATGTGCCCCCTCCTACTAGCCACACAGGGGGAAGATGTCACATCACACCTCCCTACACTGCTACCCCTTGCCCTCAGAGCATATCAGGAGGCCTGGGAGTATGGTGGAGCACATGGGTGAAATGGATGATCACTTGAAGGGGTATGACAGTCCCAGGAGGACCATCCATATCCCACAGTCACCCTCACCATGTGAAGCAGGGGATCTAGTCCAACGGTGGGTAGGCCATCTGATTGGATGGCTGATGTTGAATGCTGAGCCCCTCCCACCATGCTCCCATGATACTACACAAGTGGGGACAGTGCTAGACATGTGCTGCTATGCTTCATGCATAGCACACAATGTGTGCTGCATGGCCAGTGCAGGGCACCGTGGCCCAGGTATGCTCAGTTGGAAAGTACCTGTGTTGTGGTCATGAACAGAGACCATAGTTAGTTCATCATCAGACAAACCACCCCCACCCCCAGTCAGCTGACCTGCACTACTTGCACTACTTGAATTGTTTCCAGTTTCGTTTTCCATCTGTATTCAAACAACCACATTGAAACAATGCATACACTTCGCGGTTCATATTCGGGGCACCAACTGGATGCCTTCCCGTACAGAGATGATGAGCTACCGCCCTTTGTGGGGATTGACCCCTGGAAGGCTTTTTGGTGGTAGCCAGTCGATTTAATGTGGGCAATGCATGTGTTGGAGGCATTGGCAATGCAGTTGGCACCTATATTAGGATGCTATCTGATGCCACTGACTGCCTTGCACCTGTCCATGTACAACCCAAATCTTTCTACTTGAGATCCCCATGGTTTGATGGGGAGGTCAAGGAGTTGAAGAGGAAGGGTCAGAGGTTGCAGCGCTGCTGGAGAAAGACCAGATTGGAGGAGGACAAACTGGCCCTGTGTGTGCATTATAATGTGTACCAGGGGCAATCAACCATAAGAAGGCAGAATTTCTGTCCAGGGAGATTGCTGCCAGAAAGAACTGACTAGCTGCACTTTTTTGGACTGTGGATAGGCTACTTCACCCGGCCTGCCTACAGCTGAAGAATTCCTTTTCTAACACTGAATGCAAAGAGTTTGCTCAGTTCTTCTCAGACAGGGTGTCTGGCATCTGGCATCAAGCAGGGAATTCCCTCAGTCAGCCAGTCCAGAGCTGACAGTGGTCACCCAAAGTGTCCTGAGTGTGCTCTGTCTGGTTGGGGAGAGTTTAGACTGGTGGAGATAAATGAGGTCATTGAGGTAGTGACCAATCTGAAGCACGCTTTTTGTGAACTGGACCCAGTGACAACACTTTTCCTGATGAGATGCATCGAAGCTGTTGGCCCGGTGTTTGCCTTGATTATTTGGTGTTCCTTGTCAGAGGGTATTTTCCCCAACACCTTGAAGGAGGCGTTGGTGAGACTGCTCCTAAAGAAGCCGTCATTGGACCTGGAGGTCATGACAAATTACCATCCCATCTCCAGCCTCCCTTTTTTGGTGAAGATTGTGGAGAAGGTAGTGGCATTTCAGTTGGAGGAGCACCTTGTGACCCATGAGATATGTGAACCTCTCCAGTCAGGGTTTCAGGTGAGGCATAGCACAGAAACTGCTCTTGTTCAGATGCAGAATGATATGCTCAGGGCTAGAAATCAATGGGAAAGGACAATTCTTGTTCTCCTTGATCTCTCCTCAGCATTTGACACAGTGGACCATTGTGTGCTGCTTGACCACTTTAGGGAATTCTGTGGACTCATCGGCACTGTCATCTGCTGGTTTGAGTCTTTTTGTAACTAACAGGAGGCAAGGGGATGTGATGGAGAATTTCTCCTCCACCTCTAGTCTCCAGTTGTGTGGAGTTCCCCAGGGTTCGGTCCTGTCCCCAGTGTTGTTCACTGTGTACATGCTGCCCCTGGGGAGGATCATTAGGAAGTATGGTCTGGGGTTTCATTGCTATGCTGATGATGCCCAGCTATAGTTGTTCTTTGCCCCAAGAACATCCAATGCGGCAGATGTGCTTAACAGCTGCCTTGATAAGATCAATGACTGGAAGGCCTCCAACTGGTTGCAGCTGAACCCTGATAAGATGGAGGTATTGATGGTGGAGTCAAACAGAGTGTGGGATATGTTGGCCTCTGGCACAGAGACTGAACTTGTTCTAGGATCTATCCCATTGAAGGCCTCCTCTGAGGTGTGGAATCTTGGTGCCATTCTGGACAGGGGGTTGAAGATGGAGGCACAGGTGTCTTCCACTGTCTGTTCCTGTTTTTTCCATCTCAGGAATGTTGCCAGGATAAAGCCCCCTTGTGCCACCTCTGGACCTCCCCATCTTGATACACGCCTTGGTGACATCAAGGCTTGACTACTGCAATGCGCTCTACTTCGGGGTCGCGGGAGGATCTCTCCACAGACTGCACCTGGTGCAGAATGCAGCTACCAGATTACTTATGGGGCAGCCTAAATATTGCCATATTATACCAGTACTGCGTGAGCTGCACTGGCTACCAGTCAGGTGGAGGATCCTCTTTAAGGTAGGTCTTCTCACCTACAAGGCACTACACAGCCAGGGCCCTGGTTACCTGATAGATCTCCTTACACTGGCTGTCTCGGTACACCCTCTCCGCTCTTCTTGTAGAGGCCTCCTGGCAATTCCTAGGATGAGGTTAAAAATGGCCGGCAACAGGGCTTTTAGTGTTGCTGGCCCCATCCTGTGGAATTCGATACCCCTCAGGGTTAGGGAGGCCCCATCTTTGGAGGTATTCAAGGCTCGCCTCAGGCCCTCCTGTTTGCTCAGGCTTTTTCTGACCTGGTCTTTTAAGTGAGACCATTATGCTATGGTCTCGATCTCAGCCCTCTGCCACCCTGTTTTTATTATCTCTTAGATGTATCTATTTTATTTTATTATTTATGGAAATTAATGTTGAGATGATACTGATTTTGAGTTTCACTGTGTCTATTTATCTGTGTATTTTATTCTTGTATGGCACCCGGAGCCTCTGGGATTGGGCGTATTTTTTAAATAAAAATTGCCTTGCCTTGCCATTTAAACAATCTGTCAATTTCCCACCTGCCACTTCAAACATCTCAAAAATTCAAGAACCCCCATCTCAAACAAAATAAAATACTGTCCACAACTCTTGTTCAAAACAACATCAGCAATACGAGCACTTCCAACTATGCTGGACATCCTGAAGCACTCACTAACACAAGCCACCACTTCTTTCTTAAATTTTTTGAGAACACCCTTCACTCCATCAATTAGCGGCGATGTTAGCAGGACAACTTGACATCCTGATGTCATAGTCATGGCAATGGCCATAGCAATGTCACTCCCCAAGATGCACTAAGTTACCAGTGCACAAAAAAAATACACATTTAAAAAAGTATTTTCAAATAGATTACAGCAAAGTTTAACAAAACACACAAGATCATTTATTTAATTATTATTTATTTTATTTATTTCTCAGAATTACAAATACGTTTGCGTCACAGACTCATTTACAAAGGTTCCACGTCTGACCATAAAATAGGTTAGAATACATAGATACATAGACAGTGTCGGCAGATAAGGGCCTATGGCCCACCCAGTCTGCCCATTTGAGCTTGTAAGTTCAGTTTGTTTTCCTAGAAGACTGTTGCCCCTTACCCCTGACCTCCAGAATTCCTTTATGTCTATCCCATGCATTCTTAAATCCCGTGATTGTTTCAGCCCCCACCACTTCCTCTGGCAAGGGTGTTCCACTTGTCCACCACCCGTTCTGCGAAGAAATTCTTTCTCCTGTTTCTCTGAATTGTCCTCCCTCCAACTTCATCCCATGCCTCTAGTCCTGGAACATCTTTTCGCTTAAAAATAGTGTTTTCCTGCACCCTGTTCCTCCCTGTAAGATACTTGTATGTCTCTATCATATCCCTCTCTCCTCCTCTCCTCCAGGGAGTACATGTTCAGTTCCTTCAACCTGTCTTCATAGGACTTGTGATGCAATCCATGCACCATCTTTGTTGCCCTCCTCTGAACCTTCTCTACCCTGTCTATGTCCTTACGTAGGTATGGTCTCCAGAACTGTACACTGTACTCCAGGTGGGGCCTCACTAGTGTCTTGTATAGCGGAATTATGACCTCCCTTTCCTGCTGGTGATGCCCTGCCTATACATCCCAGCATCCTATTTGCTTTACCTGCTGCTTTGTCACACTGTTTCCTCATTTCTTGAGGTCATCAGAGATGACAACCCCAAGATCCCTTTCCTGCTTTGTGCATGCTATATCCTCACCCCCAACTGATATATTGTGCCAGGTTTTTGTGCCCATATGCATTATCTTGAGCTTCTTTGCATTGAATTTCAACTGCCAAACCCCTGACCATTCTTCAAGTTTCTGCAGGTCGCTCATTCTGTCTACACCCTCTGGTGTGTCTACTCTGTTACAGAGCTTTGTGTCATCAGCGAAGAGTGAAATTCTGCCTTCTAGGTCCCAGTAATGTCATTGATGAAGATGTTGAATAGGACCGTCCCAGCACTGATCCCTGTGGTACCCCACTGGTCACTCTTCCCTCTGTGGAGTGACAGCCATTTACCACCACCCTCTGTGTCCTGCCACCCAGCCAGTTACCTACCCACCACACTACTGTCCTGCCCACACCCATATTCCCCAGTTTGTAATAGTCTTCTATGTGGCACAGTGTCAAAGGCCTTGCTGAAGTCCAGATAGGCCATGTCCACTGCCCTCCCTGATCCACCTCCCTAGTCACCCAGTCAAAAAATTCAACGAGGTTGGTCTGACATGACCTCCCCCTGGTGAAACCATGCTGCCTTGGGTCCTGTAGTCCATTGACAACTAGATGTTCCACCAATCTCTCCTTCAGTAGTGCTTCCATGATCTTCCCCACTACCGAGGTGAGGCTGACTGGTCTGTAGTTCCCTGCTTCCTCTTTGTTCCCACTTTTGTATAAGGGACTATATGCTGTCCTCAGTCTTTGGGTACCTCCCTGTTTCCAGTGATCGGCTAAACAGGATAGCCAGAGGTTCAGCCACCACCTCTCTTAGTTCTTTAAGGACCCTGGGTGCACCCCATCTGGCCCCATTGCTTTATCAACTCTTATTACTTCCAGTTCCTTCAGGACCCTTTCTCGTGAAAGGACTTGTGTCCATTTCTGCACCATTCTCACCCCTTGTACTCCCTTCAGACCCATTACCCTCCTCTTCCTCAGTAAAGACTGAGCAGAAATACCTGTTCAATATGTCAGCTTTACTGTTGTCATCCTCCCATGCAGCCCCATCCTCCCCTTCAGTCTCACTATCCCTCCCTTTGTCTTTCTTTTTCACTTATGTACCTGTAAAGGTTTTGTCCCCCTACCCACTGATTTTGCAATGTGTTCTTCTGTCTGAGCTTTGGCTTCCTTACTGACCTCCCTGCCTCCCTTTGCTTCTCCTGGTACTTCTCCCTATCCCCTTCTGCCTGTGTCTTTTTCGTATTGCCTGAATGCAATCTTTTTGGCTTTCACATTCTTTGCTACCTCTTTGGAAAACCATAATGGTCTCCTCTTCCTTTTCCTCTTGCTAACCTGCTTAATGCATAATTCTGTTGTTCTTGTAATCCCCATTTTAAATACTGCCCACTGTTCCTCAACCCCTGATTCCTGTCCCATTCCCCTTAATGCCTCTTTCAAGTATCTTCCGATTTTCCCAAAGTCTGCCCCCTAAAATCCAGGATACATGTTTTTGTGTGGTTTGGTTCTGCTCTTTCTGTGATTTCAAACCACAATGACTGGTGGTCACTGTTTCCCAGGTGCTCCCCCACTGTTACCCCCATCACACTGTCCCTGTTTGTGAGCACAAGGTCCAGTATTACTTTCTGCCGAGTTGGTTCCATGACCAGTTGCTTGAGGAAGGCACCCTGAAGGGAGTCCAGGATAAATCTGCTCCTTGTTGATGCTGCTGCTGGGATGCTCCAGTCCACGTCTGGAATATTGAAGTCTCCAACCAGTACTACCTCACCCTTGTCTGCCATCCTTTGGATGGCTAGCATCAGCTCCCTATCTGTTTCTTCCTCCTGGGCTGGTGGTCTATAGACCACACCTGTGCGGATGGCTGTCCCCATTTTCCTTTCCAGCTTAACCCACAGTATCTCTCCCCCATTTTGTTCCTCCTGGATCTCTGTGGCCCTTATGTCATTTTTTAACATACAGTGCCACTCCTCCTCCCTTCCTGCCTGCTCTGTCTCTTCTGAATATGTTGTAGCCAGGTATGGCCATCTCCCAGTCATGGTTATCATTACACCAGGTTTCAGTGATGGCCACAATGTCCAGGTCTGACTGTACCATGACAGCCTCCAGATCTTCCATCTTGTTGCTAAGGCTCCTGGCATTTGCACACATGGCTTTCCATGATTTGACCTCCCTAGACTGTTTCACTGTTCTACTCCAGCCCCTTCCTTGGTTGTCATTTATCCCTGGTTCTCCTTGCTGTCTGCCCTTCTGCTGAATTTTGCCCCTTTTCTGCTTATCCACCTCTTGGGCACTAACCTCCATCTTTTGCACACTGCTTTGCAGAGATAGCCACTCCTCTGGTTCACTGGTTCCACTGCTAGCTGTGGGGGGTGAGCAAGTAGGTACCATCCTTGCTGGCCTGCCACCCCCCTTTGCTAGTTTAAATGCTTGTCAATGTAGCATTTAAATTTATCATTGAGTGCTTGGATTCCCCTCCAGGATGGATGCAGGCCGTCAGGCTTGAACAAACCTCCATCCTCCAGGTGGGTCCCCAGTCACCAATGAATCCAAACTCTTCCTCACAGCACCAGTTCTTCAACCATGAGTTAAAGTTCCTGGTGCATGCACTCCTATGCTCTCCCTTGCCTCTCACAGGTAGTACTTCTGAGAAAGTGACAGAAGTAGCTACTTGCTTGAGACCCCTCCCCAGTTTCCTAAACTTTTTCTGAACTTCCTTTGGCTTCCCATTTGCCAGGTCATTAGTACCTAGGTGGATAATGACATCCAGCTCACCCTCCCATCTTGCCTTCCTTGTGATCCCCAGGATCTTCCTTCCATCCCTCCATGCCGTGGCACCTGGTAGGCACCTCACCTCCCTGTCCTCCCCCTCCTGTGTTCCTAGCTGGATCCCTCTTATGATGGAGTCCCCCACCAGGATTCACTTCCTCCTCCTCTGGGGGCCACTGCTTTCCCCGCTGAGGTCACCTCCTTGGCTAACCTCCACATCCTTTCCTTCCACTTCTCTGGGTACCTCTATTTGGTTGTCCTCATTTGCCAGTGTGGCATATGAGTTCTTGAGTGGAATAGGATCTGGGATGTGCCTCTGCCTGACTGCTCTAACCCTCCCTGAGCCCACTGTCATCCAAGTGCTCCTCGTTCTCGGCATCCTTTGAGGCAGTTGCATTGGACTGGGTGGTCTCTGGATAGGGGTGATGGTACTCCTGACCCAGTTTACTTCCACTCTGAGTCTGGCTACCTCATCCCACAGTCCAGAGAGATGCATGCAGATAGGGCAGCACCTCAGTGTCCAGAAGGTCTGCCTGAATATGGCTGCCCCACAGCCACTGCATTGCACCACTCCCCACATTATACTGCAATTCCACTACTTGTCTGCTACTGAAGCTCTCCTAGTTCCCTTTTTTTAATTTACTGTACTAAAATCCTGCCACTGATCCTCAGATAATTTTTTTTAAAGAAAAGAAACCAATAAATAAATAAATGAGTCAAAACATGTGCTGAGGGTGGGCTTCTTCCCTTATGCCCTCCTACTTCACACCCTTACTATACCCTGTGTTTAGCTCCTGTCAATCAGATTTAACAGGGTATATAATTAAGAGTTGGGGAAGGGGAGGGAGGGGGCGAAAATTTGCAGCAATTGAAGACAGCACAGAATTACACCACCATGTTTTAAATTTTCAACAGCCCAAAAACAATTATAAGTAAAAACAACAAAGAAAGTATAGTGTCACTAAAAGCCCACAATCTAAGTTTAAAAGAAAAATAGCAATTACCAGTTACTCTAAAGCACTGAATTGAATATGTTTCCTTCCTTCCCCTTCTGGCTTCGAATACAAACAAAGTACAATAAAATAGTACAGACAATGGGATATTGAATTACAAGGCAGAATTATGTGGTAAACAAATGTATACACATTTGGGTAACAGTTGGCAATGTATACATTTGTGGATACAGTGGGTGCAGATGATCATAGAGGGCACAGACAATGAGAACATTAGGTGACACTTGAGCCATCAGGGAGGAGACATTGTCAAATGAGCATGGGGTTCCAATCTCAGTGCAAATTGATAAATAACAAGGAAAGGTAATGGCATGAATGTGTGCAGGGAAACAGGTAAGAGGGATTACAGGTAGAAAATCCAAGTTTATAATATGAATTACAGGTTGGTGCACCAATAGTGTGACGCAGCAACATTTGAGCAGTCAGACTATTGGTTTTGTCAACTAACAGAGTGGAGAGAAGGAGAAGGGGCAAAAGCAGAGCAGTCAGCAAGGAGACTTTGTCAGGCTGAGGGTTGAAGGGAGGGGAGTGATGTGGTATGGGGAGAGTGGGAGGGAGGAAGGGAGCACAGAGGACATGGTGATGATAGACAGAAGGATCAGGGGAGAGTGTAGAAAGTCAGGGAGCTATCAGGGGTGAGGATAGGGTAGTGGGGAGGGAGTGAATGGCAAAGGGAAGGGGAGTTGATACAGGGAGGGAGTAGTAGGGTGCTAGCACAAAGTAAGGAATGGGGTGGCAATGTTCTGCTAGGGTAAAAGGCTAGTTGGGACAGTCACAGTTGCTAAGTGCAATAAGGTGGTGTTGGAGTTTGCATTTGAAGGAACCAAGCTTGAGTTCATTGAGGATATCCTGGGAGAGGTTGTTTAAGCTGCTAGGAGCTTGGAACATGAAAGAACATTGAGCCTGGGTGGTCTGACAGAAAGGTACCAGGTAGGTGTGCTTAGATGCACTCCTGGTGCTACGCGAGTTAGGCGTACATATAAGAAGATGCTAGGTGGTTGGTGGGGTGAGCTCTAGACTGATTTTTTTCACAAGCAGGCAAGTCTGATATGAAATCCTCCCTTTAAGGTGCAACCAGTTGGTCAGGGCATATGGGTCACACGTATGGGTATGACTGTGAGCACCGGAGACCAGATGACATGATTTGCTGAGTGCCGTACTTATTCTTTTAAGTGTAGTGTCAGTAGCAGAGTCATAAACAACTAATCCTTAGTCCACTATAGGGAGTATTAAGCTAGTGACAGCTAACCATAATGCCTCAGGAGTTATGCTGTGCCTGTATCAGTAGAGGATTTCAATTCTGGAGTTGATCACATTCAAAATAAGGCAGACATGTTCGGCAAAAGTCAGGGCACTGTCAAGTGTAACACCTTGGTATTTAAAGGTAGACTTGCTTGATGGGGACATTCTGATTATTAAAGAAGGGAGAGGGGCTGATTTTTGCTTGTTATGGGGACTAGCAAAGAGCATAGTCTTAGTTTTTTTGTAGTTCATAATCAGTTTATGCTGGATGAAGCAGGATTCAACCACTGAGAAGTTATGCTGGAGACTACTAACAAGGGGGAGTAGGTCAGGCTGTCTAGTAAATAAAACTACATCATTCGCATAGAGGATGAAGATTATTGGTACAGACTTGGGGGGTATTAAGAAAGAGGCTAAAAAGTAGGGGACCCAGTGTTGAGCCTTGAGGGACACCTGAACATACATGCAAGCTAATGGAAAGTCTGTCATGGATCTTTATCTGCTGAGATCTGCCAACCAGGAAGCTTTTGAACCAGGTCATGGCACCACTGGAGATCCCAAGGGCCAGGAGTGACTCAAGAAGGGGAGTGTGGTTAACTATGTCAAAAGCCTTAGTGAGATCCTTCCAGACAAATCTAATTGAGTATTATGACTGGGCGACCAGGGAGCTGGACAGGGGCCATGCAGTGGATGTCCTGTATTTGGATTTCAGCAAGGCCTTTGATTCTGTGCTGCATGGGAGGCTGGGGGGAAGCTGGAATACATGGGAGTGGGAATGAAGATGGTCAGATATATCATCAATGGCTGAATGGAAGGCAGCAGAGGGTGGTGATGGGGAACTCTCATCACTGAGGGAAGTGACAAATGGGGTGCCACAGGGATCGGTACTAGGACCAGTGCTGTTTGGGATATACATAGCTGATATTGTTGGCATGAGATATGACCGCTGGGGATTGGGCACCTACAATAATGGTGACCCAATCCCCGGCGCATGTCTCCAGGGCTACCATAGAGTAGGGTGGCTGGATGGGGGGGTCAGCAAATATAGCAACAGGATGTAATTATACATACGCATGGGGGAGTGAGCATGCACAGTGAGGGGTGGAAGGGAATGTGAGGGGTGGTGCCATGGTGGGTTGCTGAGCTGACCCTATGGTGTGGTGGGTGGGTTGGCAGCATTGGTCGGCAGGGTACTGGGTTCAGGTCTGGGCGCTAGTGCGTTTTTGTTGCACCCAGCCTGAACCATTTTTTTTAATGTTTTCACCCCCCCAACATGCACCCCTTGGAGTTGAGATTCCTTAAGTAGGGGGTGGAGGTGCAGCCCCTGTATAAAACATTAAAACTAAGTCCCCGTGCTATTTTGCTGTGGCGCCGGGTGTCAGAGTGGCGAAAAATGTTTTGCCATTACTGACTTCGGATAACAGCGATCGCCTTTAGGCTTTCACCGTTATCACGTAAACCCCTGATATCTCACATGGGATCCGGAGTAGGATCAGTCTGTTCACTGACAAAATGAAGATGGGAGCTGTGGTAGATGACATTGAAGGGTGGAAGGGGCTGCAGGAGGACCTGACCAAACCACAGGAGTGGTCAGAAACATGGCAGCTGGGGTTCAATGCCAAGAAGTGCAAGGTACTGCATTTCGGAGCTAGGAACCAGGGGAAGGGAGGGGGGGAGGAGCTATAAGCTGGAAAGGGTGCCACTGGAAGGCTCCATGGAGGAAAAAGATCTGGGGGTGCTTATAACAGGCAGCATGAACAACTTAGCTCAGTGCAGGAAGGTGACAGCAAAAACCAACAGGATGCTGGGGTGTACAGAGAGGGGAATTTCCTCCAGAAATAGGGAGGTGATCCTTCCCTTGTACAAATCTCTGGTCAGGCCACACCTGGAGTATTGTGTGCAGTACTGGTGCCCATTTCTGAAAAAGGACATCAAATTGTTGGAGGGGGTGCAAAATAGGGTAACCAAGATGGTCCAGGGATTGGAGAGAAAGTCCTACGGGGATAGATTGGGCAAGCTGAACATGTACTACCTGGAGGAGAGGAGGGATGGGGATATGACTGAAACTTTTAAATACCTTAAGGAGATAAATAAGGGTAATACAGAAGGGATTTTCCAGCTTAGAAGAGGGAGGGATATGAGAGGGCATTAGCTGAGATTGGAGGGGGGAAGATTCAAGAGGGAAATCAGGAGACATTTTTTCACTGAATGGGTGGTGGACAGGTGGAATGGTCTGCCTGAGGAGGTGGTATCCTGTAGAACAGTGGGCAACTTTAAGAGGGGATTGGGACAGGGTGGGGGGGTTGTGATGAAGAGGAGTGGAGAGGGTGGGGCAGCTGCAAGTTGAGTGGCTAGCTACACAATTGAGCAGACTCGATAGACCGTAAGGCCTGCTTCTGCTGTTATTTTCGTATGTTCATATATCGATCCCACTAAGTGACCCCGGTCAAGTGCTTTGTGAATGTAGTCAATCAATCAATTTCCATTTATTGTGAGGCCAAAATAAGCAATTACAATCATATTCCATCATGTCACATAGAGAAATAAATACATAAATAAATACATGATATAAAGCAACTCGCAGATTACACGTTACATGACAAAGACAGTATTCTACGAAATATACAGTAATAGTAAATAAAAAAATCACATTAAAATCTATTTGAACATACACAATATTGCACAGTGAATTAAAACAGACTTTCTGGAAAAGCAACTGTAGCCTTGTCACAAAAGTTCTATTCCCTAATTGTATTAATTGCAACCAACAATTCATCTAACTTTTCCAAAATATCCATAAATCCTTAGTATAAGACCAAATATTAGAAAAAGGTGATATATGGGAATCAGCATAGGAATTTGGAGTATACTTAAGATACACATGCTAACATTATAGGGTAAGAACAGGCTTTCAGAGTTACCAACTGTATTCATATTACAGAGATTCTATTCCTTATTTTATTGATGATAGCCAAATATTTAGCTAACCTTTCAACCAACCACAAATCCTTAGTATGGAACAAGATATTTGTGAGGGTTGAGTTATCAAGCTGATATATGGTGCTCAAAAAAGGACTCAACCAGTAGGCTCGGTGGTTATCATACCAGGAGCAGTCCCATAGTATATGCATTAGGTTTTCTTTTCCACCTCTACTGCAGTCTCACTCTCCTGACTGTAGTCCTTTTTTCTTATATTGTTAAGATAACATATTACTTGGATAGTGCTCAAATTTATAATGTGAGACTATAGATCTTAATTTTGGATCTGTTAGAATTTTGAGATAGGATTTGAAACCAAAATAATAATTATTTTGGGAAAATCACTTTCAATATAGGAAGTTTTTAATCATATCTAGATCCAAACAGTTCCAGCTGGCAATTATCTTTTTAGAGACATACTTTTTATACTTCCCACTAAGTGTAATGCCCTTATCTACTGCATGTTTTAAGTTCATCATTTTATGTTTTTTTTTAATATGTTCAATAATGTAGCATACCAAAATCAATTTTTGTATTCTAAGTTGTACCAAACTTCTTTTTCTTTGCGTGCGTTCTTTGCTAATGTTGGGGTATTCTGTCTAGACAGTCTTAACCAATAATTAGTTTTCCTAATATCAATGTCCCTATGTTCACAATTCCTAATTCTGATCTTATATACATCAATGGACTAGAATGCCCTAACTTTAGAACTGTACTTAAGAACTTGTAAAGAGGGGACATTAGTCTGTTTAGATTTTGACACTCCCATATGTCAGATCCATATAACAGTTTAGTCTCAAATTTTGTCCTAATCACTTGTATTAGAGGCTTAATAGTCATACCACCATATTTTACACTAAAACGGACAAGTCCTGTTACAGTTTTCTTTAATTTTTCCAACAGCATTTCAATATGTAATGTCCAATTACAGTTTTCTTGAAAGAGGATACCAAGATAAACATAGCTTGTTACTACCTCCAATTTCTCTTTACCCACAAGCCAAAAAGTTGAATCCTTTTTTCCCACACCAAATATAGCAACTTTGGTTTTATTCATGTTTATTTTTAGTTTTAGTTCAGTAGATTTATTATATATAAAATCTAACTTCTTTTGTAACCCAGATTTCATGAGTGATAACAGGACAGTGTCATCTGCATAGGCTAGGAGAGGGCATGGTAGAGAAGAAATATTTGGAGAATCTGAGTTGGTGGATTCACATTCAGTTAGTAGTTTATCTATATAAAAAGAGGATAAAAGTTGGTCCAGCACACAGCCCTGTCTGACACACCTATTAATATTAAATAAAGCAGATAAACCACCCTGTCTTCCTAATCTAATTGTTGCCCAATTATTCATGTATTATTGAGAAATTAGAGCAACAAGATTAGTATCTATCCATCTTTTTTCCAATATAGACCACAATATATATCTAGAGATGTAGTCAAATGCAGATGTATAATCAATGAAAACTGCATAGAGTTTCTGATGTCTAATTCTGATGTATTTCTCAATTAGGTGCTTCAGGACAAAAATATTGTCCAATGTTGAGTAATTGGCTCTAAAGCCTGCCTGGTAATCTGCTAGTCCCCCAGTTTTTAGCACTTCATTATTTAGTTTTTCTAGTAAGATTCTAGATATTATTTTTAGATCCATGTCTAATAGGCTAATAGGCCAATACATAGTTGGATCAGAAAGACTTCCCTTTTTATGTTGATTGCGCACAGCGCAAGAAACATATTGGCACAGCTTGCTGAGTAGCAGGTTATGGAGGCACGGCAGTGTTGTGGCCAATGCCCCCACAGCCTGCAAAGGCTTGTCCCACTTCTCCCAATGCCGTTGCAGGCTGCTGGTGACACAAATTTGGAACATTCGCACCAACTTGTGACAAATCAGCTGCTGCAATCAGGGGGCGGCTTGTCATTGCAGCGTCAGCCATCCGCTGCTATGAGGGAGTGACCCGTCATTGCAAGGTGGATCTAGCAAGCCTGATATTGTTTGTGAACATGGCAGTGGGTTGCCGCTGTGTTCACAAACAATATAACTCCCCCCACCATGTTTAAGTGCTGACGGGGGCCCCAATCCCCGTTGGCTTTGGTGCCCCCTGTTCATTTTGCCGATGGGGAGCCCAGTCCCTGTCAGCATTCTGTCACCCCCTCGCTATTTTCGTCACGGTGCCCAATCTCCACGACATAATGAAGCCCCCCCTTTGTGTGCCGAGGGGGGTGCCCAGTCCCCCATCGGCTATTGCTGGCTCCACCAACAGAAAGCCATTGGTGCCCCCCACACACTGTTATTCCTGCTGACAGGGTGCCCAGTTCCCATCGGCATAATGACTCCTCCCCTTTGTGTGCCGACGGGGGTGCCCAATCCCCCGTCGGCTATTGCTGGCCCCTCCAAAAGAAAGCCATTGGTGGCACACTGTGAGCCTGCCCCAGTGTGCCACATGCCCCTGTAAAAGAAAAAACTGTCCCGCAAAGTCTTTTGCTTTCCCCCCTGAAAAGCAGAAAATGGTCCCTCGTAGTCTCTGTGCTGCCCACCCACCACCCGCACCCACCCACTGTGCACCCTGCCTCCTCACATCCCTCCTCACCCCATACTTACCTCCGGAGTCTGGCGTGATGATCTTCGGTAGATCGGGAGCACGTCTGCACTCTTCAAAGCAGACCGCAAACTGAGGAAATGCCGGTAAGCTGTATAATGTAATAAATAGGGTTTTTTCAACTTTAGTGCATATTTCAGGCATTTTGGGGAATTTTTTCAGCAAATTTTCAACATGGGTTTTTTGGGAACCCTCCTCATGAATGCTTGAACTGTCATGGCATTAATTGGCCCCGAAAGGTGATTTCGCGGTCACTGCGTGGAATCACCTTTGGGAGCTGATTAATGAAATGACAGTGCCAGTGTTCATGAGGTGGGCTCTCAAAAAGCCTATATTGCAAATTTGGTGGAAGAAAATCCCAAAAATGACTGTTTTATGAGCATGCGCTGCACAGTTGCTACGCACGCATGTAACTTCGTGAATTTGCAACATTTTGACACCAGATTTTCAACATTGGCATTTTGTCACACCTCCTTGTGAACAGTACAGCTGTCATTGTTCACATCCTGGTGAAAATGTGTTTTCGCACTTCCAGCGCAGAATAGCGTGGTCGCTGTCAGAAATCAGTGTTCAGGACAGAGTAAGAAAATGACAGTATCACTGTTCATGAGTAGAGGTCCTGAAATGGCTATGTTGAAAATTTGGTAATGATACTCCATAAAATGACTGTGTTATGAGCGTGCATTGCACAGTTTGCACGCATGCTCGTAACTTCGCGAATGTATATTTTCACTCCAGATTTTCAACATTGCCATTTTCCCACACCTACTTATGAACAGTGCAGCTGTAATTTTTGCCATCCTGGCTGAAATGTGTTTTTGCAGTTCCAGCACAGAATAGAGCGGTCGCTGTGGGAAATCACTGTCCGGGACAGAGTAATAAAATGACAGTGATACTCTTCATGAGCAGAGGTCCTAAAATGCCTATGTTGAAAATTTGGTGATGATAGCCCATCAAATGAGTTGCGTTGCACACTTTCCATACACCCTTGTAACTTTGCAGATTCATAATATTGTGATGCCATATTTTCAACAATGGCAATTTTTCACACCTCCTTATGAGCAGTACAGCTGTCATTTTTCACATCCTGAGTGAAATGTGGTTTCACAGTTTGGGCACAGAATAACATGGTCACTGTGGGAAATCAGTGTTCGGGACAGATAAAGAAAATGACAGTAGCACTGTTCATGAGCAGAGGTCGTAAAATCCCTATGTTGGAAATTTGGTGACAAAACTCCATTACATGACTGTGTTACAAGCGTGCGTTCTACTATTTCCATGCACCCTTGTAACTTCGCAAATCTGTAATATTTTCACGAGACATTTTCAACAGTGGCATTCTTTTACACCTCCTTATGAACAGTACAGCTGTCATTTTTCACATCCTGGCTAAAATATGTTTTTGCACCCCTGACGGAGAATAGCACAGTCGCTGTTCGACATCAGTGTTTGGGGTAGATTAAGACAGAATGAGTGAGAGGGGGGAGTGACCGAGCTCAACTGAACTCTGTCAGGACTGCTCTGGATTTGTATGTGTTCAGAAAAAGGCCCCAACACAACAGGCCAGTACAAAAGGGCAGCGTGCAGCAGTGGGAGAAACAGAACAAGAGAGTGAGTGAGGGAGGGGGAGTGAGTGAACTCACTGGAGCGCTGTCAGGACTGCTGTGGATTTCTTTGTGGGCAGAAATGGTGTCAATGCAGGCAGGGGCCCAGTAGAAAAGGCCAGCCTGCAGCGGTGGGAGAAACAGTACAAGTGAGTGAGACAGGGGGACTGAGTGAGCTCAACGAGCTCTATCAGGACTGCTGCGGATTTCTTTTTTGGCAGAAAAAGATGCCAATGCAGGCAGGAGCCCTGTACAAAAGTGCCGCTTGCAGCGCCAGGACAAGCAGAATGAGCACGTGACAGAGGGAGACTGAGCGACCTCAATGGAGCTTTTTCGGTACAGCTGCAGATTTATTTGTGGACAGACAAAGGTGCCACCACTGCCAGCAGCCCTGTACACAAGTGCAGCCTGCAGCACCAAGAGAAACAGAATGAGTGAGTGACAGAGCGATAGTGAGCATGCTCAATGGAGCTCTATTGTGACTGCTGTGGATTTCTTTGTGGGCAGAAAATGCGGCAACACAGACAGGAGCCCAGTACAAAAGGCCAGCTTGCAGCGCGGGCAGAAACGGAATGAGTGAGTGAGAGGGGGGAGTGAGCAAGCTCAATGGAGCTGTGTCGGGACTGCTTCAGATTTCTTTCTGGCCAGAACAAGCCACCAATGCAGGCAGGAGCCCAGTACAAAAGGGAAGCCTGCAGCGGCAGGAGACACAGAATGAGCGGGTGAGAGAGGGGGAGTGCGTGAGCTCAAAGGAGCTCTGTTGGGACTGCTGCAGATTTGTTTGTGGGCAGAAAAAGGCAGCAATGCACGCAGGGGCCCAGTACAAAATGGCAGCCTGCAGTGGCAGGAAAACCAGAATGAGCGAGTGAGAGAGGGGGAGTGAGCTAGCTCAACAGAGCTGTATTGTAACTGCTGCAAATGGCGGCAATGCAGGCAGGAGCCCAATAGAAAAGGGCAGCCTGCAACGCCACCAGAAACGGAATGAGCGAGTCAGAGAAGGGGACTGAGCGAGCTCAACAGAGCATTGTCGGGACTGCTGCAGATTTCTTTGTGGGCAGAAATAGGTGCCAACAGAGCCAGGAGCCCAGTACAAAAGGGCAGGCTGCAGTGCCAGGAGAAACAGAATGAGTGAGTGACACAGGGGGGAGTGAGCGCCCTCAACGGAGCTCTGTCGGGACAGCTGTGGATTTCTTTGTGGGCAGAAAAAGGTGCCAACACAGGCAGGAGCACAGTACAAAAGGGCAGCCTGCAGCGCCGGCAGAAACAGAATGAGTGAGTGAGAGAGGGGGACTCAGCAGGCTCAACAGACCTGTGTTGGGACTGTAGCAGATTTCTTTGTGGGCAGAAAAAGCCACCAAAAGAGGCAGGAGCCCAGTACAAAAGGGCAGCCTGCAGCGCCAGGAGAAACAGAATGAGTGAGTGAGAGAGGGGGAGTGAGCTACTTCAACGCAGCTCTGTCAGGACAGCTGCGGATTTCTTAGTGGGCAGAACAAGGTGCCAATGCAGGCAGGAGCCCAGTACAAAACAGCAGCCTGCAGCACCGGGGAGAAACAGACTGAGTGCGTGACAGAGGGGCAGTGAGCAAGCTCAACACACCAGCGCAATCAACATTCAGCATTGACAAATGCTTGTTATGTATTGGTATGATGTTTGCTCCTCTCCAGGAGTCAGGGAAAATATTTGTGTTAATACATCTGTTGAAATATATAACAAGGAAGTTAACCCACTTTGATGAGGAACATAGATGTACCTCTGCTGGGATTCTGTTCGGGCATGCTGCTTTATGTTTTTTAGTGTTGCAATCATAAGGAATATTTCAATAGAGGTAATTAATATGGAACCATTCTGGACATATCTTATGTCCTTGTTGGATGCCTCTACTTGTGGGTCATAAAAGATGGCTGTGAAATGTGCTATCCAATTACCTTCGGTTATGTAAGCATCAATTTCTTGTTTAAAATTAGTACAGCCTCTGGCCACCTAATTGCAAAATGTCTTGCTATTCTTTTTTTTTTTTTTTTATTAAATTCTCAGATTACAAATACCTTTGAGCAGAAACTGCTTGTTTACAAAGGTTCCACGTCAAAGGATGAGGGTCAACATACATACAGAGGTAGTAAAAGGAATGCACAATAAACAACCAAAACAACTAAAAGAAAAAATAAAGATACTCAGTTATAACATACTTTGAGATAATATTCATATAACAAGCAGCTTGAGTAGGCAGCTGGCTGTGGTAACAATAAGAGATAGAGGGCACCATAGGCAGTTAGTATTGCAGGCGTGCGACCGGGAGAGGAAGTTGGTAGGCTAATGGACCACTGTCCGATGGTGGTGGAAAATGTCTTGTACCAGTGGAGATGTGAACCAGGAAAGGAGTCACAAGGAAGGCCCGGTGCCAGAGGGAATGAGACTGGGAAAGGGCGGGCTGTGAGACATGAGTGAGCTGAGAGGTGTTTAGAGAGATCTCTGTTCAGAGAAGCAGTCACATTGAGTGGTAGAGGTGAGGTAAAGTTTGAGATTCCTTTGAAGGGTCCAAGTAGTAGAGGAAAGTGCTTCTTTATTGAGGGAATTGAACCATTGAGTGGCTCTATAGATAAAGGACCACTGACCCATGGAGGTACGACATCTAGGAACCTGAAAGGTTAGAGATTGAGCACCACGTGTTTGTTGAGTGCCACTGTAGGTAGTAAGGAGTGAGCTAACACCAGGTGGCATGAGACCGAGGAGAATCTTTTTGGTAAGTAAGCAGGTCTGGTATTGTATTCTGTTGAGTAGGGGTAGCCAGTTGGCCTGTGCATAGAGGTCAGAGGTGTGAGTTTGTCGGGCCGCACCCGTTAGTAGTCTACAGGCTTTGTTGAGAGAAATTGAGATCCTGCGGAGGGCACTTGTTGAGGCAGAGCCATAGGTGGCAAGGCCGTAGTCAATGATAGAGGTGACAGAGCTGTAGATGGCTAGTTTAAGGGCATCTGCAGGCATACAGTGCTTGTGTTTGCGTAGTAGTCCAATCCGTATATTGGCGGTCTTGGCTACAGTGTCAATATGCTGAGTGTAGGAGATGGTACTATCCAGGGTAATACCAACGTACTTGAACTCCTTGACATGTTCGAGTGGGTTCCCAGCGTGGTTCTTGATGGTGAGGGACAGAGAGTTGTGCCTGCTCCGTCAGTTACAGAAGGACATGGCTTTAGTCTTGCTGTGGTTCAGGACAAGTTTATGAGAATTGAACCAGTCTTCGGTGCGCTTGAAGTCGAGCTGCAGCTGGGATTCAAGGACTGTAATGTCATGGTGGCTGGAAACAGGACTGCATTGTCTGCGATAGTAATATTTTGGTGGCAGACACTGGGGAGATTGTTGATGAAGAGGAGAAGAGTAGAGGCCCAGAATAGACCCTGGGGACTCCGAGCAGACCGGTTTCTCATCCAAAGAGATCCCTGCAATCCTTACATGTTGGATCTGATTATCAAGGTAGCTGGTGAACCATGGAAGGGCATCGCTGGAGATCCCAATGGAGGACAGTTGCTTGAGCAGTAGGGGTGGTTAACTATGTCGAATGCCTTGGTAAGGTCTATAAATACTGCCCCTCCACAATTCCCTTTGTCAAGCATGGCATGGATGAAGGTTGTAAATTCCAGTAGTGCAGTGGTGGTGCTGTGCCCTTTTCTGAAGCCATGCTGCTCTGGGCACTGTACATTGTACTTATCCAGGAATTCAACTAGTTGGTTCGACACTATTCGCTCCAGCGCTTTAGATAGTGGGGAGAGGAGTGAGATAGGTCTGTAATTGGTGTGGAGTGTCCTATCTCCGCTTTTGTGAACCGGTGTGACAGTGGCTTTCTTCCAGAGAGAGGGGAAATGGCCCAATCTAAGAGAGAGAGATTGAAGATCCTTGTAAGTGGTTCTAAGAGGACTTGCGCCAGCAGTTTCAGGTCAAGGGAGTCACCACTGTACCCTTGTTTGTCGATGGCCTTTTGAATATATTTTCTAGCTACTTGTGGTGGGACCGCCTTAAAAAAAAACTTTGAGGTTGCACGTTCTAGTTGGGGGGTAACCTGGGAGGAGCTGGAGGGGAGGTCGTCGAAAACATTTGGTGGAAGGACACTGTCCAGGTTTGTAAATGCATTATTAAAATGCTGGTGATGGTACCTAGGTTGAGTGTAGGAGTGCCATGAAGGTTGAGCATAGTGGGTGGTGCTTTAGGATCCTTGCCTGTGAGTTCTTTCATGTTGTTCCAGAATTTTTTTCCCTGGCCCCAAGAGTTGGTCAGAGCCTCTTTGTAATAGCCACGTTTAGCATTCCATATTTTTCGAGTGCAATCATTTCTGGCTGCTTTGTATAATTGTATGTTTACTTGTGTCAGAGTTGCATGAGCACAATGCCAGAGGTGGTCTCTGTGCTTGAGTAGAGTTAAAAGGTCAGTAGTAACCCAGGGGTAGGTCTGTCCTTTGACCTTCATCTTTTTCACTGGTGCATAGATGTCACTAGCTTCATTGAAATGTTTGATAAATAGGTCCAGAGCTTTGTTGGTGTCACTGAGAGAGTCAAGCACTGCCTAGTTCAGCCTGGTTAGATGGTATTTTAACAGCTGGAGGTGCCCTTGTTTGATAACCCTGGCATAGATAAGCTTGGGAGGGGGCTTGTGGTATTTGTTTGACCAGGAGCAGATGACAGGCGAGTGGTCACTTATTGTATCTGGGAGTACAGAAACATTGGAGATGCATTCAGGGTGGTTAGATAGAATCCAGTCTAGGCGTAAGGGAGCCTGTCCTATAGTTACACCTAGTGGGGCATTGACCAGTTGAGTGAGGTGATGTACATTGCAGCTGCGCCCTTATAGGTAGCGGCCTCAGCGGAGAGCCAGTTAATGTTAAAATCACCCATGATTATGGTTTCAGAATTATGTTGCTGGACCCTTAGATATTCCATGATGCTATGGAAGCCAGTGGCCTGGTCTCTTGGGGGTAGGTAAACTGAGATGACAGTGAGTTCCTTGTTATGTGCACCAAGAAGGATTTTGATTGTGAGGACCTGAGAGGAGTTGCTCAGGCTAGGGGATGGGATGATGTGACCCATAAGGGTATCCTTAAGATAGATGGCGCAGCCCCTGCCCCGTTTAGCAATCCTGTCTTGCCTAAAAATGTAGTAGCCAGGAATAGAGACTGAGGTATCAGGGATTTTAGGGTTTAGCCATGTTTCCACAACTGAGAGGACATCAGGGTTGTGCTGTAGGATCCATGTTTGGAGGGAATCAAGTTTGTTGAGGATGCTGCAGGCATTGATGGATGCCATGGTGAGTGTCCATGTCCTTCTGCTTGGTGCCACTGCTGGCTGCCCAGGTGGTCCTGGGTTGGGGTGCACATTTCCTGAGAGCAGGAGCAGCATAAGGAGAATTTGTAGGAGAAAGAATTTTAGCATCTTGTAGATACCTGGTGGTTAAGTCATAAGCCAAAAGAAATTATCAACAGCTGAGGTCCAGAGTCACGGAATTCTGTTCAACTGCAGTTAACATTTGCTGCCATAATTTATTATGACATATTAACTTTTTTTGCTTTATCATATACTTGTAGTTCCTTTTTTTTTGGTTTAGTTCTACCAGCACCATTTTAGCCCTAGTGTTTTTATAGTTTCTGTTCAGCTTTCCAATAAGTGCTTTTTTATTTTTACATTCAGAGTCAAACCAGTTATTAGATGTGGAAGAACAGTTTTTAAACCTGCATTCGAGACAGTTTCATTTCCTAGCAAAAAGCTGACTCAGCATCAGCATTAAGGACTGTACATCTTCCAAAGTTCTACTCATTTTTCAGTAATACAGAATTCTGACAAAAGGGGTAGTATGACAGCCTCCAAATGTTGTTGACATATACTGTAATTCTTTTATCAGCTCTAATCTCAGTAAACAGTAAGGTGGCCAAATGTGGATCATTTAAGGATTGTCCTGGAGCATTAAGCTCCAGGAGAATGGGAAAATGGTCACTTTCTGCTCTTACAGGTATAGTCAGAGAAGTCTACATTTCAGGATGACCCAACCAGATAGCATAGTCTACTAGTGAGGCACCCCTTGCAGACAAATATGTGATATATCCATCCAGGTCACCCCTTAGTCTACCATTTAATGGATAGAGCAGGTAGTCCATCATAAAATCTATCAATTTTTTACCATTATTATTTATCTTACTGTCCTTTGTATTTCTATTCCTTAATGGGGTGTCAAATTGCATATACATATACACCAAGTTGCCTATGAAACCATCAAATAATCCAATTTGAGTATTAAAATCACCCAATAACAGAATATAAGTGACTGAATTGTCTTGACTCATGACTTCATTTGCTATATTATTCCACTATGTTTCAGTGTAGAAAGTAGAATTTTCCAGAGGTATGTAACAACTTATCACATATATGTCTAAATTCCCAATATTGACAGATACTACAATTATGTTATTACACAATATTTTTCTTGTCACTTGCTAGAACTTGCCAACCTTCACAAAAACAATTAATCCTCCAAAGTGTCTGCAAAATTTAGTTAATTTAACACCAGGAATGTGAAAGTACTCATAGCCATTTAGGATGATTTCATCACTAAATGAGTGCCAAGTCTCCTGCAGGCTTATGAAATCAGATTGCATTAAGAAATGTTTTAATTCTACATCAACTATATGTGAAGTCCAACCTGCAATATTCCATGACTTAAAAATGAATCCTCAAGTTTTAGTGTCCAAATTTACAAATAAGAAATGATTTGGAGGCAGTAAATTTTCCCCATATCCAGCCAACATCATAAACCTATTACTTAATGGCAATCTTATGTCATTAGTTTTATTAATTTTTTCAACATACATTAACCCTGAGGTATGAAGAATATATGATTCCACCAAATTAAGTCCCATGTTATCCAAGATCGCAGCCTTCCCTAGAATAAATTCTGCTAATTTAGGATTTTAGACTTTTGTATTTACTTGACTATCAACACAAGCGCTAGTGGCTGAAATGTCACCTAGGTCATCCACTGGTATTCTCAGAAAGTTAACTAGCAAATCTTTTATGGACTCAGTTAGTTTAGCATTATTTCCCTGTCTAAGCGGAGACATTCCAAACATACTGAGAGTAACTTCCTTCTCCAAACTCCCTGACCCTTTGTTAAATAATGTTCAATTGGGAAAAGTAATAATCAAATCTGTATCTTGTATCAGCCAGCTATTCACCCAGATGTAATTTGCCACTCTGGGGGATAGGAACAAAATATCTATCATAGTGACTTCTACTGTTGGGATATTCTTAATCTCTAAAATGCCATTTTCTGGGAGATTGATATCCAGATTTTTGTTTAAATACTGCAAAACCTAAGTTTCCATCTGGGTGGGATTAAAATTACCCCAGTTAGTTGGCCCATATAATCTAATCAGTGGGTAGCTTTCTGTCCAATTGGTTTGCTTAGGACTGGTCCTCTCCTGTGATAGTAAAGCAGAGTTAGAAGAACTTTGAATGGATATCTTGCCCATACTTTCAACATCTTTACCTTGTAATCTTTGAGCTATTTGTTCCCCTTGTTTACTGTATCCCCTATCCACTATAGGAGCAATTGTAGCCTTCTCCACCAGGGTAATTAGGTACCCGTGTTGCTGATTTAATTTACTGATTTCTTGTTCCAGAATATCCAATTTGGCTAAGAGATCAGATTTTACTAATATAACTGATGGTGGGGCAAGATTATCATCCAGCAGTTTACTGTCCTGTAGTATCATAGGGTGCAGTTTAGCATTATTCATAGTACTACTTGTATCTGTAGAAACTTGGTTCTAGTTAGAAACTGTTTTCCCACTAGATTTATTTTCCCTTTTTGTCAACCTTTTTCCATTTCTTTTCCTATTAGGTCTCTTTGAAGTAATTTTACTAAGTGGGGTATCAGGAATTTCAGTTGTGCTGAAATCTGGTCTCTGATTGATGGTGGTACTATCTTCCAACTCGATATGTGTAGTACTATCTTTTGCACTCGTGGTATCACTAGCATCCACCAGTTTTCTATCTGACACCCACAAACTCCCACAACTGATGACTCAAAGAAAATCTGACCTGGCTATGTTAAGAGGACTTCAGGTGACAGCAGGGATAGGCACAGAGGAAGATGTCTTATTTTTAAGCAGCTCTAATTTCTGCCCAGTCTCAAAAGTCACTCTAGTGTTCACAAGCAGTGGGATTTAAAAAAAAAAAGTGAGCTCTTTGGTGCTTGACAGACCAGCAAGCAGTGGAATTTTTCCCTTCTACCACTAACTTTTTTGTTGTTGTTGTGATTCAGCGTCAATCATAGCAGGAGTTAAGCTTTCTGATAAATGCCAATTTTTCTCCATCACGCCTTTGACTTCATCATTACTTCTTACACTACCCTAACCTATTGATCCAAGGAACACTTTTATTTCTACATTTAATTATTATTATTTGTATGTTAATTTTTACATTGTTTGTTTTTGTTTATTTGTATTTGTTATATTTACTTATACATTTATCCTAACCTTAATTAATATCATGATTACTATATTATACCATTTTGAATCTGTATATGAAATAGATTCCAAATCTTGTCAATAGTGTCATCTTCCCCCAATCTTAAGTAATGGCAGCATTCTGACTTCATTGAATTTACCATAAGGTTGACCCATAAAGTAAATAAGGGTGGGACTTTATCCTTCCATGTTATCAAAATGCATTTTTTGGTAATGGTCATCGCTATTACTGTAAAAAAAATTTTGATGATTACCCAAATCTACATCCTCTTCTTCTTGTGCCAACAAAGTAAGTTTAGGGGAAAATTAGACCTTCTTATTGATAGATCTATTTATTACTACAATTATTTTAGACCAAAAAAATGGAAAGGTAAGGGCATTTATGAAGTAGATGAATCAGGGTTATTGTGGTATGTGAGCATCTAGGGCACTTATCTGAAATATAATTATTCATATTATGTAGTTTGTATGGAGTATAGTAGATCCAGTGTAATGTATTACATTGAATTTGTGGCATCTTTACAGATTGCAATTTAGTAGAGAAAGTAGCAATGATTATTTGCCACTGCTCTTGTTCTATTTCCAACCCCAAATCATGTTTCCATTTTTTTATGTACCAACTTTTCTTTTGAACTAGCTGGTATACATACTGCATACAGTTTTGAGATGAGACCCTTATTTTCTTTTTGTGATATTAGAATATCTAACAAAGGGTAGTTTTTAAGTTAACCCCCTTCCCTCATTTGTTTTAATTATATATTTTTTTTAGCTGTACATAGGAAAAGAAATGTGTATCTGAAATATGAAATTGTTCTTTTAGTTGGGTGAATATTTTAAAGTGGTTATTCTGAAAAAGTTGGCCACATTCATACAGGCCCAATAATAACCATTTCTTAAAAATCTTATTTATGGAACTTGGTAATCTATAGTTCATATATATTGGGGTAAATTGAGTAACCCTAATTTCAGATTTTATTTTTCTATGTAGTTCAAATCAGCTGCTGATTGTAGTTTAGGTAGAAATAAACCCCTTATTCAGAAGAGAATTTATTTTGTCTAAGTCAGCGAATAATACATTCATTAATGTTTATTATTATATTTTCATGACTCCATTTGCATACTAATTAGGGGTTGATGATTAAGTTTCAGACAATTCTAAATAACAGTAACTTGTGTTAATAAGTAATAAGTATAAAAATCTGGTAATGCCAGTCCATCTTTCTCTTTTGGCATTATTAATTTGTTAAAAGAGACCCTTAAGTTTTTATTTTTCCATATAAAGTTTGTAGTAATATTTTTTCAGTGTTCTAAAAAAGTAGTCTGAACTGGAATAGATAATGTTTGAAATAAGTATAATTTGGGAAGTATCTGCATTTTTATTATATTTATTCTTCCTATTATTGTCAAGGGGAGATACTGCCATTTATTAAAGTCTATCTTAATAATATGCAGTAGATTTTCAAAGGTAACTGCATATAGATCTTTAATTTGTAAAGTTATACCAATCCCAAGATACCTAAAATAATTAACTGGGCAAGGGTAACTATTAGGCAAATGAAAAGTGGCATTTTCTCCTAAATTTAAGATCATAGATTTTTTTCCAATTGATATTATACCCTGAACATGCCCCAAAGACCTTCATTAACTTAATGAATTCTTGTAATGAAGTAGATGGCTTTGATATATACAGTAGAGCGTCATCTACATATAAGCTAATTTTATGTACTATTTTGTCTTGTTTAATTCTCTTAATATTTTGGTTGCATCTAATACTTTGTACTAAGGGTTCTATTATAAGGGCAAATAGCAGAGGTGATAGCGGGCACCCCTGCCTTGCCCCCCTTGTAAGCCTGATAGGGTTTGCTATCACATTATTAGTTTTAATTTTAGCTGTAGGATGGTGATATAAAACTTTAATCCAATTTATGGAAGTACTACCAAAGTTCATTTTACTCAAAGTTTGATACATAAAGCCCCATTCCACTCTATAGAAAACATTCTCAGCACTAGCTGTGAGCAAAAATGAATAATTAGAATTAGTATTTATCATGTTAATAATCTGTCTTATATTTTCAGAAATACTCCTCCCCTTAATAAACCAATTTTGATCTGGGTCTATTAAGTCTAGCATAGGTACCTCCAGTCAATTAGCTAATACTTTAGCTAATATTTTATCATCTGCATTAAGCAGAGAGATTGGTCTATATGATTTTGGAAGAACTGGATCCTTTCTGTTTGTGAAATAATAAGATGTAGGCTTCTGGAAAAAAAGAGGGAATATTGAAACACCTGTTCATATTATTAAACAGTTTTAGTAATATAGGGGCTAAAAGGTCTTTAAATTTCTTAAATATTTCTACCCACAGCCCTTCTGGACCCAGTGCTTTCCCTGATTTTAATTCATATAGTAATTAGTCTTTGCAGATATAATTTGCTTTTCTGCTTTGTCAGTTATCAAGTGAGTATATGCCTCTTTCTTTTTAATTAATTGACTATGCTGACTTCATATATGGCAAATGCCCAGCCTCATACCTTGCTAAATTGGATGTACTGCATCATAGAGCTCTGAGATTTATGACAGGCCTCCCCTTTTCCACCCACCACTGTTCATTATATGCAGCTGTGGGTTGGCCCTCCCTTCAGCACAAAAGGTATAGAAATGCAGCCCTCTGGACTCTCCGAGCCATCACCAACAAACTCCCACAATACATTGCTGACTGTCTTCCAATAAGCCTGGTTGGGAATTATGCCCTGAAAAGTCACTTGCTGGTTTCCCTGAAAGCACCTAGGGTCGGTACCCGCTTTGGAAGAGCAGCCATAAGCTTTGTCCTGCCCACACTTTGGAATAGGATACAAAAATCACTGAGACTTAGCTCCCCTGTTAGTCTTGCTATGTTCAAGAACCTGTATGCCAAAACATTTCTGGAGCTCTGTAACTGTTTCCACCATTCCTAGTTGTCCAGCTGATGTTTCCGCTCAATCTAAGTCCTTTCTGTTCAAACTAAGTGTTCCCTAACCAAGATTACTCCCCCTCCATCAGTCCATTCTAGTCCCACTGGTACTACCGGTTCACCTTAGTCCATTCCAGTCCCACCGGTCCTACGTACTCACTGCAACACACCCCCCATTGCCCACTCTTATGCCCTGATACCACCTGCTTAGTATCCCAGAATCTTTCTGCCAGCATCCCTGCCTCCTACGCATGCACTTTTCCATATCCCAGGGACTCCTTTACAGGCTATGAACATGTTATTGATGAATAGGATTATAACGGTATCTCTGTATATATTATTTACCTTTATTTCTACACTGTATATATTTTGTTGTATATGTCTTGCTACTGTTTTATGTATATTTTACTTGTACTCTATTCTGTACTCTCATCCTTGCAAACTGCAGGTCCACCTTGTAAATGAGCTTGCTCAATGGTGATTGCCTGGGTAAATAAAGATTTAGATTGATTGATTGATTTATCACTCTCCAAACTTCCTGTAATGTTATAGGATTAACCATGTTGTTTTTGGATTGGAGTAATATTGATTTTAACCCTAAATCCACTAAATAATTTGCTATATTCCCATTAAATAGGTGGGATTGTGAAGTATATAATTGTTTATAGTAATCTGTAAAGATTTGGTTTATTTTTTGGGAATGTTACATTTATATTCTGGTTTTCTTGCTCTTTTTTTAATTGCCAAACCGTCAGCTTCAGTGGCTTGCCTGAATTCATATAGTAATTAGTCTTTGCAGACATAATTTGCTTTTCTGCTTTGTCAGTTATCAAGTGAGTATAAGCCTCTTTCTTTTTAATTAATTGAGCAAAGATTTTATTATCAAATGATGAGGCATGCAATTGTTCCAAACATTGAATATCCAACTCAAGTTGCTTTAGCTGGCCATCCCTTTTTTCATATCTCCACTTAGAGCATGTAAATGTCCCCTCAGCCAAACTTTAAATGCCACCCATATATTAGGTAATTTAGTATCATGTTCAGTATTGTACATAAAGAATTCTTTGATTTCCCACAACAGCAAATTATTAGTTATCTCATTACTAAGCACTGATACATCCATTGTCTAATTGTTATTGGATTGTAGAAAATTTTCCAATTCCAAACTCATAAGACGGGGGAGTGGTCAAAGATAATAATTCCTGGGTAATCCATGTTCATTATTTTACAGTATAGAGTATAGTCTCTGAGACTAAATAATAGTCACTTATAGAATATGAGATATGGACTGCAGAGAACTAAGAGCATTTATAAATTGAAGGGAAAAGATGTGTCCAGGGATCTAATAATTTCAGATCAGACATAAAATTGCTAATTACCCTGCTTGTAGATTTAAAGAAGGTGGAATGGCCCGCGGTTCTATCCTTCTAACCCAGTGTAATATTGAAATCCCCCCCAATTATATATGATGCCTTAAAGGTTGACAAATTCAGAAGGAATTCTGTATAGAAGCATGGGTTATTTTGGTTGGGTCCATATAATATGCAAGTTAATGAGTTGCAACCAATTTGTACTTCTATTATGATATATCTTCCATATATGTCAATACTTTCTCTTACAATGTCTATATTAAGTTTCTTTTTATGAAAAAAGATTGCAACACCTCTCAAATTTGAGTTTTAAGAAGAATAAGTGCCCTTGCCCCATTTCCTCTGAAACCATTGATAATCTGGTTCTGTAAAGTGTGTTTCTTGCATAAAAATACAGTTAATCTGTTTTCTTTCTAAATAATTAAAAATGTTGTTCATTTTAATCTTTTGCCTTAAGCACTTAATGTTCCAAGTGGCTACTTTTAATTGTTCAGACAAGTCACACTTACATAAGTATCTTGCTTGTTTATGAAATTGTAAATTCATCTAATTATTATTTTTGTTTCCTGGATCGTCTGGATTCTTATTTTTTTAACAATTCTAATACTTACTGTTTTATTAAAATGAATATATATTGCTCTCCACTGAAATGTTACCACCCTTGTGCTCCCCTGCCCCTCTTTAAGAACATTCTTCTCCATTGCCCCCCAATAACAGCCGAGATAACCCTAATGTCATCCCTGTGCACCAAATGCTGCCAAACTGGATGATTTTATTACAATTACCACATTAGATAATTTTAACCACTCATCAAGAATACTTTAAGGGAAAGAGAAATAGAGCAATGTTTCCATTACTTCAGGAGAGGATCATTTATCAGCTTTATATCATTTTTATTTTTTTTATTTTGTATTCAGTTCTCTTCTTTCTTCACCCTTCCATCTTTCTTCTCTTTCCCCCTTCTTTCATTCTTCCATCCAAAGAATGAGATACACTAAGATTGAGAGCTTGAAAGGATATTACTGTTATACGACTTTTCAAAAGCTTCTTCAGTGTCCTCTAGATCATCAAAAGTCATTAATTTACCATTTGCTACAAATCACAGTTTTGCTGGATATAAGAAGGTGAATCTTATTCCCTTCTCATACAATTTTTTTACTGGATTGAATAGTTTGCTTTTACTAACCGTATCTGCAGATAAATAGAGAAACACATTAAAATGAATATCTTCATACTGTAGTCTACACTCTGTTCTAGCCTTTTGTAGAATATCTTACTTTTCTTGATACCTGTGTGATTTCAAATAAATGGGTCTAAGAAAGTTTTGTTGAGTATTTGAAAAGCATGAACCTCCTCTATGTGCTCTATCTAGAGCAATTTCTTTGCTGAGGATAGCTTTCCCATAGCCACTGTAATCAATTTCTCAAAGAAAGGCACGGGGTCCCCATTACCCTCCAGACCTCCTGGCATATTACACAAGTGGTGATTACCCCACCTGGAGTGGTCCTCCATTTCTGCCACCTTTTGTACTAGAATTTGCAGCTGTTTTTCATGCATGGACTGTGTCTTTAAAATGGGACCTTTGATATCTTCAATTTGGGAGACACGCTCCTCCAATTCCTGGGTACGAACTGCCAAACCTTCTAATTTAATAGCTGAAGAGCTTACCAATTCCGAGACCCCTTTTGTTGAACTGTTTATATTCTTTAATGCTTTTAACATTTCTTCCTTCGTAGAAGCTACAGCTTGCAACAAATCATTAGGGGCGACCCCATCCTCTAAACTGGTTTTTGTTTGTTGTGAGGCAGTAGACACTTTTCCTAAATTTACATTCAAGGGTTCATGAGGGGGCTGATTTAATTCTTGTAGATCAGGTGCCAAAACATATTCATTGAAAGAGGGTCTGTGTCTGCCATCATCTCCCGAGCAGGACAAGGCCCTCCCCCCATTTCTTCTACTTCTACTGCTGCCTTTTCTGTAAAGCCGGATAAGCCTGCTGCTTCCATTTGTAGCTGCATATTCTCTGGGCTTGCTGTTACTGCTAAACAGTCAGAGAGCTTGTTTTTATCATTAGAACAAAACTGCTCACCTGCCTTCTGCTTGCAATAATATGTAATTTTACCAGCTTGAGAAGAATCTTTTTTACTTACTAACATATCAGGTATGGGGGACAGGGGTAATACTGTTACTGGTGTTAAGTCAGAAGAATTGGGAAAGTGAAAATTCAGGCTAGCTTCCTCCTGAGAGAAGATGTTCAGGTCTGCGCCATCCCAATTCTCTATGGGATGTTGTTTATCTTGCTCTTTCTTTCTTTCTGGATCTGTTGCCTGCTCGGGTAATGTCTGTACCCCAGCATACCGTTTTGGACATGCCGTTGGTTTTTACTCATAGCAACTGGAATATTTATCTAGTACAAGACGCTGAACGACTGCAGCCCATAAATGAAATTTGCTTTACACTTATCAGATTTAACAGGAGAAGTAACAAGATAAAAAATGCAGATAACAAGAAGAAAGAAAATAGATGGAAGGAACAGAACACTGAGATTCAAATTGCCACCATGTCACCCAGGATCAGTGCTTCGGTATTCTGCTCAGCTCCTCCTGATGTGTGAAACTGACATCGACATCTCCCTCTTCAACCACTAACTTTTCAAGCACTAGCTTTTCTCTTTTCTCAGCAATTGCCTGATCTCAAAAGTTGTTCCAGTGTTCACAACCAGTGAGCAGCTTGGTTTAAGAACCAACGTGAGTTCTTTGGTACTAGACAGTCCTGCAAGCAGTGGGATTTTCCTCACCCACTAGTGGTGTTATTTGCAGTTAGTGAGAGAACCCTACCAGATTCATGAGGTGGGGTCAAAAAAAGACTATTTTCGAAATTTTAGTCCAAACATTAAAACACAAAAACTTTATGACTGTACCTTGACATTTTTCAGTGCTCACTCATAACTTTGGTAATTTTTAATATTTGACTTCAAATTTTCATTATAGAAATTTTTTCACAGCATCTCATGAATGTGATAGGTGCAGTTTTTTTCAAATCCTGACCAAAATGTGTTTTTGCACTTGAAGCATAAAATGACATTTGGCCAGTAATTTATAAATGACACTTATCATGTTTAGAAGGGAGAGTCAAAATATGACAATGTTGGCAATGGGATCAAAATATCAGAAAAAAAGTTATGAAGAAAAGTGTGCAGGGCCAGCCTTTGGCCCAGCAGGTAGTGTGTTGTGATCTCTTGCCAGTCAGCTGAGTTCGGGGATGTGTTCAGTGAGCCAGTTGAATGGACCAAGGCTGGGGGGAAGGTACTGCCATGTGGCACCACCCACAGCTTGGGAAGAGATGGTGCAGTGTTGGCTGCATGGGCAACAAGTAACCACATAGTGAAGAGAAGTATTCTCTTGGCATAGGGCCCAGAGGACCCTGCACCTCTGCACCTGTAGCTACAGAGAAACTCAGGTTCAAAAGGGCCCTGCACTTCCACAGCCAGATGGACACCTGGCTCTGTGCATCTGCATCTGTAGCCACATGAAAGTGCAGGGCCCTGAGGGCTCTGCACTTCTGCATCCCCCCAGACAGCCCCACAACTTTTTTGCATCTGTAGTCAAATGGAAGTGAAAGGCCCAGAAGGCCCTCTGTTTCTGCAGGCAGTTGGATTCTTCCTTAGTGCATGGCCCAGACAGCCCTGTGTATCTGGTCTGCATCTGTTCATGCAGGTCCTGTCAGGGCCTGCGTGAATGAGAATATGATTACACTATCTCAAAAAGAAAGGAAATTCATTGCAAAAAACAAAAACAAACCTGCACTGGTTAGGATTCAACTTAACCTCACAAAAGTAGGGAAGTGTGGTGTTAAGGTTTCCAACCCTAACTCCCCAGCCCCCCAAGCAGCAAAAGCACAAGACCACACAAGCAACCATAGACAGCCATCATCAGGTAAGACAAACAACACACATCTGTTTCCAGATGACAAATGCAATACCATGTGTGATGTGCTATCTTTGTGTATTTATATCTATACCTGGAGAAGTGTAGGCCCCACAGAGGCCTGAGCTTCTGCAGTCAGAAGTGTGTGTTTGTCATACAGTGTGAATGAGTACCTGTGGCTGCAGAAGCAGTGTTGCAATTTGGGTATCATGGATTTTTATCTGCAACTGCAGAAGTCAGTGTGTGTGTGCGTGTGTCTTACTCCTATGGTTGCAGAAGCATTCTGCAGCCAGAAGTGGGTGTACATGTCTTACAGTGTGCATGGGTACCTGTGGCTGTAGAAGCACTGGCCCCATAGGGGCCTGCACTTCTGCAAACAGATGTACTGTTGTAATTTTGGTATCCTAGATTTGTATCTTTGGTTGCAGAACTGCAGCAACAAGTTGGTGTGCATGTCTTACACTGTGCAAGTGTATACAGTATATATGGCTGCAGAAGCACTGGCCCCCCCAGAGGCCTGCGCTTCTGCAGACAGATGAACTGTTGTAATTTTGGTATCCTGGATTTGTATATGTGGCTGCAGGGGCCTGTGCTTTTGAAGACAGAAGTAGTGTTGTGATTGAGTATTGTAGATTTCTAGCTGCAGCCAAAGGTGAATGTGTATGTCTTGCAATATGCATGCCGGAGATACAAATTCTTGAAAGCAGCACATCAGTGCTATTGCATTTGTATCATCTGGAAACAGTTATATGTTGTTTGTCTTACCTGATGATGGCTGTCTGTGGTTGCTTATGTGGTCTTGTCCTTTTGCTGCTTGGGGGTGAGGAGTTGGGGTTAGAAATCCTAATGCCACATTTCCCTACTTTTATGTGGTTAAGTTGATACCCTAACTACTGCATTGATGCAGTATTTTGCAATGAATTGTACTGCCTGTAAATTAGGGGAGCACTGCTGTTTCATTAAAAATGGCTATTTTAGAGGGTCATATATTGGCAATTTTAGACCCTATGCTTGAAATTTAGTATACTAATTCCTAATCCTAGAGTCTCTTGCAGTAGTAAAGAAGAAGTGGGGAACTACAGGCCAGTTAATCTAACCTCTGTAGTCAGAAAGATAATGGAGGCACTCCTTAAGGAAAGAAAAGTGGAGCACCTGGAAGCAAATGGACTGGTGGATCACAGGCAACATGGGTTATCTGCAGGATGATCCTGTCAAACTAATCTGATAGATTTCTTTGATTGGGTGACAAAGGTAGTAGACTGGGGGGAGTAGATATTGCCTACCTCGATTTCAGCAAAGCCTTTGATATGGTCCCACATAGGAGACTGGTCAACAAGCTAGGCAGCCTGGGACTAGGATGCAAGGTGGTGAACTGGATTGGAAACTGTTTAAGGGACAGAAAACAAAGGAAAGTGGTGAATGGAACCCAGTTAGATGAAAGGAAGGTGACCAGTGTGGTACCTCAGGTTCAGTTCTGGGGCCAGTCCTTTTCAATGTCTTTATCAGTGAAATTGCAGTTGGGCTGGAGGGGAAGGTTTGCCTTTTTGCAGATGACAGCAAGATCTGCAACAGGGTGGATACTCCAGAGGGGGTGGAAAAGATGAGAAAAGACCTGGAACTGCTGGAGAGGTGGTCAAGGGCATGGCAGCTAAGGTTTAATGTAAAGAAGTGCAAAATCATGCATGGGGAGAGGAGGAACCCTGGGGTGAGCTACAGGTTGGGGGGGAGCTGCTGGCAGTAACTAAGGAGGAGAGGGACACAGGGGTCATAATCACAGATGACTTGAAGGCCACTAGGCAGATGGCAAAGGCAGTGAGAAAGGCCAGTGGGATGTTGGGGTGTATTGGAAGGGGAATCACAAGCCGAAGGAAGGAGGTAATAGTTCCACTGTACAAGACCCTAGTGAGAACTCACCTTGCATACTATGTACAGTTCTGGAGATCACACGTTCGAAAGGACATTGACAAAATAGAGACCGTACAGAGGAGGGCAGCCAGAATGGTAAAAGAATTAAATCACAAGCCTTACAAAGAGAGAGTGAGGGACCGCAATTTGTACACCCTAAGACAAAGGAGGGAAAGAGGTGACATGATAGATATATTCAAGTACCTCAAGGGCATTAATAGGTGGAAGAGGACAACATATTCCAAATTAATTGTAGTGCCAGGACAAGAGGACATGACATGAGACTGAGGGGTGGCCACTTAAGGGGAAATATCAGGAAGTTCTTTTATACAGAAAGGGTGGTGGATGCATGGAATAGCCTGCCCCAGGAGGTGGTGGCAGCCCATACAGCGGCAGACTTCAAACATGCATGGGACAGAAACAAAGGAATAATAGAGATAGGAAGAAAAAGCTAAAGGCAATGACCAGATAAGGTCACCGGACACTTCGTTAGGCAGCTTAAACAGGCAGACTGGATGGGCCTAGCAGTCCTTATCTGCCAACAGCATCTATGTATCTATGTATCTTAACCATTCAAATTTCAGAAGGATCAATTTTGTACTTTTGGAGGTATTACATAGAAACACAGACACAGAAGCTTTCAGCAGAAAAGGACCTCTTGGCCTACATAGTCTGCCCTAAGATCCCTGCCTACTGTGCCACCATAGACCCTAATTGATCTCTGGCTCTAACCCCATCCCGCAGCCCTGATACCAAGGTCCCCTTGTGTCTATTCCTTGCATGTTTGAACCCTGTTACCATTTTGGTACCCATCATCTCAGCTGGTAGGCTGTTCCAGACATCCACCATCCTTTCTGTTAAGAATTATTTCCTCACATCCCCTCTATGTCTCCCCCATTCATAACAAATCTTATTAATTAATTCATTCATTCATTCATTTTTTTGTAAACAGGTATGGCCTACTAAGTGCAAGTCCTGTTTACAGGGGCAATCCAATAGCTCTGGGGAAGTTATGTGACTTGCTCAGAGTCTCACAGTATGTAAGTGGAGGTTGTGGGAATCAAACCCAGGTCTGCTGGATGTGTCAAGCTTATTCACAGCTTGTTACTCTAACCTTTAAACTATACTGCCAAATTGTGAAGGGACAATATTACATATTTTTGCCTAATTTGCTCTGTATTTTTTTGCACTCAGATCACTAAAAAACAGCTTTGAGTTGAGCTATGAAACTTACTGGTTTTGCAGATATCTTATGACAATAGGTTCTTTGGGGCTTTTGTTTAAAAAGATAGTTTTAAGCTAATTGTGATTAATTGGTCACACATGCGTGTTTAAAAAGATCACCTAGAAAAATAGCTAAAACTACACAGACAGTTTTTTCTATGTTAAAGTTCTACACAAACAAAAATATTCAGCTAATGTAACCTTTTCGAAACATAAAAGTAGAAGATCAGATATAAGTGTTTGTGAGGGAGGGGTACTATGAAGTACACCATGTAATATGTTTAAATAAACTAATCCAATTCCCAGATTGAAGAGCCCCTGACCGGGCGCCTCTCCTGGCAGTATGGCTTTCTGAGTACTGCCACCACCTGCCCCAACAGAGACTCCACAGCTGACTCTCTGATTCCCAAATAGAAGAGCCCCTGACTGGGTGCCTCTGTTGGTGCGGCTTTCTGAGCACTGCCGCCGCCCATCCCAACAGAGACTCCTCAGCTGACTCTTTGATTCCCAGGTATGGACCTCCACTTACACCGGAGTTCAAGTTTTTGGTGTCAACAGACTCCATGCTACTGATTGGCCGGTTTCTCTGACTGCCATCCTCTGATTGGTTACACTGCAACAGGGACACTGTCTGGTTCCCTAGCCGGGTCTTGGTCACTGAGCCATTGAGCCATATGGGGCTTAATTATTTTAGCTTCTCGCTTGATTGCCTTTGCTGAAATTTTTTTTAAATATGTTTGCTAGCTAGCCTGTACTCTATTTTGTTAGCGTACCTAACTGTTACCTTATGTTAGTTAGCTGGCTAGCCTGTTTTTGCTGTTTATTCTGTTGTACCTAATCTGCCATTTTTACTCAAATTTCTTAGAATTACCCTGCTACCACTGTTGATTACTTTAAATTCTAACTGCTGTACTTTTAGTTGCTGTGTGTGTCAGCTGCTAATGCCCTTGTTTCTATCACTCGCTAGCTGAACCCCCCTCCCTCCCTCCTCTGTACTATTTGATAGGCAGCTGACCCTCGCCCTGCACCTATTTCTCTCTCTCTGTTTCTGCTAATTCCCCATCCCCGAGCCTAGTGCTGAACACCCCACCCCCTACCTTCTATTGTGCTCTGCTACCTGTCCTGCCCCCACTTAGGTTAATCCCTCTGTTGCCTAGGACCCCACTGTCTTCTGTCTGCTGCTAGCCTTCCCCTGCCCCCTGTGCCTCTCCGCTTTCCTTAAATGAATCCCCTTCTCTTCCCTTCCCTTCACAAATTGAAGAGCTCCTGACCAGGCACCTCTCCTGGCAGTGCAGCTTTCTGAGTACTGCTACCTCCCGCCCCAACAGAGACTCCTCAGCCAACTCTCCCATTCCCAGGTACAGACCTCCGCTTGCACCAGAGTTCAACTTTTTGGTGCTGACAGACTCAGTACTACTGATTGGCCAGTTTCACTGACTGTCTCCCTCTGATTGGCTGGCTACACTGCTACAGGGACACTGTCTGGTTCCTCAGCCGGGTCTTGGCTGATGAGCTGTAGAGCCGTACGGGGCTTAATTATTTTAGCTTCTCGTTTGATTGCCTTTGCTGAAATTTCCACCTACCCACCCTTCCCACCCGGTACTCTTTAAATCCGCTTCCCACACATTTAGCTCCACCCTGCAGTGGACTTAGCCAATTGCTACTCACCCCTTCTCCCTCTATCTGATCTATCCCTGTTTTACCCCTCCACAGCTCCTCTAGCTACTACTTATTTGGTACAACTCGTGTGATAAGTGATTAGCTACTCATTATTGAATACAGTTCATGGGTTCAGTGGTACTTCTCCACGTTGTATTATCTGCAGTTTTTAATCCAAGCTCTGTTATTCTGCTAATCACTCAGTACCAAGGATTTTGTGCTCCCATTTGCATCAACATGCCCCCACTCTCCACTGCCCTACCACTCAATATGTCCCTTGCCTCTCCCTTGTTTGGTACTTATGTTTTGTCCCCAACTGCCACCAAGCTCCTATTCACCATCTTCCTGTTACTACGCTTCCCCCCTTACCTACATTTTGACCCCCCCATTCCTACCTGCCTCCCCCACCCTTCCTGAGCTCCTTGCTCTAGTCTACCATTCTGCTGCTACCTCTTCAACTGCTGCAAAGTGGTCACACTAATCTTTCCTCCCTAGTACATCACTCCTACCCCAGTCCATCTACTGTACCTTGGCATTTATTCTAAAATTCCTACCCCCACCCTACCAGCACCCCTCAGTTATTACCCACCCTAAAAGCTTGCTACCCTGGTGTAAATGTGCTAAAATGCATTTCATTATCATCACCTTATTGCTCCTATCCTCCAGGGATATAAACCCAAACACTGGACCTTGTCCAGTAGCCCCTGCAAGAGCTGGTACAAGCACTACTGCCCCTTCCCAGAGCAGCCCACTTGCCCTCCCTGGGGCCTAAAAATCCTACACCTGAATATGCATAGTCTTCTCCACAAACTCAGTCTATTGCAGCCCCTTGCCATCTCACTAAGCCCTGACGTTATTATCATTTCTGAATCATGGCTTAGTAAAAATATAAGTGACCCATCTATCGTCATCCCTGGCTACACGATTACTAGGCAGGACTGAGCCACTAAAGGTGGTGGTATAGCAATTTAGGTTTCTATTGCCTTCCAATTTACCATTGTACTTTCTACCTCAGTCCCTAGAGCCTATGAAGCTCTCATCCTAAAATTATCCCTCCCATTATCAGTCCCTATTTATATTGCTGGAGTCTGCTGTTGCCCTAGCCTTCCACCCTCCACTACCACTGAACTCATCAACTCCATAGTCTCCCTTACTTCCTCAGGTGAAGTATACATAATGGGGGATTTCAACCTAAATTGGCTATCCCCTTCCCTAAGTAAGGTACACAACAATGTTTTCACACTTAACCTATCACAACTTATTCTCAAACCCACCTGATTGAAACATAAAACTGGTAATCCCTCACTCATTGACTGGGCCCTTACATGTCATCCCCACAGGGCTGTTAATGCTGGCATCCTTCCTGATGCATTAAGTGATCATCATGCAACCTTATTGCTATGTCGAATCCATAGACAAAAGGCCCTCCCACAAAATCTTGCTCACTCATTCATTCAAATCCTTGAACCTCACTCCGCTCCTGCTTGACCTGGCTCTTACAGACTGGAATCCCATTCCATCATCCAATACCATTAACATGGCATACAACTATTTTCATGACAAATTCCTGGAGGTCTGGAACAAGCACACCCCCCTATATCGCACCAGGGTAAGGGGAAATCACCTCCCATGGATTACTCCAGAACTCTTGGTATGCCATAGAGCCAGAAGCCAAGCATGGAAAACACATAAAACCTCTAAACTCCCTAGTGACAATGCCACTTACCACTTTTTGCGTAATCAATTCTTGAAAGCAACCCGGCTTGCAAAAGCTGACTACTTCTGCTCTACCTTTCAGGCTAACATTAACAACCCATCAAAATTCTGGAAAGTTGTCCACTCCCTTTTTTCCCCTCCTTCCTCACCACTCACCCCTCTCCTTAAAATGAACAACACTCTCCTTACTGACTATCTAGCTGTGGCTGCTGAATTTAACTCCTACTTCACCTCCTGTGCATCCGCTCTCCTATCCACTCCATCCTGTCCCCCAAATACGGACTCCCCATGCCAACCCTCACCGCCCACCTCATTCTCGTTCACTAAACTTACCCACTCTGACACACTGGTGGCCTTGTATGTTCTTAACCTCTCTAAAGACTGCTCACCTGGTAGTTTGGACACAAAACTGCTATATCTAGCTGCTCCTGCTATTACTTTCCCTCTCACTGAACTCCTCGAGCTCTCCTTCGAAACAGCTACCATTCCATCGATCTGGAAGCATGCTGTTGTTCTCCCCCTTCCTAAAGGTGGTGACCCTTCAGCCCCTGCTAACTACTATCTTATCTCGCTCCTCACCACCCTTGCTAAGCTTCAAGAACATCTGGTTCTTACACAACTCTTGTCCTTTCTCTCCAACACTAAGTTTCTTACTCCATTCCAGTCTGGGTTCCAGAAGAATCACTCCATTACCACCTCCCTGATCAGACTCACTGATGCTATCCTCTCAGGGATGAATAGTGGTCAGATCACGTCAGCCATTTTTGTTGACCTTGCCAAGGCTTTCAACACCATCTCCCATTTCCTACTTATAAACACCCTCGCCAAGGCAGGTCTATCTGACTCAGCTACCAACTGGTTTAGAGCCTGTTTGTTAGGCAGGACTCAGTCCGTCAGCATTGGTGACTCCATATCCCCTTCCCTCCGCATTAACACAGAAGTCCCACAGGGTTCTGTGCTGGGTCCTATCCTCTTCTCCATTTTCCTCAGTGACCTCCTCTTGGCCTGCTCATCCACCTCAGTCCATACGTATGTGGATGACAAGGTCCTCTTCACCTCCAGTCAATCCCCTGATGATGTGGCTACCAGACGACAGCATGACTTCAACCAGGTCCAGCTCTGGTTTAGCTCCAATCAACTATCCCTAAATGCAAAGAAGACAGTCTCAATGACCTTTGGCACAAGGCAGAGACTCTCTAGGCTCCTATCACTACCCTCCTTCCACGCTCTTGAAGGGACAATCCTTGAGGACACTTCCTCCTTTAGGTACCTTGGGGTGTGGCTTGACTGACACTGCAGTTTCTTGGACCACGTTAATGCCATCCTGAGGAAATTGCACCCTTAGCTTGGTGCACATTACAGGAACCGTAGCTGCCTTCCACTACCAGCAATGCGCGAACTGGTCCATAAGATGATTTTACCTATCTTTGACTACTGTGATGTAGTTTACAATGCCACTCCCAAATCTTCCTTAACCAAACTGGATGCCATCTTTAACTCCTTCTGTTGCTTTGCCTTAGATGGCCCCCCCCCATCATTGTAACCTATATCACTCCCTCTCTTTTCCTTCAATAAATAACCGATGCCTCCTTCATTGTGCCAAATTCACTTCCAGATTCTGACTCAGTACTCTCCCCTTCCTACCCTGTGGTCTGTCCCAGTAAATATTTAACATTCATCAATCCCTGACTCTCATGGTGACCGACTCTAATGCTACATATAATGTAAGCACATTAGCTAGAGTTATTTAACTTGTGTATATATTTTTTATTGTATTATTACGTTCACTGTTACTTTTGGCTAATTATGTGTATTTAATATATGGATCTTAAATTTAATACGTCTGTAAAGCATACAAAAAAATCAGTAACACTCTCAAAAGTTCACTGATAATACTACTGTCAATCATGTTTAGTAGTATAGTTTCAGTGTGATAATACTATTGTTGCACTCTTCAGCAATAGTATTATTACAATCGCCAAACAGTGCAAGTGCCCACAAAGATGCCTTCTGCCACCCACGTCATCCTAAGCATGCCTCCTGATTGGCCGCTTTTCACGTGTGGGCGGGCAGAACATTTGAAAAAACATGGCGGTTCGCTTTCCCGCTTAGCGAGACCGCACTGCCTGTGAACACTGCATTTCTTTTTCCCTCACAGAAAAACCAAAAACGGAGTGCAGCTGAAACAAGGAAAAAGGTAGACTACCTGCCAGTTCTTTTCATACAGCGAGTGGAGGTGGGCGAGGATGACAGCAGGAACAAGAGAATGTGCTAGTCGCTTAGGACACACCACCTGTCACTGAAACTGCTGACTGCCAGCCACAAAATAAGAAAAAAAATCTTATCCATATATTAAAAAAAAAATGAATAGGTGCCGGTGCATTACCGGCGAGTGCTACCATCTCGAGGTTCTGGACACGGGAACCTCTCGAGGTTCTTAAGTGTCCAGAACCTCTCGATGGTATTACTCACCAGTAATGCACTGGCACCTATTCATTATTTTATTTATATATCCTACACTAATATGTACATTGTTGTATCTCATCTGGACTTCTGTCTGTCATATTACTCTGTATAGGTGTTCAATTGGTGTATGTATTTGAGTTGTCCCCCCCGCCCCCGGGATGCACCATGAGACGAGCAACTTGTTGCTCAGTGTGTCTTTCCTGGTGAAACATTTTAAATAAATTATGATTAATTAAAAATAAAACTATTCACAAAGTAATACTTGACAAATTTGTTTTACAAAATGTGCTCAAAATACAAATATTTTCATACTCAGAATATGAATATTTTGAAGATTTGCAGTCCAATGATTTTGCTTCTTTTTAGGCACTTTGAAAATTGTTTGCAATTTTATGAAATGTACTCAAAATACAAGTATTTTTAAGATTTGCAGTAGGATGGGTTTCCTACTTTGTGTGCACTTTGAGAAGTGTTCAGAATTTTACAAAATGTACTCGAAATACAAATATTTGTAAGATTTGATGTAAAATGGCTTTCCAACTTTGTGTGCACTTTGAAAAGTGTTCATAATGACTGCTACAGTGGAGGAAGAGATGGCCTCTGATAATGCATATCAGGCAATTACTAAACTTCAAATATTATTTCATTATAAGGAGGAATGGAAGTGAGGGCTGCTGGGTGTGTTGGGTTAGGGGATTTGCACTTATCTGATGATGGGGTTCATTATATTGTGCAGGGGTGGGGATGTAGGATTTTGGTGAGGGGGCATGAAAATGTGTGAGGGCACTTAACTTTCAGTTCAAAGCCCCAAATTGTCTCATAGCCCATGGGAGCAGTGGATTATGATACACAACAGTCCATGGCAAGACTGCTGTGTCCACTGCCATAGAAATCCATCTAACTTTTCACAGGGTTTCAAAGGGCATGAGTAAATGAAGATACTACATGACTTTCTTTGGAGCCTATGCACGAATGGGCAGAGTTGCTATGCACCACATATCTGCAGCGCATAGCCACTCAACTCCCATTGTACCACCCACGTGGGATACACGAACAGGGGCGCTCAGCCTCTATGAACCTGATCCCCCAGTGGCATGGACAGCAGCATGCCAAGGGCAGGTGGGACCATGCCAGGGGCACTCCAGTACTATGCATCATGCACTAAGGTGAGTAGTGCTGTGCACAGGGCTTGTAGGAGGGCACCTGTTATGGCAGGGAGAACCCTGCTGTAAGTCCCCTATGTGCCCTGCCCCCATGCACAATGGACACCAGAATGTCCCCATGGCAGGTGGGAATCCCCCACGGCACAGGCCAGCCCCAACCCTGTACCCCGGAGGCAGACACCCTCACACACACACAGTGCAGCCACATCCCCCACTGCAGCACCCCCCCATACCAAGGCTGCACCACTGTGCACATGCTGTCCACCACCCGACACAGTGCTGGCAAGGCACCTAGAGGGGTGCAGCACACACAAATCCTCCTGGCAAAAAATTCAATTGTCTTGTTAAGCCCCTGAACTATTCAAGTCTCCTCTGATAGTAAAGTAGCTAGATCCTCCAAGCTACCTTCACAGCACTGAAAAGAAAAGGTAATATACATCTACAAGCTTTATTTGTATGAAACATATTCACCACCCTGATGCCCAGAGGCAATGCATTGTACTGTCATGAGGTGACCTGGGTTTAGAAGGGAGCTCAGGTGGCCGCATTTTCCTTTCAGTATCAAGAAGGTGGATATGGTGTTGGCGTGGTGATTGAGCTGCTTAAAAATCACAGGCGACCTGAAACATTTCGGAGGGGGGGCACATGATGACCAACTTGGGGATTACTGATTCTCCTAAAATGCATTTACTTATTTTACTGTTGTGTTTATGTGACAGTCCTGTGTTTACATAAAAAAACAGAGTTTGAAGATGATCTTTAACAGAAATTATCTTGACTGAAGATACAACAGTATGTGCACACTGTCTACTACAAAAACACATCTGAAGTGACAGTTGCCTTTTAGAATACTTGGAATTTTAGACAGGTCTTGTTTTTACCATTCTATAATATGGATCTGCTGTGCTTTCTTGTGATGATACTCCAACCTCAAGTTTTCCAGCAGTCAATCTAGTGACTTTAAATGTTTGTGAACCAATCAGACTGTGACTTCCTGTTTTCCTTTTTTCAATTTCTTTTTAACCGCCTTGCAACCCTCTTAGTCCACTCCGTCAGACCTGATCAAGCCCCGTAGATCCCTCCTACGACGTCTGCCCCTAGAGTGCCAGGCTTACTCCATTATTCCCCTACCTTACTCCTCTCTTCGGAGCACCCGCACAACGGGGTCTGCTCGTGGGTAGATGATCGGGGCTAGGATCGGTCGTCATCTTGGTCCGAGAGGGTTTTTTTCCAGTTTTCTTCCCTTGGTCCCTCCTTCCCCTGAGGGCATCGGCATGCAGGACTGACATCCAGACAGACGGCGTGCTGATGTACGCCATTGTCAAATGCCCACAACGTCCTCCCCATCCCGACTCTAGAGAGAGCTGCCTGTGCCCCGATGCCCATGCTTCCACAGGCATAGATGCGTTGGGTACTCAAAGCACCCCAGGATCCCACCCCAGGAGGAGGAGGAGAGCATCTGTTGGGATGCTCGATCCTCCTCCTCCCTTCCAACCCCTAGTGGCCCCGAGTCCATTCCCGAAGCAGGGTCACCGGCATGGCGTCAGGTGTGGCGTCCAGTGCCTCAACCCTCAGTGCCACCAGGCCAGCCCTGTTTGCCCTTTTTATAGCAGGGATTTACTACCTGCTCTGTTAATCATGATACAGTACCCTTTGATTCTTGTTTTGAGCAAACATTTGCCCAAACTAACCTTGAAAGCCTTTACTGTCTAATACCCACTCTCCCTGCTGGAAGGTTGTTCCATAGGTTCTTCAACCTGTGGGAGATGGGGTGCTTGCAAATATCACCCCTACGTTTACCACCTCTGTGCTTCAGGGCATGTTCCTGCATCATGCTCTTGGACTTCAGATCCAACATCTCTGTCTATTAAATGTTGTTACTACACTTAAGTACACTGAAGACTGAAATCATGTCCCTAAGTTCTCAGCCACCTTTTCTCCAAGGTGGCCAGCCTCTCCTTATAGCTTTTGTCCCCATATCTCTGGTAATATTGTTAGCCCTGTGTTGCACCCTCTCGACTGCCCCATTATTCTTTTTGAATTAAGGAGCCCAGAACTGTTCATAGCACTCTGGGTGGCCTGATAAGGGCACTGGTACTTTGCTCAGCAGCTTATGATGCACCACAGTTTCAATGGTTTTGCTGAAGTTCAGATAGACTGCATAAAGGCCCTTGCCTTTGTCCATCTCTCCCGTCACTCATTTGAAGAAGGAGATCAGGTTAGTTTGGCATGATCTACCTGTCAAAATGTAATGCTGAGTGGTGTCAAGAAACTAGGCTTCAACCAAGTGCTCCATTATTCTGTCCTTGATAATGGTTTCCAGGATCCTGCCTAGCACTCATGTCAGACTGACTGGCCTGTAGTTGGGGAGGTCTATCCTTGCCCCTTTCTTTAAGGTTGGGCCCATACAGGCCACTTTCTGGTTCTCTGGCACCACACAAATCTGGACAGTAACATTAAAGATTACTGGTAGGTGCCACACCAATTCTTCCTATAGCTCCACTATGACTGTGGAATGGGTCTACTCTTGTACAGGTTTCTCCTTCCTTTCCCTGTTCTCTGGAGGTCCAATAATCTCCTTCACCTTCCTCTTTCTGTGTGTGCACTGGAAGAAGGCTTTGGTGTTGTCCATAGCTCCTACAGCTGTCCTGATTTCAAGACCATTCTTGTCTTTTTTAATTCTAGTCATACAGTCCCTCTGTGCTACTCTGTATGACTCTCTAGCCTGGAGGCAATCTGGCTCTTACCAGTGGACTTAGATTTATTTTTTATTGGGAATTAGTTGCAGTAAGCTCCTGTTGAACCAGGGGCTACTTCATTGCCCCTTTTTCTCAACATTTACAGGGATGCAACCCTCTGCTGCTGTTTCAGGCGCCTTCTTCAATGAACCCCACATATGAAGTGTATCACCAACCTGATGCAGCTATTCCAGATCTGTGGACACCAGGCACTTCACCTTGACAAAGTCTACCTTTATGAAGTTCCAGGTATGGCTGACTTGTCCAGCCAGTCTTCCCTGTCACCAAGGAGATGCCTGTGGTCACAGTCTCACTGGTACCTTGACACTGACATAGAAAAAGATCCCAACCCCTCATTTGAGAAGATGGTCAAAGGTGACCTGATTCCTAGTTTCCTGTTGCACATGTTGCTCTAAAAAGTTATCCTTAAAGGTGAACAGGAACTTGGTCTCCATTCTACTGTTATCCCTCTCAAAATACCCTTCTATGTCTGTAAGTTTGAATCCACATGATCATCACTAAATCTGATTTGACTGTGTTTGTAATTTCCTGACCAGCTGAGCATCATTTCCTCTGAGCTGTTTGAGGTACTGTAGCACACCCTCAGGGGGACTGTGTCACTCCTGTGTCCCCTAGCTTGACCACATTGACTCTGCAGCACTGTTTGCCTCTGATGTCATTTGCATAAAAAAATACATGCAAAACAAATATGTGCAAAGTGGGGTCTGAAATAGAACTATGGTTAGCTTTAGTAATGTACCATAATCAGTGCCCTGGTCCTGACACTTCTCTTCTTCATCATAACAGCATAGATGATGTGGCAGGTTTTTGTTAACCTAACTAGTATGAGACGGTGCAGTAATTTACCTTTTTATGGTTTCTATTTCTGTTTCATGTTTCCTCCAGGCCTGCTCTGGAGCTTTCCTCCATCAATCCTAAGCTCCAATTTAACTTGAGGAGTGCTAGCCTTTTCTACCACAGCCCTCTTCTAAATCTGTGACTTGTACACTACAGAAGGGACCCTGGGGGACCCCATAAATAAAAAGTAATGAAGGTTCAACTCCTTAAATCTGCTCAATTTTCTTTTATCCTCCACCTTTGGTCAAAATGACATTTCATGGATATGCCACTTCTTCAGGTTGGTGGTATTCTAACAAACCAAAAACAAATATATAATTACACTCCTAGTGTATGTACAAAAAAATAATAAAATGAATTAAATAAAATTCCAGTGACTATCCCCACCTTAAAACATTATTTACACATAGTAGGCAGTTTGATTCTTAGCATAGTATGTCTCTTTAGCTTAAAAAATGGATGGCTTATCATATTACTCTATAAATGCTGTCCTAACAAAACAAAAAGACAAGGTGCTGTGTCACCTTATGATCTGAAAACAAAACACAATGTTAATAGAATATGCAAGCTAAAAATAGAAAATACTGTTAGAATTAATATTTTGACCACAGGTCTTTTTCGAGAATTATCTAAAAGAGAAAACTTTGCTTTTTTCTCTTTCAGATAATTCCAGAACAAGACCTATTGCCAAAATGTCCATTCTAACACTATTTTCTATTTTCAGGGTGCATTTAATGTACTATTTTGTTTTATTATACGAAATATATGTACAGAGAAATAAGTTATCTGAATCCTACAGCCGATATAGCAATCCATTTAACCAGTAGTCCAGTCTAGAATTTCAAATGAAAAAGTATACTCTAAACTTGTTGCTCTATATGTAACCTACACATAGTGAATTTATAAACTATAGAGTAATACATGGGCTGGTGTGTTTAATTAGATTTTACACACACCCGAGGTGTTGGATGTTATATAAACCCCAAGAGCAAAGCTCAAGGAGATTTATTTAAGTATCCAACACTGAGAGTGTGTGTAAAATCTCAAGTTAAATACACCACACCACATTTTATTTTATATAATTGCTGGGGAGTGCTTTTTCACCACAACAAATATATAAAATAAAGGCAGGCCGGTCGGACTTCAGCACAGTCCACGGTTAGAAGTAACTGTTAAAACGAAACGTTTCCCCTTTTTTTTTTTAAATTAATGTTCTCCACAATCACCACTTAATCGTAGTAGCATAAAGACCCCAGTTTATTTTCTTTTAAATTAACTTACTGCCGGTAGTGCGAGTGGCAGTGTAGTGTCTGGTGCTAAGGAATGGTGCTTAGGAAGGGAAGAGCCGTGGCTAGCGCATGTGTAGACCGAGGGAAGCCTGGCACATGTTTGCCATTATAACCTGCATGTTATAATGGTGAACTATGATCGGTTTCCCTATGGCTTGTCCCCCTGACTGTTTTACTCGTGTGCGCTGAGAAGTTTAATTCTTGGTCTAGCCATAGCCTGAGGTACTGGAAAGTTCTGAGATTTTCTAATAGATGTCCAAAGTGCAGAGAAATTTTTAAGGAATGGGGGAGATGGGGTATTCCCACTGACACCATAACCTTAGTTTCTGTGCTGTTCAGAAGTAGTGTATTGAGTCCACATATAATTATGTGTTGCTGAATGCAAATTACAATATGTTGGTGAGTTCAGCGGTGATCCCTTGCATAAATGGTGGTGTTACCTACATCTAGATGTGTACTAGAGGTTGGGTTTGTACAGGGAGGTGGGAAGTCAATTACAAACGGTGAAAATCAGGAGGCCAAAGATGGAGCTGTGTGGGATTTTGCTGTTCAGAACTGTCAGGGTGTAAATACTATCCCATTGATCTTGACTGTCTGCAACATGTTGATCAAGGCAGATCAGTGTATTCTGTGAGGCATTTGGTGATGCAATTTATGTTGTAAGTTATTATGATGAACTGTGCTAAGAAGCCCTTTGCAAGGTCATGGAAAATTAATCCTTTGTGAATGACTCTCCGATCATCTGCTGTGACTTAGCCCCTAGCATTCATCTTTATGTAAATAACACAATCACACAATCATATATGCAAAGACTAAAAGCATCACCAAATGAATTACAACAAATGGCCTTTTGTTGAATAGTTTCAAAACAAAAGTATTGCTATTATTCAGTAACGCATTTCCCTCCAACTCAAAGAAAAGCTTACCTATGAGTGGACACTTCCTAGGCAATGCACAATATTTCATATACCTCAGTCTCTGGCTAAACCCTAATCTATTTGAGTTTTGTGGGTTATAGTATGAATAACAAAGTTTACAAACTATGAAATTAAAAGAGGGTGCAGCGCAACACAAAAAATACTGTAATGCTGCTACAGTATGTTAACCAAGTGATATACAATATAAACACTTTTCCCATTATAAGTTGAAATAATTGTATATGTGATAAAACATTTTCTCACACACTAAGGGAAAAATCAGATATTCTCCTGGGCTATTCATGATATATAATAACATTAATTGTTATACCAGAAAAAAAAATCGGGATCTCTTCTAAATGGAAGAAAGCACTGGTTACCAATTAATAGCCAAGGCTGCTAATAATTTAAAGGCTAATCATTTCCTAAATGATTCAGTATCCTCTATATTAAAAGAGAGTTCCATAAAATCTGGATATAGTATTACAAACAGATGACAGTCGAACATGTATAAGTTATAAAGTGCATAATATCTGAGTTTTATAAGTTGTAGCATGAACCCAAGATTTTCTGGTATATGATTTTAAAAAGAATTTCAAGGCAATTAAGAAATGTTATATTGTTGCTATATACACCAAATAAAATGTAATATTATCTCATTCCCCATAATAAGTTAATGATTTTGTAATGTATGTATCAAAGTGTCTGCTAATATGCATGGGAGAAGATCCGTAATTCACCTTAGCTATTCATGATACAAATAACATTAACTTTTATACCAGGAAGAATTATAGATCTCCTATGAAAGGAAAAGTTAATGGGTAACTAATTAATAGCAGGGGCTCCTAATAATTTAATTATAGGTTAATAATTTCATTTATGATTTACTATCATCTATATTAAGAGATCTCCATAACATCTGGATGTTATATATAATGTCTGAAAAAATGGTCCTTGTTTTTATTGTGCAATACATGCAGACATGAAAAAGAAACACATAGGTCACTGGTTAGGCCACACCTGGAGTACTGCGTGCAGTACTAGCACCCATACCTGAAGAGGGACATTAAATTACTAGAAGGGGTGCAGTACAGGGCAACAAAGATGATCCAGGGACTAGGGAATATACCCTATGTGAGCAGGCTGAGGGAGTTGAACATGTACTCACTGGAGGAGAGGAGAGACGGGGAAGATATGATTAAAACCTTCAAGTACGAGAAGGGAATACACAGGATCAGCATGGAAGGACTATTCAAGTTAAGGGGGGTAGGAACACTTGTGGTCATGATCTCAGATTAGAGGGGGGAAGGTTCAGGATGGAAATGAGAAGACACTCTTTTACGGAGAGAGTGGTGTCTGGTTGGAATGCGTTGCCTGCAGAAGTGGTGTCCTGTAAAACAGTGGACTGCTTCAAAAGGGAATAGGCTAGGTTAAGAGGGAGGGTCGGGGAGGGTCAGGGGAGGGGCAGCTGCAGTATAAGGGTTGCAAACTGCACACTCAAGCAGACTCGATAGACCATAAGGCCTTTATCGGCTGGCAAATTCATATGTTCGTATAGTATGTTCGTAAAATTGTAAAACTAAAAAATGTTACCAAGGTGTTAAAATAAACAATTGGAAATGGTGTAGAAAAAAGTGGAGATATCAGAAATGCAGCAACTGCAAGAAAGATCTTTTCAAAAAGGATAATTCAGTTCAAGAAAAAAATATGTCGGTCTCATTACTTAACACAACATAACTTAGTACTTGAAGGGATAATCAAAACTTGATAATCACATTATTCAAAGCAATTATTTTAAAGTATCCAATTAAATCACTGAATGAAACAAAAATAAGTATCACATTAAGTTCTAAATCTAATCTTTAACCTCACAAAAATGGAATATTATCAATTATTTCAGTTTCTGAGACTGTACAGGCTGCAATGTGAATTATCCAATGAGATTCTTTTCAAAGTAGTACTTTAATATGATCACCCTCTCCGTGTCATACTGGTGTATGTTCTAGGACACAAAATGTCATACCATTAGGGTTATGGTTATGAACTGCCTCAAACTGTGTGCCCATGGAAGAGTCAAGTCTGCCATTTCTAATATCTCAGATATGTTACTGTAGGTGGACCTTGAGGTCTTTCCTGCTGTTTCATATTTACAGATTGAACATCGACCACCATTAGGAAAACCCTTGTGGTCTTTTTTGCAACCATGTAAGTTCATTTTTTTTCTCAGTGTAATGGCTATGGACCAAAATGTTACATACATTTGATGACCTGCTAAGTGATTATTGGTTGGTTGTTATGGAGACCCTGAACACTGTGCTGTGAGAGTATTTGCCAATGACCCCTAACATTTCTTTTGGTTTTATTTTCCAAACCATAGTATGGTAGTACTATACCAGGGTAAGACATTTCAGCCTCACCTTCTTATTTTCTTGGTACAAGAAGACATTTACAGTTGCATACCATGGTTATTTATTTATTTATTTGTTTATTTATTTATTGACATTTTGGAATTACAAACCGTTAATTTTTGGCTTGTCCTGAATAAATTAACCTGGTGTCTCAGTTTGTCTGGGTCAACAGTATGGGCCACAACTATGCTAAATTGATAAGTAGTTGAATTTGGTGGCACGGTACTAACTAGGTACATGCAATCACACACGTCAGATACAGTGATGGAGAATTATGTGAGCTCACAACGGAGTGGTGATGACAGAGGTCAGGCTTGCAGAGGGACAGGCCAGCTGGCACATACCAGTGTTAGCACAGTATGGGTAAGTGCATTAGAATGTTACTTGTCAATGTAGTTTTCGGTGGTCTGATGTAGTAGCCCAGACAAAAGAGTGGTTAAATTAAAATAGCAGAGGATGAGACATGCTTACAGGGCACCGTTATGATGGTTCCCTTTGGGACATGCTACAAATAATATAAAGTCAATGAGATTATCATGACATACAGGATCTCATGCACCAGTTTGTTAAATCCAGACAGTGCAGTGCAGGCCATAAATAAATTAATGAGAAGTGCCTAGCTGGCGACAAAGAAATGAAAAGCACCGTAGGTTGCTGCCCCTCAAATTTTGTCTGCAGTGCAAACAAAATCAATAAAGAAACAATCTGTAATAATTTTGGTGAGGAGTTTTATTATTTATTACTTCTTTACTATACATTTTTATTCATTATTACAATAATTTCATTTCAAAATGTACTGTTTTATTATGTATTACTTTTATATTATACATTTTTATTTATTGTTATGGTTTAATATTTTTATTTAAATTTCTATTAGTTTGTGTAAAACAAAGGATGCTAAAGAAATTGAAAAACATGCTGATGTGTGTGGGTTTCAATGAAAACCACATGGGTTGCTGAATGGTCATGTGACTAAATCACAATATAATTGATGACAGCTGGCTGAAAAATACATCGTAATGGGGCAAGGGGTGAGTGAGTGACTGACTGAGTGAATGAAGTACTACAACCATAGCATGGGTTGTGGTCATGTGAAAGACTGTAAAATGTTATAAAATATATACATAAAAATGCAGAAGCTTAACAAATTACAGGATGAACTGCTTAGGTTAGATTCACAGATCACTTGAGTAGAGCAATGGAGAACAGATGCCTGAATGGTACCCTGTTTATGGACCTGATCGAAACATTTGACCTTGTGGACCATGGTCTTCTGTAGTCCAGGTTGCTCTGTCTGGGAATACTATTAAACTCCCTTAGTTCAAAAGCTATCTCTCTGAGACATCTTAGCAAGTCAGGGTTAGAAACACTACTTATGGCTTACTCATTCTTTTCATCGGTTTCCATTAAGGTTCCAGCTTTGGGCCCATGTTAGTACCATTGTTCATTAATTGACTCTCCTCTATTTGCTGCTTCAGCAGTATGCTATTAGCAGTGTGTTATTACATGCCAATGACTTGATTATCTTCCGTAGTTCTAAAGATATCTCCAGTATCTCTAATAACCTGAGTTATGAATTCCACTCAGTTCAGAAGTGGATGGTGAAAATTCAGCTCATACTTAACTTGAACAAGTCAAAACATATATTTTGCTCCAAACTGAAGATTAGTGAAGTGAACTCTAATTCTAATTTCTCAGTACTTAATTCTGATGGCATTTTGATTGAACTGGTTGACAACTTCCTGTACTAAGGTGTCCTTCTTGACCCTATTCTCAACAGTTCTGATCACCAACGTTTGGAAAACCACTAACCTGTGGCTTGGGCTTACTTTCAGGTATAATACCTGAATTGCCTGTCACCTAATGTTCATTTGGCAGTTGCCAAGGGTACTTTACTTCCACTTTTAGACTACTGTTGTAATTGTTTTATATGCTTCAGCTACCACTACTGGTAGGCCTAATACTATTTACAGCTCGATCTGTCAATTTGTCATCTCTGTTTATGTTAAAACTCATCATTTTGATCTATATAGCCAGCCAAATTGGTTTTCCCCAATGACTGGAAGACTTATTTTCTTGGTTGTTTAGGTGATAAATCTGTTTGTGATTGAATGTAACCTCCACTATTTGAATCATTAAAGTTTAGTACTAGTTTGATAGAAATTAGGTCCTCTGTTCAAAAGGGTCACCTTTCTGTACCCCAGTTAGCTCCAGAGTGGGATCTTAAGCCTTTTCCATTGTTGTTACCACATTTAGAATAGTCTGCCTTGTTTGCCTAGCTTGACCCCCACTCATTTGATTTTTGTTTTTAAATGCCCAAGGGAACACCAAATGGGTCAACACTTGTATCAATACTTTAATCAATGTTAATTGTCTATAATAAACTTTTTACTTATTTATTGTAAGTTATTGTTGTATAATAGCTGGTGATCCTTGTTATCAACCCGTTTTCAAGTACTGTAAAAAGTCGTATCAACCCGCAGGTTGATACGAAAAAAGTCGTATCAACCCGACTTTTACAGCCTCGCGCCTAGAAGCCTGCAGCACTTGCATTCCACAGTAAACAGATTCAAAGCACTACGTAAAAGCACCGTGAGACCTGTAGCAGCCAACGGCTTCTACTTCCTTACTGGTAGGCACGCCACTATGCTAGCACGCTTATGATGTCAAAGGCAAGTGCTTACTAGTAAGGAAGTAGAAGCGCTTTTGCCTCGGGTCTCCTCCTTGTAGTGGAAATTGTAAGAAATGTTTTTTTGTACCAGTTATTATATAAAATAAAACATACGTAGGGGTAGAAATGGAGATTTTCTTGAAATCAGGAGGGGGGGAGCCCTGGATCTCACAGGATCCGATGGATTTGGGTAAATCAGGACCCAGTTCATAAGTGTATCAGATCCTCTTTGCTGAGTTTGTGTTCTAAATTCCCATCACTCCACATCTGCCAATATCCCTGCTTCCCTACAAATAATCCCCTAAACATATGAATGCCTTGCTCTCACTCCATCTCTAACAAGATCAAGTGAGATACAGTGGTGGGAACTTGCTGCCAACTACCAGTGGCAGTAGTACCTATGGTGCAGGAGTTGATAGGCTTAGAAGTTTTTTTTAAACGGTGCACCTCCATCCAAAAGCAGGATAACATTAGCCAAGACAGCATGCTTAGAATGCTAGGACTAGTGTGAATTATGCATCAGTGTTCCTCAATGCCTCTTGACTGCAGTTTATTGTGCCCTTCACCTTCATGATCATCTCAACAGTATCAGCAGCTGGACACAAATGTTTCAGAGAACTCAAGACTGCTCACCTTCCGTAAAATTCGAAAAGTGTTGCCAGTTACAGCTGAGCCATCAAGTATACTTACAATGAGTCTCTGCATTAATATATTGGTGGTGAAATACAGGCTGTTGTGAATACATGTAATGAAGTCATTAGTTAGAGTTCTTGTGTGCAATACTTTGGGCTGTGCAAAGAATCTTGGAATGTGTGCAATATACTGAATCTGCTACCAAGCACCCCACTAGAGTATTCACAGATTTGCTGGCAAGATACTGTACTAAGGGCCTTGTAAAAGATATTAGGGACTGTGCAGTACTGAATAGACAAAGAAAATTAAGCCTAGAAAAGAAACAAGGGAAGCTGTTGCCGTATTAATAATGATTTTAATATCTCTTCAAGAATGTGATGAGCTGACACAAATTAATATATTATTGACTACTGAGGACAATTTTATAATTACTAGAGTAGCACATTTTCTTGTTGCAATACAGAAACTAAGCAAAATAATAACAAAAACAATAATTACAATGTAGGGTAAATGTTCAGAAACAAGAGTACATGGAATTTACAAGAATCTGTTATTAGCAATGGATATGCTAATTTTAACTATGTGATGTGATATAGGTTGTGATATATGTACTTAATTTTAGTGTAAAGATATTGTAACTGGCAGTAGCATCACTGGAGAAAGCAAGAATGAAGGATTTATGGTTAGTGGCTCGTCAGATGTGTGATCTGTTGACTGTGGAGCAGGGGGGGCAGATGTGTTAATTAGTGATACCATCCCCCCACAAACAGTAAGTGGAAGAAGCATATTTGGTTTCTCTATAGTCAAGAAAACCTCTGGAGACAGGGTAGAAGAATATATAGAATGGAGCCAGAAAGACAGACTGACACTCAGGTTAGAAAAATATTTTCTACCTTTTTGTGTATTTTGTAATTGATTTCATGTGCTAACATTATTTACCTAAAGGGTCTGGTCTAAATCAGAACTAATCAGGATGATTGCTTGGATCCTGGTCCTGATAATAAGGGTCAGGACCTTTTGGGTCCACCCATCCCTAATGCCAAACTGGCGCTGGTCATGTCTGAAAATGGGCTCTATACATTGATGACATGATGGTCTGTCCCACCACAGATGTCCTCAAGGTAAATTTAGTTTATAAATCTTTGAATGTGATACAATTTATTTTATTTAAAAATATAGAGTCTTTATAATTTAAGATAAACAACACAGAGGTGGGAAACCACATAGTAAGTGGGTCCCATGAGCAGTAAAAGGCACACATTATAACTTTACAATCACATATGTGTATGCAATAAATTAAGACATACAATTGCATTGAATTGCATTATTAAAATATACAACATCAGAAGGTGTAAAGGAGGAAAAATTAGTACTTTGATTACACAATCAAAAACAGAAAATTCCAATGACATGGTAAATGATAGGAGAAAGGTTTCTTCCTAACCGTAAAGAGCAGCTGGCACCTGTTGTGTTCCAAGCATTATCTGGTACCCTATCCTATCCACCAATGGCCAGTACTGTCCCCCTAGAAGTAATACAAAACCCCTAGCAAAACCACCATCACACAATCTGGCCCACCTTAATTATGCAGGTCCCCTGCATTCCCATCCTGCTCTCTGACACTGAAATCTTCCTTTTTTGGCCTCCTACCACTCCCTCCTCATCCCCTGTCTTCCAGAATGCTATTAGCATTGCACCCCACCCACCATCTCCTATACTGGTAGCTTACAAAGGACTTTGGTTAACCATGAAAATGGGTCTTTAGCCCATGGACCTTCCAGTACAAATAAATATAACAAACAAACAAACTTTGCATATATCCAGCAAGCATTTGTGACATCACTGAGCATGGCTTAATGAGGCTGCAATCAGCATAGGTGTAACATGTTACCTTTACACCAGTTTATGACTGAGCATCAGGTTTTCCACCTAAATGATGCTGTCTTGATGTTGCAAATAAATTAAATCAATAAATAATTTCTGAGTTAGACATCATATTGATCCTGGTGTCTACTGCCACCCCCAGTACCCTCACATGTTACAAGCAGTCCCTGGTGTCTAGTAGCAAGACTCCCCATTACCTGATGCTGTTCCCAGCTTCTTTTGCAGTTTCCCACGATAGACAATTCAATACTCCCCTCTGGTTAGCTGTCCTATCCCCCTGATGATGATGTAATACTCCTTCTAGTGGCCTTTCCTGATTACACATTTTCAAATAAATAACTAAATAAATAAATACCCTCATCACCCAACTTCTTCCTCTTAATGATGCAGGTTCCTCTTAACAATGCAAGTCCCTGTTCCCAGATTCAAAAATCTTCATTTCCTGGTATACAGTGCTCCTTCTACCACTCTGTCACCCCATAATGTTTCTTCTGTAGCACCCAGTGGTGTACCACTGCTACCTTCACAGGGCTCTATGATGCTGGTTTGACAACTTTGTTGTCAACTGACATTACAGTGATGGTTCTATGTTGACTGCAATTGTGGTCAGCATAGAACCATTCACTTTGGACTTCATTTTCTTTGGGGTGCTTCAACCCCGAACCCCCCACACAGGGGCCTTTGCCCCAGCCATCCCTGTAATTAAACTAATCATCTCCAAGTTGGAGTTTATTCAGGGAGGGGGTGCAAGACCCCCAGAAAGCAGTGCTGGGTCCTGCAATGACAATACAGTGACCTGTCAATGTTGTCGCTGTACTGTCATTTGTGGTGCGGGTGTCACTGAGTGATCAGCATACATTTCCACAGCCCCTGTCTTCTTGTTGCCCTAGGCTTGCACAGCTATGACTGCTGTTCCAAAGTTATTTAAAACTTGTTTATAGAAGATCATGGCACCAGGAAGGGGCAATAACTCATCACTAAGGGGGTTGGGTCTGCTGTGCAATGTGAAAGGTCCCTTGGCATTGTGTTCTCCTCTCCACCTCCTTTCCTGGGACCTCCAAAAGGACTTTGTTAGTGCCCAGGAAATATTTGTGATCTTGTTTAGCATGACTTGATAGTGTTGCAAACTTATTGCCAGTGCAAAGCGGTCATTGTGCCCTCTTTGTACATGACACTATGAATGTACAAATTATGCCACAGTTTCTCTACTGGAAAAAGGGGAACCCAGTTATTATAGTTTTGTAGCGCACAGCTGCCTATCCATTCTATCTGTTGTTCTACATGTACAGTATTTAGAGGTATACATGATATTTTAAAAAGTAGTTCATAATATAATGCACTAATTCTATCTCTAAGATATCAATGGTATCTTGGCTTCTGCTTAAACTTCGATATACCTTGCCCACCTCATCAGAACAAATGGGTTCGGGCACAATCCATTAAGCTTGTGTTGAGAGCCCTTAAAATGATACTGTTCATGCTTCTGTTCTGTTCTGGCAGCGTCGAACTGAACCCAGGCCCCCCTCTACCTATCTATGCTCCTTGTGACCTTATCAACCTAAAAGATCTAAGTATCCTCTATATTAATGTGTGCAGCCTCCTAAGTAAGTTAGATGTCATTCAGGCTTGGATTACACACATAAAACACAACATCCTGGTGGTTTCTGAGACCTGGCTCAAGTCCACTACCCTGGAATCTGAGGTCAGCTTACCTGAATACAATATCTTTCATGCAGACAGACAGACTAGAGGTGGGGGGTTGCCATCTACGTATTGGAAAAATGTAACGTTTCTATTATTGATGCCTCATCACAGCTGAAACAGTTTGAAAGCCTCACGATCAAAGTCTAACTCTCAACCACCTTGGCCTTGCACATCATAGGATGCTACAGGCCTCCCTCTGCAGGGCTTCAACTGTTAAGTCACCTTTCCCACTTGCTTAGTGTGCTGCAGTCAAAAGTCATAATCCTGGGTGACTGTAACCTGGATTGGCTTTTGGACTCCTCCAAACCCTTAAAATCTCTATGTGACTCATTCAGACTTAGTCAAATTATCTCAGAAGTGACCCATCCAAATAAAAAGAACCCAAATAAAAGCTCCCTACTAGACATTATTCTTCTCTCATTCTGGAGTCTTCTTCACTGATCTCAATGACCACTGCTTTATTGCTTGCATAAGAGCTGCACCCAAGCCTATTTCTAATTCCAGGTTCAAAATTAGGAGATGTTTATGTAATTTAGTGCCACGAGCCTTCCTTTCGAACTTACAAAACTCCTTGTTATGGCAGGACTTCTACCTAGCCATGACAGTAGACACAGCATACGAGACCTTCCATACTATTGTCCGTGGAACTATTGACAGACATGCCCCCTTGATCAAAGCACGTACCAAGAAAAAGACTCTCCCTTAGTTTACACACCAACTGAAGTCAGCTTTGCTCAAGAGGGACAAACTCTGGAAGAAAGCACGTAAATCAAAGCTTCAGTCAGATTGGGCTGATTTTAGGGCAGCCAGAAAACTCTGCACAAAGCTTGTCAGAAACACTAAGGCTAACTACTTCCAGTCAGTTCTGGACTCCTCCACCAAGGACCCGCCAAATTCTGGAAAACTCTTAGAGATATTCAAGGACATGCTTCGTCAGGTTCTCTCCCTACCAAGATCTTATACAAAGGATCCCTCATTACCGAGAACACAGAAATCCTTGATTGCTTTAATAATCATTTTGTTACTGCAGGTATGGCCTTTGACATTTCACCTGCGAGAAACATACTTACCCAGTTCTTATCACAAGGACCAGCAAGCCCTCCCCCTGTCCACAGTACTCCTGTCATGGGTTTCTCCTTCCAGCCGGTAACTTACAAGGAAGTGGATGACCTGCTCCTTCAGCTGGATGCAAGAAAATGTGCAGGAGCGGACCTCATTGGCCATTTTTTCCTAAAGCTTGGTCACCAAGTGCTGGCAGCTCCATTAACGAACATCTTTAATATGTCCCTCAGCTTGGGTAAATTCCCTTCTGTCTGGAAGACTCCCCAAGTTTTACCACTCTTCAAATCAGGAGACCCCAGAGACCCAAATAACTACAGATCAATCTCCTCACTCCCCACCCTATCAAAACTGCTGGAGAAATTAGTGAATTGCCAACTTAGAAACTACATTAATGTCTCAAATCTGCTAAACCCTGTGCAATCAGGCTTTAGGCCATGCCATAGCACAATCACAGCTCTGGCTAAAGTCACAAATAACTGGCAGAAAGCCCTTGACTTAAAGAATCACATATGCGTGGTATTCCTCAACTTAAGCAAGGCCTTCAATACCGTCGACCATGCATTGCTCTTAGTTACTCTCCACAACATAGGCCTGAATGCACCTTCCCTAAAATGGTTCTCATACTACCTGGCAGAGTGGATGCAGCAAGAAAAAGCAGTAGGAGATCTCACCACTCTAAAACAGATTAGCAGAGGTGTACCTCAAGGCTCCATCTTGGGGCCCTTACTTTTCTCACTTTATATCAACAACATCGACCGTGGAATCAAACTTTCCAGTGTACGTCTCTTTGCAGACGATACGGTCCTTTACATTGCCAGGCCCACTCCCAAAAGTGCCTGCTAGGACTTGCAAGCAGATTTCCATATGCTGCAACAAAACCTCCTGAGTCAAAAGCTCCTATTGAATACCAAAAAGACCAAGGCTATGCTCTTATCCCCAGCGACCAAGTCCATAAACTCCCTTAAGCAGGACAATATTCCCACTATCACCACCCTGCTTGGTGAGTCACTTGACTATGTGACCAAGTTCAAGTAGCTAGGTATGTGGGTTGACAACAGACTTTCTTTTGTTGATCATATAGACGATCTCACAAAAAAACTTACACTGAGGCTTGGACTTGTTTTCAGAATCAAGCATCTGCTTACCCAGGAGGCCAGAAAAAGCTTAGTACAAACCACGTTCCCAGCTATCTTGGACTATGCAGACTTCCTGTATAGCCAAGTCCCCAAAACCACCCCATCTAAGCTTGACACCCTTTATCTTAGGGCATTATGTTTAATCTCAGGTGTGGCATATAATACTCATCACAGTGTACTCTATTCCACGGTAGGTTGGACCTCACTTACATTCAGAATGCAAAGGAATGCTATACTATGGACTTACAGATCTATATCCAAGATGCTACCCTCCTACATTTCTGACTGTCTGCCCTCCTGCACCTTATGAAACTATGCCTTGAGAAGCCATTCATACATCTCACTAGCTGTGCCTAAAGTCTTTTCTCATTTTGGCAGAGCCTTCTTCAGATATGTGCTGCCCCAGCTGTAGAACAATATCCAGAAATTCATAAAATTGGTGCATCCTATTGGTTTTGTGGAATTCAAGTCACTCTATTCGAGATACTTCTCAGAGCCTTGTCAATGCCCTCCCTGTCACTAAACTGTAGCCATACATTGCTATCCTTACAGTCAACCCTCTACACTCTCTATCCTCTCATTAGAATTACCCTAAGCCATGTTCCTGGATTCATCCTTGCTTTCTACTTGCTGCTGAGCACCCAGATTGCACTGTCACTAGCATTAAATTTGCTCTACTAGAGCTATCAGTGTCTAAAATCACTGGTTTGGCACATTGGTGCTGACTTGCTTCCACCTCTCTGCTGTACTGTTTACTGGGATGAGGCTTCACCTGATGACCGGGCTTCTTTGATTATCCTTGTACCTTGTTTTTATTGCTAAGTATTGTATTACTATGCCCATTTTATTGCTATATATTGTATTACTATGCCCATTTGTGCTATATGTTCTACTGTGCTACTGTATTATTTGGAAAACTCTACTGGTCTATTGGTAAAATCTACTCTGTTGCAGATCTTGGTGTCATCTGCAAACAGACAAACCTTACCCTCCAGTCCATCTGCAATGTCACTGATGAAGATATTGAAGAGGACTGGCCCCAGGACTGATCCCTGAGGTACCCCATTTGTGACTTGCATCTCTTCTGACTGTATGCCATTTACCACCGCTCTCTGTTTTCTGCCCGTCAACCAGTTTTCCACCCAGCTGACCAACGTCTGACCCACCCCGAGCCTACCCAGCTTATTAATCAATCTTCTATGTGGAACAGTATTGAAAGCTTTGCTGAAGTCAAGGTAGGCAACATCAACTGCTCTCCCTTGGTCCACCACTCTGGTTACCCGGTCAAAGAAATCTATGAGATTAGTTTGACAGGACCTTCCTGTTGTAAACACATGCTTTCTTGAATCCTGTGCTTCTATGGATTCCTGGTGTTGCACTATCCTGTCCTTAAGGAGTGCCTCCATAATCTTGCCCACTACTGAGGTAAGACTGACTGGTCTGTAGTTCCCTGCCTCCTCCCTGCTACCACTCTTGTGGAGCGGGATCACATGAGCCCTTCTCCAGTCTTCTGGGACCTCTCCTGTGCTCAGAGACTCACTAAACAGTTCTGATAATGGCTCTGTTAGTTCTACCCTTAGCTCCTTTAGTACCCTGGGATGTATGCCATCAGGTCCCATTGCTTTGTCCACCCTGAGGTTTGTGAGCTCTTGTAGGACCCTTTCTTTTGTGAAGGGACTAGTGTACATCTCCTCTCTCCTGCATCCATGGTGCTGAGCTGTGGGCCCTGCCCTACCTTCTCCTCAGTAAATACTGAGCAGAAGTATCTATTTAGGGTAGATACCTTTACATGGTCCTCCTCCTCATATGCTCACCCTTATCCCCTTTGATCTTAGCAATACCCCCCTCTGGACTTTCTCCTTTCACTAATGTATCTATAAAAAGTCTTGTCACCTTCTTTTACTGTTCGTGCCAGAGTTTCCCCGGTTTGGGCCTTGGCCTGCCTTACTGCCTTCCCTGCTTCCCTTAGGGAAGTTTGGTATGCCTCCCTATCTTCATCCTGCTGCATTCTTTTATAATTCCTGAAGGTCAGCCTTTTGGCTCTGACCTTTTTTGCTGCTGTTTTTGAGAACCAAAGTGGTTTCCTTCTTCTTTTGCACTTCCTTTTCTCTCTAACACAATGGGATGTTGCTTCAAGTATTGCATCCTTAACAGTTGCCCTCTTTGCCTGTACCCCCTCACCTGTATTTCTTCTTGCCAGGGCTAGCTTAACTCTGTTAGCCATCTTATCAAAATCAGCTCCTCTGAAGTCCCATATTTTTGCCTTGGAATGAGATGATTTAGTTCTAGTGGCCAAATTCAATCATACCATGTGATGGTAACTGGCCCCTAAGTGACCTTCTACCTGGACATCTTTCCCTGTTAGTCAGTACTAGATCTAGGATAGCCCTGTCTCTTGTGGGCTGTTGTACCAGTTGTTTGAGGCCCTACCCCTGGAGGGAATCCACTATGTGTCTAGTTCTGGAAGATATTCCTGCTGGTATTGACCAATCTGTATCTGGCATGTTGAAGTCTCCCATTATCAGAACCTCCCCCTTAGCTGTCATATTTTGTATATCTTCTGACAGTAATGTGTCTATGTCCTCACCCTGGTCTGGAGGCCTGTAGACAGCCCCAGTTTGTATGGCTGTCCCATTTCCTGTTTCCAGGGTGACCCACAGTTCTTCTGGCTCTGTATGTGTATTCTGAATTTCTGAAGCTTTGATATTTTCATTGACATAAAGGGCCACCCACCCCCCCCCCCTTTTGCACCTTGGTCTCTTCTGAACAGTGCATAGCCGGGTACTGAAGTCTCCCAAGTGTGGTTACTGGTGAACCATGTCTCGTTAATGGATACTATGTCCAGTTTAGCCTCTGTCATTATTGCCTGCAGGTCTGGGATCTTGTTTCCCAGACTGCGAGCATTTGTGTATATCATTTTCCACTGGCCAGATTTTGGTGTGTTAGTTGTTGGGCGAGGTCTGGCATTTCCCCTGTGCATCGTATGGGGAGACAGACCTTTTTCCTTACCTGGTGATGCAAATGAACTACAAACATGCTGAACTCCTGTTTGAGCACTAGCTGAGGGGGGAGGGGTGTTCTTCCCATTTGACATATTGGGTGCTGCACCCCTCTCCCCATTTGCTAATTTAAATATTCTGCAAAGACATCAAACTTCTGTCCAATGCACTGACTCCCTCCTTAGTTAGATGCAGTCCATAAAATTTAAAGAACTTTCGCTCCCAAAACTGTTGCCAGTTACCTACAAATTTGTGTCCTTTTTCCTGGCACCAGCCCTTGAGCCACATGTTTAGCTCCCCATCTCCCCTTCTCTGACTTTCCATCCCTCTGCCTCCCTCTCCCAGACTGGCAGGATCCCAGAGAAGGAGATGCTGGATGAACTGGATTATAGTTTGTCACCCAGCCTGGTTAGGTGTTCCTTGGTCTCCACAATGGAGTCCACTCTGAAGAAAGGGGGAGTTACTAGTGGGGTACTGCAGGGTTCAGTATTAGGACCAGTCCTCTTCAATGTCTTTATAAACAACATTGCAGAGGGACTGGAAGGAAAAGTATGTCTCTTTGCAGATGACACAAAGATCTGCAACAGAGTTGATGCACAAGGTGGGGTGGAAAGGGATGAGAAGGGACTTGCAAGGTTAGAGGAATGGTCAAATGTATGGCAGCTTAGATTCAATGCTAAGAAGTGCAGGTAATGCACCTGGAAACAAAAACCCAGGGAAGAGTACACAATGGGGGTGAGATACTAACAACAACAAAAATTGAAAGGGACCTGGGGTAGTCATATCAGATGACCTAAAGGTTGGCAAGCAATGTGAGAGGGCAGCAAGGAGGCTGGGGATACTGGGATGCATGGGAGGCATCACCAGTAGAAACGGAAGTTATTATCCCTCTGTACAGACAGCTGGTGAGACCCCATCTGGAGTACTGCGTGCAGTTCTGGAGACCCAATCTCCACAAAGACATAGACAGGATGGAAGCTGTCCAGAGGAGGGCAACTAAAATGGTGCAGGGTCTGCACTGGAAGACATATGAAGAGAGACTTAAGGAGCTTAATATGTATAGCCTCGAGGAAAGGGGGGACATGATAGAAACTTTCAAGTACCTCAAGGGAATCAACAAAGTCCAAGAGGGTAGCATCTTTCAAAAAAAGAGGTGTGCAAGAACAAGGGGGCACAATTTGAAGATAGAAGGGGGGCAGCTCAGAGGTAATTTAAGAAGTATTTTTCACAGAGAGGGTTGTGGATGCATGGAACGGCCTTCCAGAGGAGGTTGTGGAGTCAAAAACAGTGGTGGAATTCAAGCATGTATGGGACAGTCATAAGGCAATTCTAGGGGGTTGGGGTAGGAAGAAGTAGGCTGCTGGTTAAGTAGGATCTGCAGCTTATCCATTAGGTAGGGAAATGGGCAGACTGGGTGGGCCAAGCGGTCCTTATCTGCTGTCAAATTCTATGTTTCTATGTTTAAGTGACAGGCTGGTGAGATCATTAGTCCCTATGTGTACCAGGACATCGATCTTTTCTCCTGCTTCCTGTACAATTTTAGCAATGCTGTCAGTGTCTCTCCACATTGATGTACCTGGGAGACATCTGACCATTACCCCTGGCTGGAGATAGGTATCAACTCCCCAAATCATGGAGTATCCTATGATCAGAAGTGTTTTGGATTTCCTTTTTGCTTTTTTTGTTTTGGTTCCTGTTTTGGGTGAGTTTTGTTGTGCTAGCTCCTGTGCTGCAGTGTCCTGCTCTGCAGTATCCTCTGCCCCTTTGTTTGATTTTGGAGATAGAGGCAGATACCTGTTTGTAGTTTTTTTTCAGTTTGTGGAGGTGATATGTTGGAGAGCACGGAGTGATGGGGCACCTGATTTGACCCTTCTAACCACCTGCCAACCTCCCAGACCAACTACCCTCTGCAGTTGAGGTGCTACTGTTGGATGTTGTGGAAATGGCAGGAGGTTCTTATACTATATTTCCTCCTGAATATGCAATTTGAGGCATGCAGTCTCTGCCCATGCTGCCTGGAGCTGAGCCCTTAGATCTCCAATGGCCCAGCATGTAGGACAGTGTCCTAAATCCTCTATAACTGCCCTTTTGAAAAGTGTCCCGCAGTACCTGCAGTTAATAATATCCATTCCAGATAAGTTGCTGGGTTTATAACCTGGTCAGAGTAATTAGAAGAAGGGAAAATGAAAGCAAAAGTTTGATTTTGTATTTTGTTTGTTTTTGTATAATTTGTTATAACAAGTTAAATTACTTGTGCCCCTATAAATGAGGTCACTGTGTGGATACTCCTCTGATCCGCCCCTTCCTGCTTTGCTACAGGAACTGTCACGACTGTGCTACCCTATCAAAGGAGTGTAGTGTGGGGTGGTTGGGGATGGGGATGGGTGGCTGGGCCCTTCCCCTGCTAAAAAAGGAAGAACCATGGATGAAAGAAACAAGGAGGTAAAAGTAGAAACAATCAGTCAGTAACAAATGCAGTAGCCCTGAAAGCTAAGCCTAATGATAAATAAAACTGTAAAGCCTGTAAAGCACCACCTGTAACAATTTCACAGAAGATATATTCTGTAAGAAACACTTTGCTACAGAGAAAAATAAAGCAGTAACAGAAGATATACCTTGCAAAAGACAATTTGAATCAGAAGATTACAGCAGTAATCTGTAAGCACACACCTGTAGGCACACCCTGTAATGATGCAGCAGAAGGTATACCAAGCAACAACAATATGTATCAGTGAAAAATAAAGCAATAAAATGTTAGCAACAAACAGTAACAATCCCTGTGAATGCAAAAGAAAATAACACACAGTAAATCTGCCTAGCCAAAAGAAACCCTAATCCTTTTCCTTGCTCTGGTAATGTTCTTTGCTCTGTCCTTACAAGCAACCTAAAAGAAAAGAGCTCAGATGAAGTTAGGTGCTTTTGCCAGCAAACCTAGTCTTTCACCTCCAGATGGAGTGGGCAGAATGAGAAGAGATCTGGATAAACTAGCAAAATGGTCGGAAGAGTGGCAACTGGGGTTTAACGCAAAGAAGTGCAAGATCATGCACATAGGGAAGAGAAACCCTGAAGCCACCTATAGGTTGAGAGGGGAGTTGCTGGCAGTCACAAGGGAAGAAAAGACTTGGGCATCATTATCACGGATGACCTGAAATCATCCAAGCAGACCACTAAAGCAGTAGGTAAGGCTAGGGGGATGTTGGGGTGTATTAGTAGGAGTATCACAAGTTGTAAGAGGGAGGTAATAATCCCTCTTTACAAGACACTGGTTAGACCCCATCTGCAGTACTGCATGCAGTACTGGAGGCCACACCTTCACAAGGACATTAACCAAATTGAGGCAGTCCAGAGAAGGGCAACCAAAATGGTGCAGGAACTGCATCAGAAAACATATGAGGACAGATTAATGGAACTCAATATGTATACCCTAGAGCAAAGAAGAGAGAGAGAGGTGATATGATTGAAACATTCAAACACCTTAAGGGCATTAACAAGGTGAAAGAGTCTAACATATTTCAATACAAGAAAAATAGCAGGACAAGAGGACACAGCATGAGATTAGAGGGGTGCCAATTAAGGGGTAATGAGAGGAAGTTCTTTTTCACAGAAAGGGTGGTGGATGCATCGAATGGCCTACCTCAGGAAGTGGTGGATATGAATACAATGCAGGGCTTCAAACAGGCATGGGACAGGCATAAGGGAGCAATACAAATAAGTATGAATAGACAGGCCATTGACAGAGCAAAGGCCGATGGCACATTCATAAGGTAGAAAAAGAAATGAGCAGACTGGATGGGCCTTGCGGTCCTTATATGCCATCAACTTCTATGTTTCTATTTATTCTGTACCTACCAGGCCCTCCTTGAAAATGAGCTTGCTCCATGGATTTTCCCCTGGCTAAATAAAGATCGATTGATTGATTAATAACTGTCTATGCTATTTCTTAGAGGTAAATTAACAATTCTAATTACAGCTATTTAACTGTCAAAAATATGTTCTGTTTCTTATCAAACATACTTGACTACTTTCCATTGTTATATTCAAACCGGTTCATTACAATGAGCGTTTTTTTTATATGCAAGGAAGTAAATACTCAACTACTCTTTCAGCCAGTTTCTAGCTGTACGATACATATTTTCTTGCTGATGCATCCCATCTGTCTCACACTGCATGTTTCTTTTTTTGTTTATTTTGTTTGTTTTTTTTACCAGGAGAGACACACTAAGCTGAAAGCTTGTTTACAGGTGCAACCTGGGAGCACAAGGAAGTTAAATGACTTGCTCAGGTCACACAGTATGCAAGTGGTGGCTGTGGGATTCAAACCCAAGTCTCCAGGTTTGCAGCTCAGAGTCTTAAACCACTGTGCTATACTGCCTCCTGCATGGTGATAACAGACTGGTAAATGGATGGACTTTCCACAAGATTTAACAATTTTGATACAGCTGTGTTCTCCAGCGGCCTAAAAAGCCCTTCTAACAAGGAAGGAGGAAACTCTACAGGCTCTGTACTGTTTGTGATGAATTAATGAGGTGAGTCAGTAATCCCCCAGTCTTGAACTACCATCACCTACTTGTCTTGCTGCCCTGACTCACCTCAGTAAAGCCTTCCTCTGTGTACACAGTAGACATAAGCACAAAGACTACTGTATATTGTGCTCTAGCTGGGGTTGCATGAATCTCTAGCAGAGTTGCACTACATATCCAAACTTTTATAGGTAGTGGCTTCTTCCTGCTTCAGCCCCTCTCTAAAAATAGTAAGCAGGGGAGATTCAAGAATGTTGTTCCATTACAGCAGTAGCATATCATGTTAAAAAATATATATTTCTGTGCTTCATGATGCACTTCTTTTCAACACCCACTGCCAATTCCCACAGTTTAATTTTTGTTTCCAAATCCATTTATATGGTGCCATATTTTATTTTATGTTTACCATGTTAGAGCATATGATTGTTGGTTGTAGTTCGCCCCAATGTCCCCAGTATCCCATGAGGTGACGGAGCAGTGTCTGGTGCATGCTAGGTCATCTAAGTAACAAGACGAGTGATATTAAACAATGAATGCTCAAAGACAGCTGAGAATACTGATGAAAACCTGGAGGCAGTTATATTTAATAGAGCTCTCTTTAAATTTATTTCAAATCTTAAATAAATGCTGAAGCAGACAGAACATGAGGAAATAGGCATTTTACAAGTATACAAGTGTTCCTCCAGTTGTATACAGCCTTAATTTGGGAGATATACAGCTTTAACTGAGAGGTATATAGTTTCCATTAGGAGGTATACAGCCTTAACTGGAAGTTACACAGCTTTAACTGAGAGGTATATAATTTTAATTAGGAGGTATGCAGGGAAATACACAATAATGGTTCTATGGGGCAAATTAATCACCAGATAAGTAATAGATAATCCACTGCAGGGCATACAATCATGCTCTGATATATGCGCGCCTTGGTATGCGTTCAACCACCCAAGGTGTGCATATATCAGAGCATGATCTCACACCCTGTAGTGGATTATCTATCTTGTAAAATGGCTAGAAATGTTTGGGGGCCAAAGAGTAGTCCTTCAGTGACAGAAATTAGAGTTTTATTTAGATGATCTGGTTGATCCTGCCATAATTTCGATTGGAAAAAACTCATAAAAAGTTATCTGGTTGATCCTGCTATCTAGTTTTGCAGTCTTTCATAGTGTAATCACTTTATTTTCCTCTTACAGTGTAGCTTGACCTAGTAGCATTTGTTCTAGTAAAGAATATGCTGCTAAAGCTATAGAATGACCAACATTTTGTTTAAGAAGGACGTCAGCTGTGGGGTTTTAGATGAGTTTACAGAGCATTCTTTAACAGAAGCTGCTAAGTGTAGAATGAGTAGAGCGAGTGACTTGGTGGCTTCAGAAAACTAGACGCACGCGTGAGAGAGTGCTGCTATAGCATCACTCGCTTAGGCTTGCGTCTACACTTTTGAAGCCGCCGAGTCACTTATGCTTCTCGCTCTACACTCAGCAACTTGTTACTGAAAACTCAGTAAAATGACCTTAAACCCCATAGCTGATATCCTTTTTAAATAAAATGTTATTTTATACCTTTGGCAGCATATTCTTTACCTGAAAGAACACCACTCAGTCGTACTACACTGTAAGTGGAAAGTGAAAGTGATTACACTGTGAAAGACCGGCAAAAAGAGCAAAATCAACCAGATAACTTTTTATGAGTTTTTACCAGTAAGTATGATGGCAGGATCAACCAGATTAACTATCTCCAGTGTGGGACAGCTATGTAGGTTTATTTGGTTGTGGAGCCTGGATGTGCCAAGTGTGTGGCAGCCTGTGTGTGCCAGGTGTGGAGTGGTCTCACTGCAAGTGAGAAGGTTTTGAGCAATGGAAAGTAGTGCAGGCAAGCAGTCATACTGGGAGGCATGCGGTTGTTGCGGGATAATGCACAGTCATGTGGTGTGTTTTATCCAATCAAAGAACCCAATTTTCATTGATTTTTCCTACGCATTTTATAAATATCTATGTATAAGGGAGATGAGGAGGTGACCTGTGTGATACGTGATTTATCAATACAAGTGATGTTTGACCTTGGATAGCCTCACAAATGGTGTAAGCCATGAGTGAGGTGTCCAAGGTCAAACAACATGAGTACATTTTTAAATAATGTATCACACAAGGTCACCTCTGCTTATTCCATTTATGCACTAGGACTTGACCTTGTGTGATGGGTTAATTTTTTTTTTTTAGTACTTCTATTTTAATGTTTTTTGCATATTTGGAGGGGAATTTTTGAGAACTACTGCTATTGCATGCTCCCAAACCCCTGTTGATAGGGACACGATGTCTGCAGGCAGCGTCAGCATGTAAACATGCCTGCTGATTGGTGAGTGACAGGCCTTTCCATAAAATGTCAGGGTAAGATGGTGTCTATTCTAAACGAGAGCACCAGTGGACAAGAAGGGTAATCAATCATTTATGAAGCTTCATGGTCAGTAAACAGGTTTTCTTGGTGTGCTGATAAAGATTTATTAAAATATGGAGGGTTTTTTGTTGGTTTTGCAGTGTTTCAATATTGGGACACGCAAGAAGGAAAGAGAGCATGCAGGCAGATGAACTCAGGAGACTGAAACCGGAGCAGCATTTAGAGATAAAAAAGAGAACACAGGTAACAGATTGCTGTATTTTTTCAAACTGTTTGTAACTGCAGGGATGAGAAGCTGAGCTGATGAGAAGACAGAACAGTGGCAAACACACGAGTGAGCAAGTGAGTAAGTGGTCAGGTGGGGGTGGGGAAAGAAACAGAAACATAGACAGTGATGGTAAAAAAAGACCAGAGGTCCATCCACTCTGCACAAGTTCCCTATAATCCCTGGAACCTACTGTTCCTTAAGGGTACTAACCTTCCCCGTCATCTCTCTATTCTCCTCCCTGGTGCTGTTGCCCCCAGTAACCACTATTCCCTTCATTATGTCCCAGCCCTGCTTGAATCCCCTGTTTTTCACTCACCACCTGAGCCAACAGACTGTTCCAAGGTTCCACCACCCTTTCTGTAAAGTAGTACTTCCTCACATCCCTCCTGAACCTACCTCCTGTTAATTTACATTTGTGTTCATGTGATCTCAAATTGGTGTTCAGGCTAAATAGTTCCCTGCAGTTCACTTTGTTAATTCCTTTAAGAAACTTGAAGGTCTACCATATCTCCCCTCTCCCTTCTGGTCTCCAGTGAGTAGATATTTAGTGCCTTGAGGCACTCCTGATAGGATCTGCCCTGCTGGCCCTGAGTCATTTTTGTTACTCTGCACTGCACTGTCTCCAGTCTATCCTTATCCTTTCTGAGGTTAGGACTCCAGAACTGGGCGCAGTACTCTAGGTGCGGCCTCACCAGGGATTTGCAGAGGGGAGGTATTACCTCTTTTCTTCTATTATCAATACGCCTCCCGATATATCCCAGCATCCTGTTAGCCTTGCTATAGGCCTTGTTGTACTGACTCAATTGCTTAAATAAGTTGCTAATTATAAATCCCAGGTCCCGTTCCTCATCTGTAGTGCTAAGTTTCTCTCCTCCCATCCAGTACTCTGTCTTGGGTTCTTTTCCCTAAGTGCATTACCTTGTACTTTTTAGCCTTACATTTTAACTTCCAGACCTTTGACCACCCCTCTAGCTTTTGTAGATCTGTCTGCATTTCCCTTATTCTCTCATCGTTATCCACCCTCCCACATAGTCCTGTGCCATCTGCAAAGAGACACAACCTGCCCTGGATTCCTTCTCCAATGTCACTAATGAACGTGTTGAAGAGAGGACTGATCCCTGTGGAACCCCACTCATAACCTTCCTCTCTCCTGATTTAACCCCATTGACCACCGCCCTCTGTGGCCTCCCCCTATAGTCAGTTACCCACCCAGTTCACTATGGGTTTAACTGCACCCAGGTCTTCCATCTTTCCAAGCAATTGTTTGTGAGGTACCAAGTCAAAAGCCTTGCAGAAGCCAAAGTAGAGAAAATTCACAGTGTGGCCTTTGTCTGATTTCTTTGTCACCCAGTCAAATAAACCTATCAGGTTAGTTTGACAAGGTCTTCCTGCCACAAAACCATGCTGTTTACTATCCTGGAGCCTGTTGCTCTCCAGGTAGTCTATGAGGTCCTCTTCAATCAGTGACTCCATCAGCTTCCAAGCAATAGAGGTTAGACTGATAGGCCTGTAGTTCTCTGGTTGCTCCTTATCCCTCCCCATGAAGCGGTACAACATCTGCCACCTTCCCATCCCTTGGAACTGCCCCACACCTAAGTGAGCTGTTGAACAGACATACCAGTAGTTCAGCCAGCTCCACTGCTTATCCCATGAGTATCCTCAAATACAACCTATCTGGTTCCAGGGCCTTATCTATCTTGTGGGCAGCCATCCCTTTCAGAATCCTTTCACTAGTGAACAATGGCTGCCTCATTCCTGGGACTCTGTTAGTGGCTGCTTTTATGCCATTCTCTTGCATGGACCTGCTGTCCTCCTTAGTGAAAACTGAGCAAAGGTAGTCATTTAGGAATGTGGTCTTTTGCCCATCCTCCTCTATCACCCCACCCCCCCAACTAGCCGTACAATTCCCCCATGTTTTTTACTTTTTTCACTAATATTGTATATCTGAAAAATAGCTTTTTTCTGTTTTTCTCCATTCCAGACAAAAAGCTGGGTACCGCAGATGGGGTATCTGCGGTACCCAGCTTTTTGTCTACTTTGGCCTCACTAACAGCCCTCTTTGCCTCCTTATTTTTCTGTAGATAATCTTCCCATCCTACCTTCTCCTGCTTTTCCTTGTATTTATAGAAGGCCTTCTTTTAGGTCCTTACTGCTTCCCTGACCCTTGCTGAGAACCATAGTAGTCTCTTAAACCTGTTTTTCTTCTTTATTGTTCTTATGCATACTTCAGATGCCTCGAGGATGGACCCCTTAATTAGCCCCCATCTCTCCTCCAACCCACCTATGTGCTGCACCCCTACTAACTTATTTCTGACCAGTTCCCTCATACTATCAAAGTCAGCCCTTCTAAAGTCAAGGACTTCACTTCTTGCTTGTGGCTTGCTGACCCTGAAGGCCAGTTCAACCAAAACAGAGTTATGGTTCCCTATTCTCCCCACTCCCACCATCTCAGAGTTGGTGAGCACCACATAAATGACTGAAGTCTGCCTGGTGGATTCCTTAACTAGCTGCACCAGTAGACAGTCTTGGAAGGCATCCAACAAGGCCGGAGTCCTGGTGCTCTTGGACACCAGGACCTCCCAATTGATGTCTGGCAGGTTCAGATCTTCTACCACCACTACTTCCCCCTTTGCTACCCCTTTTTCAAGTTCCTCTATGAGTTCTCTGTCCCTTTTCTCCCCTTGCCCTGGAGGCCTATATATCACCCCCAAGTGTACTTTCCTGCCTGAGGCTGCTGTGAGTTGCACCATTACTGACTCAGCCTCACCGCTGCTACCCATAATTCACCCATCTTCTACCACCTTGACGCCTTCCTTGCGAGAAAGGGCAACTCCTCCCCCTCTACTAGTTCCCCTATCCTTCCTGAACAGTGAATACCCAGGGACCATCATCTCTCTGTCATTATTATTTGTGGCCCATGTTTCTAAGATGGCCACAAGGTCCACCTCAGTGTCTGCTTTCGGTGCCTGGAACTCACTGAGTTTGTTACCTAGGCTCCTGGTGTTAAGGCACACTCCCTTCTATCTGACCCCTGCTCTTACTTTGCTGCTGTGCATCTGTTTTTCATGTTTTCTCCCACACTTGTTGGGGCTTTTGCCCTTTGTTTTATCTGTCACTACTGCCCATCCCCTTGGTCTTGTAAACACTACTGCTATCTTTGTACTCTCTTTGTTGCTAGTGTCCCCCTGGATGTTGGGGAGTACTATCTAGATTCCCCTTCTGCTCACCATCCACCATGGTTTCCCTAGACTCAGATTCCCCCACAGTCAGTTTAAATGGCTGATATAGACTTAGAATTTCTGCCCCAACATGCTGGCCCCCTCTCTCATCATCAGGTGAAGACAATCACCCTTGAAGAGTCTTCTGTCCCAGAAGTCACCCCAGTCCCCTAAAAAGTGGTACCCCATGCATCAGCACCAACCCCTAAGCTTGATTTTATGTGATAACAGTGATCGCTGATGGGCAATCACCGTTACAGCGAAGTCACATCGCCAAACGTTTTTTCGGCGATGCACTCCCCGGCACAGCAACATGGCACCGGGGACATAGATTTTTATTGTTTATGTGGGTGGCTATGCCCCCCGCACCCCCCTACTTAAAGATTCTCAACTCCAAGGGGTGCATGTCAGGGTGTGTGCAAGTTGTAGAAAAAATAATTTGGGCCAGGCACAACAAAAGGCATCCGTGCCCAGACCCGAACCCAATACCACACCCGCCACAGCCACAGACCAACCCCCCGATGCCATGACACAGCTCAGAAGCCCACCGCAGTGCCACCCCCTACAGCTCCTCCATCCTCTCCCAGCCCACGCTCGGTGTGCTGGCCCCCCCTCCACCATGTGCATAAACATATAGCAACATCCAGTTGTTATTTGCCCACCCCCACCATCCAGTTGCCCAGTTCCCCCAATCGCCCCATCCACAGGTGCTGCAATTGTGTCACCCTTTTGGAGATCACCCATCGGTGATCGCCAGCATCATGGGATACCCTTAAGCTCCTCTATTTCAGCACTCCTTATCCTGTCTTGCCTCTTTTCCATGCGCCACACAGTGAGGACTTTCGAAAAGGCCAGGGAGGCTGTGTGTGCCACCAATCTGCCCCCTAGTTTACAGAAGTTCCGCTTCATTGTCTCCATGGACTGTTTTGCCAGGTCACTGGTATCTATGTGTACCAGCACTCCCAGCTCACCCCCGCTCCCTCTCCACCATCCTTCCTTTTCTGTCTAAATCCTGGATGGCTGATGCTCCAGGCAGGCATCAGACCATCACCCTCCCATTCCACCTTTCCTCTACCTCCCTCTCAACTCCCCCAATCATTGAGTCTCTGACTACTAGGACCTTCCTGGCAGCCTTGCCCCCCCTTGGGTGTCATCAGGTTGCCCTGCCCTTTCCCTTTGACTGATCTGGAGTTCCCCCTGGTGAAGTCAGGTGCCTGAACCTCCTCCAGAGGTGTGAAGTGATTCACCATCTGGAAGGTACTGGGCTGGATGACCTCCTTATGGCTACCCCTCCCCCTTCTGTGCTCCACCACTCTTCATCCCTCTGGACCATTGGGCCTCTGGGGGAGTGGAGGTGTGGAAGGTGAACTTCTGCTGAGCTGAGTATGCAACTGAGATATTTCTAGACTCGCTGATACCAGCTGAGCATGGAGCTCTGCTATACATAGATACATAGAAATTGTTGGCAGATAAGGACCTCCTGGCCCACCGAGTCTGCCCAAGTATGCTAAAAGCATATTACCCTGGGAACCTATGTGTCCTAGGTAGTTCCCCCCCCGCTCCATCACCAATATACTGTTATGCTTATCCCAAGCAGCCTTGAATCCCATCACAATCTTGGCCTCCACTACCTCCTCAAAGAGTGCATTCCAACCGTCCACCACACTCCCAGTAAAAAAGTGTTTCCCAATGTTTCCCCTGAATCTGCCCCCTTCTAACTTCATGTCATGACCCCTTGTTTTTACGAGTCCCTTTTTCTAAAAAAAATACTGCTATCTGAGACCCTGTTGATACCCTTTTGGTACTTAAAGGTCTCAATCATGTCCCCCCAATCCTCCTTTGCTCCAGGGTATACATGTTGAGGTCCTTTAGCCTCTCCTTGTACGTCAATTTGCTGAGACCCCGTACCATTTTTGTTGCCCTCTTCTGGACCCTCTCCACCCTGTCTATGTCCCTCCTGAGGTATGGTCTCCAGAACTGGACACTGTATTCAAGGTGAGGCCTCCCTTGTTGTTTGTACAAGGGCATCACCACCTCTCTCCTCCAACTTATGATACCCCTACCTATACATCCCAGTATTCTGGTGGCCCTTGCTAAAACCCTTTCACATTGCTTTGCCACTTTGAGATCGTTAAATATGATTATACCAAAGTCCCTCTCCTGCTCTATCACTTCCAGTACCTGACCACCTATCCTGTATGTTGCTCTTTGATTTCTGCTCCCTAAGTGCATAAATTTGCGCTTTTTTGGATTAAAGCTTAACTGCCACACTTTTGACCACTCGTCTAATTTGTTGAGATCTCTACTCATTGTTTCTACCTCATCCAAAGTTTCTACTCTGTTGTAGAGCTTTGTATCATCTGCGAATAGACAAACTTTCCCCTCAAGTCCCTTTGCAATGTCACCTATGAAAACGTTGAACATGATCAGTCCCAGTACCCCACTGATCACCCATCCCTCCTCTAATGGAACTCCATTAATGACCACCCTTTGCCTTCTTCCCTCTAACTAATTTTTCACCCATCTCACCACCTCTGGACCCACCCTGAGGGCTCTCAGTTTGTGCAGAAGTCTTCTGTGCAGCCTGGTATCAAATGCTTTACTGAAGTTAAGGTAAACCACATCCACTGCCCCACCCTGATCTATCACTCTGGTCACCCAGTCAAAGAACTTAATTAAATTCATTTGACATGACCTCCCTTCCGGGAATTCATGCTGTCTGTGATCCTTCAGGTCATTTTCATCTAAATACTTGGTAATTCTTTCCTTCAGTAATTTTTCCATCAACTTGCCCAGCACTGATTCTAGGCTGACTGGCCTGTACTTGCTTGCTTCTTCCTTCTTTCTGCCCTTGTGGAGAGGGATAACATCTGCTCTTTTCCAGTTGTCTGGGATCTCCCACATCTCCAATGATCTGTTGAACAGATCAGTTAATGGCTCCACTAGCACCTGCTTCAGCTCCCCTCAGTATTCTGGGGTGTATCCCATCAGATCCGATGGCATTGTCTACTTTTAGTCCCGCTAGTTCCTTTAGGACCCCCTCCACCTCAAATGGATTGATGTCCACCCCCTTCCCAGCTTCCCCCCACTCCCTGATCCATCCACCTTCCCCTCCCCTCCATCATGAACACAGAGCAAAAGTAGCTGTTTAGAATGTCTGCCTTCTCCTGTTCCCCCCACCATTTCCCCACCCTTATCCCTCAGTGGAACTATCCACCCTTAGTCTTCCTCCTCTCACTGACATACCAGTAAAAGGTTTTGTCCCCCTATGGTCCTACAGATGGGGCAGTGCCCCCTCCTCCAGAGCACATCTCTGGAGAAGAGGGCCCCACAGTCCCCACAGCTGAGCACCTCCACTATGAACCCCATCCTAAAAAGAACTGTTTTAGTGAGTGAGAAACTTATCTTAAAATAAACTTAGTTTAGATAGTAATGCACACCCAGATCAAATACTCTCTCAACCCTGATTAATTTAAATGTTAAAACAAATAACAAGTAAAATTTACAAAACACTTTGTATACTTGAATTTTATTCCTAGTGTTCTAGCACTCAGTGGACTCAGTGAAATCAAACAACTCAGCTTGCTACTACTTCTGATTCTATCACAGAATCAGAATACAGAGAGAACACAAGCAAATCTGTAGTGTGGTGTCTGAATTAAAAAACAAAAACAAAGTGGTTTTAATTTAGTGTGATTCACATTACACCTAGGTGGATGGGGCTGCTGGAACAAGAAATTAAGATCTGAGCTTTCATTTCTGTGTAGATGGGGAGGATAAGGGCTTGTTCTGTGCTGTGGACTTAATGTGAGTAAGTAGTGCTGATGGGCAGGTGGAAAGCATAGACAAAACGATGATGAGTTTACTATATGTATAAATCTTGATGATGAGTTTATTATATGTATAAATTTCATTTATCCATATAGTAGCTCAGATAAGATTTATACAATGACTTCTGTGTTCACGCCTATTGCACAAGTATGGATAGATAGATTAGATAGATGGATAGATAGACAGACAGACAGACGGACAGACGGACAGACGGACAGACGGACAGACAGATAGATATCTTCCACCCCATATCCCCACCATCCCACATGCCGGCCCTCTGGCACTGCTTCCACATTTTCATTTTCAGTATCATCTTACTTTCCCCTCATACAGCATCATTTGTACTTGGCAAACACAACCTTTCCTTCAACTAACCTTCATGAAAGCAGCCTTCATCATACTAAAAACAAACTGGGGCTTATTGATACTTATTTAAAAAACACTTCTTTCACACAACTTGTGCACGCACCCTTAGACACAAGCTTTCCTCTACTTACCACTTACCATTATTTTTATACAGAAGCATGGCACTCATATTCCCTTCTTCCACCATCAAAATGAAACACGTAGAGAAAGTCAATGTTAGGGAACTGCAGAGCAAGAAAAGACTCCACACATCTGTTACTTGTTTTACATAAAAACTGTAGCCACTGTCACTTGCTCCCAAACCACAAGAGCAACCACACTTGCTTATTTCATCAAAATTCCCGAAACATGGCCAACAGAAGAAATGAAAAGAAGCAAACAATAAACCTTCTTTACCAAATAATTAGTGACATTTTCTATGTACAGTACCTCTTCTTTCCTAGCCTCTGCTCTGTGCTCCTACTAGCCCAGCTCACTCCATCCTCTCCCTACTTCAACACAGCTTATTCCATATCTCTGCAAGCAAAATATAATTTACAGGGAAAAAAAGAGAGGCAAACCCCCACACAGTAAAATGTCCATCTCTGGTGCTGACTTTTCAAATTATAACAGCCATGTCTACAGAATTCACCATGGTCACTAAGCACCGCCACCATTATTCTTCATAGATTTTTGCAAAAGCCACTTCCTGCACCAGTCAGTGGTGACATCGGCAGTGATGTACTGATGATAACACAGCATCATGATGCCGTGTCCAGGACAGCAAAACATGAAAACCCACTGCTTCACAAAATAAACCCACAAACTACTCTAAAATGTAAACAAACTCTGGCCAGAGCTGATAGGGCTGCAGCTGAGGAATTTGGGGTTAAAATATTGAAAATTTGCATTTTAATATTTTTACACCAAATTTTCAACATAGCCATGTTATGACCCTGCCTCATGAAGAAGGGCAGAGAAAATGTGCTACTCCTGGGCTAAAGATGAGTTTGCGCAGGGACAGCAAAATGAACTTTCAGGATATAGAAACACATTTTGGGCAGGAGTTAAAAAATGACAGTTGTCACATTCATGAGATACTGTAAAGAAATGGCTATTTTGAAAAGCTGGGATAAAAATATTGAATATTACCAAAGTTATAAGTCTGCATTTGCAACATTCAACATAGCCTCATTACTTTGTTTTTTCAAATGTCACTTTCTGCATCTGTCAGTGATGACATCGGCAGTAATGTATTGATGATGACACAGCAATCATGATGCCGTGTCCAGGAGGGCAAAAAGTGGAAACCCACTGTTTCACAAAATAAACCGACAAACTACACTAAAATGCAAACAAACTCTGGCCAGAGCCAATAGGAATTTGAGGAATTTGGGGTAAAAATATTTAAAATTTGCTTTTTAATATTTTTACACCAAATTTTCAACATAGTCTTGTTATAACCCTGCCTCATGAAGAATGGCAGAGAAAATGTGCAACTCCTGGGCTAAAAGTGATTTTGGGCAGGGACTGGAAAATCAACTTTCAGGATGTAGAAACACATTTTGGGCAGGAGTTGACAAATGACAGCTGTCACATCCATGAGATGCTGTAAAGAAATGACTTTGTTGAAAAGTTGGGGTAAAAATATTGAATATTACCAAAGTCATGAGCCTGCGTTTGCAAAATTTAACATAGCCTCATAACTTTGTTGTTTTTTTTAATATTTTATGGCCGGCACAGTGGCGTTGGGGCTGAGCCACTGGATGCCTTACCTCAAGCCACACCGGTGATCTGTGTTTGGGAACGAGCATGGGTCGTCGCGGGTTGGCAGAGAGGAGAAGGATTGAGCATCTGTTGGACTGCTCTCCTTCTCCGGGGTGGGGGGACACTAGCTGTCAGTGCTCCACTGGCCCCTAGTGGCTTCTGGGGGCAGCGTGCCAACGCTACAGCTGAAGGGGAGGAGACAGGCAGACACTTGGTGAGAGTGCGTGCGGTAGCATGCGCGCTCTCACCGCAGGCATCATTGCATGCCCTGCCTCCTCACAAGGGGGAGAAAAGCAGAAAAAAGCTTGAGCTGGATGACTGGTCCCTGCAGCACGCCACCTCTCAGAGGGCACCTCCTTGGCATGGATCCATTTGGGGTGGGTTGAGTCACTCCCCACCACCCTGCCACGAAGGGTAAGTCGTGGGGTGCACAAGGGAGAGGGTCTAACCTTCAGGGGAGGGCATGCTGGGGGACAACTGAAGGCAGAGGCTGGGAGCTCAGAAGAAATAATACATAAAAAAAAAAATATATATATATATATATATACATATATATATATATATATTTACACCAATTTTAAAACACAGCCCTCTTATGACCCTGCCACATGAATAAGGTCAGAGAAAATTTTTAACTCCTGTCCGAGAGGTGATTTTGTGCAGGGGCCAAGAAATCCACTTTTGGGATATAAAAAGAATTTGGCCAGGATTTGAAAAATGGCAGCTGTCACATTCATGAGGTACTGTAAAGATGTGGCTATATCGTAAATTTAAAGGTAAAAAATATTGAAAAGTACCAAAGTTACGACCCTGCATTCGCAAAATTCAACATAGGTTCATAACTTTATTGTTTTTTAATAATTTTACACCAACTTTTCTCTGCCGCCTTCTTATGACCCCGCCTCATGAACATGGGCAGAGAAAATATTCAACTCCTGCCCAAAAGTTGATTTCATGTACGGACCACGAAATCACCTTTTAGGATCTGAAAAAAACATTTTGTCCTGGATATGAAAAATGACAGCTATCACATTCATGAGGTGCTGTAAGGATATGACTATGTTGTAAATTTGGGGTAAAATATTGAAAATTACCAAAGTTATGAGTCTGCATTCGCAAAATTCAATGTAGGCTCATAACTTTATTATTTTTTAATATTTTTACACCAAATTTTCAACATAGCCTTCATATGACCCCACCTCATGATCAAGGGCAGAGAAAATTTTCAACTCCTGCCCAAAAGGTGATTTTGTGCAGGGACCACAAAATCACCTTTCGGAATGTAAAAAAACATTTTGGCTAGGATCTGAAACATGACAGCTGTCACACTCATGAGGTGCTGTAATGATATGGCTATGTTGTGAATTTAGGGAAAAAATATTGAAAATTACCAAAGTTATGTGCCTGCATTCAAAAAATTCAACATAGGCTCATACTTGGTTGTTTTTTAAACTTTTCTTTACTCCAAATTTTCAACATAATCTTCTTATGACCCCACCTCATGAGCAAGGGCAGAGAAAATTTTCAGCCCCTGGCTGAAAGGTGATTTCGTGTAATGACCATGAAATTACCTTTCTGGACAGATCTACCTAATGACAGTACAATTGTTCATGAGGTAGGGTCCCAAAGAAGGCATGCTGAAAATTTGGCCAGAAATATGCTAAAATGCCCAGGTTATGCCAGTAAGTTCAAAACCCCATTGAAAGACATTAAAGCACATATCTTTTCTTTAGGTCATGGTCTGGCTTTGAAGAGTGAAGACATGTCTGCAGCCCAGAGAGGATTACAGTGTTGGACCCCCGATGGGTAAGTAAGTTCTTGGGTGTGGGTGCGGGGGGTGGGTGCTGAGTGGGAGGGTCAAGAGGGGCAATTTGACTGCAAAAGACATTGATGGATGTTTTCTTTTGCAGGGTTGTAAAAACAAAGAAAACAGCATGGTGGTTCCTCATCATGACACTGGGATTGGGCACCCCAGTCTTACTCTTATGGTTCTGGGGGTGACAAGTTTTGGGTGCTGAGAGGGAGGGTCGGGTGGGGATATCAATATATATATATATATATATATATATATATATATATATATATATAAAACACAAGAAAGAACCATGCATGCGTGGTAGTGAGGGGTCACTAAAACATTGGGGTGTCCTGATCGCAACACTGGGGGATTAAGCACCCCTAGTGTCACTCAAATGTTTGTGGGGGGTGTGGGGTGGTGGGTGCTAAGAGGGAGGGTTGGTTGTGGGGAATAACTCTAATAGTGAAGAAACAAATGGCAGTCACGGCACACTCTGCCATGTGCAAGATACCCACTGAACTCTACTGCACATGTGTGACTACTAGCGTATGTGCAGTAGTGTGCAGTGGCCATCTTGCACATGGCAGAGTGTGCATGACTGCTGATTCTTTTAGTCTTCAAAATTAGAGTTATTCCCCCTACCTGACACTTTCTCTCAGCACCCACCACCCCACACACCCCCACAAACATAAGAGTGACACTGAGAGTGCCCAGTGCCCCAGTGTCATGATCAGGATGCCCTCGATGTTTTTTGTGAAGACAAAAATAGTGCAGTGTGACGTGGAGGCAACTATGGGGCAACTCCATCACATTTGTTTGCAAAGAATGTGAGGAATGCCGAGTCCTTTTCTCAAAGCAAGAGATTTGCAAGGCTCTGCCCACTGCAGCCCTAAAAATAACTAAAAAAATAACAAGTCACACAAGGTCCTACCTTACACAAATGAAATATGCAGGGGGCCCTTGTGTGATATAAGACTGATCTGTACTCATGGTGCCTAACCTCTGACATCTCATCCATGGCTTACGCTACTCGCTACTGGTCAAACACTATGGGTGGGATATTCAAAAGGGTTGCGCCATGCGCAATAGGGTTGTGCCTGTGCAAGACCAAAAGTGCGCCATTCTGCGATATTCAGCAGGAGGCAGTTGCGCCACCAAAAACATGCTGAGCAACAGCGCAATGCAAAGGAAGGCATGCGCAACCGACGTGGGTGGAGCCATGCACAAAGAGCGCAATGCGAAATTTAAAGACATGTGCATTGCACAAGAGCGGAACTGCCGGAAATTGCGCACTAGCGGAAATGAGCCAAAATAAAAAGGCTCAAGGAAGCGGCGCAAGAACGCTACAAGGATGCCAAGTGGGGTAGAGAGAGAGACAGACAGACAGACAGTGACAGGCTAGGGCAGGCAAGGCAAGCATTGTGGGCCATAGGCTGCAGAGGCCAGCTGGGGGTGCCCGGTGCAGTGGAAGTAGCAGTCAGGACAGCGGGGGTAACACAGCAACACCAGCCGGGGGCAGAAGCCAGGAGATGGAAAGTGCCAGCTTCCACATGGAAGCTGTAATGAGGGTGAGAATGCAAGCTGCAGGGGCGAGGCCGTGGAAGGGCCCACGGCGTGTATCGCCCCCAACAGGCAGTAATGTGCCCGCATCAGCTATGAGCTGTATACAGATGTAGAGATCGGGCCGGCACCGCCTGAACAGGGCAATACTGAGGCGGCTTTGTGAGCTGTGCAGTGATGTGATGCAGGCACCCTCACGACGGAGTCATGCTCTGTCAGTGGAGACCAAGGTGACAGCCTGCATGTGCCTGCTCACCACGGGCACCTTCCAGAGGCTGACAGGGGACACCACAGGCATCACACAGTCGGCCACGTCATGCATCCTCACCCAATTCCTCAGCACACTGCTGCCACATGCTGCGGAGCACATCCATTTCCCCAGCACCGCAGCAGAGCGTACAGCAAACATGCGAGAGTTCCACAGGGTAGCACGTATGCCTGGCATGCTAGGGGCCATAGACTGCACCCATGTGGCCATTCGCACGCCACCTGGCCCTGATGGGACAGCGTATAGGAACCGAAAGGGCTACTCCAGTGTCAACTGCCAGGTGGTGTGTGATGCCACTGGGCGAATAATCAATGTCTGTGCCACACACCCTGGTGGAGCACATGATGCCTTCATATGGTATCAGTCTGCACTGTGCCATCGATTTGAGAGTGGGGACATCCCCACAGGACATCTAGTGGGTGAGTACGCATGTATGGAATGCAAACTTGGGGCAAGGGTGGGAATGCCACAGGTGCCATGGTAGTGGCACACAGGGATATGGGCAAAATGGACCTGAACATAACACTGATCTCCACTATCTCCACACAGGTGACAGCGGGTACCCACTCCGTCCCTGGCTGCTCACACCGTACCGGCACCCCATGACCCCATCGCAGCAACGCTACAATGAGGCACATGCTGCCACACGCAACATCATAGAGCGGGTGTTTGGGATGCTCAAGGCATGCTTCCGATGCCTAGACACGTCCGGCGGTGCCCTACAGTACAGCCCCCCAAAGGCCTGTGGGATATTCCTGGCCTGTTGTATCCTGCACAACATGGCCAAGGACTGTGGGATAGCCATACAGGTTGAAGAGGGGGACAGCGATGGGGACACCAGTGGCGCCGGTGTTGATGTTGATGAGCAGCCCCCCCAGGACGGCGGGACCCCCGACTGATCTGGCAGGCCCAGCTGCACTGGGACACCTACACAGAGGAGCACTATGCACAACACAGGTAAGTCAAGGGGACATGTGCAACCAACACTGTCCATGCGCAAACCACAGGCACACAGGGTAACACACCAGGGGTGCATGACGGCCAGGGGAGTGGAAGGGTCCAGGCATACAAACACACCATCCGGGAGGGGTGAGCACTCATATGGACACACACACACCAGGCACAGAGCGTACATGGGCAGATGCACAGCACAGCAGAACCGACATTGCTAACACACAGCATCACCGACCACCCCCACCACCTGTACTGTCCAAGTACATGTGTCAGATGCTGGGCACCCTTGCACCTTGGTGTACAGTACAATGCAGGCATCATCATGCACACGCACCTGTGGGCAACAGTTGGGAGGGTGTGCAGGTGGTCCGTGTGTCGGCATGTTGAGCAGAGCACCCAGCAGTGCACTGCCCACTATGACACACATTGCACACAGGGCAGCACCAGACAGGGCCCGCACTGGGAGACAGGTCAGTCATGTAGCACTGTCCCATGGCCACCGCGGATGTGTGGGCAGCCCCGCCATGACCCAACAGCACTGGCAGGCTGAGCAGGGGCCACATGGGGTGGCACTGTTGGACCACCAGGGGTCCCACTGCACAAACGCGACCTTGCCCGCACAGGGGTCTGCAGCATACCGAACATACCTGCACCAGGGGTGCTCAGGATGCCCACAGCAGAACCCGGCGTCGACAGGCCTGGTGTCGCACAACGCCGGGAACGGGGAGTGGAGCGTGAACTGTGTGGGGTGTGTGGTACAGGGTCACTGGACTGTGTGCCCAATGCGTCCACGACAGAGACCACTGCCTGGGTCAGTCTGTCAATGGCGGCGGTCACATCCATCCGCATGTGGACCATCTCTGCACGGTCCAGAGCACAATCCCTGTTGTGCCACTCCACAGCCACACACAGTGCCTCCATGGACATTGCAACCCGCCTCTGCTGCTGTACTGATTCCCGCAGCAGGCGGGTGTGCTCGTCCAATGGGTACTCTGCCACAACGGCAGCCTGTCCCCCAGGGTGTTGAAGGTCCTGATGCACAACACCCCTTGAGGGTGGGCGCTGTTCGCCAGGACCAGGAATGGGCATATCACAGGGCGGTGGGCATGTGCCACCGCTGGACACTGTACCCCCATACCTGGTGGGTGACTGCTGATGCTGCCACTCCAACCGCTGTGCCACAGAGTCCACTTGTTCCACCGCTGTGGCCGCAACAGTGCCAGACACCTGCACAGCCACTGGTGCTGCCCCACCGGTGCTGACAGGCACAGCCTGGGACTGTGCCGACATGCTGGCGCACAAGTTGGAACCAGCAAGGCCCAGGGGCACGTGATGGCCTGCTGTGTGTCCGTCATGGGACACACACATGTCACTGCCCATTGCAGTCCTTGCATCAATGGTGCAGGTACGTGCTACAGCCACAGTCACAGCGTGATGGCATGCTTGCATGCCAGACTGCTAAGACACAGGCTGTGCACCCCCCACACCCGAATCACCGACACCAGAGTTGACAGCCCAGCGTGCATGCTGGCTGGTGACAGAGGTGGATGGACCCTCCTCCATGTCCAGCAGGTCATCCTCACTGCCTGGTCCCACCACCACCGTCTCCTGGAGACAAACAGGATCTGCAACAGAAAGAGAGGACATGTGAGTGCATGTGACCAACCTTCCTCCCCCCCCAACACCACCACCATGTCATACCGTGCAGTGATGGGCTTCCACCTGTCTGGAATCCACCTCCTGGTATGCCCTCAATAGCACTGTGCTGCATAGTTGCAGCCAGTCGGTCCTCAGCCGGGGTCAGCTCCACCACCGCTGGCTGGCCCCTGCCAGTGCCAGTGCGTGCCGCCCTGAGGGCTGCCACCTTCTCCTTCACCCTCCTGCGGTCTGTCCCAATCTTTTTCTTGCATTCCTGCACGGAGCGCTGGTGGCTTCCGTGCAGGTTCACTGCCCGGGCTACCCCCTCCCATGCAGCCGCATGGGCCTGAGGGGTGCCCCGGCTTCCACGCAGTAGTGCCTCATCCTCCAGGTAGGCCTGGAACAGGGCCTCAGTCTCTGCCGTGGTGAAGTTGGGCCTCCTCCTTCGCCCACCATCCTCACCCTCACCTTGTCTCTGCTCGGTCATGGCGTTCTGTATGGGTGTAAGTGGACACCTGTCACTGTGCAGTCTACAGCATTATCCCATGTCCATTGTCCAGAACATCCCACAGCATGCAACTCACCTCTCACCTGCAGTAACCGACTCTGTCCAGCACAGCCCACTGTCACACTTTTATAGCGCAATGCATGCAAATTAGGAGAGGAGCAACTGTAATGAGATGCAAATCGTGCCACTGCGCCTTTGAATGGCTGATCAGATGATTTGCATGTCGGCTGAATATCGCGCCATTAGCACTCGCCGAAGACGGTTGATCCAGCTGAGCCAATCAGCGCAGATCTGTGACTGTGCGGTACACTGCATTCGCATGCCCAGGTAGCTGACGAGGCGTCTGCAGCGCTGATGAGCGTGCTGTGCGCGATCGGCAATTCAGGCCATGGCCACCATTGTGCCAGTGGCACTACAGCACTGGGCACTATATGGCGCTGTGGCACTACTGCGCAATAGTCCACTGTGGCACTGGTACGCAGGTGGTCGGTCGCGCAGGATGCGTATACGTCAGATGGCGCTGTGCGTGGCCTCGCGCCATAGACCCCTGACCTGGTGTCCGACTCTGCCCCTGGCGCTGTTCAGCTGCCATGTGTACAGCCCTATTGCACTGTCTGGTGACAGCGCCTATGTGGACTGATGCGCTGTTCGAACAGCCGATTGGAAACTTATGGTGGTCTATTGCGCAACATCTCCACGCGGTTACAAGCATGGAGCGCCATATTGCCTGCTGTAAACTTGGTAGCATGGCACGCAGGAGGGCAGTGCAATGGAGCCCCATGGAGGTGGCCAACTTGGTGGCCCTGGTGGAGCCCCACTATGGGGCACTGTATGGTGAGGTGCCCCTCACCATGGCTAGGACCCAGGTCTGGCTGCAAGTGGCCAGTGACCTGGTGGGGGTCACTGGGCAGTGCCAGTCTGCTGAGCAGTGCCGGCACAGATACAGTGACCTCCGCAGGAGGGAGCCTGAGCTGCATGAGTGGCTACGGTCACGTGCCAGGAGGGGCGTGGTGCCTAGGCCAGGTGGGTGTACCGTCTATGCACCTGTATTCTCTGTAGGGGTGTGAGTGTGTTTTGGTGGCCGTGCATAGGTGATGGCTCTGACATGGTTGGCTGTGTCAGTGTGTGCAGGTGTGAGATGCATGGGGCTGGCTGTGTGGGCAGGCACTCTCAGTGGGGCAGGGGGCAGTCAGCTTTGGAGTCACACTGATGTTTTTCTCAACATATGTCTCCCACAGGCCGGGCTGTGAGGATGCAGGCACATGCTGAGGAGGGCCGTGACAGGGCCCCGGTGCCAGTCGGTGGTGCAGCAGGAGGTGGGCCACAACAACAACAGCAGCAGCAGACACAGCTTCTTGCGGAATGTGACTATCATTACATCATGGATGCTATTGCATGCTGGAGGGGGTGGGCATGACCACCAGCCATGCACAACACAGCCATGCACGACACAGGCGACATTCATCACTGTCCAGTGTCACTGCACGTCTGTGTGTGCATCACTGGTGGTCCATGCATGCACTGGGCACATGGCTGTGTAACTGGCATCGCACCACATTGCCACGTCACTTGACAGCCTTGTTTGTGCTGTGATGGACATGGGCAGTGTGTGTGTGCAGTGGTGCACATAGCTGGTGCCGCCTGTTTGTGATGGCCATGTGCATGTTCACTGTGGGTGGGTGCATGCCATCACAGGTGCGAGACATTGGGCTATATGGCTTGCAGGTTAGGTCGTGTTCAGGGCTGTGGTCAGTCACAGCCATTGACTGTGTTCCCATTTTCCTAGGCCTCAGTGTTCTCAGGAGGATACAGCGGGAACTGCATGAGCTGAGACAAGTGTCCTTGGACAACCGGGCGATCCTCCGAAACATCCAGCGCCATGGCCTGCGGAGGAGGCATGGCCAGGCACAGCGGCACCGGGCGGAGGAGGACCAGTCTGCTGGGCCTCAGGCCAGATTCCCTTCCCACTTCACTCCATCCCTCCCACCCTGCCTTCCTCTCCAAGTTGTTCATCCCTACCCTTGCCCACCCCTACCTTGTACCCCTACCCCCTGTAAATAGTTATGGTGTTGTTGGTTTTGTGATTTACATTTTATAATGCATTTATATTTTGTTATGAATACTGTGTTGGTCTCTGATTTGCAGCTGGCTATGGTTGCTCAGTTGCAGTGGTGTGCATGCCATCTGGGGTGGTATGGTCCTGGGTATGTGTGCGTGTGTGTGTGTGTGTGTGCGCGTGTGTGTGCATGGGGAGGTATCTCCAGCATGGCAGTGACTTTCTGTTGGTCTTGCCATCTGCTGCCACCCACTGCTGGGTGCACAGGGTGGGTCTGGCTTGTATGCTTCTCTGCTGCACGGAGTTGACGTGTGCCGGGGAGGATGCATGGTGTTTCCTGCAGTGCCAGTCACTGTACATGGGTGGTGTCTTGGGGTCACAGTGCAGGGTGTGCTGTGCGTGCAGGGGGCTGATGGCACTGTGGTTGTCAACCCTTTGTGTCACAGTCTCAGCCTGCCAGTGGTTGTGCTGGCCATGGCTCTGCTGTGCTTTGTTGGCTTGTCCCCATGGGCCAGTAGATCATCCGTCCCACCCCCAGTGATGCTGTGCTTGGGGTGTGCAGGTGTCTTGTTGGTTCTGCAGTGTGTTCCTGTGCCCATGTGTGGCATGGCTGGCGGTGGGCCCCAGCCTGCCTCCCTGGTTGTGCACTTCCATTGCTCTGCTGGGGGGGCACTGTGCTTGCACTATGGCACCTCTGGACTGCTCAGCTGGGCTGCCCTTGTTGCGTTATGGCGCATCCTTACTGCTCAGCTTCCCCTTCCTGGTTGCGCTATGGCACAGTTAGTGCGATATTCAGACGTTGGCTGCTTGCGCAATTTGTTCTGCTCCATGTTTGAATATGGCGTCTGTTGCGCATATGCGCAATTGATTTGAGCTTGCTCCTGCTGTTGCGCACATTTTGAGCGCAGTTTGAATATCTGGCCCTATTTGTATAGTTAGTTTATGTATCACACAGCTCCCCATGCATATGCCTTATACCGTAGGTATCACCTGTATATTAGGGTGGTGTTGGTGTTTCATTGTAAATGGGCATTTCCAGTGGGTCATATCTCAACCAGCTTAGACCCTAGGACTGTAAAATGTGTCACGCACCTTCTCAGTCCTAGGGTCTCCTAACCCTCCAAATTTCAGGAGGATCAGTGTTGAACTTTTGCATATAGATATTAAGAGATGAAATTATGTATTGTGTCTTGATTTGTTAGCTAAATGCTAGCACTCATAGCTAATAAACAACCTTGAGTTGAGCTATGAAACTTACAGGACTTGTAGATATCATATGGGCATAGGTCCATTGTTTGTTTTTTTTTGTCAAAAAAACAATCAGTTGTTAATTGTGATTAATTGGTCGTGCAAGAAATCACCGAGAAAAATACCAAGAACTATAATGACATTTTTTCCCATTTTTTTTGTAAACTTTATTTACAACAATTTTAACTCAATACAATGCTCAGACAGAATTTCTATTACAATCTTTGGATCATTCATTTAGATAAGAAAAACTTTCCTTTAGAGTCCTTTTGTTGGACTAGCCAGTCATCTCGGCTTATTATGTTTTAGATGATTTTTGTAAACAAATACAATATCAAGAAATAGGTTCATCATTAATCTGAAGAATGAACAAAGAAATTATAGAGACCATGCAATTTTTTTAACCTTGCTCATATGTCAATACCATAATCACAAGGTCCCATAACTAACATTCAGTCTTCTGTTAACAAAGGTCAACTAAAACCGTGAAACATGCACAATCAAGATAAAGGGTGTCTATCTGGAATGCCACCAGTACATCGGTCTCTAGTGGCCACACAGGATAAAGATCTATGGGCCCAGGCATGTAGTCTAGTTGTTCCACTGTAAATGCTTGCCTCATTCCCCATAGCACTAGGGGTAGACAAATATCCAGATTTATCAGAAAGCAGAAAAACAGTTATTAGCTAATGCTGTTTCCAGTGGTCCCCATACAGAATCATATCTAGCTTCTTGATGAGTAATTTTATATTGGAGATGTTCCATTTTCATGCAGTGAAGCAGAGAAGTCACCCACTGGGATATTGTGGGCACCTTATCTGACCCCCACAGGGACACTAGAATTTGCTAGGCTACTACCACCCCCAAACTCCAAAGTGGATGGTCTCTCCCTTTTCCCTGTACACTCGGGAGGCCAAGAAGCACATTTGCCACATCCACATTTCCCAAGTCTCCTAAAGTTCTACTTAATAGTGTCACAACTCCCCCGAGTACTGTTGAATTTTTGGACATGCCCATATCAGGTGAAAAAAAGTTCCAAGAGAAATTTTACACTTTGGGCACCGATCTGAACTTTCCTCCTTAATTTTATTGGCAAGAACTAGGGTGAAATACGATCTAGGTAACACTTTATAATGAATGGTCCTCAGCCTATTACTCACAGAACACTCCATCCCTCTTCTCAGTATACCATCCCAGTCTCCTGCCATCAGCGTAATTTGGTGAATATCTTTCTCTAAAGCTATGTATGACCTCTGCCAGGGGGTCCTGAAGGCCCCCCAGTAGGACTCTATATATTCATGCCATAGGTTTAGACCTCAGCTTCTCTCCCTCTTCCAGCAGAATCTTCTCCAGGGGAGATAATCTAGGACCTGGAGGGGATCCCCCCACCACCATTTGCTGAACCTTGCAACCTCCTTCTTACCTGGAGATACACAAAGAAATGGGCAGGAGGAATATTAAATTCCTTAATTAAGTCCTGAAAAGATTTCATTACTCCACCTGTATAGAAATGTGAGATCAATCGCAAGCCCCTCTTCTCCTAATCCGTTAGAACTCTATGTACCAGAAGAGGGGTCCGAGACACCTCTCATAGGGTATATCTGATCCCTGCATTTGGGTAAAAGCCCTTCCAACCCCCAAGTCCCTGGTGGGCCATCATCCACGCCCATTCCGTCAAGTGGAGAAAAGGGTTAGGGATATATTTAACTACCTTCTTCTGGGTAGAAGCTGTGAATAATATTTCATATAGTGGAGCCCCATGACTTACCTCCTCTAAAGCAACCCATGCTCCTGTCTGTGTAGTCCCCAGAAACAAATCAGTCAAAAAGGCTAGCTGGGCAGCCGAATAGTAGAGATGAAGGTTGGGGAGACCAAGCCCTCCTTTATTTACTGGGTGCCACAGAATTTCCTGTCTGATTTTCGGTCGTCTCCCGTTCCATAGCAAAGTGGTAATATATCCCAACAATATTTTAGTATATTTTTTTAGGAATATGACATGGCAAGGTTTGGAATAAATATAAACATTGCGGTAAGACACACATCTTAACTAAATTAACTCACCCTATCAAGGTGAGAGGAGAGATCTCCACCGCTCACAATCATCTTTTATTTTTTGCAGGAGAGGCTTATAATTCAAGTGCCCCAGCATAGATAACTTTCTGGGCAGGTAGATACCAAGATATTTAAGTACCGGGGTTGGCAGGGTAGTTGACCCACCTATTTGTATTCTTGAACCTGTGGCTGCCATTGGAAGCCATTCAAATTTGGCCCAGTTGATTTTATAGCCTGATAGTGGGCCATAACTATCAAATATACACATGAGGGCAGGGAGTGCTTTCTTGGGGTCCTCCAAAAAGAGGAGGACATTGTCAGCAAACAGAGATATAACATGCTTCTGCTTACCATGAATAAAGCTGGTAATGTCCGGGTGCGATCTTTTTGCTTGAGCCAGAACTTCTATTGTTAGGAAATAAAGTAAGAGGGACAGTGGGCAACCCTGCCTCATTCCCTGAAATAATGAAAAGGGGCACAAAATATACCATTAGTAAGGATTTGGGCTTTAGGGGATTTATATAAAATAAATATCTATTTTTGTATGTTTGAGCCCAGGCCATATTTGGCTAGCATGGCAAACATGAATGGCCATTCCACTTGATCGAAGGCCTTCTCAGCATCTAATGTGAGAAGGCCCTGATCCCCACCCCCTTTGCCAGGTTTCCAATTATTCATAATATTAAAGGTTCTTCTGATGTTATGTTTGGCCTGGCGACCTTTTACAAATCCCCCTTGATCTGAGTGGATCAGTAAAGGTAGAGCTCCTTCCATCCATGCTGCCAAAATGTTTGCTATTATTTTATAATCTGCATTTAACAAGGAGATAGGGCAGTATGAACTACACTTTAAGGGGTTTTTTCCTGGTTTAGGTAAGACCGTTATGGTAGCTATAGTTTGGGATTCTGGCAAGGTCTCCCTCTTCCAAGTCTCTTGGATCATTAGGTACATAAAAGTTGCCTAACCTCTTGCCAAAAAAATTTATAGAACTACACCGGAATTCTGTATGGACCCAGTGCGTTTCCGGTGTTTGAGGACCAGATAGCCTTTCGGAGCTCCTCTAGAGTAATTTGGTGTTCTAAGGCTTTTGTTTTCTTTGGGTCTAACTCCGGCAAGTTTATATTTTAGAGGAATGAGTTTGGATCAGCTCCCGGAGGAACTTCCACTGTATACAGCATTTGATAAAATTGTTGGAAGATTGCATTAATGGAATTCTGGTTTGTTATAATTTTCCCATCGCTACCCTCCAATTTTATTCTTTGCCATTCCGCCCACTTTTGTTTTGTTAACCAAGCTAACCATTTACCTCCCTTGTCTACTTCAAAATGGTTACCCACCTTAGTGATTAGTAACTGCCATTCAATTGTCTTAGAGATCGTTGGGTGCCATTTAACTTTGAGTTGTTTCAAGTGTGCCCTGTCCATGGTTGTATCCCCCCCCCCCCCATAAGCTGGGTTTCTAGCCCCTTTATTTGAGCTTCCAGCTGGTCTCCTTCGTGTTGCTCCTGTGTATGTCTATTGGCAGTAAAGAAGATGGTAAGGCCCCGAATGAAGGCCTTCATGGTTTCCCAAGTTGTTATGACCGAAGTGTCCTCCACCCTGTTAAAGTCCATAAAAACCTACAACTCCTTAGTTATATCTGCTCAATATCCCTCATCAACTAACAAAGTGTGGTCCAATTACCATTGTTTCTTTGGTGGGGTGTCCCCAGCCAGTCAGTATGACTTCTAGGGAAAAATGATCAGAGATACACAGTGGGCCATACTGTGCCAAAAGGCAGGCCCTCAACAGGTCTGGAGAGATAAGTGCCATCTCCAATCTTGTATATATTTTGTGAGCATGAGAATAGAATAAAAATTGCTTTTGCTTTGGGTTGAGATGGTGCCAAATCTCTGTCAGAGAGAGTTCCCTAGCCAATTGTCACAATGCAATAGCTCCCTTGGTTATTTGGTGAGATCGAAGATTTGAGTGGTCTAATTTGGGATCCCAACAGATATTAAAGTCTCCCCCACATAAAAGGAATCATTACTTTGGGCCAAGACTAAAGCTAAGTTATGAAAAAAATCTGGGTTGTTGAAGTTTTGTCCATAAACTGAAACAAGTGTTATTTTTCTACCCTCTACTTGGGAGTCCACTATAATGTATCAACCCTGCAGGTCCTTAATGGTTGAAGTAACCTGAAGCTGCAAACCTGGATAGCACCAGATTGCTACCCTCCTCACTCTTGAAGAAAAGGCCCCGGAGAGCAGGGTGCATCCCCAAGTTTTCATGAACCTAGCCATCTCCGTATCTGTCTGATGGGTTTCTTGTAATAAACACACATCTCCCTTTACCCTTCGAAGATATGCAAGAACCTTTTTCCTTTTAACTACAGTCTTGAGACCATTGATGTTCCAAGACACAATCTTCAAACTCCCCATATCAGGACTATAACATTCAGTATTATTTTGGTCCAAGAAGTTTCAGCAAGCTGTCCATAGCATGACTTGTCAGACATTGCATGAAAAAACCTAGAACAAACTGTAAACAAACTTTTATGAAACATCCAGAAAACTTTGAACATATAAAACAGTTTCCCTTCCCCCTTTCAACCCCCTTAAATTGAAACAGACTGTAAGTAAGACTAAACCCCCCCATTATAACCAACCAGTATAGAACTCAAAAACCTTGAGATGTGTCTCTTTCTCCCCCCCTTTCCAGGTTCCCCAAAAGGAAGGAGTACCCTCCAATAGCTCTTCCGATCGTGGATGAGCCAGGGCACCCATCCAGTGTTCCCCTCCCTTAGAGCTATAATCACAATGAATTTGTGTTCTCTCCAATGCCATTTTTGGTTTTTACTGTATGAGGTGGAGAGGATATTTAGAGGTGGGCAAGCAGGCATCTGGTCAGCCGCCAAAAGACTCCCTCTCATGAAGGGGCCACAGAGTAGATGGTACCCTGCCCATTATGCAGACCCCAGTCCTCATGCGCTGGCAGCAATTACCATGTAAATATGTGTTAGTCAAGCTCTCGGTCACTGGGTGAGGGCTGGTCCCAGGCTGGAGCATGCTGATTCCTGCCTCCTCCGGGCCCCCGCCATATGCTTATTCGCAATTTTACCTTTCAGTGCTCAGACGTCCCATAAAAGTGTTCCCCACAGAGCTCAAAAGTTCCTACCCTGCTATGACAATTGCTGCTCATCCCTCACACTCAGACATGGCCCACCCCGGGCCAGACTCATCTTCTCCCAGGGCCCAGACCAGCCACCTCCCACCCCCACCCCATCCCCCTACATATCTATATACCCACTGCCCCCTGTTTTACAGACTTATATGCTCTCAGTTATGTCTGTCTGGAGCTACCCTGGTGGTTAATTGTACAATATCTCAATCTATTCTTACCAGGGCTACATAGCCCACTTCTCCCATTCCACCCCATTCCTGCTTTCATTCCCGAGTCCCAAATAAACCATGTTTTAGTCCTACAGGGTTTGAAATGTCCTAAAACATGCAGCAAATGAAGCATTGCCTAAAGCTGAACCTACTTCGCTAAACCAGGAATCCTTCCTGTTATTTTACTGCTCAGTTATTATTTGTTGCACATGGAAAAAGCAAAATTATTATTAAAAAGAAAAGCTATGTAGCCACAAAGTATATAATAGCATGCCAAAGCAAACTGTACTGTAATTTAACCCGACTGCAAATACTGTTAAGGATGGCAACTGTACGTCTTTCTCAGCCGCCCACTGCTTTTTATGCCATAGTGTGCAAAGTTCACAGGCCATAACAGTCAAGTGTTCCTTCTGGAGCAGGCTATCAAATGGGCCAAAAGAAAAGTTACTGTACATACCGATATGGCTTGGTCATTATGATGCAGTTTAGTGCCCCAAGAAATTCTTCACTTGGTGCTTTACCTGTGATATCCAGGTGAACTGTCCAGCATTGAAAAAAGACGTGTCTCAGGTGGTCTGATCGCAGAGGCAAATGAGCAGACCACTAAAGAAAGGAATCAGTATCAGATCCCGTCTGACCCAGCTGTAAGCTGTGGTAGAGCTGCAGTAGAGGAGGGGAAAGAGGGGAGCCCCCCCGTCCAGCTCTGATAGGCTGGGTCAAGCCCATTATGGACCAGGCAGGGAACAACCCCCCCCCAAAATAGGTCCAAGTATCACCACTGCAAACAAGCCAGTACCTTTGTATCAGACTCAGAACAGTTGGGTATCTCCTTGGGAAGGTGGCACTGGGTTCCCCATGTTCTGCTTTTAAAGCTCCTCTTCCACACACCTGAGCGCCATACCGGGATCAGTGAAGGTTTTGGTTTGCTTGTTGGGAGCCCTAATAACTAGCCTTGCAGGGTAATCCTTAGAAAAGCATGTAAGCATTTTTTTTACATATGCAAAAGCCCGCCTTTCTTGCTGTAAACACCAGGAATAATCAGGGAAGATGCTAACCTTATTGCCATCCACAAGAATGTAGTCGATTTTTCCTGGCTGCAGCCAACACACATTGCCGGTCTAGGTACCGTAAAAACTTGGCAGTAACATTGTGTGGTCTCTCATTTGGCCCAGGACGCTTCCCTGCAGACCGATGTGCCCTTTGAATTTCTAGTGCAGTACCGTCCGGCAGTGGTAGCATTTGAACTAATCACCTCTGTAAATACGCCGCACAGTCCCAGCCTTCAATCCCTTCAGGGGAGCCCCGCCAGCCGCACATTCCAGTGGCATTCACAGTTCTCATGGTCATCAAGGATGGTCTTCAATTGCTCTATCTCCCGCAAAGCCTGTTTAAGTTGTTGTTCATATTTTGCAGCGGCATTCTCCTGTGTGCTTACCCTCTCCTCCAACTCAATAAGTCTACTCTCATAATTGTCCATCCGTTCACCCATAGCATTTAGGGGTTGTTGAATATGAGCAAGCTGGGCACTGAGACTGGTAAAGCCCGCTTGCATCTGTGTTTGGAGGTCATATTTAAAGTCAGTAATTAGGGACTCCATGTTTAAGTTTGATCCCGATGGAGACTTGGTAGCTGGCGGATCAGCATGTAGTGGCCTCGGTCTGCGATTTTCCCATGGCCCGAGTTACTGGTGTGTCAGGGCCCACTTGTGCAGAAGTCTCTACCACCACTTTAAAATTGAGCTAGGCTTGTTTTTTTTGAAGTTTTTGTTTTAGTAGGCATTCCAGACACAAGAGCAGTTATTTTAAGAGCAGCCAAAGTAAAAAAAAAAAAATAGGCACGGTGGGGGTTACAAAGTCTAGATGGGTGTACTGTAGAGCTTCTGACTTATGCCTCCATCTTGTTCTCTGGCTTGGCCACGCCCCCACTTTTTCCATGTTTAAGTTCTACATAAACAAAAACTTTCAGTTTATGTAACTTTTTAAAAACTTAGAAGTAGTGAGTAAGAGTTAAGCTTTTGTGAGGGTGGGGTACCACGTTGTACACAATGTAATTTTTAATTTAAATAAGCTAGTGATTAGTTATAATTAATTAAAAATAAAAAAGTTCACAAAATTAGACAAAGATTTTTTTTTACAAAATGTGCTCAAAATGCTAATATTTTTAAGATTTGCAGTACAATGATTTTCCTACTTTGTGGGCACTTTCAAAAGTGTTTGTAATTTTGCAAAATGATTTGAACAAGATTTGTAGTAGGATGGTAGGGGTTGGGATAAGGTTGCTCTATACCAGTTTTAATATGTTGACCCTGTATGAGGCAAAATATCATTGATCTATGGCCTTGTACCTGTAGACTATCCTTGGGTCATGAAGGTAGGGGATCTGGACTGGTGGGTGTGAGGAAGGCATAAGGACCTTAATAGGACATTTCGAGATTCTGAGGGCATTTTGTCTGCAATCCTACTGGTTTATTTCCAACCTTTGTGCCGTTTGCATTTTGTGTGGTAGCAACCATAATGCGCATTAACAATTTTTTTTCTCTCTCTCTGCACAAACACACACACACACACACATATAAGGGATACACAACAGGGACCTGTGGGATACATGATTTATTTTCACTAGGTTCATTTTGACTTTGGGTGGGTAACCTCCTGAGTGATGTAAGCCACAAGTGATATGCCCAAGGTCAAACAACTCAAATTAAAATAAATCATGTATTCCACAGGATCCCTATTGCATATGTTATTTATGCAGTAGATTTGTGTTTTTTTAAATGTCTGTACCTTATGTAAAGCGCCCATAACCTCTAGGACTGGGCACTGTAAAAATAAAGTTTTACTTACTTTATTTTGCAGTTTCAATTTCTATTGAATTATATTGACACAACAATTGTTACATTCATCATAAGAAAGAGAATACAAACAACAGTTCATATACTACATCCTAAATACATTGACTCTCAGATAAAGGATTCCTTATTTTACATAAGGTCCTAAACCAATGGCATGGGCATGCGACAAAACTGGTTATATATTGTGAAAGAGAGAGGACATCTAACACGAAGTGGCCTTGTGGAAGGAGATCCTCCCCCTAACCCATGTAATAGTGGTGGCAAAGTGTGGGGGGGGATACCTTCAGGGGGGCTTTAGCAGGTCCTTGCTTCTAGGATCAATGGAAGTGGAGGATGTACACTGAATATAGTGCATAAAGGGGGACTACCTCTCCAAGGAAATTTGCAGTGTGTCATTGGTTAGGTGTGTCAGCTTGGAATAGCTAGCCAGCTTAGCCATAGCCACCAGCCAAGCTGTGAGGGAGGGGACCTCCTTTGTTCTCCATTTGCAGAATATGAGCCATTTGGCTTCTACAGAGGCCTGCAACAGCCATGCAAGGCGTGGGCCTGTTAGTATGCAACCCGGAGGGGGGATCTCCAGAGCCCAGAGTGTTGGCGATTTAGGGATCTGGCAACCAAGAATACTGTAGCAGCATTGAACTACTTCAAACCAAAAGGAACGTATGGGGTCACACTGCCAAATCACATATAGTAAATCTGCCCCTTTGGCATCACACCTCCAACATACATCTTCCTGCAGTAAGCCCATTTTATGTAGTACTACCGGAGTATGATACCAGAGGTGCTGTATTTTATTTTGGATCAGAAAGCTCCGGGGGTCAACATAAGCATGTTTTACTGTACTCCAACTATTCTTCCACTCATCCTCTGTTATAGTAGAGCCCAGCATATTTTGCCATTTCAGTTTAGCCAGCATTGAGTGGTTAGGGAGGTCATCTCTCATGAATCTATAAATCTGGCCAGCTAAGCCTTTCTTCACTTGTGCCCATCTATTTAAAGGCAGTTTCTTGAAAGTGGCTCTGTCTTTGGATTGGCATATAACACAAGGGCACCCCCTATTAAGCCAGCCTGTATAGAGATGCCTACACTGCAAATATCTCCAAAATTCTATTTTTCCCAGGTTGTACCTTTGTTGTAAAGAAGCAAAGCTATCTAGGGTATATCCATCATCCATTAGGATATCACTCAACTTATTGATCTGTTTTTCTTTCCAACTCTCCCACAAAAATGGTCTTTGATTAATTGTCCAGTTGGAATTATTCCAGAGGTTAAGAAACTTCCCTGGTTTCAGGCATGATTTACTGATAACCCCTAACTGCTGCCATGCCCTGTGGGCAGCCTTAATAGTCAACCACTGCCTAAATGTAGAAGGAAGGGGGTTACCCAGATACCCTGAAAGGTGATTCCGAAGAAGGGCACCTCTTTCAATTGCTTCTCAGACTGACAAGGCTTCAGGAGGTTCTCGAAACAACTTAGAGATGTTAGCCTCCGAGAAGGCGTAGGCATAGTACTGAAAATGAGGAAGGCACCACCCACCCTTATTCCAAAGGTCTTGAAGCTTGGCTGTACTGTATCGGGGGGGGGGTATTTTCCCACAGGAAGATACTCATTATGGCATCTAGTTTCTGGAACCTTTTTTTGGAACTTCGACTGGGAGATGAGAGAGTATATAGTAAACCCTTGGTGCCATCATCATTTTGATTGCCGCCACCTTGCCAGGCAGGGACAGATTAAGCTGCTTCCATCATAGGGTCTCCTCCTTTAGACTATTGACCAGTGGAGCAAGATTAGCCTCTGGCAGAGAGGAAACAGAAGGTGTGAGCCTAATTCCCAAATATTTAATGCCCCCCTTAGCACTTACCAGACCGACTCGGGAGATGTTCTCAGAGGTGAGCTTGGTATTCAAGGGGAGAACCTCTGTTTTGCCTTGGTTAACCTTTAGACCTGAAATGTCTGAAAAGGCTTGTAATAAATCTACAATGTACTTTGCACTTGTATGGAAATCCTCAGTTAAAAGAAGACAGTCATCCGTCTACAACAGAGCATGGTGAGCGACATTGCCCATACTTATACCCCTAATATTGGGGTGCTCCCTAACAGCAATGGCTAAAGCCTCTGTAACTAATACAAATAACATGGGAGACAGCGGGCACCCCTGCCTGGTTCCCCTGTGTAATTCAATTGGATCTGAAAGAATATTATTTGTCAACAATCTTGCCTTGGGGGCTGTGTAGAGAGTTTTAACCCAGCTCCTAAAGACACTGCCAAAGTTGTAGTATTGTAATATTGCATGCAGGAAGTCGAACTTGACTGAGTCGAAGGCCTTCTTAAAATCTACCGATGTTGCTGCCACCGGGGTGGGGACTTGCCGCTTCCTTTGTATGAGGGATATTAAAGATCTGAGGTGATCTATACTGGCCCGGCCCTTCACAAAGCCCACTTGAGAGGTATGAATTAAACATGGAAGTATTGTTTCGAGTTGGGCCGCTAATACTTTTGCAAGGATCTTAGTATCCGCATTTATAAGTGAGATGGGCCTATAGCTTGCTGGAAGGGTGGGGTCCTTCCCTTCTTTTGGGAGGACTGTAATAATCACCTCTCTAAGGGTGATTGGAAGTGTCTCCTTTAGTAGAGCCTCTTGTAACATATCTCTCATGGGGAGAACGGCAGTCTCTTGAATTACCTTATAAAAGTCTGCTGAGTAGCCATCCCCCCTGGAGCTTTTCGTGTTGCCATTTTATTAAACTGCATCCCTGATTTCCTGCACTTCTATGGGCCCCTCCAGCTGCTCACATTGGGCATCTGTAAGCTTGGGGAGCTTCATGCCCTCCATAAACGTATCAAATTTGGCTTTATCCCAAGTAATATGAGAGCTATACATGGAGTCATAGAAAGATAACATGATTTTGTTTATGGAGTCCGACTTGCTGAATTTTTCCCCCTTATTATTCTGCAATTGTGCTACTTGCCTATCGGCTTGTTGTTTCTTCAATCTATATGCCAGCAACTTCCCAGCTTTTTCATCCCCCACCCAATATTTGTGTTTCAATCTTAAAATCTGGAGCACTGCCTTATGGGAAGCTAAAGAGTTTAGCTTCATTCTCAGTGCCTATAACTCATGCAAGAGTTATGGGTTTTGATGTTTTTTGGGGTCTTTCTTATATTGCCTTTCCTTGTTCCCCAGAGCTTTTTCTAGCTCCTTAGTCTCTTTTTCCCTCTGTTTCCTGCTATGAGAGGCATAACTTATAATTCAGCCTCGCAGAGTAGCTTTGAATGCTTCCCATATGGCAGCCGCTGAGGCAGACCCTGGAGGATTGTCCAAAAAGTAAGTCCTCACTGCACCTTGAAGCCATTCCCTAAATTCTCTCTCCTGTAACAGTAGGGGGTCAAGCCTCCAGTTTCTGACTTGGAGCAGGGGGTAGATGGCACCAAAGAGAGTGTTAGTGGGGCATAATCAGACAGGTACGGAGGAGCTATATTGATATCTAGGATCTTACTTGAAATGCTTGGGGAAGTAAACCAGTACTCTAGCCTGCTGGCAACTTGTTTGGCTTCAGAGAAATAAGTATAATCCCTCATAGTTGGATGAGCTACCCTCCAAATGTCTTGCAGTTTATGCATAGTGAGAAGGTCTTTCAGGGCTCTAATGGACCAGGGGTGAGAGTCGGGCTTGGAGTTGGACATATCCATGAGGGAGTCCATTGTCAGATTAAAGTCCCCCCCCCCAGTATTATGTCCAGCTCTCCTGTCACCATCCCTATAAGTTCCTGTGAGAGCTTGTGAAAGAACCCCGGGGAGTCTTCATTTGGGGCATATATATTTGCTAAAAGAACATCCCCCGTGGGGGTATTAACCCTGACTATAACCCATTTCCCTTCCTTGTCCACCCTATGATCTCGCAACTGCCATTTTAGGTTTTTATGGCATAAAATAGAGACCCCCTCTGGTTTTGCAAGCAGCACTGTGAACCTCCCAGCCCACCCATTCCCTCACCAATTTTTGAGCTTCTATATGATTCATTTTTGTTTCCTGCAGGAAGACTATTTGAGGTCTCAGAGATTTTAGTTGGGCTAGGATTTTTTTCCTTTTAATAGGCGAGTTCAGACCCCTCACATTCCAGGAGGTGGCCATGATCATATCATTACCCGCCATCTGTTATACTCATTAAAGAATATTGAACCCCTAGCCAGAACAATAAGAGGCATAGCTTGGAAGCAAGAGAATCATCATTAAAATCCTTTCAGAGATACCAGACCCATCCACCCCTCTTTCCCCAGACCCAACCCTATATGTCATATTAGCCATACCATGTCTAGGCCTTAAGGCCTCCATAACTTTTCCTTTTACTACCTCCTCCCACTTTAACACCTGTACCATATCTATGCCTAAGAGGGTCACCCTTAGCAACCCAGCCACCCATGAATTGGATAGCCCAGCGTCGGGAAATCCTCTCCTGGATTTGAAGCTTGGCACCATATCTATATTCATCGCCTTGTCCTCTATTTAAGGCTTTAATAAAGCCATAAACCTGAACAGACATGAACAAACCTGGGGCTCCTGGGAACCCCTACATAAACTGCTAATTCAGTAAATAAAACAGTTAAATGCATAAAGGCAAAAAGTCAACTGGTTCCCCTGAAAACGGAGAATAAACTGCCCCCAGTTGCATGATAGAGTAACCCATTGCAGAAGCAATCCCCATTATCATCATGGATGGGGGCACTACTTCGCTGCTCAAATCATTCAAAACGCACGCTAGTAGCGAGCAATCCCCCTCTCACACAGCCGCGTAGTACACCAAGGTTATAGCCTATGAATTGGAATTAGCCGTCACCCATCCCAGAATACTTTCTGTCAGTCATAAGGGGTTGCCCACTTCCTGGTTACCAGCCTACTGATAAAAATAGTGGCAGAAAGACCTTTTGGTACCTGGTTGTAGTGTGCTGTTCCCAGTTTGCAGTGTTGAGCGGCTTGAATGAACCGCAACAGCCGATCTGGGGACTCTGACAAGCTCGCATTAGCTGTGTGAGGGGAGGGGCTTCTGCATGAGAGAGGGAGAGACAAAAGCTATAGTACAGGGGACATTGGTTGCAAGAGTGGACCAATATTAACATTTACCAGGCTCTTAATGACTACAAGGCAACCGAAGCATTCTGCTGGTCTCATTTTGGGATGATCAGAGCATGCTCACCAACCAGTGCAAGCATACAACATTGAAACAAGAACAAAACCCTCGCTATGGACAAATAAGCCCAGTTGGGCTCCCTGATAACACCCCGAATTAAGCTATGTGCTCCCAGAAGAAGAGAAAAATCCCTCCCATCAGCATAGGAAGCACTAATAATTGTGCTTAAAACAAGGCATCTGCAACCTACAGTTCAGGGTGGTGGTAGAGCTTCATCTGGCGTATCCCCTCCACATACTACCCAGTCCTTGCAGAGGGGGGCCCAGTCTGCCAGCAAGCTCTGGTCGGTGAGGTCATCAGGCACCGTGCTTTCTGAGTTTCCCCCTAGAGCCAGAGCTGCTGGAATAAGATCTCTCAAGGGTTCAAATCTATTAGAGACCTTTACTGGGGTAGATAATGGGAAGATCATGCTGCCATCAGATAAATGTTGTAATCTCTGGTGACTCCTGGATCGATTCTTCTTGGAGAGGGACTTTTTGTTGGGAGTGACCATGCCAGGCTTTCTCGGTTGGCCCCGCTGGACTCTATGCCACTCGTCTCCTTGTTCCTGCTAGTTTTGCTTATCTCCAGAAGTTATTTCCATGGGCACAGAGGGGGCAACCATATTCTGCCAGTCAGCACCACATGGCAGTGGCAAAGGCTGCCGTGACTCTCGCCCCCTCGGCTGAATGGACAGTAAGAATTGTTCCACCGCCCCTGGGGAGTTAAACATATGAAAGACCCCATTGTAGTGGACTCTCAGCATGGCAGGGTACCTTAAAGAAGTTGCAATGCCCATCTTGTAGAGCTGCTGTTTCACTCCTGCATATGCCCTTCTCCTTCTTGCAAGTTCCTGCTAGTAATTCTGATATAGTTGAATCGAGCAGCCCTGCCATGTCACAGTTTTCATTTCCCTCGCTATCCTCAAATATCTTTCTTTCACAGAGTACCACAAAAACTTGCAGAGTATAGGGCGAGGGCACTCTCCTTGTTTAGGTTTTGGAGCTAATGATTGATGAGCCCTCTGGAGTTCTGGTGGTGCCTCATGTTCTAGGTTTAACATAGCTGGCAAAGCATTCTTGAGAAACAAAATCATATCCCTGCCCTCCATGCCTTCAGGGATACCTATGATCTGGATATTTTGCCTTCTATCCCTGTTCTCCAAGTCATCCACCTTACACAGCAAATATTGAATCTGCCCATGATGTTCCCTCAAACAGCCATCTTGCTTGGACAGCTGGTCTGACTGCACCTTCGCTACTTTCTCCATGTCTTCCACCCTAAGAGCTAATAACTGTAGGTCTTTGGTTATTTTTGAGGAAGAGACTTTAGTTCTGTCATGTCCTGCAAGACTTTGCTCAGCATCGCCGTCATGTTAGCGATGTCCTGAGCCATGTTGGTGGAGGAGTTTTGAGGGGCCATTGCCCCCTCAGTCTTGCTTAAATTGCTGCCCTGCTCCTGCTATTCACGCCGGGTATAATGAGGACTGAGCGACGCTGCTGCTGTGGCCTAAAACATGGCACCACATGGAGATGTCAGTCTGGTTACACATGATGCTGATGCCCGAAGCCTTGCTCGATTCTCGTGGAGAACAGCTTATTTGACAGCACTAGTATTCTGGTGCACAAATTTTGACTTTTCACAGCTGAGATTTGCAGTTTGGATGTTTGGATGGGCGCACGGGGGTACACCAGGTCCCTCTAGTAGAATTAGTATGCCACCATGTTGGCTGTCAGGCTCCACCCCTATTTACTTACTTAAAAAAAAAATATATATATATATTTATATATATACATATTCTTTGCAAAAAAAAACCTCTGTTAATGCATCAGTTAGGGCGAATGCTACAGCAACAAAAGCAGGAAAATTAGGCATTAGGGATTCCAACCCTAATGCCCCTCCCCCAGGATTCCCACCCCTACCACCCTACCCCCATCCCCCCACCCTCCCCACACCAACAGGCATTGGGGTGTGTCATTGGGTCGTCAGGCTCAACTCTCACCCCATTCCATGTGTAGACAACCTTACATGCTAGAGTATAGGACAACTGATCCACCAATAGCAAGGTGCATTCTCAATGTAAGGATGTTGCATCCCTGCATGTCCGTAGTAACCACCACAGCAACTGACCTCCAATGCAGGCAAACACACGGCAGCTCACCAAAAAGTCCTTCCTGGATCAGTTTTGGTTGGCAGAGTTATGGAAGACTGTGGCACTGAAAAAAAAAAAAACATGGCAGCTCAGTTTTCATTTTAGCGAGTGTCAGTGATGCTGCTTTGCTAAGCCTTGTTTTGTGGGAGTCAGTTGCTTTTTTTTAAGTAATTTTTGTGTGGTTAGGGTATATGAACTGAGAATGGAACAGAATTACAGAAAGTGGGGACAGAGTAGAGCAACAGAGAGTAAGTGCTACCAGCAGCTTCAGAGGATGCACGTAAACAGATGAGCGCTTTTTGTAAAGTTTTAAAAGTATAAGAAAGTACTATTTTTATGGCTGCATAGAATCAGAACTATTCTGATGTATTGCTGATGCAATGATTTAAAGGGCTCTGGGGGCATGACTTTCTCTCTACCTCCTTGCGTTTCTCAGAGCAGTTGCACTACATTGTGAATAAAGTAATGTTAAAGAAATACACAACATAAGACAATCTTATAGTGCCTACTGTATACTCGAATAGCAAGCAGTAAGGCTCGATCAGCTCTCTTATCGTCTGGAGACATGGCTCTGGTTGGATACCAAATGCACAGCATTTTGTTTCCTCTGCATTTCTGCCCAGCGGAGTTGAATCACATATAGTACTACTTGAATCACTACTCTTTCTCTCTACTCCCCTCGTGTTTCTCAGAAAGCCCCACATAGTAACTACTGCTTTATATTACTTAGCTTGTGTACACAGAGAAGCCCTCAGAGCAGATTTGACTGGTCACACAGGAGCCCTAAGCATTCTAGCAGTATTTGATTTTCAGCATCAACCTTTTCCTTGCTTTGTCCTTTTGATTCCAGTTTAGTAGCTCTGAAATGAACAGCTGCACACTTCGCACTCACAACAGTGGTTGCTGTCAGACTGCTACCTCATCAGTAGACAAAAATTAACTAAGTGCCACTGTCACAGTGTTTAAAAATCAATAGAAACTAAGCCTCTGCAGCCCCTCAGGCTCTGTTCTAATGTCTGTAGCACAGTTTAGTTCGTATGAAGAACCCCGGGGATCGGACGGCTTCTGCCAATGCTGCAGTTAAACTGAATTGCTTCTTCCAAATTAACAGCTGGAAGCAGCTCTCCTGATGGAGCAGTCCTCAAGTGTCAGGGGATAAAGAAAAAAAGGACATTTGTTTTGAACTCTTTTTAACAGAAGTGTTGTTAGTTCCCTACAGTTTCAATTAAGCCACAATCATGTTGGGTTTGATTTTGTCTCTGCTGTATCCTGATCTAATCTCTCAGCCTCTCTGGTGGCACCACCAACTCCAGCACAGTTGAAAATAACTGCTTGTTGAGTAATATGCAGCTTTTGTCTTCTTCCGTGTTCAGTCTGGTCTCCTCTCTTGGAAACCTCAACAGTAGGATTGGAGGGTCCTCCTGAAATGACTGTGGACGGCAGGAACCTGACAGGTTATGATCATAATTGCTGCTGCTGCCAGTACTACAGTTTAGGCACAGACTACCTTTGGAGTTTCTGCTCCCTCTCGCTCTCTCTTCTCAACAACGCTTCATTTTGACACAGAAGTCAATTTAATTGTAAATTTTCCTTCTGGTTTCCTTCTCCATTTATTCTTGGGCTCTTTCCTATGAAGATCACTTCGGAAAATCTTTCAGAGTTCTCTGATAATGAAAAGAACCTGCAAGGTGCTTCGATTTCCAGACACTTACTAGCTATCTTCTCTTAAATGCCCTTCTGGTAAGAGCAATCAGATCCTCATATGAAAATACACTGCCTCAGATTACAGCAGTCTCACCCTTTTCTGACCCTCTCTGTAGCTGCAAAATGTATTGTGAAAGACTGGGATTTCGAAATGTGCAATTTTAAAAGTTATTTTGTCACTTTAAATTGTTATGCATGCCACTTTATCACAGAAATAGTTTATAGAGGCTTTGCACTTAATTTATGCACTTTAGTAGTTCATGGGCAATTGGCAAAAAACTGTGCCATGTGACTAGCAACTGACTGGTACCATGCCCCCAGATGAAGGCTATGAGAACCAAACTACTGGGGCAACTGCAGGCAGAGGTTGGTTCCCAGTTTTGCTATTTGTGTGGTTCATAGAGCCCAGTGCATTTTTTTTTATGTAATACTAAAATTTCCATTGTATCTGAACTAATGATTACCATGCCATGTTGTATATTTGCACAAGTCACTCACTGCACTAAAAACAGCACGTTAACTTGCATTTAACCTGCATCGATGTCAAGCTGCAAAGCTGCTAAACTGAATATGTAGCAGTGGTTAAAGTTTTAGTAGCATAGCTACTTTAGACAGACATTTTACAGCTGTAATGGATTTGACCTTGTACTTGCATGCACTGTAAGAAATACATGAGCAAACAGCTTGCTTCTTGAAGACCGTGGCAATGTTTTTGGTATGTTTCTTACTGATACAATAAATGCCATCAAAGACTGGAGGAGCAGTTTCTCTGTTTGGTGGAGCAGGGAATGAGGAAATCATAGTAAACTGTTTTTCTAGCAGCTCTCCTCTATCTCCTTGATCCCAACCCACACATTAATTTTATACCCTTATCAACTTAACACATTAGCAGCTATAGTGGCTCTGACCAGAGTTTATTTTCTTCTTGTTGGGAGCACCACAGCAGAATGGTCAGGAGTGATATAATTACATAGAGTACTGGCATTCCAATGAACTGAGCGAGCGAGACGGGGTTGGGGGCAGGCAAAGAAGCTGCAACACGGGGTTAGAATTTTGAAAGAAAGAAGAAAACTGTTTTAAACTACAGCAGTCTGAATTATGGTTACTGCAGCTTAGTCTACAGGTTGTGAGTTTTTTGTAGAGGAGCTGGAACTGTGCATGAACTTATCAAATCAAATCAAAATTTATTTGTAAAAGGCGCCTTTCCACAGTTCGCGGCACCTGTGCATAAAAACACAATCACATAAAACCATACAATTCATAAAACTACAGCATATATCAAACCATAAATTACTAGTAATACAATCAGTAGACAGCTAAAATGACAGTATCATTAAATTTCATAATTGAAGGCTAGGCCAAAGAGGTACGTCTTAAGTTCATTTTTAAAGTTTTGGATGGTCAGGCATTCTCTTATCTGATGAGGTAGAGAATTCCACAGGGTAGGGGCCACAAATGCAAAAGAACGGGCCCCAGATGTCTGTAAATGCACCCTGGGGATCTCTAGAAATCCCTTGTCGGTGGATCAGAGAGGCCAGGAGGAGCAGTAGGGAGAAAAGAGATCTTGCAAGTAGTGGGGTCCCTGGTCATGTAGGGCTTTATAGGTCAGCAAAGGCGACCTTGAAGGTGATACGCCACCGCACTGGCAGACAGTGCAGTCCATGGAACACAGGCGTAATATGACTGGTCCTAGAAGTACCAGTCAGAAGCCTGGCAGCCACATTCTGCACCAGCTGAAGGCAGCGGATATCAACCTCAAGGTAACCCTAGGTACAGGACATTGCAGTAGTCAAGGTGAGTGGTCACGAAGGCATGGACCACAGATAGAAGATCCTCGGGAGGGACCAGGTGTTTCACCTGGTCAATATTCCTCAGATAGAAAAAAGAGGTCTTGTGAGTTTAAAGGGCATGTTGCTTCAGAGAGAACTTCTGCATGAAGTACTGCTGTTTAAAATGTAAGTAGTGCCAGATGGTCGGGGGAGAACATCATGATGATGTATTTACTATGTACATAAACTCATCATGATGTGTCTACTATATACATAAACAAAATATATGTATACAGTAGCTCAGATATTAGCATTTATGTAATGGCTGTTGTGCCCACACCTATTGCATGTAGATATATATATATACGGCAACAAACTCAGTTGAATGCATCAGTTAGGGTTGTTCCACAGTGACAAAAGCACTTCGATGTTAGGGTTCCCACCCCTTGCACCCCACACCCACCCTGCCTCCACCAACAGGCATCGGGGTGTGCGTTGGGGTCAGTTCTAACTCTCACCCCATCCCATGTGTAAACAAGCTGAGGTGGTGCAGTATAGGAGAATATATATATATCACCACGCTATTTAGATTAAAAGGTGGGTGCTGGGGGGTGAAGGTGGGTATGAGTGCTAAGTGGGCTGGGGAAATGGGGATTTTTTTTTTACTTGAAAGAGGGAGGAAGGTATTTTTCTACTTGCTTGATACTGGTATTAGGCACCCAGTGTTGGGGATACAGTGATGGGGATCTGTAGTGAGCTTTCAGTGTTGGACACTGGGTAGCCACAGTTGGTGCCAATGATCCTGTTTTCATGCAAACTACATTATGATTTTTCATTGTCATGCCACTTCTGGAAAACTCCACAAATGTGGCTTTGTGAGTTATGAATACAGGTTTAGCGGTGAAGAAAGCAGTACCTGTTTTTGTAACTAGCAACAGCGTAATTTAATTAATAATTCAAAAGCTGTTGTTTGTTACAAAAACAGCTCTTGTAGAATGGAATCAATACCCTATTCTGTCCACTACACAAGTTTTGCTTATGAAAACAAAGGTCTTATCTCATGAATGGGGGTGCTTATTCATGAAACTGTCTACATCTGTTTCACAAAAATCCAGTTATGAAACATTTTTGGAAAAAATCACTGAACATGTGCAAAAAATATTCTTTTATTGTTTAATTTTTCATGTTTTTTAACCTAGAAGTTTTAAACTACTAAACCAGTCATTACTACAATTTCTTGATTCATGTCACAACTTGCATCAAACAGGATTTTCAAAGGTGGTCTGCGTCCGATCCAGGGACATCTGCAGCAAAGCCCCCTTGTGCCAGGGTTGCATCCAGCAACCAAGGGTACCATGTTGCAAGGTGGCTTGCACCATGGTTTGGCTGCCATATCCCCTTTTTGGGGATTTTGGAAGCCCCACCATGGACGCAGGAGGGGCCGCTACTTAGATCAGCCAGGAGGTGGGCTACGTGGGTTGGGGCAATGGAGTGAGGTGGGACTGGGGCCTGTAGGGGTGCACCAGGGGCAGGATATGTCCTTATGTGGGTATGGCTGGGAGGTGGCAACCCAACCCAGCGTATGGCTCCAATCGTGAGGGCACCAGTGTGAACTGGCATGGACCCTGGGCACCCCTGTGCCCAGACAGTACCATGTTGTAGCCATTGTTCCTTGTCCAGAACCATTGGGTGCCCTGGTCATTGGTGGTGTAGTGCCCCCCCCAGTCCAACCTAGCCCCGATCCCAATTGTCCCTCATGAATATCCCTGGTCCAAAGTCCTTGTTCCCCAACTCCTGCAACACATAGGTAGCCCTGATTCCCCACTGCTGCTTGTGAATCAGAAAATGCCAGTTCCAGTCCATGTTCCCTGATCCGTCCTCCCGCACTCCCACCATGCCCACACCAAACTGCCCACACATTTTACCTGGTGATCTAGTGGACCCCCATCCTTCCCACCCTGACAGGTAGTGGACCCCCCCATCCCTGATATGCATCCGTGACTGCCACAGCCCTCCTCACACCACCATGGCAAGCCACAGACTGAGTACGGTGCATGCTGTACACTGTATAGTATACAGTGTACAGTATGTGCAGTCACAAATGCATTCTGCGGCTGGCTCTGGTGGTGTGAGGAGGGCTGTGCCAGTCATAGATGCATGTCGGGGATGGGGGTGTGGGGGGTCCACTGTCTGTCAGGGTGAGGAGGGTTGGGGGCCACTAGACCACCAGGTAAAATGTGTGGGCAGCTTGGTGTGGGCATGGCGGGAGTGCCACTTACGGCAAACTTTCTGGAATAGTGACTTTTGTGTGTGCTGCAACTGCGTTGAGTGCAGCCAGCTTTTCTGTTGCAGATTGCGTCTGATGCAGGTGGCTTTTAAAATCAGGTCCGTAGTTTCTTTTTCTGTATTGTGTTTATTGAGGCAGTGCTGGGGAGGAGAGGAGCTGTGTTAGCTAGAGAGTAGCAAGTAAAAAGCAGCTTTTTCTGTCTGATCAGCATTAGTGCTGTTGTAGTCAGTGTTTTGTGTGAGTTATTTTTCCTGTTTTCTGTGATTTGTAATTTGTTTTGGTATTTTCCGTTTTAGGAGGTGCAAAGGAGCAGGACAATTGGAAGTAAATGATTGAAAGAGGATAGGAAATAGTTAAAATGGCACAGGTAGAAAATTTAATAGGGGAATGTAGAGCTCACTTCATGCAAGGCCCGCTACCACCCACACCACCACTGCAGAACTCTACCATACCCTCCAGCAGCATCTCCTGATTGACAATAATAATTGTAATATCTTTCTCCACCTTGGCAAGCTGCCAACAGAGGTCCCCCACTCAACTGCTGCTGTTGCTGCTAGTAGTGGTGTGGGTGCTGCTGCTGCTGGTTCAGGAGGAACTTGAACTTCAACAGAGGGTGCTGCTGCTTCCCCAGGATGTGCTCACTACCCCACTGTGACACGAGAACTTCCCTTATGCACTCCCCAAACCGCTGTCAGCACAGACATGCCTCCACTTCCACCATCCTAGCTCACTGCTCCCCTCTGCTTTTTCTCCCACTCAACCCAATGATTTGAAATGATCTGGATCCTCTGCCCTAGTACCCATGTGGGTACCCAGTTTCAGACAAATCCGATAAAAGTTTACCGAGTTATGCCTAAAAATAACCCCAACACATTTTTGCCCATATAAAATCAACCATCACCACATCACAGTCTCTGGTTTCTGGACAGCCAGGAAGGGGGGAAAAACAGCTGATCCCTCTGGTGAGGTTCTGTCTGCAGCTGCTGGTATTTACTTTTACTGTAATATTTATTTTTCTGCAATATTACAAATCTAAATACATAAAATGACTAGACTAGAAAGAGAAGCGTAAGTAAAGGGAGAGTGCCAGCAAGGTGTCCAAAAAATGCAACGGTTCTGTCGGGTTAAATGTTGCACCTAAAAAACTATCTCTGTAGCAGCTTCATCCAATGTCTCTGGTGCCAGTAGTAGTGGTAGGTGGAAGTGGGGTGCTGGGATTCACATTGCCAAATTAAATCCTCTACTGTATCTGTGGCATCCATGCTGGTGGGTGCTGTGGGAGGCGGTGACATGAGAATCAGTCTGAAAGGTAGCAAAATCTCTGGCTCAGGCTCAGGAACAGTGGTCAAGGAGGAAGTCGCTGGTGTTTATTTATTATTTATTTATTTATTTATATAGGTCAGATTTACAACCTTTGAGTCAGAGACTCATTTACAAAGGCACCTCGTTGCAGGAAGGGCAGGCAAAATGACATAGTGCAGATTACAACAGTAGATAACATTACAGGTGCAAGAGAAAAAAGAAACATTTAACATAGAATACACTTAGGTTACTTGTTCTTACATATTACAGGTTACAATCTTAGACGCACTAAGTCCTCAGAGTCACAGAAGGGTACGTCCCTATATCAACCTTGTAAGGGTGGGAAAGATTGGTGCAGGGAGAGGGATTGGCTGTCCAGAGGATGTTGTCAAGTCGGGGGGCCTGGCGGGAGGGTCCCACAGTGGTGGATTGGGAGGGGGAAGCCAGGGTTAGTTGCATCGACAACAGCGGACATTGAAGAGATGGTTCTGGAGGGTGGTTTTGAAGGAACCAATTTTGGCAATGTTGGAGATTCGGCTTGGGAGGGAGTTGAACCTGGTGAGGGCTCGGTAGAAGAAAGATCTCTGAGCTAGGGAGGTCTTGGTTCTGGGCACCTGGAAGGTGGCCTTAGCAGAGCTACGGGTGGTGACAGACGAGGACGCTCGCCATAGAGAGGCGGAGACCCCAGGGGGAGAGCTCTAGCAGAGATTTCTTAGCAAGTAGGCAGGTCTGATAGTGCAGTTGCTCATCAAGGTTGAGCAGGGGTTGGTGGTGGAGTAGAGCAGGCAGGTGTGGGTGCAGCTGGGGGCACTGGTCAGGAGCCTACAAGCCTTATTGATGGACAGTTGGATTTTGGAGAGGGCGGTGTTGTCTGCCGCAGAGTAAATGAGTAAGTTATAGTCCACTAGGGACAAGACGGAGGAAGTGATGGCCAGCCAGAGGGCAACTTGGGGCAGGCAATCCCTGTGGTGGTATAATAGGCCTATCCGAGAGTTTATAGTGGAAGAAAGAGCGTTGATATGGGTGTGGAATGTGAGGGCAGTGTTGAAAGTGATGCCTAGGTATTTGTATGTGATCACTTGTTCTAGCAGGTGTAGAGTGCTGGGGATAATCAAGAGGGGGGTATTTTTAGCTTAATTTTGGTGATGGGAGAAAAGCATTGACTTAGTCTTCTTTAGGTTTGTGACCAGTCTGTGATCAAGGAACCACCTTTCAGTTTGATTGTAAGCATGCTGGAGTGATAACTGGAGAGAGGAGGGATCGGGATGTGAGGCAAGGAGGACCGCATTGTCAGCGTAGAGGAGCATTTTGCCAGTGCAGAAGCTGGGGAGGGTGTTGAGGTAGAGACCAAAAAGTACAGGACCCAGGATGGAGTCCTGAGGGACCCCAGAGCGAATGGGTAGTGTGTTGGAGAGGGAGCCATTGATCTTAACATGCTGGTATCTAGCAGAGAGGTAGCTAGAAAACCAGGCAAGGGGACCATCAGAGAAGCCGAGTTGGTGGAGGGAGTCGAGTAGGAGGGGGTGACAAACAGTGTCAAAAGCCTTGGAGAGGTCAATGAACACTGCTCCGGCAAGGCTGCCAGAGTCAAGAGCAGAGTGCAGGTATTGGGAGAACTCCAGGAGAGCAGTGGTTGTACTGTGTCCTGGGCAGAAAGCATGCTGCTCTGGGCACATAATGTCATATTTGGTCAGGCACTCCAAGAGTTGGATAGATACTACTTTTTCAAGGGCATTAGAGAGTGGGGGGAGGATTGAGATCGGCCGTTAGTTGTTAGGGGTGGACCGATCCCCGCTTTTGTGTATAGGAGTGATTTCAGCTGTTTTCCAAGCACTTGGAAACTGACCAAGGCATAGGGTCCAGTTAAGTAGGTCCATCAGGGTGACTAGGACTTTGTCCAGGACCAGGCGGAGGATCCTGGAGTTGAGCGGGTCGCTGCTAGGGTTATTACTACCAAGGGCTTTTAGCAGGTGTGGCCTGGCTTCGTGAGGTGATAAGGTGCACAGGTAGAATGGGGGGTGATGCAGAACAGGGGGGAGAGAAGCGGGGATTGGATCAAAAAAGCTGCTAGGGAGGACAGAGCTTAGATCTGAAATGGCAGTATTGAGGCAATCAGCAATAAGGAGTGGATCTGTGGTAGAGGTGCCATCGATGGAGAGTTGGGATGGTGGGGGGAGAGGGTCTTCCCATTTAGCTCTTTCATGCTATCCCAGAAGGTCTGGGCTGAACCCCAGGTGGATGTGAGGTGGATGGCAGTGTCCTCTTGGCCGGGCCTAATGGCCCAGGTAGCACTATTGCACCTCTCGCCAGGCTTGGTTCAACAGATGCCTTGCCAGATTCTACTGCGATGTGCCAGAGATTATCTCTGTTCTTAAGGTTCTGGATAAGGGATGGGGTGATCCAAGGGGCATTGCGTTTTATAGTGCAGATCCTGGTGGGGGGGGCAAAAAGGTCACAAGCTTTGCAGAAGGCACTTGTGAAGAGATCTAGAGTTGCTTCGATATCAGGAGCATGCTGGATAGGGGACCAGTCTAGCTGGACTAGATGTTGCTTTAGTTTTCTGAGGCTGCCAGGGTGTAGGTGCCAGCACAGTGTGGCCTGGGACACTGGTTTCAGTGTGGTTGATGACCAGAGGCGGAGGACTGGAGAATGATCACTAAGGGAGTCAGGGAAGACCAGGATATCCCGGATTTTATTGGGACGGTTCGATATAATAACATCTAGGAGGGTGCTAGTGCCGCTAGAGCTGTTAAATCTGGTGGGCTAGGTGACTAACTGGGACATATCCAAGGCAGCAAAGGAGTCCCTGGTGTGGGAGGCAGTGGGAGCAAGCCAGTTAATGTTAAGATCACCTAGGATGACTTGCTCAGATTTGTGTGGGAGGGATGCTAGGTAGTCAGTGAGGGACTGGACCACTGGGTTCTGATTCCTCAGGGGTATGTAGGAGACTGCGAGGAAGAGAAAGCCTCTGGCGGGGTCAGTAGTAATTTTTAGGGTGAGGGCTTGGGCTCTATAGTCAAGTTTGGGAGCAGGGAGTGCATGACCTATTAGGGAGTCCCGCATGAATATTGCACACCCACTGCCGTGTTTGTCTACTCGGTCTTCCCTGAAAACGGTGTATCCAGGGAAGGGAAATAGCAGAGTCAGGGGTGGATTTGGAGAGCCAAGTCTCTACCAGTGCAATGATGTCAGGTTGATGTTGAACGACCCAGCACTGAAGAGCAGTGGATTTCTTTTGGAGACTGCATATGTTCAAGGAAGCAAAGCGGAGACCAGTTCAATAAATCAATCAATCAATCAATCAAACTTTATTTAACCAGGCAAACTCATCCTTGAGAGAGCTCATTTGCAAGATGGTCCTGGACAAGTAGGACATATACAACTACAGCAAAATTACCAGATAAGCAGTGTACACACAAGGAGCAAATAAAAGACAGTTACAGAGAAACAAATAAGATCAGGGCTGGGGAGTACATATGGTGAACACTATCCGGGTTGATAATTAACTGTATATATATATATAAAGGATAATTTCCTCAAGATGTGGGATTATTCAGACAAAGATCACAACATTACAATAAGATGAGGGATACCAGGTAGGGTAAGTGAGGGAACAACAACCGAAGGTTTATGGGTGGGTGAAAAACAAAGGAAAGGGTTGGTGAGGGGGTGGAAATAGGTATAGTTAAACAAACAGGTGGGAGTTGGCAGAATAATCCCAAGGTGGAAAGAAGAAGAGAAGTGCTAGGGGAATACTATATATGTAAGTGCCAAGAGTTTGGGGAGCCACAGGAGATGGAGGAGGTGGTTATTAGTGGCATGGGGTTGCAGTATGGGGTTTGGGAGGGCTGGCAGCCATAGGTCCTGGGTTTGGGTGTACATTCCCAGACAGTAATAATAGCAGTGTGATTATTCTAATTAGCGGCTGATGGTGATGGAGACCCTTGGTTCAGTACCCAGCTGAGGACTTAATAGTGAGGGTACAGGGGATAGATAAAGCACGAAGGGTGGTAATGGCAGGGAAGAGATGAGTCCAGGGTGAGTCCGGGAGGGTGGAGGGTGCAGGGGTGTTGGCAAGGTGGGGGTGCAGGGGAGTCGGGGGTGCGTCCAGGGTGGGGGGGGCCCAAGTCACTGTGGGGTAGCCAGGGGGTGAGGTACCTAATATGGTGGGTGGGTGCTCCAGTCAGGGAGAGATCTGTGCCAGGAGGGTAAAAGTGAGCAGACTTAGTAGTGGTGTGCAGGTGCCCATAGTTCTTTGCTTATAGTAAATAATAAGGGTGATAGCTGACCTTCGGTGAGAGTGACTGCCACGGTGGAGTAGTGGTAGTGCTACCCACTTTGGTGTGGAAGGTGCCAGGTTTGAATACCCCGGGGGTGTGATAGAGCCTGGTGGAGAGGTCAACAAAGGTAGCCAGGGGGCTAGGAAATGTTGGTTTTCCTGACTGCTGGTGGTGGTGGTGGCACTGAGCCTGATCTGGATAATAGGTCCCCAGTATGGATATGTGGACCAGTGGACAAACATTACAGCCCATTGGGCAGAGGTACCTGGGGTAGTATTCAATCCTGATTGGGGGAAAAAATTGTTCTAAGCCCAAATTCAGTGGTAGCAACCTCTGGGTATTTGCCAGCATGTCACGCTGGCAGTGAAGAGTGTTACTGGATTACACATAGGTCAGAAAACATCACAGTTATGCCTGACTCAGACTGGTAAGTGGATTCAGCCTTTGGTGGTGGTATTACGGGAGGGGGGTACCACAAGGTGTTCAGGCTGCTATGGGGGGAGGCAGGACAGGGGAGACTGCTGATTTTGAGACATATGTGTATCAGTAGCTTCGGTTTGACCCAGCTTCACCTTGGTGTACCCCAGGGAGAAGTTAATGTAGCTCAAGGAGCAGTTACAGGTGAAGTTTCCGGGCAAAGTTACCAATGGTGAATTTCCTATTAAATAGAAAAACTTCACAAAATTTTCAATGGAGGTGGATTTGGCAACTTTGCCTGTGAATTAAAACTTCACAACATCTCTGTTACTTGATGAGGGGTGTAGGAAGCTTGCAGTAAGCAATTAAATAGCTACTTTACAGATTTCACCCTTATAACCTCAGGGCCTCCACCCCTCTTCCCCATCCTTCTATACACACAAAAAAATGTTCTGGCTGCTGGCATAAAGTGTGAGTGGGGTGGTGCAGGGGAGGGAATGGCTGGTGTTGGGACGGCGTGGCAAAGAAACTATCTAACAACATAGGAAATAAGTCACAACTCACCTGTTTATATGATAAAATGAGTGTGATTTTATTAACACCTGCACAGACAGTACCAGTTACCCTCAGCCACCAATGTTTCAGAGTATCTAGTCACTCCTTCTTCAGGGTGGCAAGCATACCTAAATCTAAATTATACATATCCTTATTTAATTTAAACCTTATACTAAACAAAATCACATACCAAATGACCACGAAAAGATGCTAGAAATCTAAAAGGGGCACATACTTACTGATTGTGCCAATGCACATGCCTGCATAGGTTTAAAAAGGTTTAGTCAAAGCTATTGTTTTAGCCCCAAACTCTTTTAAACACAACACCCATCGAAAGTGCCTGTAATTGATACTCACTAGTATGTTTCTATAACTTTCTCTTGTAAAGTATATCTATAGTCAGAAACAGTAACAAGCTCTGTTTGTCTTCAGCACTAGTATGTTTTTCATTAAAGTAGAACATTGATATAGGTTATAGGTGCACATTTAAACACCCTAAGTGCTCATAAAACAGTCATTCTCTTAACGTTTTCTTTCTCAAAAATTTCAGTCTGTTAAAAATACACATAAAACTAAAGATGCATTGCACCATTAGAACAACAGGTAATTCACTTCCTGAGACTCCATTTGAGACTCTATACATTTTGTATATAGCTCAGTAAAATGAAGTGTTCTGCCAAGATTTGTCTTGCCAGATTTAGGAAGTTCTTTCTCACGGCTCCTTCCTTGCCTCACAGAGTGAGCAAGGAGCACAGTGAAGACCCTGTTTATGTAGACTCCTATCTATTTAGACCATTTCGTTTCATTGTTTTCAGAAATAATATTGAAAAAACAATTGCCCATTTTCAGAGGAGACCTGGGTCACTACTTCACAGTAACAAGCATAGTACCATATAGTGTTACTTGTCAATAAAACACAATATTCATATTTAAAAAAAATGTTATGAAACTGATTTTAAGACAGTTTAACTGCAGACTTTAAATGTGTAAATTTCACAATAGCTGTGAGATCAGAAGGCAGTCCATTCCAGAGTTTAATAAAGCAAATACTGAGGCCCTTTGAACCACTGCTATGATTGAAAAAATGTGTTTTTCCAACCTCCAGAAGACCCTATTCTGAGACAAGGTGTAACAAACCTGTACATTTTACAGTTTAACTCTTTCTGTTTTGTTTGTTTTCATTATTTATGTGGAAAACCGGTTTTAAATCAGGAGAATTTGCATGAATTCAAAATCTATAGCTAGCAAAACTACAAAACTGATTTTTCTAAAAGTGTGTAGAAAATTAGCCCAGAGGGCAGAGATGGTGCATGCCAATATTTACATTGTTAGGAGCTAAGATATTCAAGTTATAAGCTGTCAAAAATAATGTTTCTGACCCAAACACTAACTGAACCCTAAGATACTGGGTGGGGAGAGCGCTGATGATGCAGCAACTATTAAGAAAAGTGCACCATTAGGGTTCAAGTTAATCCCACAAAGTAGGGAAATGTGTCATTAGGTTTTCCAACCCTATCTCCCCACCCCCAACCCCAAGCAGAAAAAGGTAAAAATATTAGTGTTTTAGGTCTCCAGAGTCTTGGCGAATCAGTGCTGGGGTCTTCCTTGAGGTTGTCAATCCTATTGTCCACCCTGTTCCCTCAACAAGCTACATCAGATGTGATCTCCTTTCTTGTGGTGAGACATAAATCTCTACCCTTGAAGAGTGTTTCACTACGAGGCACTGACTTGGAGCTGTACCTTGTGTTTTGGACAAGAGGCTATGGGCTGGGGGAAGGGTGAGCATTGGGGTTGACAGTCACAAGGAAGACCCCATCACTGATTCAACAAGACTCTAGAGACCCAAAACCCCAATGTTTTTCCCTTTTGCTGCTTGGGGTAAGGGTGGGAGTAGTGAGTTAGGGCTGGAAATCCCAACACCACATTTCCCTACTTTTGTGGTGTTAACTAGAACCCTAACCAGTGTATAAATGAATTTTTTTTTTTTTTTTTGCGAAGAATATATATATTATTTGCAGAAAACTGCATTAATGCAACATTTAGGGTTCAGGCAAAAAAGAAGGGAAATGTGGTTTTAGGGTTTCCAATCCTAAAACCCCACGCCACCCCTAAAACAAATCCAGAAACATACACACCTAATAGGGTGAGCTTTAGGATTGACAATCTCAAGGAAAACTGGAGCCCTGATTGGTTTTAGGGGTTGGGTGGGGTTTAAAGGTTGTAAACCCTAAAACCACATTTCCCTACTTTTTTGCTTTAGCCTGAACCCTAAATGCTGCATTAACACAGTTTTCTCACAAATAATTTCCTTACTTTTTGAGATAGTGTAATCATATCCTTGTTTGCCTGGGCCCTGCGCTTCCATTTATAGGACAACAGCAACTGATTTGTCAGCATAGCCTTCTTATTACCCCACCTCATGAACCCAGTACTGCAAATGTTCAAATCCCCGCTGAAACATCATTCCACGCCACCACAATGTCATTCCATGCCACAGGGTAAAAAGAAATTTTGGCCAAGATTTGAAAAATAACAGCTGTCACATTCATGAGGTGGTGTAAAGAAATGGGTGTTTACTCACCTGGTAAAGGTGATTGTGTTGGTTGACATCCATGGCACTCCAGACATTACCTCATGGGTTTTAGCCCACCAGATAGGCTAGTGATGCACATGACTCTAGGATCAGACTTCTAGCATATCCAGGTCCCAGAAACCCCTGTTTTCCAGTTTGAATCTTCCATAGCTGAAATTAAGGTTAGTAAAAGCGCAATATACAACAAAAAGGCAAGGAAAACACATACAGTCATTGTACCTAATGATGCAGACTGAGACGTGAGCTCGTTTCACCAATTGGGCCGTTTTATTCTCCTATTATTTACAATCTAATCTCGACCTCTATTAGGTCAACAGTCAGGATCCTCCACCCCTGTGGTAGTGCCCGTAGTGGCACATGCCTTACCCCCTCTTCAGATGTGTATGTGAATGCTCCGAACCTTGTCACTCTGAGTACTCTGTCAGGAGGGTCTTGGAGTGCCATGGATGTCAACCAACACAATCACCTTTACCAGGTGAGTAAACACCCATTGTGATTGGCTGACCATCCATGGCACTCCAGACATTACCTCATAGGTAGATAAGTAGCAGTATAGTCCCCTAGGGAGGGAGACAGAGTGGTCTATGAGTGAGAGGCAGAGGTGGCTGTTAGGAGGATCTGTGTGGCAAAAGTGGGCTTTATGTTGTACAGGTGCTCAAGCCTATAGTGTCTAGTGAACGTATGGATGGAGGTCCATGTTGCCGCTTTGCATATGTCTTCTGAAGACACGTTCGCCCTTTCCACCCAGAAGGTGGCTACTGATCTAGTGGAATGGGCTTTGATACCCTCGGGGGGTGTCATATGCTTGGATATATAAGCCTCCTGGATGGTTCTTCTAAGCCAACCAGTGATTGTGGTCTTAGAGGCTGCCATACCCTGTCTGTGTCCCCTTGTGACGATGAACAACCTCTCCGTCTTACGGAAGGGCAGAGTCCTGGCTATGTAGATGGAGAGGGTAATCCTGACATCCAGATGATGTGGGATTGGCTGGACACCCTGTTGTGTGTCTCCAGAGAAGGTAGGCAACTCAACAGGTTGTTCCCTATGGAAACTTGTGGCTACCTTCGGTTGGAAGGCTGGAACAGTCTGTAAGCGGACTCCTTGAGGGGTGAACACAGTGTAAGGTGTCTTACATGACAGTGCTCCTAGCTCTCCGATCCATTGGGCTGAGCAAATGGCGACAAGGAAGCAAGCCTTGAGGCCAACCCAGAATAGGTCCACATCGTTGAGTGGCTCGAAGGGGGCTGTACTGAGGGAGTCTAGTACCAGTGGGAGATCCCAGGGTGCGATGGAAGGTCGGGCCTGGGGTCGGAGTACTTCCACTGCTCTTAGGAAGCGTATGGCGTCCGGGTGTGCTCCCGGGCTGTATCCCCCGATGGTGCCCGTGGCCGCTCCAATGGCCGAAAGTTGCACTTTGAGGGAAGAGTGAGCCAGTCCCTTGTCTACTCCCTGTTGTAGAAATAAGAGTATGGATGACATGTCCGGTTGCTCTGGGTCCTTACCGTGCTCTCGACACCACTTCATGAATATAGACCATTGTCTACCATAGGTGGATGTGGTCGAGGACCGTCTGGATTGTAGCATCGTCGATATAACAGACTCATGGTAGCTGGCTCTCAGCAGTCTCTTCCTCTCAGGAGCCAGGCCGTGAGTTTCAGAGTCTGCAGGGCCGGGTGAAGTACTGGGCCCTGTGTCAGCATATCTGCTCGGTAGGGCAATCTGAGATTGGCTAGTGTCATGTCGAGTACCATGGCAAACCAAGTCCTCCGTGGCCAGTAGGGTGCCACTAGAATGATGGTACGTCGAGATGCTCTGATCTTGCTTAGTACCTGGGGGAGTAGGGGAAGTGGTGGGAACATGTACGCATGCTCCCGGGACCACGGTTGTGAGAGGGCATCATTTCCCTGGGACCGGGTGTCCCGGAATCATGAGTAGAACTCCTGGAACTGTGTGTTCTCCGATGTGGCAATGAGGTCCATGGACACCGGTCCACAGGTGTCCTGGATCATCTGAAAGAGATTGGGATGGAGCCGCCATTTCCCTGGGTGGACCTGTTGCCAGCTGAGCCAGTCTGCTCGCACGTTGAGTCTGCCTGCGAGATGCATGGCGCCGAGGTGGCTGAGGTTGGTCTGTGCCCAATTGAGGACTGACGTTGCCTCTCTCAGCATGGCTCTGCTCCTGGTGCCTCCTTGTTTTGCAATATAGGCCACCGTGACCTGGTTGTCGGAGTGGATAAGGACCGACTGGCCACAGATGGATGATCTGAAAGCCTCTAGTGCACGGGCAACTGCCCTCATTTCTAGGATGTTGATGAATAGCTTTGCTTCTGCTGCAGTCCACAGGCCTTGAGCCGTCAAGTCACCCAAGCACGCGCCCCAGCCTGAAATGCTTGCATCCATTTCTATTGTGGCAGTGTAAGCTGCCTCTAGTGGGACCCCTCTTGTGAGGTTGGACTTCACTGTCCACCATGCTAGTGAGTGCTTCACCGATGGTGGTAGTGGGACCATGACTTGTAGGTTGAACTCATTCGGTGATCCCCGAGTGAGTATGTAGGTCTGAAGTCGCTGCATGTGCCATCTTGCCCAGGGTATGAGGTCTATGCACGATGCCATGCGACCTAACAACTGGGCTATGCATCCCATGGTTGTCTGATGGTGAGATCTCATGTGACGAGCCAATGTTATCAGATTGAGCACCCTTGTCTGAGAGAGTTTTGTCCATCCTTGCGCTGTGTTGATTAGTGCCCCCAGATGTTCGATCTGTTGAGTGGGCACCAGATGGCTCTTGACACGGTTCACTGCCCAGCCGTGTTCCTAGAGTGCCTGTAGGGCGGTCAGAGTGTCTCGGTGTGACTGCTCCTTGGAACGTGCTCGGATGAGCCAGTTGTCCAAGTAGGGAATGATATCCAGACCCTGTTCCCGAAGTCTGGCTACTAGGATGATGGACACCTTGGTGAACATCCTTGGCACCGAGGTGAGCCCGAAGGGCAAGGCCTGATACTGGTAGTGGTGGCCTAAAATATGGAACCTGAGGTATTGCGGTGTTTTGGTATGATGGGAATGTGGAGGTATGCATCCTTCAGGTCTATGGACGTGAGGTAATCACCTACCCGGACGCTGCGAGGGTTGACCTTATGGTTTCCATTTTGAACCTGTGGCACACCACGTGTTTGTTTAGGTGTTTTAGGTCCAAAATAGGTGGAGTTCCAACTTTTGGGCACGAGAAAGAAAATGGAGTACACCCAATTCCTGCTCATGTGTGGGATTGGGCTGGATAGCCCTAGTTTGTAGCAACTCCGACAGGATATGTTGGACCTGATGTGGGGTAGCCTTTCTTTTGGTGATGGGGAATTTAGGAACCTGTGTCTGATGGAAGAGTGGGACAGCTCTGTAGAGTACCCTCTTGACACCACCTCCAGGACCCATCTGTCTGAGGTTGTGTTGAGCCACTGTCATCTGAATACTGACAGTCTTTGTCCCACGGGGGGGTACAACCCCTGTTCTTGTGAGGTTCTGGGGATGTAGTCATTGTTGTTTCCCCCTGTAACCTCTACCTCTTCCCCCAAATTTGGGGCCACGGGCTCTAAAGGAGGATGGTTGGTAAGAATGGGGAATGAACTGTGGTGACCGTTGTATGTTCCTCTGCCTCAAAGGGACTGCTCTGGGAGTGCGGTCTCTGCGAGGTTGGTATGACCTGTCCTTCCCCCCGAAACCTCTGCCTCGCTGAAGGGAAGTAGGTGTACTTAGTCTTGTTCTTAAGTAGGTCTCTGCCCTCCTCCTTTTGTTTTAAGAACTCCTGTAGGCCCTCCCCAAAAACATGCTTTCCCTTCATGGGTAAATTTTGTAGTTATATCTTTGATTCATTGTCGGTTTCCCATAACTTGAGCCACAACACTCTCCTGGCACAGTTGGTAATGGCTGTGGCCCTGGCGTGCAGTCGAAGGGTGTCCATGGCCATGTCCGCCAGGTATTTTGCAGCATCAAGAGTGCACTCTAAAAGTTCTGCCTCTCTGGACTTAGGGTTTGCTTGCTCTAGAAGCTCCTCGAGCCAGCGGATTTGTACACGTGCCGTGTAGATGGCTGTTGTGGAAGCTTTTGCGGCAGTTCCCTCGATCTCGAATGTCCTCTTGAGCATGTCCTCCACTTTCTTATCCATCGGGTCCTTTAATGCTATGGTCCTGCAGGGTAAGATGGTTTTCTTACTGAGCGCCGCCACCTGAGGGTCAATGGTTGGCACTTTGCACCACAGACTGGCCTTGTCCTCTTGAACTGGATACATCCTGTCCAAGTTTCTTTTGTTTGACATCCTGCTTGGTTCTGTGGATTGCCACTCCCTGTTGAAGATGTCCTCGATTGCTGGGCATAATGGGAAGGTCTCAGAGGTGGTCGCCTTTTGTTGGATCATGGGATCTAACTTTGACTCCGGTTTTCCCTCCTCAGCATCGAACCCCATAGTGGCCTTGATGATCTTGATGAGGCCTGGGACCATGTCGAAAGAACAAAGTTTTGAAGTGAGGGATGGTATGGCTTGTGGTTCCAAGTCCTCCTCGTCGGTATCCACTCCATCCTCTTCGTCCGGTATGTCCCTGTCTTCTCCAGAATCCGGCCTGAGATTGTCTGGTACAGGGTCTTCAGTGTCTGGATGTTCCTCAGAGGGCTCCCCTGCATTGTCTGGCTCCGGAAGCAGAGGTGCTGTTCTATGCTGCGTAAGGGATTCGAGTTTCTCCATTATCTTCAGCATGAAATTCTGTTGGTTCTCCATCATGGCCACTGCGGCTTGTTGGTTCTGTAACAGGAGGGTACCAGGATCCATCCAAGTGGGGCCGCTGGGCCCTAGATTGCTGGGACCTATGACAGGAGTTTGCTCCATTGATAAATCATCGTCGTCATGAAGACAGGTGGAGCAAAGGGGGCCCGGGGTGTGGGGCAAGAGAGCAGTGTTGCAAGAGGAGCACTTCTTGGCCTTGACCATCTGGTGAGGAAAGAAGAAGGCAAGCATATTGTTAGGGCTAGTACAAGGTCCAGTGGACAGATTTTTGCCCCATGATTAACAACACATTGTGTACTGTTCTAGCACCGTATTGGGTAGACCATAGGTGCTGTTTGGCTGTCACAGCAGCGGGGGGCCTGTACCATCCCTTCTGTGGTAAGACACAACATGAGGGTCGCTGTGGGAGGGAGCCTTCATGGATAGGTGCACTGGTCTTGTGGTCACTGTAGGGAGGGGCCTCCGGAGTGGTGGTAAACTTCTTGGGTCGCTGTGGAGAGGGACTCGAGTGAGACTGGGGCAGTTCTGTGATTGCTGCCTCTACATCATAGGTCGCTATAGAGAGGGACCTGTGTGTAAAAAGGTGGGGAGGCTGTGGACCCGTGGCCCGTATATAGATGTTGCTGTGGGAGGGACCCCTATATGGGCCTATCTGGGCTGTTCCCTTTCCATTTGTTCATTCTTAACCCCCTCAGATGTTTGACTTGTGAGGAAGGTGCCCTTCCGAGATGCTGGCGCCCTTTGGTGAATGTGATAATGCCCTCTGGCGAGATTATCTGAAGGCCTTAACCCCCCCGAGGCCTTCGACCATGTGTCGAAAAACATAGTGAGCCAACGAGCAGGCGCTATGTTCAAGGCACTGAAGAAAGCAAACACAGGTGCTTCTAACTGCCTCAGTAGCTGAGTGAGTAGTTGATCGCTCGGTGAGAGGCCTCTTCACCCCCCCACCAGAAACCGAAGCCCTGAGCTGCGGGGATCGAGAGAGGAGCTTGAGCTGCCTGCCTCCTAGTAGCTGCCTGAGAATGCAGGCGCGTACAGGTCTGACCGACCTAAGGCTGCTGATGCCATTGCGGCTCCTTGAGGAAGTCGGGAGAATCAAATCTTAACCCGCCCTGTTGGAAAAGGACGCCAGGGTGATTTTGGCCTTTCCGATTCTAGCCCCTAGAGCTAGGGGGCTAATGGCGAGCAAGGCCGACCACGCGGCGGTGGGAGGGGTGGAGCGTTGCCGTGAGGGACTGTAGGTCAAAGGCCTAGTGAAGGCGCGCTCATTGGATGAGAGAAAAATGGCATTTCTTATCATGGGGGAGACCCCCCCATGGCGTAGAGCGCCTCCTGCCTGTCTGCCGAGGGAGTACGGAAGAAGCCGAGAAGCAGGCCAGGTGGATGTTTTCCTTGGCACAAGCCGCGATGCCCAGAGGGGGATCAGGGGAGCACTAGGCTGCAACTGGCGTGGCGCAATTTTAAAAACGGGAATCAGCGTTCAGCAAACTCGAACCCACTATTGGGTCCCTCACATTTTCTCTAGAACACAAAACGGTTGGGGCACCTGTTATTAGGGGCCCCTCTTAGTGACAGCAAGCAGATTGTAAATTGTGCAGTAGAATACATGCTTAGGAGCGTAGCAAATTTAAAACCAACAATCAATATCGCGATCCACTGCAGACTACCAGCTCTATCGGCAGGCTGGACTGCTGTTTACCTAATGAAATTAAATCAACTAAATAAACTAATAAAAACTGGCTCAAACTTGAATAAAACTTAAATCAAACTTAAGGAAGCTTAAAGCCACACAGCTGACTGTTTATACATTGGACACAATGTGCTGCCTTTGTATAGAGTAAAGCAGTGCAGCACCTAGATTTCTTTGGTACCTAAAACACAGTTTTTGTAGAAAATATGATCAGGGGCCTACTTTCTGGTGGAGAAAACAACAGGGATCCTGGTGTGCTTGTTGCCTATTCAGATGCACGATTTGAACTGGAGAACAAGGGTTTCTGTGACCTGGACATGCTATAAATCTGATCCTAGAGTCATGTGCATCACTAGCCTATCAGGTGGGCTAAAACCCATGATGTAATGTCTGGGGTGCCATGGATGGTCAACCAATCACAATGGATATGTTGAAAATTTGGGCTGAAAATATTTTAAATTATGAAAGTTATGAGTGAGCGTAGGTAAATTTTAATGGATGTGCATAACTTTGCCATTTTAACCTAAAATTTTCAATATACTCTTCTTATGACCCCACCTCCTGAACAAGGGTGGTGAAAATGTTCAAATCCTGCCCGAAAGGTGATTTCACCAAGCAACCATGAAATCAACTTTTAGGCCAGATTTGTATAATTCCACTGCCATTGTTAATGAGGTGGGATCTCAAAAAGGCCATATTGAAAATTTGGTGTCAAAATATGCAAAAATGGCATGGTTATGCATCAAAGTTGAAAACCCATTGAACTGCACTTACTTACTTTCTCACATAGGAGTCGCTGGTTCCAGCAGCAAGATGTATCTTCAATCAGAGAGTGGATCTTCACCCTGGGACCTGTTCTGGTGAATGAGGGTGTGTGTGTGTTGGGTGTGGGGTGTGTGGGGTGGCGGATGCTCATTGGGTTTGGCTTTAAAGAATGCAGATGTGTCTTGGTCCACAGAAGATGACAGCCTATGACCTCCGGTGGTAAGTATAGAGGTAAGGGGGTGGCGTGGTGGGTGCTCAGTGGGAGGGTTGGGATGGGAGAGGGGGATGGTGGGGACGACAAGAAACTATTTTCTTGTTTCAGGCTCAAAAAATAGAAAGACTTCGGGGGACTGTTTACTTTTTACAGGATTAAAGTTAAGAAATATTTCAGGACACTGGGGGTGGGCTCTCTGTTGTCCCACACTGCTGGGGGGGTCTAAATGCTGACATGGGGATTGGACCCCCTGATGTCAGCTAATGAATAAAACAACAGCTGCATGGGAGCATCCAGCACCAGGAGTGGGTATCCCGGTGTCGGATTATAGAAATAAATATATAAATAAGCTAGGGACTAAGGTAAAGTGATCAGAGGGTGGGGGGGTGCCACTAGACATCAGGCAATGTTAAACTGCAAATTTAATCTTGTTATGTTTGCAGTTGCGTGCATCCCACAAAGTTACTTTAACAGCAATGACAGCCTTCATTCTACTTTAAAGCTATCTCAAAGAAGGATCTCCTTAAACATCTCAATTCTATAGCAGACAGTACTGCTGTTGGGTCTGACTGCCTTGAACCAAAACTCCTAATGCTAGCTGCCCCGTTCATTGCAGGTCTGCTATCCAGAATACTCAATTTGTCCCTGTGCGAAGGAGTGGTGCCCGATATATGGAAATTAGCCAGAGTCACACCGGTTTTTAAAAAAGGCGACAAAAAAGATATAGCTAACTATAGGCCAATAGCTATACAGTCAGTGTTAAATAAAGTCCTCAAAAAGCTCATCACTGCACAGATCTCTGAACATCTCTCCAAGTATAACCTCCTGGACACAAACCAGCATGACTTCAGAAAAGGCCATAGTACTCAAACTGCTTTATTATAGCTAACAAATGATGTTCTTCAGGCCATGGATCAAGGTCTTCAAACCGGTGCAGTATTTATCAATCTGACAAAAGCTTTTGTTCTTGTTAACCACCCTCTCCTGCTTGCAAATCTCCAAACCCTGGGTTTCTTGACTGGCGTTGTAACCTGTTTTCATAGCTACCTATCGAACAGAACTCAAACACTAAAATTCAACTCGGCCATCTCCAAAAAAGCAGTCATCAATGTTAGGGTACCGCAGGGATTTATCCTTGGACCCCTTCTCTTCTCAATCTTCTTTAATAATGTAACACAAAACATATCATCCTGTTCATCGTTGCTATACACTGACAACCTTGTTCTTTACACTAGCTCAAACAGTGTTCAGTCTATTAACCATAAGCTGTCTACGGACCTACTAAATATTCGGTACTGGATCACCAGAAATAAGCTTGTTCTCAATGTCGGCAAGACACAGGCCATGCTCTTTGGATCTTCCATTAAACTAAAACAGAGCAGAGACTTTTTCCAGGTCTCCGGGGCTGATGGTTCCCCACTGGAGATGGTAACTTCATTTAAATACCTGGGCGTCTGGCTTGATGAATCCCTCACTTACAACACCCATATAACCACAACATGCAAGGCTATAAATGCCAAACTGGGCTTAGCCTACAAAACAAGCTGTAATCTAACCCCTTCTGCAAGGTTGGCCATTTCTAGAGGTATCCTACTACCATCACTCTCATTTGGATCTGTTATCTATGCTAATGCATCTAAGGCTACTCTCCAGAAGTGGGACACAACTTATAACAATATATGCCGTTACGCCTCTGCATCCTCCAGGTTAAGACATCACTGCCTACTGTACTCAGACCTAAATTGGCCCTTCCCTATTGCGCACTGGCTCCTCTCTCTTGGGAACCTCCTGGACAGTATACTGCGGTCCCATATGCCTACCTACCTCGCCTCCATGCTGACCCATCAGCCCATCTCATGCGGCCTCCGATCTTCAAACCCTTCCTTGCTTAGCATTCCCAGATGTAGAACTATCAAAGGGAAATCAGGTTTCTGTCACGTAGCTCCCACATACTGGAATTCCCTCCCCCTAGATGTACGCCTGGCCCGAGTCATACTTCATTTAAGAAGGGGCACTGTGCCCTCCTTGCTGCACGTGCCCGGTGCACCTGTTTCAACCCCCCATAGATCTTGACTCCTCTGCTTGTGCTGCCTCATAACTTACCCTCCATCTTCTGTGATGTGAGCTGGCACCCTGCTCCTCTCTGTTTTTTCCCCCACAATTTCTATCCTACCCCCTTCTTCCCATTCCCTTTCCCTCTCTCCTCCTCTCTCTCGCTTACCTTTCTCCCTAACCCCTCCCAAAATAAAACTGTTTTTTTCTGTCAGCTGATTGTATAATACTATTACACCATTATGATACCCTGTGACATTTCTGCACTTTAAATGTGATATTAAATGTGATATTACCATAATTGTTACCCACGGGCACTTAACTTCTATCTGCATAATGCACACTACGTGTCTTGGTCCCACTATTGTCTAAATCTGGTTTCACTTTTGATATGTGATGTATTGTATATTTCTTGATACTGTTTGCCATGTACCTGTATCTCTCAGTGTTGTGACCTCCTGGGTCGTGCCTGAAAATAGTCACATCTGTGTCTAGTGCACCTACCCGGTTATTAAAAATAAATAAATAAATACTGATGCTTACAAATTATAGCATACTCTTTATTTAGAGCATAACAGTATCAATCAAAATTACAAAAAGGATGCAGTGCCTTGCATCCCAAGTGTAGCTTGTGACCATGGATGATGGCATCTCATGCAAACAAAATTGTTAACTTTATTGAAATTAAATGAAAACATCTTAAGTGCAGTAAATATTAATCTTTATTTTATCAACTTAAAACATGCTGGATCAGCACTCCTTTTAGTTCCATCTAACCACCACTGGCAACCACAGCCGACAACAGCACCTAGAAGGGAAAGGAGAACATAAATGCTGGCTTCACTTAAGCAAGTAAAAGCAACATTCTCCATATATTTTATGAAACGGGGTGGCAGCATTTAACTGATCTGTGATTTGTGGAAAATAGTGGAAAAGTCTATGTAAAAGTAAAGGTTTACAATACACTGCTTCCCACAATGCTGCTTCACATTTTCACATGTACTGCAGCACAGCTAATGAATGAGTCATCATTGGTCCAACCTGCCTGATGGAATCATATAATATAAGCAGCTATCACTATGGACAGCACCAGCTCTTACAAATACAAGGTGGCTTTGCATTTTAAACATGTGCAGAAATGCCCTGGACTACAGAACAACTGATCACAGATCCAGAGAACTGCTGGGAGCACAAAGTTACATTTGTGCACAGTGTTTTATGGAGCCATATCAGCAAAATTTATCTTACATTTGAATTTACAGTTTTGCAGTATATGGGCACAGTGATCAGGGAGTAAGGGGTGTCACTAGACACCAGGGAAAATGAGGGCTCACAACTGACACTGCAGCTGGCAGCAGTTCAGCTGTGGTTGCAGAACTAAATAAAATCTGCTGTTCTCGTGCAGAGAACCCAGCAGAAGGCTCTTCTCGCTAAGCTGGGCACCCAGGATTTTGGGTGCCAAGAAAAAGTATTTCTGCACTAATAGTGAAAAAGAAACACCAGAATCTAGTTAAATGGGGCCCATTTATCTAGGTTCTGGTATTTGATTTGTAAAATGACATCATTGTTATGTATTTTCCACGCTTTTTAGTTTGTGGGGAAAAAAACAAGATGGCAGCTGGCCAAAAATAATTTTTCCCTCATGAAAAAGGATGTTTTCCACACAAAAAAGGAATGCATCTCATGAGAGAGAGAATCCTTTTTTCACAAAGTCAATCCTTTGTCGAACTTTATACCTCTAATTTGGACAGTGAACTTCCCATTCAAAACAATGGGAACCTTAAAATGTAATAACTTTGGAACAGATTAATATTTGTTCACCATGGCAGTTCTGAGCTCCAAGCTGGTTCTACCATAAAAAAATCACACCAAAATTCCACACCATGCAGACACAATGTGATGAGGAAAAAAACTGCAAAAAAATGGTGAGACCCCACAGGACAGTGTATACCAAATTTTGTTCAAATCCATTGATTGGTTGCAAAGTTATTAATGTACAAAATTTGAGGTTTAACATTAAACAGACTACTCAACCATAACTATAGGGGCACGACTGTGCCCCTATAATACACACACACACACATATATATATAATATATATAGACCCCTTCCCCAAATTTGGGGTTTACCTTAATGACTTCCTGGGCTCCTTCAATGCACACTGCCATGCTGACATCCTGTCTTTGTTTGATCCTGTTTATGTGTGAGTGCCATGCTGAGCATCTGTGCCTGTCCGTTTATGGGAATAGCTCATCTGTGTATAGTGAATGGTCTGAGCTGGGTCCGAGTGAGTTAGGGCTTTTTGACCGGCCAGCCAGTGCTTTGTTTTGCTCCACTCTGTAGTCAATACTGGTGCAGAGGGAGCCTGTATGGAAACTATGGTCATTTACTGTTTACATACAGTTATATTTGAAATAGAGGAGTTTGTTTAACCTGCTTTCCTTGCAGCTTATCTCTCTGAAATAGAAGCCACCATGTTAGATCTGGGACTTCCAGTAATTGGACCAATCAGACTCAGGGGTCCTAAAATGGATCCTGGTCCAAGTGTCTCATGGGAAGAAAAACTGTACTTTTTGTAGTTTTTATGCTGGCACCAAAACTGACCTGAAGGGGGAGTACTAACTGTGTCTGACATCTTCTCCAGCCAACCTGAATCCTGGATTACAAGGGAAATCCCTAGTACTGTAAGAGTCAGTGGATCAGTTAGAGTTGGAGCTTGAAGTGTGAATAGCTTGAGATTTTGAGCAACTGCTCCCCGAATGGAGTGTAGGAGAATCAGCGGGAAGAAGCCTGTCCTGCCTGCCTGCCTGCCACGTTTATCCTGCATTGGACTGCCTGATAGCAGAAGTTGGAATCCTCCGATTTAAGTTTGGACCTGCAGCAGCAAGTACTGAAGCATCTGAAAGCACCGCTTATGTTTTGGACTGAAGAACTGCTGCTGTGAAGCAATTGACCCAGCTAGTGTGTGAGATGAATTTTGGATCAAGAGGTTTGCTCAGTAAGTCTTCTGCAATTGCAACTGGACTGAATCCAAACTGTAAAAGGTTGATATTTTTTTAGTGCAATGCGCTGAATGTTTCCTGTGGGTTGAGACCTGCCTGTAAATGGCCTGCCTTGTTACATTAGCTGGAGGCTTCACCAGCAAGAAACAAATGAACTTTGCCAACTTGCTCATCCTTCCTGGGCCTCTGCAAATCCAACCCAGATCAATTGCCCTGCACCAGAGACTGTTTCAGTGAGAGACTGGCTTTGGGGATCCAGCCTCTGTGCAACAACAACTCGCAGGTTGCGGCCACCTGGAGGGAAAGGCCGTGAAGAAGAGGTGCGTCATGTTGGCCCTGCTTCGCCATGCTCATTAGTGAACACCACGAGGTCTCCGTATCACCTGACATCCTGCAGAAATCTGGTAGTGTGACTACAATCAGGGGTAGCTCCCTGCAATGGGTATTTCAGTCATCTTTGGTACCATCTGATTTCTTTAACTTTCTGGGTTTTCAAGAGACTGAGCCAACCGGCTCAGATTACACAAAATGATCTTGTTATTGTGTATGCTAACTGCCTTTCTTTCCATCAAGGGCCCCAACATCAGCTGCAAAGCCAGCCACCCCCGGGCAAAACCTCTGGCTTGCCAGTTTTCATCCTGGTACCCAGTGTTGTATGATGGTCTATTTCAGGACTGCAAAGTGCATGCCAAACCCTGATTTACATCAGAGTACAAATAATTTTCCTGAATTTACTCCCCTTCCCTGTTCATGACTCCTGAATAAACCTGATTGTCTTTTTTCATGTTTAATCTGGCTAGTGTGCATATTATTAGTTGGGTATTTTTTTTATTTCTTTTTTTTTTTACACACTTTTATTTTTAGACACACTAAGCTGAAGGTTGTTTACAGGTACAACCTGGAAGCACAAGGAAGTTAAGTGACTTGCTCAGGATCACACAGTATGCTTGTGGGGGCTGTGGGATTCAAATCCCAGTCTACAAGTTTGCTGCTCAGAGCCTTAAACCACTATACTATACTGCCTTCCTGGCCCAAGTGTCTCATGGGTAGGAAAACTGTAATTTTTGTAGTTTTTAGGTTGGTGCCAAAACTGACCTGAAGGGGGAGTACTAATTGTGACTGACATCTTCCCCAGCCAACCCGAATCCTGGATTACAAGGGAAATCCCCAGTATGTAAGAGACAGTGAATCAGTTAGAGTTGGAGCCTGAAGTGTGAAACCCAAGGATTACAGTACTGAAAGCGTGCAGTTGTCTTGCTAACCATATTTTACAGAGGATCTCCAGAGAAACCGTTGAAAGTCCACTCTTGATGGTAAGTGTGAAGGGTGTGTGTATATAATCACTGCTCTATACTGACTGTGTGTTAACGACTGTTAAAGGTTCGAAGCCACTGGGAGGGTTAGTGGGTGGTTGTAGCTTCCCAGAAGGCTAGACAGACACCCCCAATACCGTTACTCTGGGTGGAGACACCTTAATACTGAATCCAGGCACCTCAACCTGTGCTCAGACATACAGGCAGGGGTAGTAACCTTAGGGATAGCACCGCCTAGGGGTTATATATATATATATATATATATATATATATGTGTGTGTGTGTGTGTGTAGACAGACAGATAGATAGATAGATAGATAGATAGATAGATAGATAGATAGATAGATTGATTTATTGTAAAAAAAATCCATTAATGCATCAGTTAGGGTTGTCATTACAGTGACAAAAGTTTGGAAATTCAATGTCAGGGTTACCAACCCTACCACTCCCTCACCCTACACACCAACAGGCATTGGGGTGTGCCTTGGGGTCATTGGTCCTAACTCTCACCCCCATTCCTTTTGTAAGGAAGATGAGATGGTACAGTATAGGAGAATGGGGTGAGAGTTAGGACCAAAGACCCCAAGGCATACCCTGTTGCCTGTTGGTGTGTGGAGGGTGGGGGGGTGGTAGGGTTGGTAACCCTCACATCGAATTTCTGAACTTTTGTCACTGTAATTACAGCCCTAACTGATGCATTAACAGAGTTTTTTTGCATTGAATTTACCTTCTTATTGAGAATGTGTAATGTTACTCATATGTGGTTGTTGGGCCATGCGCTCCCATCATGCATATATTTTGTAATTGTCTCTGATTTTCATGTGGGAGAGTAGGGCCCTCTGGGCCCTGCACTCCCATGTATACATAACTGTGAGATAGTTTAATGATTTTGCATGTCCCTGTGGGAGCAGTGCCCTGCACTCCCATTATTGCATAATGGGATCCATCTGTGGGCCCGAGGGCCCTACACTCCCATCTACCTATAAGTATAGAGACATAGTGCAGGCCTGGAGCCCAGTCCAGGTAACCTTTGTGACCTAAAGGTGTACTAAGTTGCACTTAGTGACAAAACTGTATCTCAAACCATTTTCAAGAAATAGCCACTGAAAGGTGGCACGTACACCACAATGTTACCCTATGGAAAATTTCAAAACTTTGGAATGCTATAAGTATTTCACCAAACCAGCAAAAGGCACATCTGTGGTGAAAGCCCTTGTTGCCCTGAAGTTTAAGCCCAAACGTCCTAACCATTTTGGGGCTATGAAGTGGCAAAGATACTTTTTTTTAGGAAGGTGTACTTCTGCAAAAGTTCCACAGAATTTCGCGAAAGTTTCACAAATTTGCAAAAGTTTCTCGAACACTTTTGCAAAAGTCTGCGGAACTTCCACTAAACTTTCACAAACCTTCCGAGGCTAAACTGGTGGAACATTTTAAAAATCATATTTTTTGAGCATCCTATCGAAAAACTAATGCCAGGGATCGTGTTCCTAGGGCCCCATTTAGGTAAACCCAACTGTTGGTGTTTACCAAAGGGCAGTATTTTTTCAGCTACATCATTTTTCCCATGTCACTAACTGAAAACAAGATGACAGAAGCACAAAATTAAAGATTTAATTTCCCACAGTAAATAGAGCTTTCGAGAAAGCAAAAACTGCTTTTGAGGCTGACATATATTTTTTCCCATAGGCTATTATGGGAAACTTTAAACTTAAATAACTTTTGAACAGATTAATAGTTTTTTACCAAACCTTTAAAATGCATATCAGTGACCCAGTCCCCATATACCCTGAATATTTCAGACCAGATGGATGAATTGTTTGAGCTGTAGAGATGAGCAAGCAATTTGTCAAAAACCCTAACACTAAATTTCCAGTCTTTTGTTGCTGTAATAGAAACCCTAACTGATGCATTAACAGAATTTTTTGCAATGAAATTCCCTGCACTCCAGTTCCTTCATAGATGCACATAAGTATGTAGGTGAGGAAGCGCACATCCCTCTGGGCCCTGCGCTTCTATGTGTCCAACAGCAGTGACCCAATGGTCAGCATAGCTATCACCCCATCTCATGTACCCTGGTACAGAGAAATTGTGAAATGCAAGGCAAAACATAATTATGCACAACTGCAACACATTCTGAGTCACAGGTGCAAAAACACTTTTGGGCTGGATGTGAAAAAAGGACAGCTGTACTGTTCATGAGGTGGTGTGATAAAATGGCTATGTTGAAAATTTGGTGGTAAAATTTTGAAAGTACCAAAGTTATGTGCATGCGTAGAATAAATTCAACAGACACATGTAACTCGGACATCTTCAGGAATGTTCTCACCAAATTTTCAACATAGCCCTTTGGGGACCCCACCTCATGAACACTGGCACTGTGATTTTATTAATCCATCCCAAAGGTTGATTTTGCACGGTCACCATGCCATTGTACACCACAGGTGCGAAAACATGTTTCAGGCAGGATGTGAAAAATGAGAACTGTACTGTTCTTGAGGAGGTGTTAAAAATGGCAATGTTGAAAATCTGGAGTGAAAATATAAAAAATTGGTGAAGTTACGAGCATGCATAGAAACTGCACAATGCACGGTCATAACGTGGCCATTTTTTGGATTTTTGCAGCAAATTTTCAACATGGACCTTTTGGGATCACCCCTCATGAACACTGACCCTGTCATTTCATTAACTGGTCCCGAAAGGTGATTCCACACAGTGACCATGAAATCACCTTTTGGGACCGAGTAATGAGATTACAGTGACAGTGTTCATGAGGCAGGGTACCAAAAACCTCATGTTGAAAAACTGGTGCAAAAATGTTAAAAAATGCCCGAGATATCAACATAAGTTCAAAATGCCATAGATAGACATTATACAGCACTTACCTTGATTCTTCAGTTCACGGTTCAGCTTTGAAGAATGCAGACATGTCCCAATCCAGAGAAGATCACAGCCACCGACCTCCGGAGGTAAGTATGGGGTAAGGGGGGGTGCAGGGATGTGGGTGAGAAGTGGGAGGGGTGGGGAGATGACAAGGGACAGCTTTCTTTTTTACAGGATTTTTTTAAATGAAAAGATGTTGGGGAACTATTTTCTTTATTTCAGGCATCATTTAAATAAATAAACATTTCGGGACACTGGGAGTGGGCTCCCCAGTGTCTCACAGTGACAGTACTGGTAGTGATGGAGGGAGAGCATGATATAACTGGGGACACTGGGAGTGGGCTCCACAGTGTCCCGCTGGTGGGGGGCTACTGCTGACACAGGGATTGGATACCTCATTGTCAGATATGGATTTTTTTTCTGTTGGGAACACTGGGAGTGGGCTGTCCAGTGTCCCACTCTGGTGAGGGTTTGTCTAGTGCCGACACAGGGACTGGGCACCCCGATGTTAGCATAAAAAATTGTTGTTTAATTAATGATCCTATTTTCAGATAATGATGTAGGATCTTACATCATATCTCGGCATACGAAGTAGGATCCTAGGTCATACTATGCCAATACGAACTACAAATTTAATGATTAAATAAAATATATTTTATGGGTATATTACATCCAGTAAAGTGCAGAATGCAGTGAAGGAGGTCCCAATAAGCAAGCTACATGTGCTAGTTCCTCCGCAAAATATAATTTTGGAAGGTTTCAAAATTTTTCTTTCAGGCAAAACTGAAAACAAGATGGCAGCCATACAAAATAGGAATTGTCCCCATTATTTTGAAATGCTTACTGTACTTGCTCAGAAACAATTTTTTCAAATGTTTAAATTGCTATAACTTGAAAATTACTTATTATTTTTTTTAACCAAACTAGCAAAAGGCACATCTGTGGGATAGTCCCTTTCTGCCCTGAAAATTTCAGACCCAAAAACCAAACCTCTGACTTTAGGCAAGTTCGAAGAAAAATCCTAACAAAGTCAATGAGTGAAAACATGTTTTTTTTTCACCTCTCCATAACTCAGAGACTGCACATCCAACCAGAACATAACTTGCCACATTGAGAGATCTACCCCCACAGGATAGTGCATACCAAAGTTTATGCAAATCCTTTGAATGGTTGCAAAGTTATTAAAATGCAAAATGTTGAGTTTGACATTGAACGGCCTACTTACCCTAACTATAGAGGTGCGACCACACCCCTATATTATACGCACCACTATAGTTAGGGGTTGAGTAAGCAGTTTAATGTCAAACCCCAAATTTTGCACTTTAATACCTTTGCAACCATTCAATGGATTTGTAAAAATTTGGTATACATGGTCCCGTGGGGAAGATCTCTTGATGTGCCAAGTTTTGTTGCAATTGGCTATGTGGCTTTCGCGCAGCACATAGTGAAAAAAGTGTAAAAGTTGGGGGCCTTTTTGCCCATTTTTGTTGATTTTTCCTCATTGCTTTATGGCCACACCATTTGGAATTTTGGCCTGAACATTTCAGGGTAGAACGAGCTTGCTCCAAAGAATAGGCCAACATTAATGTGGTGAAAAAATATTAATCAGTTCCAGGAATTATTTAATTTTGAAATTTTGGGTTCTGAGCATGCTCACTTCAGACTTTTGGATAGCTGCACAGCTTTGAACAAGGATTTGGGCTCACAAACAGGAATTTTGACAGCTCACAAACAGGGATTCATTAAATCCTTGATCATTTGAAAAAAATCCATGTTCGCGAGCCTCCATCTTCTTGTCAATTTTTGCTAAAAACAAAACTTTGTGACTTGTCCTATGGATGTCTTTTGTGGAGACTGAAGTATGGGTTTTGTTCAGGGTGACACCCCTACAAAACCATGGCTTTGGTTCCATTTAGTTTAGTCAAAAAATTGCCATTTTTTAAATATGAAAATCCCTTTTCGCGTCTCGCTTCTGACCCCTGTTCATGAGGTGTCAAAATCCCTGTTCGCGAGCCTATCCCTGTTCATGAGCTGTCAGAATCCTTGTTTGTATGGGGATGAACAGATGTCCCTATCTCATGAACAGGGATTGGCTCACGAACAGGGATTTTGACAGCTCATAAACAGGGATTCTAAAAAGGAAACCTTGTTCATGAGCTGTCAGAATCCTTGTTCATAAGAAATCCTTGTTCATGAAGGGATGACCAGATGGCCCTAAAAATCCCTGTTTGTGAGGTGTAAAAATCCCTGTTTGTGAGCCAATCCCTGTTCATGAGTTGTCAAAATCCTTGTTCTTGAGGGGAAAAACAGATGGCCCTAAAAATCCCTGTTTGTGAGGTGTAAAAATCCCCATTTGTGAGCCAATCCCTGTTTGTGAGCTGTCAAAATCCTTGTTCTTGAGGGGATGACCAAATGGCACTACCTCGTGAACAGGGACTGGCTCATGAATAGGGATTTTGACACCTCACAAACAGGGATTCGTCTCACAAACAAGGATTTTGACAGCTCACAAACAGGGATTTTTTTTTCATATGTAGTTTCTGGAGTTTTTTGTGGGTTTTCTCCCAACCCCTACACCCACGTGTCCCCGACATAGTGCATGTGTGGAGGCATGTGCACACACACCATTCAGGATGCCCCTCCCTTCCAGTCACACCGTTAACCACCTGCACCAACACCGAATCACCATTCAGTGATGGCAGAACTGTGGGCGGGTGACCCTACCCCTTACCTGGGAGAAGAGAGCCAACGCTCGATACTGCTCACACCCTCCCCCCGTGCAAGTACCCTGGTGACCTGAGGTCATTCCTGAAACCAGTCACCAGCATAGCGCGAGGTGTGGTGTTCAGCTCCTCAACCCTCAGCACCACCGGGCCAGGAATGAATAGTGATTTTTAAAGGTTGCTGTTTCTTTGTCACTTCACTGTAAAAAAACAGTTAGGACTTTTGGCTTGAAATTTGCAGGATAGAAAGGACGTGCCCCGAAGATGTGGGTTATGCTGGTTTGGTGTAAAAATTTGCATCAGTTACATAGTTATGGCATTCTGAAGTTGAGAAATTTCCCATAGGATGTCATTTTGGTGAACATGGCACTTTTTGGTGCCTATATCTCAAAAACAGTTCAGCAACATGCTTGAAGGTTTCCAGTCCATCATTACAACTGCAGTGGAATTTTTTCCAAAGCTGCTGTGTTTATTGAGATATTGCACCATTTGCAGCACAAGGGTTCTTGGAATTTGTCTAGGGCTATGCTGCGTCTTTACAATTATAGGTAAGTGGGAGCGCAGGGGCCTCCCACATATGGATACCATTATGCAGTAATTGGACTGCTGGGCCATCCATTATGCAAGACTGGGAGTGCAGAGCCCTAGGGAGATGACAGTTCATTACAATGTCTGTGCTCTTATGGATAAATGGAGGACTCTGCGCTCCCAAAACCACATATGGGTAAGATTACACTTTCTCAAAAAATAAGGAAAGTCATTGCAAAAAACATAGTTAATGCATCAGTTAGGGTTGAAATGACAAAAGTAGGAAAATGAGGTGTCAGGGTTGACACCCTAACACCCCCCACCCTACCACCCAACCCCAACCTCCACAGTCTAACAGGTGAAGGGGTGTGCCTTGGGTTAGTCGGGCCTAATTCTCACCCCATTCTCCTATACTGTACCATGTCAGCTTTCTTACACAAGGAATGGAGTGAGAGTTAGGGCTGATGACGCCAAGGCACACCCCGTCACCTGTTGGCTTGTGGAAGGTGGGGGTGGGGTGGTAGGGTGGGGGTGTTAGGGTGTCATCCCTAATACCTCATTTCCCTACTTTTATTGCTTCAACCCTAACTGATGCAGTAATGACGTTTTTTTACAATTAATATATATTATAGGGCAGGTTAGTGCCGTATAGCTAGGGTTGCACTGCCACTTCTATGTTAAATCCAACATTTTGCACTTTAATAACTTTGCAACTGTTTAATCGATTTGCCTGAAATTTTGAATGCACAGCATGGTACCATAGATCTCTGGATCTGGCAAGTTTTGTTCTTGTCGGTGGTATGGTTGCAGAGCTGCAGAGTGCCAAACAATATGAAATTTACAACTTTTATGCAAATTATTTGCTCAGGCATAAGTCCGAATTGATTTGGGAGTCTGCTCTGAAATTGTCAGGGTATATGGGGTCTGGGTCTGTGATGTGCCTTTTGATGGTTTGGTGAAAACATTTTAATCCATTCAAAAGTTATTAAAGTTCAAAGTTTCCCATTGTAGCCTATGGGAAAAAATATATGTATACCTCGAAAGCACTTTTTGCTTTTGCAAAAGTCAGTTTTACTTTCGCAAATGGGTTCAGTAGTGACGTGCTGCCAACATCTTTTTTTTCAGCCAGCAATGGCTAAAACACCTTGTAATTCAAAAAATAATGCCCCTTTGTAAACACCTACAGTTGTGTTTACCTAATCAGGGCCCAAAGAACATGATCCTGGCATTAGATTTAAAAATAATGGCTGGAAACATGTTTTACTAATTTGGCCATTAGAAGTGCTGCAAATCTGCAACACTACACTTGCAAAAATGCTACAAATTGCAGCACTATTGCAAATGTAGTCCCTCAAATTTGCAAAACTTTCACAAATTTGTGACACTACTTAGATCACAAAAAAACCTTGGCCCCTGTGAAAAGGGCAAAACCTTTTCTGGCCATTATTTTTTTTAAATAACAGTAGATTCTGATTCCTCGGCTCCTGGTTAGGTAAGCACCTTTTGGTGTTTACCTAAGTAAAGATGTTTTATCCTTTAAGTGCCTCCAAGGGGGGGAGGTGATGCATGTTTATATTTTTTTTAAAGTTTTTTGCCAACTTTGGAGTGCCCAAACCCCATTTCGGTGGTAGAAGCTCTCCCCCAGACAATGTGGGACACTGGGTAGCCCACTCCCAGTGTCCCAAAACATGCAGTTTTATATATTTGCTGACAGGGGGTGCCCAATCCCCCTGTCAGCACTGTAAGCCTCCTCCCTTGCTAGTGTGGGACACTGGGGAGTCCTCTCCCAGTATCCCCCGATAGCAAGTACTGCCCCCCAGCAGTGTGGGACACTGGGGAGCCCATCCCCAGTATCCCCAAAGATGCTTATTTATTTATTTATTTGTACAAATCGGATTTACAACCTTTGAGCCAGAGACTCATTTACAAAGGCACCTCGTCACACAGAGGACAAACAACATTGATACAAAGTTACAGATGCAGACAGACAGAGTTACATAAATTTATGTACAATCTATTTACATAGGTTTCATATGAATCAGTTAGGAAACCCCTGATATACAGATGTCAAGTAGGGGAGAGGAAACAGAGGAGCCAGTGGAGAGGTGGAAAGGGGAGTGTGTGTGCGGGAGCAGTCCGGAGGACATTGTTGAGATTTGAGTGCACTGGAAGTCATGAGAGCACCAGTTAGTGACAATTACAGCAGTGAGTGTTGAAAAGGTCAGTGATTCTGTGAAAGAAAACAATCCCACAATGTCTTTTTTTGCCCTAAAAAAAGAAAACCACCCCTCATTATCTACCCATCCCCCTCCCCATCCCTACCCTCCCACTGAGCAACCCACCACCCCACACCCCGATGCTCTATACTTACCACCAGAGATCATTGGATGTCAACTTCTGTAGACCGGGAAATGTCTACACTCTTCAAAACTTAACAGCAAACTGAAGAATCAAGGTAAGTGCCGTATAATGGCCGTCAAAGGTGTTTTGAACTTATGTTGTTATTTTGGCCATTTTTACAGTATTTTTGCCCCAAATAGTCAACATGGGCTTTTTGGGATCCCACCTCATGAACACTGGAACTGCCATTTCATTAATCAAGCCCAGGAGGGGATTTCACAGTCACCGAGCGAAATTATCTTTTAGGACTGAATAATCAAATTTCACTGCCAGTGTTCATGAGGTGGGGTCCCAAACAGGCCATGTTGAAAATTTGGTGACAAAAATCCCTAAAAATGGCCGAGTTATGTATGGTCATTGAAATTTTTCTACACACATGCATAACTTTGGTAAGTTTCAATTTTTTGACTCCAGTTTTCAACATAGCCATTTTTTCACACCAGTTGTGAAAAGTACAGCTGTCATTTTTCACATCCTTTCCAAAATGTGTTTTTGCACCTGAAGTGCAGAATGATGTCTTAGCATGGATTTGAACATTTTCACCTAATGGGTTTATGAAACTATGTTGAAAGTTTGGGGTCAAAATGTAAAAAAAAAATGTATTAAGTAATGCTGTTTGCAGGGATGTCCATTACTCCACTGGGGAACATGTTGCCTTACCATGCCACTGAGCTGTATTCAAGTGTGAAAGTTTGGGGTAAAAATATTAAAAAACAAAGAATTTATTTAGTAACATTGTTTGCAGGGATGCCCGTTGCACCACTGGGGAATGCATTGCCTTACCATGACAGTAAGCTGAGTTCAGGTGTTAACTCAGTGAGCTGGTTTACTGGGACGAGGCTGATGTAGACCTGAGTAGGAATGAAGCAGTGTTTTGGCACAGATGCCACACTCTGTGGTGGGTCAGGGAACCTCACCCACAAGGTATCAACATGTGTGCCGGGGCCTGCTGGTCCCATGCACTGGGTCAGGACTGTCTCCAATATTGTATTTATTTCATTTGGGACCTGTGCAAATGAGGATACAATTCCACTATTGCAAAAAGAAGGGAAATTATTTGTAAAAGCTACATTAATACAGACATTAGGGTTATAGAATAGAAAGCACAAAAAGAAGGGAAATGAAAAACATTAGGAATTTGGGTCTCTGGAGTATTGGTGAATCAATGGTGGGGTCTTACTTGGGGTTGTCCACCCTAATGCTCACCCCCCCGATCAGATGCTATCAAATGTGATGTCTTCATGCAGTGCCCATAGGGCTCTGCATGAAGAAAGCTCCAACAGATTATGCTGGCCATACTGTATCACTATGAGGCACTAGGTTGGAGCTGTATCTTGTACTTTGGACAGGAGGTATGGGCTGAGGGGAGGAAGTGGGCATTAGGGTGGACAACCCCAAGCAAGACCCCACCGCTGATTCACCAATACTCTGGAGACCCAAATCCCTAATGTTTTTCATTTCCCTTCTTTTTGCACTTTGTGTTCTATAGCCCTAATGTCTGTATTAATGCAGTTTTTTATAAAGAAAATTGTTCATTTATTTCATTTTATTTTTTATCCTTGTAAGTCTGAGGAGCATAACTGCCCATTTTCACAGATGACAAACAATGCATAAATATACAAATACAATAACATGATAAAAACAGACATTACAAATATAAATAAACAATTATAAAACAGCAAATACATTCTGTGAAAACTGTATGTGCCTTTTCTATCTAGATTTAAATGACAGTAATGAATTACAATTCAACACATCATGGGGAAGAGAATGGAAGAAATGTGGGCCCCTGTATAATAGGGAATGCTGACCTAATGTTTTCTTGAAAAATGGTAAATCAAACGTGAATTTTGTTTGGGTTCTAGTGCCTTTAGAGTTTACGTACCTGGGAAAGTATGAACTTATTGAAAAGGTCATAAGGCCAGATTTGATTTTGAATAAAAAAGTACTAATTTTAAACTGAATCCTGTTTATAAGGGAAAGACAGTTGGAAAATTTCAGAAGAAGACAATGATGTGTTCTTACAGGAACACTGAGCATGAATCTTAAGATGGAGTTGTAGGTGACACACTTATTTTTCTAGGGATATATGGTTCATGGCTGCATAGACTGTTAACCCATAGTTCAGAACACTGAAAAGAAAGTTATGTGCCAATAACTTCCTGAATTCTACTGTTAGAAAAGGCTTGACTCTGAATAAACAGCCACATCTTTGATGTATCTTTCTAGTGATATATGTAACATGATGTTCAACGGTAAGATCGGTATCAAGTACGAGCCCCAAATATTTAAAAGCATCAACCAGTTCAATGGTATGTCCCTTAACATCATGAACAGGTAGTAGATCATCTATGCTGTTCTTTTCATTAGAGAACAACATAATTTTAGTTTTAACAGAATTAAGCACTAAAGAGTTAGAAATCAACCAATTCTGAAAAGAGCCAAAGTTAGCCTGAATTTTACGAAGGGCTTCATTCGATGTTTGACTTGCCTCATAAATGACTGCATCATCTGCATACATTATAATAGAGTTAGAGATGCATGGACTGGGGGCGGCATTCATGTAGAGGGAAAAAATGAGTGGCCCCAGGATGGACTCCTTGGGCACACCACATTTAATTAACTTAGAAGAAGAATAGAGACCATCAATGCTGGCCACATGTGTCTTGTTCATGAGGTACTGGGAAAACCATTTAGTAGCTTCACAAGAAAATTGCAATTTATTCAAAATGCCAGGGAGCAAATTATGCTCCACTAGCTCAAAGGCCTTGATGAGGTCCACGGAAAGGGCTGCAATAGAGTGCCCCTTGACAAGGGCACTCTGTACACCTCCAGTGAACCTCACCAAGGCCGTTTCAGTGTTGTGCTCTGCCTTGAAACCATACTGACAGTCAGTTAGCAAGCTATGTTTACAGAGATACTCTGAGATCTGGTCTGATATAATTCTTTGCAGAATCTTAGACAATGGTGGAAGAAGAGAAATTGGATGGTAATTAAAAACAAGAGCAGGGTTACCACTTTTGTGTATAGGTCTGATGACTGCATGCTTCCAAAGCTTTGGGAACTCCCCATGGAGAATTGAGAAGTTACTAATAATAGTGAGGGGAGTAAGTGAGTGTATCAATACCCAATTTCATAATCCAGAAGTCAGTACCATCAGATATCAAATGGGGTTTGGGATCATTACTAAGTATATACTTTTTTACTGTATCAGAAGTCACTCCATGGAATTTGAGCTTAGAGTGAGAATCAGAATCTGATATGGGAGAATTATTAGTAGTGAAGTTAACATTGGGATTACGTAACCTTAAACCTTCCAAGTCTCCGAAATAGTTATTAAAGAATTCTGAGACCAATCCTGGGCTATAGATAGAGGAGTCACCTTTCTGGAGAGAGATTATTTTTTCCTTTTTACCCCTTCCCAGTAATTTATTTAATGTCTTCCATGTGTGTCTGGAGTTACCAAAAGCTTTTTTTTCTTCAGTTACAAAAAAATTTACCTTTGCCTTTCTAATTTCTGATTTGCATTTATTTCTCAACACTTTGTAGGCCAGGAGGAAACCGTCATCCCTACTAGCTCTAAAATATTTCCAGCTTCGATCTCTCAGTTTCATTAAGTTTAGCTAGTCCTGGTAATCCATTCTTGCTTGGAGGATCTGATTTTTTTCAGGGGTACCAATTTATCTACCAGGGAAGTATAAAGTATTCTAAAAGTATCCAGTAACAGATCAATATCATGTATGGATTCAAGCTGTGACCAGTTTATCTCTTTACTAGCTGTGGCAATACCTTTTGGGGACAATGAAGAAAACTTCCTAAATTCAATATATCTGGGGGGGGGTCAGAAATTTAATGGACCACTCACACACGACTGGACAATGGTCAATCACTGTGTTCGGGAGGACCACCGCATAAGAGATCCTGCCAGGCTGAGTGACCAGCATCCAGTCCAGGATTGTGCAAGAATGTGTTTTATAGTTATATCTAGTGATATCATGTATCACTTAATGTAGCCCCAGGTCCAGTAGAGTATCACGCATAACGTTAGCTCCATCAGAATTCCAGTTATTATTAAAATCTCCCAATAGGATCCACTCTCTATTGGGGAGTAATTGGGATTTGAACTAAGAGACCAACTCAATACCAGTTTTAAGTTTGCCAGGCAGTATATACAGAGAACTAATAACTAATTTTTTTGTCCTGGCCAAAGAGTACCTCAGTCGAGACAAGGTCACAAGTGGGGTTGCTCACATTGTCCTGAATCCTTATTGTACTAAACTTAGAATTAATGTAAATAAGTGCCCCCCTCATTACCCACCCTGTCTTGGTGAAACAAGTTAAAGTTAGTTAATGAATTCTCAGAGACCTTAACATCGCTGTTTAACCAAGTCTCAGATAATGTAATGACATCAAACTTATTCTGCTCTGACCATACTAGAAATTGATCCCGCTTAGAAGTAAGGCTGTTAATATTCAAGTGAACAATTTTTAAGGTTGGGAGAGTATTTGAGGGAACATCTTTGTTAATAGAATTGGGGCAAGGGTCAGCTCGGCCCAAGAAGAGAGGACCAGGGTGGGGATGAACTGAACCAGAAGCAGTAGTAAGGCAAGCAGCCTATGGAGGTGTATTTTATTTACTAGTTTGCTTTCATTTTTGGTGCTGAGGCTGTACAATTTAGTCCTGATACTCATGAAATAATAATCAATTGCATACCTCTGAAAATTAATAAGGACAAGAGAAAAACACCCAGTGTTGTAATGTTTGTGTGAATGTTGGCCATAAGTAAAAGACCTCATTGAAGTCTGAGGTTCAAATTTAAAATCATGTATGGTCGGGGGGGAAACACCACCCTCCCAAGAACTTTTTAGTTGTATATGTTTGTAGAAATAAAATACAACAGCTTAAAAACAATTTAAGCATTTTAAAGAACAGACAACTAACCATTTTCCAACCTGAAGATTAAAACACCTGAAACAAATGAAAACTAAAGTGCAAACAAGTTGGTGTTAACCAAGTCTTTCAGGGATGTTTTCTTTGAGGAGTGGAGCTCACACCACTCATGCTAGTGCCACTGTATATATGTATCTATTCATTGCAAAAAATTCCATTAATGCATTAGTTAGGGTTTATATTCCAGTGAAAAAAGTCTGGAAATTCAGTGTTAGGGTTACCAACCATACCATTCCACCCCACTTCCCCACCCTCCACACACCAACAGGTGTCAGGGTGTGCCTTGGGGTCATCAGCCCTAACTCTTACCCCATTCTATGTATAAGGAAACTGAGATGTTACAGTATAGGATAATGGAGTGAATCTGGCCTAATAGCGCCAAGGCACACCTCAATGCCTGTTGGTGTGTGGAGGTAGGGGATGGGTGAAATGGGTAGGTTAGTAACCCTAACACCAAATTTCCAGACTTTTGTCACTGGAATAGAAACCCAGGCCCTCTGCACCCATCCATAAGTGTAGAGACACTGTAATTAACCTTCTTTTCCCTGTTGGAGCATAGGGCCCTTTGGACCTTGTGCATCTATCCCTTCATAGACGCATGAGCAAGGTATCACCATAACCATCTGATTACCCCAGGACATGTACATGGTACAGAAATTGTTTTCAAATCCCTGCCAAAAGATAATTCTGTGCAACTGCAATGTCATTCCACACCACAGGTGTGGAAACACATTTTGGCCAGGATTTGAAAAATTACAGCTGTAGCATACATGAAGTGGGGTAATAGAAAGGCTATGTTGTAAATCTGGGGTCAAAATATTGAAAATTACCATAGTTATGAGGGTGCATAGTAAAATTGCAAGGAATGATCATAACTTCCAGTATACTCTTCTTATAACCCCACCTCATAAACCCCATAAGTGAAACTTTTGTCATGCGTGGCAAAACACCATTCTATGTAACAGGTGTAGAAACACATTTAGGGCAGGATGTGAGAAATGACAGCTGTATTGTTCATGAGGTGGTGTGGGAAAAATGGTTATCTTGAAAATTTGGAGTGTAAATATTACAAATTGCCAAAGTAATGCACGTGTGTAGATATATTTCAATGACCACATGTAACTCTGGTATGTTTTGGTGTTTTTGCACCAAATTTTCAACATGGACTTTTTGGGACTCCTTCTCATGAACACTGGCACTGTCATTCTGTTACTCAGTCCCAAAAGGTGATTTCACACAGCTACTACGCCATTCCACACCACAGGTGCGAAAACATGCTTCAGGCAGGGTGTGAAAAATGACAGCTATACTATTCATGAGGAGGTGTGAACAAATGGCTATGTTGAAATTTTGAAGTGGAAATATTAAAAATTGCCAAAGTTACGTATGTGCATAGAAACATTTCAATGACCACACATAATTTGAGCATTTTATGGAATTTTTGTCCCAAATTTTCAACTTAGGCTTTTTGAGACCCCACCTCATGAACATTGGCACTGTCATTTCATTACTCAGTCCAAAAAGGTGATTACATGCAGTGACCAAAAAAATCACCTTGTAGTTCTGGTTAATGAAAAGACAATGATAGTGTTCATGAGGTGGGATCACAAAAACCCCATGTTGAAAATTTGGTGCAAAAATTCCATAAAATGGCTGAGATATCAACATAAGTTAAAAATGCCATAGACAGCCATTATGTCACTTACCTAGATTCTTCAGTTCATGGTTCAGCTTTGAAGAGTGCAGATGTGTCCTGGTTCACAGAAGATGGCAGCCACTGACCTCCATTGGTAAGTGTAGGGCAAGGGGGGTAGGGTGGTGGGTGCTCAGTGGAAGGGTTGGGATGGGGGAGGAACGTGGGGAGATGATGAGGGACTGTTTTCTTTTTTACAGGATAAAAATAAGACACTGGGGACAGTTTTATTTTTTACAGGCTAAAATTTGCAAATGTTTGGGGACACTTAGGGTGGGCTCCCCAGTATCTCACAGTACTGAGGAGGGTAGGACAGAACTGGGGACACTAAGAGTGGGCTTCCCAGTGTCTCACACTGGCAGGGGACTACTGCCAACACAGAGTTTGGGCACCCCGTTGTTGGCAAATACTGGTATTAAAATACATTTTGGGGGGACACTGGGAGTGGGCTCTCCAGTGTCCCACAGTACTTGACAGTGTAGGGGAGATATGAGGACACTGGGAGTGGACATCCCAGTCTCCCATGGTACTGGGTGTAGGGGATATCTGGGGACACGGGGAGTGGGCTCCCCAGTGTCCCACAATGGTGAGGGGGGATTGAGGTGTTCATTATACTCCCAGCATGGGGGCTGGGCACCTTGATATCAGGACTGATATTTATCAAATGTTAAGATTCCTCAGCCCCCTTCTTTTTTCAGGCCATAAAAGGGGGAAAATTGCTTTATTTTAAGTAAACACCAACAGATGTTTACCTAAATGGGGGCCGAGGAATCCTATTCTGGTATTGTTTTTTTGAAAATAATGTTTTTGGTTTTTTCACAGGTGCCAATGTTTTTCTTACTGCACGTAGTACTGCAAATTTGCAGCAATTTCACGAAAAGTGCCACAAATTTGCATCAGTTTTACTGCAACTGTGCTGTTAGTTGCATGAAAAGTGTCGCAATTTGCAGCAATAGTGCCACAAATTTGTGACACTGCCAATGGCCAGAATGTTAAAAACATGTTTCTGGCCACTATTTAAAAAAAATGTTAGATCCATGTTCCTTGGGCCCCGCTTAGGAAAAAACAACTGTTGCTGTTCACAAAGGGGCAGAATTTTTTGAATTACAGCATTTCTTAGCTATTGCTAACTGAAAACAAGATAATGGCCATGCAAAACTACAAAACCTATTTGCAAAAGTAAAATGGACTTTCACAAAAGCAAAAAGTGCTTTCCCATGGAACATCTAATTTTTCCCATAGGCTATAATGGGAAACTTTAAAAACTTTTGAATGGATTAATATTTTTTCACCAAACCTTCAAAAGGCACATCAATGACCCAGATCCCATATACCCTAACAATTTCAGACCAGAGACCCAAAGCATTTCGAACATAGAGACAAGCAAAGAATTTGCACCTAAATGGTAAAATTCACATTTTTGGCATTCCGCAGCTACGCAGCTGCACATCTGACCAGAATGAAACTTCCCATATCCAGAGATCTATGGTAACTAAAGGTGCATGCAAAATTTCAGGCAAATCAGCCAAACGGTTTGCAAGTTATTAAGTGTACAACATTTTGGGGTTTAACATAGAGTGGCCATGCAACCCTAACAATAGTGGCAGTAGTGCCAGTATGGATAAAAGTCGATAAGGTATAATGTTAAATCCCAATTTTGCACCTTAATAGCACTGGCAGCATTTGACAAAATTTACAAAAATGTGACATGCATTGTCTCTGAGGCAAGTTCTGAAGATGTGAGAAGTTTTGTGGTGGCAGCTTGTTCAGTTTCCGAGATACAGAATGTTGACTTTTAATGAAGTGCAATTTATTTCCTATACTTTACACTTTTTCCTTTTTTTGTTCTCATGTACAGTTAGACTGTAGGGAATTTGTTTCCAAAACACTTAGAATAGAAGCGGCATGTGTCAAAGTAGTGCCTTTTGAAGCTGTCATGAAAAAATATTAGTCGGTTCCAGAGTTATAAGGATTTAAAGATTTTTTTTTCTGAGCGTGCTCAATAGGGTTTTTGGATAACCCTCTAATATAAGAGGTATATTTTTGGTCACAACACTGTTTTGCATTCTCACCACTCAGTTGCTACAACCCGAAAAACAGATTTTCAGGTTGTGACCCAAACAGTTTGGGTTTGCGAGACCGTTTTCCGTTCACATCATTTAGTTGTCATGACCCGAAAAACAGTATTTTGGGTCGCAATGGTCGTCATCTTTTTTAATTTTAAAACTATAAAGCATGAAAAATACTTAAAAGTAAATTATGTATTTAAAAAAATAAAACCTGAACCTAGCTAAACTGGACCCATTTACATAGATTCTGATGTTTATTTTGTAAAATCAGGGCCACAAATACCTTCTCTGGGCACCCCAAAATTCTGGGTGCCCAACTTGAAAAATATTATGGTCATAAGACCATTCTGCTTTTGCACCACTTAGTTTTCATGACCTGAAAAAAAGTTTTTCAGATTGTGACCCAAAGATGTTGTCGACGAGAGACAGTTTTACATTCATACCATCATAACTTTGGTAATTATTAATATTTTGACTCCAAACTTTTAAAATGGCCAGAACCTCTGGATGAAACATGTCATAGATGTGGTGTAAAATGACATTTCAGTCACTATTCTATAAATGCCACATGTCATGTTTATAATGAAGAGTCATAAAATGACTTTCTTGAAAATCTGGGATCAAAATAAAACAAATAATAATAAATGTATGTAGTGCCACCTTTTACCCCAGTGGGTAGTGCTTTGTGATCCTGTGCCAGTGAGCTGAGTTTTGGGGTGAGCTCAGTGAGCCAGCTGGATGGCCCGAAGCTAGGGGCATAGGTCTGTCATGTGGCACCACCCCCCAGCCAGGAAAGGGAAGATGGAGTAATGCCCGTGTAATGCCCATATAGGTCCAAGTACCACATATTGAAGAGAAATCTTCCCTTGGCATAGGGTCTTGCACCTTTGTGAACATGGCTGCCAGAGGTCCCTGGGCTTCAGCTGACAGGTGGACTTATCTGTAGCCAAGTGGAAGTGTGGGTTGCAGATGGCTCAGCACTTTTGCAGCCTGCCACACAGCCACACGCATTCTTGACATCCACTGCCACATGGAAGTGTAGGGCACAGAGGGCCCTGCACTTCCACAGGCAGATCGTCTCTTACCTTGCTTCTGCATCTGCATCTGCATCAGGAACCTGCTTGAATAAGGATACTACTTCAGTATCTCAAAAAGAAAGAAAATTATTTGCAAAAAAACTACCTTAGTTCACTGGTTAGGATTCAACTAAATACCACAACTAAATGCCACAAAAGTAGGGAAATGTGGTGTTAGGGTTTCCAACCCTAACACCCCACCCCCCAAGCAGCAAAATGACAAGACCACACAAGCAACCACAGACAACCATTATCAGGTATGACGACCAACATACAACTGTTTCCAGATGACACAAATGCATAGCTATAATGTGCTACCTTCATGGATTTGTATCTGTGGCTGCAAGGGCCTGTGCTTCTGCAGCCACACCTGTGTGTGTATATGTCAAAAAGTGTGCTTGAGTACCTGTAGCTGCAGAAGTACAATTGCAACATGAGTATTAAGGTTTCAACAGTGTATCTAGTGTTCCAAGGGGTAAACGTTTTGTCTAGGAGGTAGCACTTTCCCAGAAAAAGTAAAATGTTACCTTTTAAAGCTCAGATTAGGTTTAAACAGCTAGTTTTTGCTGGTCTAAGGGGGTAGCAGGTGTACATTGCTACATAGCTGAATTTGCTAATGCATTGTTTTCTATATGCAGCTGTATAAGTGCAGGCCCCACAGAAGTCAGTGTCTATGTCTTATACCTGGTTTAGAAGAGGTGCAGACCCCACAGGACCCTGTACCAATGTAGACAGAAGTACTGTTATGATTTTGATATAGATTTTGTGGCCCCTGCACTTCTGCAGCCAGAGGTCAGAGTATATATCTTACACCTGCAGCTACTGAAGTGCAGGCCCCCTCAGGGGCCTGTGCTTCTCCAACAGAAATGTATGCATGTCTTACAGTGCATGAGTACCTGTGGTTATGGAAGAGCTGGCCCCATATGGGTATGTGCTTCTGCAGACAAAAGATGTCTTGTAATTTGTGAATTATGGATTTTTATCTGTGGCTGCAGAGGTCTATGTTTCTACAGATGGAAGGAGTGTTGTGATTTAAGTGGTGTTGATTTTTGCCTGTGACCAGAAATGAGTGTGTATGTCTTGCAGTGTGCATGCCACATATACAACTCCAGGAAGGTAGCACAGCAGTTCTGCTGCATTTGTGTCATCTGGAAACAGTTGTATGTTATTTGTCTTACCTGATGATGGTTGCTTGTGTGGTCTTGCCCTTTTGCTGTTTTTTTTTGGGGGGGAGTTAGGATTGAAAACTCTAATGCCACATTTCCCTACTTTAGTGACATGAAGTTGTACCCTTACTGGTGCATTAACACAGTTTTTGCAAAAAAAATTGTATGTATATATACATATATATATATATATATATATATATATATATAAACATTCAATGGATTTGCACAAAATTTGATATGTGCTGTTCCATGAGGTAGATCTCTTGATGTACTAAGTTTCGTTGGATCAGATGTGCATATTTTGTACTGCATAGAGTGAAAAAACTATAAAAGTCACTTTTTTCACCTTTTTTAGCAGTTATTTCCTCATCGCACTGTGGCCACACCATTTAGAATGTTGGTCTAAAATTTTCAGGGTTGAAAGCACCTACCCAAAAGAACAAGCCAGCATTGTTTTGATAAAACAATATTAATCTGTTTCAAAGTTATTACATTTTGAAATTGCAGGTTCTGAGCATGCTCAATTCAGTCTTTTGGATAGCTACATGATATGAAAAGGGATTTAGGCCTCATAAAAAGGGATTTTGACACCTCACAAAAAGGGAATTGGCTTGCAAAAAGGGATTTTGACACCTCATGATAAAGGATTGTTTTAAATTTACTGTTTCTTTGTCACTTTACTGCAAAGAAACAGTTGGGACTTTCGAGCCGAAATTTTCAGGGTAAAAAGGGCTTGCCCCAGAGATGTGACTTTTGCTGGCTTGGTGATAAAATTCACATTGCTTCTATACTTATAACACTTCAAAGTTTGTAAATTTCCCATAGGATAACATTGTGGCAGATGCAGTACTTTTAGGTGCCTATATCTCGAAAACTGTTCGAGATACAGATTTTTCACTAAAGGCAGCTTAGTACACTTAGGTGTACTAAATAATGATGTAGGTTGCTAGACCATGATTGCAACTGATGAAAATTTTTCAAATGTTCCTACAGTTATTGATATATTGCACCATTTGCAGCACAAGGGTTACTTGGAATGTCTCTAGGCCTGTGCTGCATCTCCACAATTATAGGTAGATGGGAGTGGGCTCAGAGAGCCCTGTGCACCCATATATGAATACCGTTATGCAGTAATGGGACTGCAGGACCCTCCATTATGCAATAGTGGGTCCCTGTGCTCCCACAGGGAGATGACAGTTTATTACAATGCCTTTACACTCATGGATAGATGACCTCTCAAAAATTGATACCATTATGGAGTGATGGGAGTGGGGTGGGAGCTTGGCCCTATGCTACCACAGGGAGATGAGGGTTAATTACAATGTCTATACACTTATGGATATTTAAGAGTACAGGGCCCAGAAGGCCCTGTGCAACCACAAACCACTATGGACTGATGGGGGCTTCCACAAACATATAAGGGTAAGATTACACTTTCTCAAAAAGTAAGGAAATTCATTGCAAAAAATGTAATTAATGCATCGGCTAGGGTTGAAGCAACAAAAGTAGGGGAATGAGGCATTAGGATTTTGAACCCAAACACCCCTACCAAACCACCCTCCATACACCAACAGGCATCAGGGTGTGCGTTGGGGTCATCAGGCCTAACTCTAACCCCATTCTCCTATACTGTACCACCTCAGCTTACTTAGACATGGAATGGGGTGAGAGTAAGGGCTGATGACCCCAACGCACACTCCAATGCCTGTTGGTGTGTGGGGGGAGAGGTAGGTTGGTAGGGCTGGTGGAGTGTTAGGATTCGAAACCCTAATGCCTCATTTCCCTACTTTTGTTGCTACAACCCTAACTGATGCATTAATGAAGTGTGTGTATATATATATATATATATTTATATATACACACACACACACAATAGGAGTGAGCAGATAACTTATTAGATAAAAACATGTATTCTCACTGCAGTGTGATATCTCTCTGTGGTGACATCACCACAGTGGCATATCACCAGATATCTCACTGTGGTGACATAATCAAACCAAAAAAACAGCAACACACTCCTATTGTATATATTGGATACATGATGTGCACTCATGTGCTATGGAAAGTATTTTCACTCTTGCAGAGTGACCTCTAGATACTCTCACTCATGGCTTTGCCACTCGTGAGTATCCAGAGGTCATTCTAAAGGAGTGAAAATATTTATATATATATATATAGATATATATCTACACACACACATATATATAGATAGAGAGATAGATATATATATAATATATATTATGGTAGCACGGTAGTGCTACCATAGTTAGGGTTGAGGAGCCATTTCCATGTTAAACCCAAAATTTTGCACCTTAATAACTTTGCAACCGTTTGATGGATTTGCCTGAAATTTTGAATGTATGATCAAGACCCATAGGCCTTGGGATCTGCCAAGTTTTGTACTGATCGGATGTAAGGTTGCGGAGTTATTAAGCATGATCTGTGTGCGCGTTTACGCTTTTCTGGAATTCTATGGTCGCGCGTACAGGTCGTACGGTTTGTGTGACCAGCCTGAAATCTTCAGGGAACGTGCAAGTGGGGTCCCCGATGTGCCTTTCAAAGATTTGGTGAAAAAATATTAAACGGTTCAAAAGTTATTCAAAAAACAGTTTCCCATTATAAGTCAATGGGAAAAAGTTAACAAAAAGTTCGACAGTGTCGCAAATGCATTTTTACTTTCGCAAATGGGCCTGTTACTTTCGAAAATCCGCCATTTTGTTTTCAGTTGGTGATCAGAAAAATGGTTGGCATTTAAATTTGAGACTCTCTAGCAACGTAATTCTTTTTGTATTTAGCTATTCGGGCCCTGAGGATGCTTGCCATGTCTTTATTTTGTGGTAAAACACCCCAGAAATGTTTTCAAATTTCTGGAAAAAGTACTTTCGCAAATTACTTTCGTGCTCACGAAAGTGTCGAACTTTTTTGCGAAAGCTTTCGCAAATTGCGACAGTAATTTTCTAGTCTGTGGGAAAATGACAGCAATTCTTTGGCACTGCACTGCAAAATAACCGTTGGGAGTTTTGGGCTGAAATTTGGAGGGGACGCAGCCGACATCTCACAGATGTGCCTTTCAGTGTTGTATTGAAAAAATATTACACAGCAGCAAAGTTATGGCACTCCAAAGTTGACAGTTTTTCCCATAGGATAACATTACGGCGCCCGAAGCATTACAGGAATCCTTTGGCACCCTGCTGCAAAATAACGGTTTGGTCTTTTTTCCTGAAATTTGGAGGGGAAGACAGCCAACAGCCCACAGATGTGCCTTTCAGTAGTTTGGTGAAAAAACATTACAGGGAGGCAAAGTTATGGTGCTCCAAACTTTTCTTTTTTTCCCATAGGATAACATTACCGCCGTCGCCGCGCCTTTCAGGGCCCGTATCTCGGAAACGGTGCGAGATACGGACTTTTCGTCAGAAAACTTCTTAGCCCTCTAATGGGGCTAAGATTCAAATTAGACAGGACAGTTGTAAATAATATGACTTTTAAATTTTTTTTCTACGTCATACGGTTCCTGAGATATAATGTATTTAGTATTCCAAGATCTCATTTTCCTCGCCGATACTCATTATTTTGCACACATTATTTGTACTCACTGTCTTTCTCAATGCAGGTTTTGGGGAAAACCAGCCTGCAGCGCATTACTGTTACTGTTGCCCTTTCGCTTGGATCCGTACCCGTTCACTTACCATTGACGCCTGCGCCACCATGTCGTTATCCTGCTTTTCATTTGCGCTTGCGTTTCTATTATTTTGCCATTTCTGTCTACAGTACTGTTTATCTTACTGTTTCACTTTACATCACCATGCCCATTGACATTTCTGTTTGCAGGCACCATGTTACTATGTGACAACACATCACGTGGCAGACCATTCCCGTCTACGTCACCATGTGTGTTACCCTTTCTGTTCTCATTCGTGCTTGTGTTACCATGTGCACCACTGTTAGCATTTCTGTTTGCATTGCTGTCCCTGTTAGTATGCCACAACACATCATGGGCCCTGCGCCCCGCTGCATTATATTCACTTTCTACGTTATTATTCTCAAAGAAAGTAGAAGGAAAATCCGTTTAATGCATTAGTTGGGTTGTTCCTGGCGCGAAAGTGAGGAATGCCAGTTAGTTGAAACTCTTTGGACCCCCGCCCACCCCCCCCAACCGGCATTGGGGTGATTGGGATCGTAATCCCAACTCTCACCCCATTCTCCTATACTTCTGCTGTTTTACACATGTCATGGGGTGAGTTAGCTGACGATCCCAATGCGCACCTAATGCCGCTGGGGGAGTGGGCGGGGTCCAAGGGTTTTCAAACCCAACAGCTTAATCTCTCACTTTGTCGCTGTGGAACAACCCAACCAATGCATTAAACGGAGTTTTTGCTCTAATATATATATATATATATACATAATATATACCTGTATATATATATATATATATATATATATATATATTCATTGCAAAATCCATTAATGAATCAGGTAGGGTTCCTATTACAGCAACAAAAGTATGGAAATTCAGCGTTAGAGTTCCCACCCTACCACCGCACCCTTCACACACCAGCAGGCATCGGGGTGTGCCTTGGGGTCATCGGGCCTAACTCTCACCCTATTCCATATGTAAGGAAGCTGAGATGGTACAGTATAGGAGATTGGGGTGAGAGTTAGGCCCGACAACCTCAAGGCACATCCCGATGTCTGCTGGTGTGTGGAGGGTTGGGGGTGCAGTGGTAGGATTGAGAAGTCTAACGCCAAATTTCCATACTTTTTTGCTGCAATAGGAACCCTAACTAATGCATTAACAGAGTTTTTTTTTTACAATGAATATCCCTTCTTTTTGAGATAGTATAATGGTATCCTTATTTTACTGTGACAGCGCAGAATCCGAAATCCCACCGTATATGCACCCACACATATATATATATATAGGTGTGAACGTGCAGGTCCCACTGGGCTCTGTGCATCCATTTGTCAAACAACAGTGGTCAAATTATCAGCATAGCCATCTTATTACCCCACCTCTTGTGCCCCAGAACAGAATAATTGTTAAATACCAGGCAAAACATAATTATGCGCAACTGCAACACCATTCCGCATCACAGGTGTATAAACACATTTTGTGCAGGATGTGGAAAATGACAGCTGTACTATTTATGAGGTGGTGTGAAAAAATAGCTATTTAGAAAATTTGACAGCAAAATATGGAAAAGTACCAAAGTTATTTGTGTGCATAGAGTTAATTCAACGGACTCATGTAACTCAGACATTTTGAGGAATGTTTGCACCAAATTGTCATCATGGCCTTTTGGGGACCTCACCTCATGAACAGTGGCACTGTCATTTTATTAATTGGCTTCAAAAGGTGATTTTGCCAGCATAGGCACCATTCTGTGCCACAGTATCAAAAACACATTTTGGACAGGATGTGAAAAATGACAGCTGTACTGTTCATGAGGTGGTGTGTAAAAATCGCAATGTTGAAAATCTGGAGTCAAAATATTGTAAAATACCAAAGTTATGCACCTTTGTAGAAACTGTGCCACTTACGCTCGTAACGTGGCCACTTTTGGGAATTTTTTCACCAAATTTGCAACATGGGCTTTTTGGTTTTGGGACCCCACCTCATGAATACTGGCACTGTCATTTTGTTAATGGGATCCAAAAGGTGATTTTACACAGTGACCGGAAATCACCTTACAGGCTTGATGAATGAAATGACAGAGACAGTGTTCATGAGGTAGGGTCCCAAAATGGCTATGTTAATAATCTGATAAAAAAAAAATTAAAAATGGCTGAGATATCAACACAAGTTCAAAACACCATTGACAGCCATTATATGGCACTTACCTTGATTCTTCAGTTTGCAGTTCGGCTTTGAAGAGTGCAGATGTGTCCCAGTCCACAGAAGATGACAAAAGAAAACCTCCGGTAGTAAGTATAGAGCAAGGGGGGAGGGGGAGGCAGTGGGTTGCTCAGTGGGAAGGTTGGGATGGGGGATGGGGAGACGACAAAGGACCATTTTCTTTTTTTTTACAGGATTATAAACAGAAAAGATGTCAGGGACTGTGTTCTTTGTTAAAGGTATATAGAAAGGAACATTAATGGGCACTGGGGTGGGCTCCCCAGTGTTCACAGTACTGGTGGTGTTGGGGGCATAAAACATAACTGGGGACACTGGAAGTGGGCTCCGCAGTGTCCCACCTTGCAGGGGGGCTACTGCCAACATGGGGATTGGGCGCCCTGGTGTCAGCAATATGGGAGACTGTTTGGGACACTGGACTCTAGTGCCGATATGGGGATTGGGCACCTTGATATCAGCAGCAATATTTTTTTGTATTAAAATAAATATTTGGGGATTTTCAGCTCACAAAGTAGGATCCTAGTTCGTATCTTGTCATACAAAATAGGATCCTACCTCGTATGACGAACATACAAATGAATTAAAATGATAACTAGAACACATTTTAAGGACGTTTTTCCAGCAGTAAAGTGCAGAATGCACCTAGGGGGTCCCAATAAGCAAGCTACATGTGTTGGTTCCTCCCCAGAATATCATTTTGAGAGGTTTCCAAATTTGAATCTTTCAGGCAAAACTGAAAACAAGATGGCAGCCAAATGAAGTAGGAATTTTCCCACACAAAGCAGGATTCTTTCTTCATTTCATACAGCTATATTTTAGTGCTTACTGAGCATGCTCAGAAACAGTTTTTTCACATTTTTAAGTTGCAATAACTTAAAAACCTGCTTATTATTTTTTCACCAGACTAGCAAAAGGTACATCTGTGGGGTAGTGCTTTCTGCCTTAAAAATTTTAGACCAAAACACCAAACCGTCTGGGCTGTAGGCAAGTTCAAAGAAAAATCCCAGAAAAGTCAATGAGCGAAAACTTGTTTTTTTCACCTTTCCATAACTCAGAAACTGCACATCTGACCAGAACATAACTTATCAAATCAAGAGATGTACCCCACAAGAAGGTGCATACCAAATCATATGCAAATCCATTGAATGGTTGCTAAGTTAGTAAAGTGCACAATTTTGAGTTTAACATTGAAGTGCATACTCAACCCTAATTATAACAGCGTGACCACACCCCTATGATATGTAGATATACTGTATATATAAAATATATTTATTTCAAAGGTTGACCCAGGAAAGACATGCTGAGTTGGTAACAGCTCATTTCCCAGATGTATCCTGGGAAGAGGGAGAAGGAAGGACAATAAGGAACACCAAGAACAATATAGAGAATAATGGATGGGTAGGTGGTTATGACAAGGATTTTACACACTCCTGAGGGGTGGGATGCCACATAAACACCGAGAGCGAAGACCGAGGGGTTTATTAGGGCATCCCACCCTCAGGGTGTGTGTAAAATCTGAGTTTTACACACCTACCCATCCTTTATTTTGTATAATTGCTGGGGATCATTTTTTCACCACAGCAATTATACAAAATAAATGTATTTGACTCGCGAGCTGAGCTGTGGACTGTTGGGGTTTTTAGTACAGTCTGTGGCAGCTCCTAAATGCAAGTTATTTTTTTTTTGTTGCAGTCCCATTACAGAAAGTTTTCTGTGCCCAACAATATATTTTTTTTAAAACAAAAAGAGAGAGAACTTACTGCTGACTTCTTCTATCGGGGAAGTTTGCAGGCAGCGCTGAGGAGTGGGGACAGCGGGGAACAGGGCAGAGAAGTGGAAGATCATGTTTGGCTCATGAGCCAAACAAGGGAAACCGAGCAAGTGTTTGTTATTATAATCAGCTGGTTATAACAATACAATTATAACCCAGTTTCCCTATGGAAAAAAGATCAGTTATTTTAATGCAATAATAACAATAATACAGTAATAGGTACATAAGCATCATAAATAACAATTGTGCAAAGAAAAGGATCGCAAGACATAAATACATACAGTAACTATACAATAAAGTGCTGGAAGATAATTACATTTGCAATTATACAATGAAGTGCTGGAAGATAACATTTGCAATCTCCCTCTCTCTGTCTCTCTCTCTCTCTCTGTATTCATTGCAAAAAACTTCATTAATGCATCAGTTAGGGTCGTTACCAAAGCGACAATAGTATGTAAATGTAGCGTTATGGTTTCCAACCCTAACACCCCACCCCCATCCTGCAGACACTAACGGGCATTGGGAGGGTGCCTTGTTGTCATCAACCCTAATGCTCATCCCATTCCATAAGTAAATAAGCTGGGTTGAGTACTGTATAGGAGAATGGGGTGAGCATCAGGGCTGATGACCCCAAGGCACCCTCCCAATGCCTGTTAGTGTCTGCAGGGTGGAGTGTTAGGGCTGAAAACCCTAAAGTCACATTTCCCTACTTTTGTCACTTTAGTAATAACCCTAACTGATGCAGTAATGACATTTTTTGCAATATATATATATATATATATATATATATATATTTATACAATAGGGGTGAGTGATAAAAGAGTGAGATAAAACAGTGTATCATCCACTGCAGTGTGATATTTTTACCCTCTGCTCTATTGTGATGATATCAGCCATATACACACACAGATCACACAAAGGTCACTGATATCATCACTCTAAGCAGCTTGCCCCTCAGCATACAAAAAACACCTGTGCTGTTACTATAGACACAAATGTAGAACTACATGAGAAGTCTCACTGCTGCCTGCAGCTAACTCAGCATTTCAAAACACTATCCCTATTCCCCACACCCTGACTTCCAGCTCATTACTGTGATACTCTCAGCTTGACTTCAGCCAGAATTCTAAAGTGCACAGCTTCACAGAACAGTACATTCCTCACTGCTGCCTGCAGCTAACTCAATTACCACTAAAAACACTTACCTGTTCCTCAAACTCTGCCTCTCAGCCCATTACAATTACTGTGATACTCTCAGCTTGACTGCAGCCAGAATTCTAAAGAGCACAGCTTCACAGAACAGTCTGTTCCTCACTGCTGCCTACAGCTAACTCAATTACCACTAAACACACTCATCTGCTCCTCAAACTCTGCCTCTCATCCCATTACAATTACTGTGATACTCTCAGCATGTCTACAGCCAGACTTGTAAAAAATACAGCTTTACAAAATAGTCTGTTTCTCATTCCTACCTAAAAATAACTCATGGCTGGATCTGTACAATCCAGATGTCCTGGTCGTATCAGAGACCTGGCTCAAACCTCAAGTCCTCTCACACGAGGCCACTGCCCTTGGGTACCACTCCTTCCAAAAAGACAGGGCAAACAAAAGAGGAGGAGGGGTTTTATTCTACGCAAAAGACACCCTGAACTCAGTGCAGGTTAACCTGCAGCATAATACCTGCACTGACAGCGAATTGGTCTTCGTACGCATCACCCTTGGTCTCTGCAAGCATCTCACCATTGGATGTGTATACAATCCCCCCCTAAGAATGTTTTCCTATCTCTTCAGGCAGTCCTAAAGGACATAGGTGAGGAGGTCTCATCTGAACTACTCATCCTGGGGGACTTCAACCTGAACTGGGTCCCGAATGCAAACCAGTCTCTTAAAGGCCTGATTCAAGAAACAAACCTTGTGCAGGTAATCTCTAGACCCACAAGACTGAACCACAAAAAAGGGAATCACTCCACCCTCAACTGGGTGCTAATGACTAACCCCTGTAACATCCAGGCAGCAGGCAACCTAACTGATGCCTTAAGTGACCACTCCCCCATATTCTGCATCTGGAAAAATAGGGTGCCTAGGTCTCGACTGCGAATTCTGGCTGCACGGGACTATACCCACTTCTTACCCGAACAATTCTCCAACTACCTTAGCAGCCTAGACTGGAGCCCAATCAAACTCCTCCCCTCTCTGGATGCTGTGGTTGCTTTCTTCCAGAGAACACTCAACACGGCAGCCAACCTATTCGCCCCATGAAGAAACTCTGTACCAAGGAAAGCTGCTACAAGTGGATCACCCCCCATTGAAGACCCTAATGATAAACCGTGACAGGGCTTGGAAAAAATACAAGCACTCCTCCCTACCTGCTGACCTCAAAAGCTACAAAACTCTCAGAAACAGATGCAAACTGGCCATCAAAACTGTCAAAAGGGAGTTTGTCATGCAACTTCAGAAAAAGAATCTGGGGAACCTTAGACTTTTTTGGGCCCACATTAATTGGTCGCTAAAGGGGAACGACAGATCCGAACTGGGTCCCATTAAGGTCAACGGACAACTACTACATGATGACTCCTATACTGCCATTTCACTCAACCTTCACTTCACTACCTTGAACTTGTACAAGGCTGGCCTACCTCCCCTCAATATAGACCCTAGCATGCGGTCACTTCCAAACCTTGACTGCCCAACCTTCCATCTCAGACTGGTCAAGCCAAAAGAAGTTCTCTCACTACTAAGGAGCCTAAAAACCTTGGACACTGGAGGACCCGATGGGATTCACCCCAGGCTGCTGAAGGAAGGTGCCCTAGCCAGACCCCTGACCGGGCTCATTAATCGGTCCCTGAAGGAGGGTGCAGTCACTGAGCAGTGGAAACAGGCCCACGGGGTCCTAATCCACAACAGAGGCCATCAGTAGTCTATCTGCAATTACAGGCCAATCTCCTTGCTCTGCATCCTGCCAAAAATCCAGGAGAGGCTGATCTATGGGCAACTCCAAAATTACTTGGAGATCCATCAACATCTGGCACCCTCCCAGCTTGGTTTCAGAACCAGGCATGGGACAGATACTGCCCTTATTAAATTCTCAATGGACGTATTCAGAGAACTGGACAAGTGGACCTCTACTGGTGCGGTCTTCATTGACCTATCCAAGGCCTTCGACTTGGTCAACCACAATCTGCTATTAGCCAAGCTGGGCAGCATAGGCCTTGACAGCCATGCTCTAAGGTGTTTCAAAAGCTATCTAACCGGTAGCACACAGAGGGTAAAGTGGAAAGATGCCATATCAGACCCGCTTCCATTAAAAGAGGGGGTGCTGCAAGGGTCGATACTCGGCCCCCTCCTCTTTTCCCTTTTAACTAATGAACTGAGTGACCACTGTGGTGGGAGCTCTGTTGTCCAATATGCAGATGATGCCATCATCTATCGACCCTCCACTAATCTGGGTGGCTTCAGCCCCTTACTCCAAGGTGACTTGAGATCCCTCGAGAACTGGCTCGTTAAGAACAGAATGGTTCTTAATACGGACAAAACCAAGGCCATGCTGTTCAGTCTAAGATCCCTTGGACATGATAGAAAACAACACCTACACCTGACCTCCGCATCTTGTAGCAGCCTAGAGGTAGTGTTGTCACTAAAATACCTCAGCCTCATCCCCGACCAGGGTTTCAACCTCAAGAACCACATGGACCAAGTCACCAAAACCTTACATAGGAAACTAGGCATCCTCTACCGACTGAAAGACCAGCTGGTACCTGAAGCCAGGGGGCCAGATTCTAGAAGGGTTACGCCTGGTGTAACAGCAGTGGAACAAAGCAGAATGGTGCATGTGGCAACTTCCACCAGCAGTTGTGACATGCGCAATTCTACAAAGTGGACTGTGACATGGCACAGGCCACTTGCACCGAACAGCTGTTACGCCGCATAAACCCCCTGCGACATGGTGCTAGGGGGTTTATGGCAGCAGTTGCACCCCATTCTAGAAGGGCAGCCACAAAGTGCCCACATTGGGATTCTACAAGAAGCCCCGGAGGAGATCCAGCAACGTAAGTTATACCAGCATTTAGCTGGTATAACTTATGGATGCCCCCGGGGGTCCTGTAGACTCGTCGGCTGTCCAGCAGACAGTGCACAGTTTCCCTCCACCCATGCCCAGCACACCCCAGTGGGGCCCCGCATGGTTGCCCATAGCCCCAGCCCCCTGAAACAGCCACTGGCGGAAGCCCCGCAGGGCGGTGCTGCCATCCCTCCACCTGTGCCTCGAACTGTGAGTCGTCCGCCACATATGTGGCCATAAGCCAGCCCTGGTAGTCTAGTGCCCCCCAAACTGTACATTAATTAAATAGTAAAGGATCCCCATTTCCCTGGTAGTCTAGTGCCCCCCCCGAACTGTACATTAATAAAAGAGAAGAAGATCCCTGTTTCCCTGGTGAGTCTAGTGCCCCCAAAATGTACATTAATAAAGAGAATAAGATCCCTGTTTTCCTGATAGTCTAGTGCCCTCAAACTGTACATTAATAAAATAAAAGATCCTCTATTTCCCGGTAGTCTAGTGCCCCTCCCGAACTGTACATTAATAAAATAAACAAGATCGCCATTTCCTGGTATTCTAGTGTGCTCTATTCCCAACCAACTGTGCCAGCCCACGTATACCATCCCCAGCTGGTGACTGGCATACACTCGATCCTCACCTCCAGTTGCCGAGCTGAGTGCAGAGCATTACCAGACAGACATGCTCAGAAATTAATTTCTGAGCGTGTCTGCAGTGGTGCTAATACTGCACTCAGTCGGGGGCTGGCCATGGATGTGAGAGGTGGGTGAACCAGTCGCCAGCTGGGGATGGGTGGGGTGCAGGGTGGGCTGGCATGGCTGGGTGGGGGCCACTAGACCACCAGGGAAATGGGGATCTTTTTTTATTTTATTAATGTACAGTTCAGGGGGGCACTAGACTACCAGGGAAACAGAGATCTTATTCTCTTTTAATAATGTACAGTTTGGGAGGGGCACTAGACTACCAGGGAAACAGAGATCTTATTCTCTTTTATTATTGTACAGTTTTGGGGGGGCACTGGACTACCAGGACTGGTGACGTGCCACATTTGCGGCGGGTGACCTGGAGGTTGGGGCACGGGTGGGGGGTACATTTGCGACCTGCAGCAGCGGGTTGTGACATGCTGGCCAGGTACACCCTCTGTGTGGCGTACCTTGCCGCATGGTGCAAGTGGCAGAACTTTGCTGCGGAGACCCTGCCCCTTCTAGAATAGGGTGCAGGGTCAATGTCGCAGTTGTGGGTGGTGCAAGCTGCATTCGGTGGCAACTTGCGCCACCCTTCTAGAATTGGGCCCTGGGTCTCTATTGCCACCAGCGTCCTCCTCCTGACAATCACCTACATGGCTCCAGTCATTCATGGACTAGCAAGGCTTGAGAAGAACAGACTCCAAGTCCTGTACAATAAAGTGGCTTGATTCGCCACCCAGACAAACCCCAGGAACCACCACTGTGACACCCTATCCCTACTAAATTGGCCCTCACTGGACACTTGTCTCCAGTTCCCTCTGTTATGCTAAGCCTTCAAGTTAATCAGCCCAACTCTCCCACCTAGCCTCTCTGGAATCATTGCACTAAAGACCAATCCCTGGCTCCTCCGCACAACAGACCACACTCTCCTAGCTGTCCCCAGAGTAAGAACCAAGGCGGGGTGTAAGTCATTCGCCCACACTGCTCCCACGCTGTGGAACTCACTCCCTCCCAGGGTGCAGGAAGCACCTTCTATCAAAAGTTTCAGCACTAGGCTTAAGGACCACATGGTGACAACTACCAATTGCCATTGCAAGGGCTACTGGGACCACCCCATGGACAATTGAATCTCCCAATCCTATACTACCTCCAGTGTGTATCTACTAGGTCAAGGAATATGTATCAGCAATGTGGCTCACCCCCTCCTCTTTTTTATTTTCTTGTCATTCCCAATGTTTTGCTACATTCCTGTATGCCACCACGAATGTATGTTGCTTGCATCACATGCAAGCAGTACTGACGGTATCATACTGTTTTATTTATCAATGCTATGTAATCCCGGGTCACCCCCGTAAAAGGTACCTCTGGGGCTCAGTGGGCTTACCCGGTCACCAAAATGTAATAAATAAATAAATAATTTAGCATTGCAAAACACACTCATCTGTTTCCCAGAATTTGTAACACTGCCAGCCCATTCAGATAAACTCACACACAGAATGAGCAAACACATAAACAGGAACAGAACACAAGACAACATAACAATACTTCTGAAACTCCTGGCCCTATTATATAAATCGAATACATGATGTGCAGATTGTGTGCTATGGCAAATATATTGTCACCTACATAGTGAATGGATATCTCACTCATGCCTTCAGCACTGTGAGATATCCAGAGCTCACTCTGCAGGTGATAATATTTGTCATATCACACTCATACCCATCATGTATCCTCTATTTATATATATATATATATATATATATATATATATATATATATAAACCTTCTATAACGATTGGTTTGGAAGTCACCAACTGCATTCATTCCTCTATCTTTTGCATCTGGGGTTCGGCCGCTCTCCCCCTTCACAACCTCGTTACATCAGTTTCTGGGATTATGCTAACTTAGATACACAACAATGTCTATGTGACATATCTAACATTGACTGGTCCAATCATTACAATGTCAATGATGTACAATCTTCCCTCAACATTTTTCTGACAGAATTCATGGCTCTGCAGGACCTACGCTCCCTTCTCATTACCCGCAGAATTTAGGGGAAACAAACCAGATGGTTAACAAAGGAACTACTTAGCTATGGGCTCCCTATCTATGTAGCTGCTGACCCCACCGCCATCACCAAAGTCCAGACCTCTATCAACAAGGCCTGCAGGCTCCTGACTGGTGCCCCCAGCAGAACGCACACATGCCAGCTCTAATCCTCCTCAAACTTAATCACCCTTGATGAGCGCCTGCGCTACCACACCTGTATACTGGCAGAAAAATCACTACTTGGGCTCCCCCCCCATGGGGGTTGCTGCATCCCTAAAATTGGCCTCCCACTCGGTCACCACCTGAAATGCAACCAAAGCCACCTTCCAGGTCCCGGGAGCCAGGACCTCTCTCGCCCAAAGATCATTCCACCACAAAGCCCCCTCTTGGTACAACTCCCTCCCCACTCATATCACAAACTTCCCCAAAATCGGCCCCTTCAAAATTGCCCTCTGAAACCACCTCACCAACACTCAGAGCTGTAAATGCCCCTGACTGGCCCATACCTAGATGTCCGCCTGGCCCAATTTACAGACAACATCCTTCCGGACTGCCTTCTCCCCCAGCAACCACCCCTCCCCCCAGGTATCGCTCCCTAGAATCCCTAGCGGTATCTTATTATTTATATACTAGACTAATTGTAACTAATTGTAGCCTTTGTACACCTTTGTATCACTGTAATTGCTTTGTGTGTTCTTTTATTGTATCTTACCTGTAATGTTCTCTATTGTTGTACTCCACCACCAATTGTTGTCTACCCTCCCTGCGACAAGGTGCCTTTGTAAATGAGTCTTTGACTCAAAGGTTGTAAATCTGAATTATGAAATAAATAAAAAAATAAATAGAAAATACTTGCTAAGCTAAATCAAGGGACACTTTAAATCTTCTGGCCTGCCAGCGGATTATGACACCTACAGTCAGCAGCAGAATGCCTGCAGAAAAGAAATAAGAACAGCCAAAGTCTCATACTGCAATAGCTTACTAGTGAATGCCTCGGGCAACCCCAAAAAATTCTGGTCACACATAAAAACTTTCAGGGAGTCTACCTGCTCCACCACCACAAATGACATGGTCCTCAACAGTACTCATTGTAACAGTCCTCAGACCATAGCTAACTTTTTTAATAATCAGTTCTCACATCTAAATAAATACACATCCTCCTTCCCTGCCTCACAACACCACTGCCCTCCCACAAATTCCAGCCAAAAAGTCATTGGCCCCTCCTTCTACTTTAAGGCTATCACTCAACAGGAGGGCTCTAAACTACTTAGCTCAATCTCAGACAGCACAGCCACAGGCTTGGACAGTCTTGAACCCAGACTACTAAAAATAGCAGCCCTGCTCATTGACACTCCCTTAGCCAAAATGTTCATGCTCTCTCTATGTCATAGTAGTGTCCCTGACATATGGAAGATAGCCAGGGTCACTTCTTTCTTCAAAAAGGGTGATCCAAAAGACCCATCTAACTACAGACCCATTGCCATCCTCTTGGTTCTGAGCAAGATCCTGGAAAAATGAGTTGCCACACAAACCATCAAATTCCTTCTCAAAAATGACCTTCTTACAACCGACCAGCATGGTTTCCGTAAGGGCCATAGCACCTCCACAGCCCTGCATAAGTTTACTACTGACATGCTTACTGCTATGGACTCAGGCCTTCTAACTGGAGCTGTTTTCATAGACGTGACAAAGGCCTTCAACTTGGTGAAACACTCCATTCTCCTTGCCACCCTGAAGTCTTTGGGCTTCACGTATAATGTTGTCAACTGGTTCAATAGTTACCTGTTAAACAGGGTCCAAGTTGTAAAATACAATTCAACCTATTCTGACCTGGCAACAGTGAATATTGGTGTACCACAAGGCTCAATTTTGAGGCCACTGCTATTTTCTGTATTTATCAATAATATCACCTCCAATCTTACTGTCACCTCCTTCCTCCTCTATGCTGACGATATAGTCCTATACACCAGCACGAAAAACATCTCTGACATCAATCTGCGGCTCTCCACTGACTTTCAGCACACTCAAGCCTGGCTCTCAAATCACAAACTTGTCCTTAATGAGGCCAAAACCCAATCCATGCTATTTGGGACACATATTAAACTCAAAACCTGCAAAATAATTTAATGGTCGTGTGCCTGGATGGCTTCCCTATTGGTTCAGTGACCTCATTTATGTACCTAGGAGGTAACACTGGACCAATCCCTAAACTTTGATGTTCACATCCAGAACTCATGTAAATCTGTCAACTCTAAATTAGGTATAGTGTACCGGACCAGATATGCACTAACCCCTGCAGCGAGGCTTGCCATTGCTTGTGGTATTCTACTGCCCACCCTTACATTTGGAGTTGTGACCTATGCTGCCTTGCCTAAATCCAATCTCCATAGAAGGAACATCACCTATAATAATATCTGTTGCTATGCCTCCTCCCATCGGCGGAAATACCACTGCCTCCTCTACTTAGACCTAAACTGGCTGTCACCAAATGCTGCTAGACTTTGCTCCCTCGGGTCGACTGTCGACAGTATTATGCAGACTCAAACTCCAAAAACCTTAGCTGATCTACTTGTTCCTCAGATGTCTGACTATAGCCTACATTTGGCTGGAAAGTCCCTTGTATGTGTCCCAAAAAGTATCACCACCAAAGGCACCAGTGCTTTCGCCCACCATGCTCCTCAGCTATGGAACTCCCTCCCTTTAGCGATCTGCCAAGCATCCTCGCATAGCACCTTTAAATAGAAGCTCTGTAGCTACCTCATCTCCTCTAATTGATGCCCTTGCTTCAACCCTCCCTTAGCACCTCTCCTACTCTCGCCACTGTGCACTTGATCTGCTCTCTACCTAATGCCTTGCACTTAATCCTCCCCCTGCCTGTCTACTTGTCTCCCCTCCCAACTTGATGCACTTCTCCTCTTTGACTCATTATCTCAAACCCCTTGCCCTGTCCTACTTTAACTAATTCTCTATTCCTTAGATCTTTGTAATCATTGCTGAAAAGCTCCTACGTGAGATACTCTGTGCCGTATCTTCCAAACTGTGTGAATATGTTTCTCCCCTAAGGATCTGCCTATCTTATGTTATTTTGTAATTTTCCCAGCTCACTATACCTGATAATTCCTTGCAAGTATGTGGTTGTTTGTTTTCAATGACTCTCTCACTGAACTTTGCGTCATGATAATTCCTTGCAAATATGTGATCTGTGTCCTGCACCTGCCAACAAATTGTCTTATCGCATGTTTTGTCATGAATCACACTGTTTTGTACCTTGCTCCCATCACCTTGCTTGTATTTTTACTGTAAAACCTTGTTTTGTTTCTGTGTTTGATGTAATTCCACTCTGTAACCTCCCGGGTCGTGCCTGAAAATAGTCATTTCTATGGCTAGCGCACCTACCCGGTAAACAAAAATGAAATAAAAAATTATAACTGCTTTTTCACTATATCAAGGGTGCCCCACCTGCCCATTTGACTAACTCTCCTCCTAAAGCTGCAGAAAGTACAGTGCTTAAAATGTGTATAGAAACAGCTATAGCTGTACTAGGCACAAACTAGGCACACCACTCCATTACCGATCAGCATCTTTAAAGCATATCAAGCCAAAAAAGCCAAAAGAAGAAAAGTTAAAACTAATTGAAACCATGCCTTCACCTGCTCACTCCCTGCTCGCTCCCAATTCCCCATCTGCCTGACATTTTAGCATAACAAAACAGTCTTCAAGTGCATTTGTTGTGTTTTTTCCTTTTTTAACTGAGACCCTTGTTTACAAGTTTACCAGTTCAATGGATGAGATGTGACAATAAAAAAGAATTTTCCACTTTCTAACTGTGCCTCCTCCGGCCTACTTCCACTCAGCTTCCTTCGACTGCATTACACCTATTTTGCCGTTTCCCATTTATGAAGCTTTTAAAAAACTTCTACTTTTCTCAATTTGTATCCTTTATTTTTATCATTTTTTTAATTCATTTGTTTTATGCTTTTGCCTGTAAAGATCAGCCTGGTGAGAGAGCAAGGGAGAGCAAGCGAGGACAAGTGAACAAGAGAGAGTGGTTATTAATACTACTACTGCTAATGTATACAGTATCTTTGTCTTGTTGCTGTGGCTATAACGAGAGTAGGAGTGCCAGGATTCAGGAGACTTTGATTCATCTGTAAGCCCTGTAAGCCTCGTAAGTGTCTTTTTTTTTTTATTCTCTCTTTTTATGCCCCCTTCTCACCGCGTTGCTTCCTTACCTTCAGGAGACTCCCATGGCCTTGTACATCCCTGCTCATCTGTTCAGTTGCCAGTGCAGTCTGTCTCCCCATAAAGCCTTGGTTTAACCCCCAGGTGGGTATGGGGCAGGGCCCCCCTTTTCTTCATCCCGAGTGTCTGTGTTTTGTTGGGGATCTGTCATCAGCACTGGCAGGAGCCATGGGATCGAGGCCTGAAACTCCTTCTACAGGGAGCACCACAGGGTTTTTTCTTCTTTCTCTGGGCCCTCCCACAGGATGTCAGCACGCCTGGGAAGCTATGGGGCAATGCACGTCAGGATGTGCGAATGCTCCAGCTCCCAGTTGACGTCCCTCCCTCCCTCCCTCCTCCCATCTGCTTGCTGTCCCACTGCATATCCACCTGTGATCACCCAGGTGGCGGTAGAAGGGCGGGACATGCAACCCACCCACCCCAGAGGAGGAGGAGAGCAGCTTGGGCGCTCAATCCTCCTCCCCTTGGCCGGCCCTCCAGCTACTCGAGTCCATTCCCGAACTGAGTTCACTGGCGCCATGAGTGGTAGCCCTACCGCTGTGCCAGTGGGCCAGCCTCTCGTAAGTGTCTTAAATCTGTTTAGGACAGTGAGACTCTCAGTAATGAACTAATGTGGATCAGTTGATACTGGGGCCAGGGAGTGCATTCATAATAGCCAGGAATACACTATAACAAGGTTTGTTAGAGTGAGAGACTACTATGCACACATACTATATATATATATATATATATATATATATATATATTTATATATTTATATAATTTATTTATTTAGTTTTATACCAGAAGGCATGTGAGCAATACTGCCCATTTTCACAATTGTCCAGTGTAACAAAATACCGGGGAGAGAGGAAGACAGAGGAAATAAGCAACAATACAATACAGCATTTATACAGCAATTTAGAGAGCATGGGGAATGCAATTATAGGAACAAGAGTACACATTTTTTGTTCATAACAATACAAATAAATTAATAGCTAGGGTATACACAGATATGTACAAAGGAGTAGGTTAGGAGCAGTTGCATTGGGATTTGTTGAGCAGAAATTTAGTAAGTCTGCTTTAGAATGTAGTGACAGACGTGCAGTGGGTAAGGGTAAGGTAGAGAGTGTTGAAGAGTTTTGGGCCCCAGCGAGGTGCAGAAGAGTGGGATTGTGAAGGAAAAGTTGGCATGGTATCTGGGGAAGTGGGGTTGGAAGGGCAATGGGGAAAAAGGAGGAGGTACTCTCAGGGAGAAGGCCCTTGAGGGCTTTGAAGAGGAAAGTGCAGGTTCTGCTAGTGAGCCTGTCCTCAAGGGAGAGACTGTTTGCTGCCCTGTATATGGTGCAGTGATGTGTTAACCTTGGGAGGCTGGTGACAAACCTGAGGATGCTGTGGTGAGTGGATCTCAGTCTGTCAAAGTATTTCAAGGCGGGAGGGGGAGAGTATACTAGAGAGCCATAGTCAAAGAGGGGAAGGAGGATAGAGTTAGCTAGCTGAGCTCTAGGGTCAGGGGTGATGAATTGTCTAACTTGATATAGCATACCAAGTCTTTAGTGCACTTTAGAAATAAGGAGATTTATGTGGTTATCAAAACTGAGGTGGCTGTCAAGGAGGATGCTGAGATATTTGAATTCTAGGACCCTTTCAATGTGAGTCATTGTCAGAGAGGTTGAAATTTAAGTTGCTGTTTTTCCTAATACCAGAGAAAACCATGGATTTGTGTGTGTGTGTGTGTGTGTGTGTGTGTGTGTGTTGAGAACTAACCCTTGTGTGGAGAACCAAGTGTGGAGTCTACTGAAATCAGATTAGAGTTTGTATCTGAGGGAGAAAGGGTATTTGTCACAGCAGAAAAGGTCTGCACCATCGGCAAAGAGAATGTTTTGTTGTTCTGCTGATGTCATGGAGGGAGTTTACAAAGAGGATAAAGAGTAGTAGGTTGAGACTGGAGCTTTGGGGGATTCCATATTTAATGTGATGGGAGTCAGAGAGGTGTCCTTTGATTGTGGTTCTATGGGTCCTGAGGTTGGGGTAGTTGTGGTCCCAGTTTATGACATTGTTGGAGAAGTTCAATTGAGTGAAGGTCTTGAGGAGGATGCTATGGGCAACAAAGTAAAATGCCTTGGTGAGGTCTACAAAAATGGAGCCTGTGTAAAGACCATTGTCAATGGCTTGGTAAATTCATTAGTAAAACTGACAAATGCAGTCTCAGTATTGTGATCTGCCCTGAAGTCATGCTGGGAGCTTGTTAAGATGCTGTATTTATTAAGAAAGTTGGTGGTCTGGTTGAGTATGATTTTCTCAATGATTTTTGAGAGGGATGCAAGAAGTGAGATAGGTCTGTAGCTGTTTTTGTCATTTTTAGGATCTGATTTGTGGAGTGGTTTGATGATAGAGCTTTTCCAGGTGCTGGGGAAGGTGCCTGAGGACAGGAACTGATTGAATATGTTGGTGAGGGGAATGGATAAGGGATGAACGGCGAGCTGGAGTATATGAAAGTCTAGACCATCCATGATGATACACGGTTTGGGATTGTTTTTTGTGATCTACCAGACTGTCAGTGGGTGAGAGGGACCAAACGTAGAATTTAGAGGTGTTGGGGGGGGGGTTCAGAGGTGTGCTGGGAAGGGAATGTAGAGCTGTAAGGAGTGAGTGGAGGGCTAAATTTGTCCAGGTCCTCGAAGAAAGAATTGAAAAGGTTGACCACCATCTGTGGGTCAATAATAAGTCCACTCTCAATGGAGAGAGCTATGTGTTCATCATGTTTATCATGGCTGAGTAGTTTGTTGAGGGAGCCCCAGAAGTATTTGGGGTGTCCCCTGAAATGGAACTTATTGTCTTTGAAAAAGTTTATTTTGGCAGAGCAGAGAGCTGATTTGCACTTATTCTGGAGGAATTTGTACTGCTGCAGTAAGCAAGGGGTATTGTGTTTTCTGTATCTTGTCCATGCCATAGATAGATAGATAGATAGATAGATAGATAGATAGATAGATAGATAGAATGAATGAATGAGGGTTGTATACAAGGATGTATACCCATTGAGGGGGCTCAGGCTTGTGGTCTTGTAGCCCTAATTAGCCCCCAAGATGGGTATACTTCCAAGTGTTCCACCCTTATCCATTGTTTGTTGAATATAATACATTAAGATGGTTATTGTTATAGAGACTGCATTTTTGATCCCGTTATGACACATGAAGGGCTCTTGCAGCAAGGAGAGAATGGTATGTAGTGAGTGCAGGTAGAAGTTTGGGAAATTCCTGGGTTTGGGATATTCCAGGTTCTTTTGCAGCTTGTTAATTGGTTTAGCTAGCTTCCTACTGTTAATTGTGTCATTAGTGATATCCCAGAGGGTTTAATGTTGTGCAGCTGTCTACTTTTTATTAGTGCAGGTATATAGCTGTAATTGATTGATTAGTACAAGTATATATATTTAATTGGTACAGGTATGTAGCTTTAATTGTTTGATTAATGCAGGTATATTGCTTTGATAGATTAGTCACAGCAATACAGGGAAATAAATGATGGACTTTTCAATGGGGGCAAAGTTCCCATCCATGTAATCAATCAATCTATCTATCTATCTATCTATCTATCTATCTATCTATCTATCAAACTTGACTGCAGCCGAAGTGGTTTGGCATTGCGGTCTGAAATGTTCAGTGTAGAAAGGGGCTGACCCACAGAAGTGCCTTTTGCTTGTTTGGTGAACAAATATTAATCAAGTCCAAAGTTATTTAATTTAGAAATTTAAAGAAATGTGGTTCTGAGCATGCTCAGTAAGTACTTCAAGATAGCTGTATGAAATGAAAAGGAATCTTTTTTTCAAACTGACATCATCCTTTTCCATAAGGGGAAAATCTTTTTTCATTTTCCACCATCTTGTTTCCTTTTTTTTCTAAAAAAAAAAATATAGATTTCAAAAGCCACAAAAATGACATCCTGGAGAGAGATCAACAAATCCTTCTGGCTCATCAGGACCCCATTAGGTGGATTCTGCACTTAACTGTTGAAAAAATTACCCCCAAATGTGCTTTTGGTTACATTTAAAATCCTTTTTTACGTCTTGCTTTCTCAGCCTTCTACGTGACTCACTTTCTCAGTAAACATTTTGAAACAAAAAAGGAATCCTTTTTTCATTTGTGGCCAATTCTTTTTTGTGATGGGAAAAATCCTATTTCCCTGGTGTCTAGTAGCACCCCCACACCTCCAATCGCTGTCCCTGCATTGTTTATTATAGTATTTCCTTGGTACCTATTGGTGCCACTACCCCTACAATCACCATTCCCATAATTATTTATTTTCTCCCTGGTGTCTGGGGTGCCACCCACCCACCAATTGCCATCTCTGTATTGTGTATTATTTTTCTGGTGTCTAGTGGTGACCCCCACCCCTTCGATCACCATCCCCATAATTATTTTCTCCATCTCCATAATTATTTATTTTCTCCATCATGTTGAGTGGCACCCCCCACCCACCAATCATCATCCCCGTATTATTATTTCCTTGGTGTTTAATGGCACCTCCCACCCTCCAGTCACCTTTCCCTCATTTTTTTTCTTTCCTTGGTATCTAGTGTCACCCCCCCAACCTCTGGTCAACCTCCTGCCTGTAATAAAGAAAACGGTTCATCAATGTCTTTTTTTAAACACCTGTAAAAAAGAAAACGGTTCCTCAATGATCCACTTCTCAATGTAACCTATCACTCAGCACCCACCACCCCACACACCCCCACCCTTCACACCCCCTCACTCACCTGAACAGGTCCCAGAGTGAAGGTCCACTTTCTGATCAAAGACAGGTCTTGCTGCTGGAAATGCCAGCTGTGATATGAGAAAGTAAGGTAAGTGCTGCTCAAAGTATTTCAATGGGATTTTCAATTTTGTGGCATACTGCAGCTTTGCCATTTTTGAGGGAAATTACTGCTTTATGCGGATGATGTTGTAGTTTTCTGGAAACACCCCCATCCTAACTTCCTTCAAGCTGCCCTTCAGGACTTCTTTGGTGAACTTGAAACCTGATTTTCGGACCACCGCCTAATACTGAACTAGAAGAAAACCAAGTCCATGATTTTTGCCCACCACCAGAGCCCACACAGAAGCTCCCTGTTTACAATTACGAATTCCCTGGGAACCCCCCCTAGATCATGTCACGTCATTCAAATACCTGGGTGTCACACTGGACACCTCCCTCACTTATCACACCCATATCCTTCATCTCTCCTCCTCCATCAACACCAGGCTGGGACTTCTATACCGGCATAAACACTGCCTACCCCCAGAGGCAATCTAGCTTGCTGTTTCTTCCTCTGTCTTATCCCTGGTTGACTATGGCATCATGATCTATGGGACTGCAGACTTAACCACTTTACATTGTGTAAATCTAGCCCACAATAAAGCCTGCCATCTGGTCTTAGGATGTGATAGGCTAACACACACTTGTGAACTTTACAAGCTAACAAATTCGCTAAACTTTGAAGGTAGACTTAAGTACCACACTTGTCTCCTAGCCAAGAAAATACTTCAGAAGCAAGCCCCCACTGGCCTCCACCCCCTCTTCCAAATGATCCCTCACAGAAGGACCTCTAGATGCTCCACCAAAACCTCTCTCCTTATCCCCCATTGCAGGACCTCTCTTGGTCAAAGGTCCTTCTGATACCATGCCCCCTCTGGCTAAGCAGACCTCCTCCCACCATCTCCTTGGAACCCAGTCTTGGCCACTTTAAAACTGGCCTAAAGACCTTCCTCCTGGATTCATCCTCCTGCGATTGCTCTTATCCCCACCTTCACATGAGGACTTGCCTGCACCGTGAGCCCTAATATCCTGTTTTTTCTGGCTAACCTCACCACCCTCGCCAGCAGGGTAGTACTTGTTCATTTAGATCTCCCAGAAGCTACCCCTCTGTTATCTCAGTTGTGTACATGTTTATTGTATTTAGCTATTGTTTTATTTTTTATCTAAAATTTTGTACTTTGTTACTACCTGACGCCGGGTCGATGACCCGAAATTGCATGTACTTTCTGAGCTTTGTCACTGTTTATATTCTAGCACTGTTTGTATTCCTGATGTGGAGCCTTTGCAAAACAGTCCTTGACTCAAAGGGTTGCAATTCTGATTGCCTAATAAATAAATAAATACATTTTGCATATTTTGACACCAAATTTTCAACATGGCCTTTTTGACATCCCACCTCATGAACAATGCAAGTGGAATTACACAAATCTGCCCAGAAAGATGATTTTGTGGTCACTTGGTGAAATCACCTTTTGGGCAGGATTTAGTAATGTTCATCACCCTTGTTCATGAGGTGGGGTCACAAGAAGGATATGTTGGAAAATTGGAGTAAGAATGTGTAAAAATGTCAAACCCATGTGCATACATTGAAATGTTACTACACTCGCTAGTAACTTTGCTAATTTTCAATATTTTGACCCCAGATTTTCAACATAGCCAGTTCTTTACATCACCTCATGAATATCACAGCTGTTATTTTTCAGATCTTGCCAAAAATGTGTTTTCACACCTGTGGCGTGAATGCTGTTTCCATGCCGTGGAATGATGTTTTGGCAGGGATTTTAAAATTCTCAGTATGGGTTTCAAGAGTGGGGTACCACCACATGAACAGTACAGCTGTCATTTTTTCAAATCCTGTCCAAAATGCATTTTTGCACCTGTGTCATAGAATGGTGTTTCAGCACAGATTTGAAAATTTTCACCTACGGGGCTTATGATGTGGGGTCATAAGAAGACTATTTTAAAAGTTTGGGGTCAAAATATTAAAAAACAAAGAATTTATTAAGTAACATTGTTTGCAGGGATGCCCGTTGCACCACTGGGAAATGCATTGCCTTACCATGACAGTAAGCTGAGTTCAGGTGTGAACTCAGTGAGCTGGTTTACTGGGACAAGGCTGATGGGGAAGGTGCTGTAGCATGAAGCACTAGCCCCGGCCTGGGTAGGGATGGAGAGCAGTGTTTTGGCTCAGATGCCACACCCTGCGGTGGGTCAGGAAACCTCACCCACAAGTATCGACATGTGTGGCGAGACCTGCTGAGCCATGCACTGGGTCAGGACTGTCTCCAGTATTGTATTTATCTCATTTTGTGTAGGTCCTGAAGGAACCTGTGCAAATGAGGATACAATTCCACTATCATAAAAAGAAGGGAAATTCTTTGCAAAAAACTACGTTAATACAGACATTAGGGTTCTAGAACACAAAGTGCGCAAAGATGGGAAATGAAAAACATTAGGGATTTGGGCCTCCAGAGTATTGGCAAATCAGTGGTGGGGTCTTACTTGGGGTTGTCAACCCTAATGACCACCACTCCCCTGATCAGATAAGGTCGAATGTGATGTCTTTGGTCCCTGCATGAAGAAAGCCCTGACAGATTATGTTGGCCATACTGTATCAGTATGAGGCACTAGGTTGGAGCTGTATCTTGTGCTTGGGACAGGAAGCTATGGGTTGGGGGCAGTGTGGGCATTAGGTTTGACAACCTAAAAGGTTTTATATATATATATATATATATATATATATATATATATATATATATATATATATATATATATATAAACATACATATACAAACATACACACACACACATTTATATATATTTATAAAATGGGTAGAAAAAAAATCTGTGAAAATTGGGGTCCCTAATTAGATAAAATAAAGCACATGACTGTGTATTATTCCACAATGACTGCACACCTCCCACTACGACTGCATGGCTGCACTTCTTTCCATCTCTCAGAACCTTCTCACTAGCAGCCTAGACTAGGAGATCACTCCACATCACTTCACACCTGGCATACACAGGCTGCCACTGTCACATGTAACCTAACATTAACAACCATAACCAAGTGAATCTATACAGCTGTCCCAAACCACAAACAGTTATCTGGTTGATCCTGCCATAATTCTGGCACATTCAAAGTAATTAAAAAAATTATCTGGTTGATCCTAACATGTTTACATTTTTCTGGTCTAATGACTTTCTTTTTCATATTCCAGTGTAGCATGACAGAGCAGCATTCATTAGAAATGCTGCCAATGTTTTTAATCAGGAAGTTTTAAAAGCAGTCTGTGTGGTTTTTAACTCAGTGTAACCCCCTGTTACCCAAGGTTACAAGAATCCCAGTAAGGCCTAGTGGTAGGCAAGGAAGGCAGCTTGTGAAACTCCAGTTAAATGGGTTTCACACTGTCTCACTCTGTTCTCAGTCTCAGCTGAGACTGAGGGATGACATCATTTTAGAACTGTCGCAGCTGCATAAGCCACTTTGGAATGTTGCAGCTAGGGAAGTTAGGATAGAATGTTGGGAGGATTTGAAGTGAGTCAGTAGTAGTCTGTATGTGGGCTCAGTACAGAGAAGAGGTGTGCTGCAGCTGCAGGCCCTCAGACCCCTTAGCTCTGCCAGGGAGCTATATTTTTTAGTTTAGGTGTGTGTTCTCACCTCCAGAGGAACATAACAGTGCCTGTTTGAAGTGGTGGAGACCACTTTCCAAAGTTTCAGGGCCCCATCCCTGCGGGGATGAGGGGAAAGGAATCTGCCTGCTTCCAGGGGCAATTCCCCTGGCCCAGCTAGTGGAAAAAGAAGCTGCCTGTGAGGATTTGTGCTGAGGCACCTGGAAGTTTCATTATGTTTCGAAAGAGAAAAAGCCTGTGGGCACCTGCAACCAAGGGGTGAGTTTGCTCTGCTGAAGGGCCAATGTGTTTTCACCTGGAACAAGATGAATTTAAGTGACTGCTACTGTGGGGTCAGGAAAAGACAGCCAAGTACAGTTTTAAAAGTTGTGGGAATTGGACTGCTTAACTCTGTGGGGGTCTAGAGAAATGGACTGTGCCACTCATTAAGTATGTTTCAAGTTCAGCACATGTGGGATGGAAGAAACAGTAGATTAAATGTGACATACATTTATAGAGAATCTACAAAGTAAAGTGTTTTCAGAGATAAGGCGTTAAAGTCCAGAGGAATGGCCGGGTATGATTTATGGCAGCAAGAGGTGGGAGACCGCCCATCTGGCATGACCAGAGTCACCTCTACGGGTTCACTTTAGGACACCTGTTGCTTTCCCTCGGGTACTTGGCCAGTGCCTGAGGAAAGTACCCTGACGTGGGATTGTTGAAGAAGATTCCCTGATGGAGCCAGAAGTGCTCAGGGGTGGTATAGGGAGCCACCATTAAATCTTCATGATAAATAGATAAGTAGTCCAAGAGCTGGCAAGGGAGCCGAGCCAAGGAAAGAAGGTCATCCAAGGGTTGGCAAGGCAGCAGAGCCAGGGAAACCATAGAAGGGTAAAACTAGGGCAGTGTGTCCTGTGTGTTGCTAAACCTGAGGGTTTAAGATTTAAGAAAATGTGTGTCTGTGGAGGAAAATCTGCATTACCAGGATTGTAGCCCCGTAGGGGTCCGTCTATGCTTTATTGTTCCTTTTTGCTGTGAATAAAAGCCACACTTTAGAATCCCAACTCCTTGTGTGGACATTCAGTTATTGCTTCCTGTATCCGGAATACTTGGATGCCCCTCTGCAGAGTAGCCAAACCTAGCCAACATGCCGAGTGACATTTTTATCCCTGAGCCCAGGTCCCAGGTAGGGGATTACATAATGGAGGCACTGCACAGCGCTAATAACACAAAAAATACCACCAACCCAACCCCTGGAGACTCCCACCTGGTAGTTGTGGCCAACCGGGTTACATCAGTTTATTTAGTTTTCTGTAAAAAAGGCACCAACTGTACAGTGAGGAGAGTGAGTGAGTCAGTGGCTTCAGAAATATTACTATAGCAACACTAACTCACGCTTGTGTCTAACACATGTGAAGCTGATTACTTGCTCACTCTCCACACTGTACAGCCTGTGGCTGATTTTGCAGAAAACTAACTAAACTGAGTTTCAGACCACATGGATTACATCTTTTTGTACAAATGTTTCCTGAATATAAACCTTTGGTCACCATTTTTTTTACAAGGAATGCCACTCTGTCATGCTACAATGGAGCATGAAAGTTAAAAGTGATTAGACTTGAGACGGTGTAAAAATGGCAGGATTAACCAGATAACTGTTATCACTTTTAAGATATGAAAATCATGGGAGGATCAACCAGATCACTTAAATGAAATCTAACTTGTGCCAGACAAGGACTACTTTTTACCCATCCCCCACCAAAAAAAACATTTCTAGCCATTTTATGAACTAGATAATCCACTGCAGAACACATGATTGTACTCTGATATATGCACACCTTTGGTGATTTAACACACTCCACCTGCAGCCTCATGCATCATAAGGCACACCAAGGCATACATATATCAGAGTATGATCGCATGCCCTGTAGTGGGTTATCTGTTACAGCTAGATAGCTAGATAGATAGACAGACAGACAGACAGACAGCTATAGACATAGCTATAGATAGAAATTGCAAAATGCTATGTTAATGGAGATATAAGGGTTGAAGAACACAAAGCAGACAAAATAAGGAAATGAAAAACATTAGGGTTTTGAAAATCATGGGAGGATCAACCAGATCACCTAAATGAAATCTAACTTTTTAACCCCCACCAAATAAAACATTTCTAGCCATTTTATAAGACAGATAATCCACTATAGGACATACGATCGTGCTCTAATATATGCACACCTTGGGTGGTTTAACGCACTGCACCTGCAGCCTCGTGTGTCATAATGCACACCAAGGCATTCGTAGATCAGAGCATGACCGCATGCCCTCTAGTGGGTTATCTGTTACAGATAGATAGATAGATAGATAGATGGACGGACAAACAGAAAATGTTAACCACACAATTACAGTAGCTTTCTTACAAGAGACTTGCATAGAGTTCTTGCAAGTCGCACTCTTTTAGAGGAGATGGGTGGGTCAAGCCTTTGAGATTGGTAACAGTAACAGATGGGCAGGTGTAGCCGTCCTCATTTCTCACAACATATCTTTTCAGATGGAGCAAGAAACAGAGAATGAGACTGTGAGATACATTTTCTTAAAAGGCAGCTTGGGGTCCACAGAATAAGTACTGGGCTGTATTTATGGCCTTAACATGGATGACTGTTTCTTCACATTACTTCTGAGCATACTGACACCCTTTAGTCACCTATCTTTGGTGCTGGCCAGAGACTGGAACTTGGTATTAAACTGACACCATGATAAATCCAGAAATACTGGGAAAGGCCTTACCCTGAGGCAGAAAGGCCTGACTGAACTACGGGACTCACTCGGACTATTAGATAAATGGAGAGTTTTACATCCTGACACCCATGACTATATATACCATTCACTACCACACAATTCCTTTCCAGGCTGCACTACTTCCAGATTAGTCACATCATGCTTCTAAGAGTCACAACCGGTGCAGTAACCAGCCTTGTCATATCACACCATGCTTCAGTACAACACACACACAGTCCTACTAACAGTACAAACACTGACACAAGGTAGTGAGTTAACAGTCACATACTAAAATCAGAGTGGTATGTACAGAAACTACAGGAGGTGACCAATAATTTTTTATTTTTTTTAGAAAATATAGGGTCAATCCCAGACTAAAAGAAAATATGGTCTGCATGTAAATGCACCATACATGGTGAGATAATTCAGGTTGCAAATGCATGGAAAAAGAAAGAGAAAAATAATGTGCCAAGCTGCTCATGGACATAAGAGACATGAGGAGGAAACTCTCTCAAAACATCCCTGAAAAAGAGTAACTTCAGCTAATAAATACAACTTAAATATACAGAGACTACCAGGAAAAAACATCTTACAGTCAAAACTAACATGTTGACCAGGGAGACAAGGCAGGCAAATTGCTGGCTGTAAGCTTGAAACAACAAAAACTAATAGACTAATTAGTTGCCGTCCGGGGTAGCCACTAGTAAACCAAGGGAAATTGCGAAGGCATTTCAGGAATATTTTATAGCAAATTACAAAGAATCATTGGCTTCTCAACATATGGACAGGGATAGACAAATAGCTAAGGAAAACTGTCTACTACAACTCCCAGAGGACCTAGTTGCTCCCCTTGGGGTTCACATAACAGAGGGCACTCAAATCCATGTCACTGGACAAGACACCACACCCAAATGGGCTCTCTCACTCAACCTTTATAAAACCCTAGCAACCCACCTGGAACAAGACCTGGAGGAAAAGTACAACACAGCTTTTAACAGGAGCGATCTAGACCCGACGATGCAGGAAGCCCTTACATCCCTTATTTCTAAGGCAGATATACACCATACTCAGTTATCCAACTTCAGGCCAATCTCACTACTGAATATAGGTATCAAAATTCTAGTCAACAGTCTGGCAGCCAGACTTGCCAAGGTGTGCAACCCCCCCTTCCTGAATGGTGCTGAACAGAATGGGCTTTATGCAGAGGAGGGTATTATCTGATCACTTAATAAAACTACTACATCTACTCTCAGCAGCCAGAGACACTGCTCACTCAGTGGTTCTGGTGTCCCAGGATGCTGAGAAGCTTTTATAATTACTGGTGATGGTGACCATAAATATCAACTGGATTACTGTTTTTTTTTGTTTTGTTTTTTTTACTTGCTGGCTCCCACGGCTTTCAGAGGAGGCCTCGTACCTCCTCCTACTCAGTCCGCCAGGGCAATCCCCACGGTATCCTATCCCCTTAGCTTCATCATGCCTGTAGGGCCAGGGTTTGTACATTTTTCCACGATTTTTTCTCCCTTAGTTCCCAGCCCCTTTAGGACGCCGGCGCCATTAGGACTTACGTCCAGTGAGTCGACTTGTGAGTGCACATCATCCTCTCATGTGCCGTATGACGTCCCCCCTCCCTGACTCCGGCATATCGGAGCCACCAATCCCTTCAAGGGCCGGTGCTTCCACCGGCACTCTCTACGGGAGTGTCAGATGCTACTGCATCCCTGGTATCCCACCCTTGAGGGAGGAGAGCATCCACTGGGACACTCGATCCTCCCTCCCCCTGCCGACTCCCGGCAACCCAAGTGTGTTCCCGAACCCGGGTTGCCAGCGTAGCGTGAGGTGTGGCATCCAGCGCTTCAACCCTCAGCGCCACCGGGCTGGCTTGGATTACTGTTTTGTTAAAAATGCGTATCAACAGGATTTCAGGTTAGTATGCTCCAAAGCCAATAATAACCTGAAATCCGGCTGATATGACACGTCATAATAACATAGAAACATAGAAGCATAGAAGTTGATGGCAGATAAGGACCGCAAGGCCCATTCAGTCTGCCCATTTATTTTTTTACCTTATGAATGTGCCATAGGCCTTTGCTCTGTCAATGGTCTATCTATTCATACACATCTGTATTGCTCCCTTATGCCTATCCCATGCCTGTTTGAAGCCCTGCACTGTATTCATATCCACCACTTCCTGGGGTAGGCTGTTCCATGCATCCACCACCCTTTCTGTGAAAAAGAACTTCCTCACATTACCCCTTAATTGGCCTCCCTCTAATCTCATGCTGTGTCCTCTTGTTCTGCTATTTTTCTTATATTGAAACATGTTAGACTCTTTCACCCTGTTAATGCCCTCAAGGTGTTTGAATGTTTCAATCATATCACCACTCTCCCTCCTTTGCTGTAGGGTATACATATTGAGTTCAGTTAATCTGTCCTCACATGTTTTCTGATGCAGTCCCTGCACCATTTTGCTTGCCCTTCTCTCGGCTGCCTCAATTTAGTTAATGTCTTTGTGAAGGTGTGGCCTCCAGTACTGCACGTAATACTCCAGATGGGGCCTAACCAGTGTCTGGTAAAGAGGGATTATTACCTCCCTCTTCCAACTTGTGATACCCCTACTAATGCACCCCAACATCCATCTAGCATTACCTACTGCTTTAGAGGTCTGCTTGGATAATTTCAGGTCATCGGTGATGATGATGCCCAAGTCTCTTTCTTCCCTTGTGACTGCCAGCAACTCCCCTCCCAGCCTACTGGTGGCTTCAGGGTTTCTCTTCCCTATGTGCATGATCTTGCACTTCTTTGCATTAAACCCCAGTTGCCACTCTTCTGACCATTTTGCTAGTTTATTCAGATCTCTTCTCATTCTGCCCACCCCATCTAGATCATCTACTCTGTTGCAGATCTTGGTGTCATCTGCAAACAGACAAACCTTACCCTCCAGTCCATCTGCAATGTCACTGATGAAGATATTGAAGATGACCGCCCCAGGACTGATCCCTGAGGTACCCCACTTGTGACTTGCATCTCTTCTAACTGTATACCGTTTACCACCACTCTCTGTTTTCTGCCAATCAACCAGTTTGCCACCCAGTTGACCTACGTTTGACCCACTCCGAGCCTACCCAGCTTCTTATCAATCTTCTATGTGGAACAGTATCGTAAGCTTTGCTGAAGTCAAGGTAGGCAACATCAACTGCTCCCCCTTGGTCCACCACTCTAGTTACCCAGTCAAAGAAATCTCTGAGATTAGTTTGACGGGACCTTCCTTTTGTAAACCCATGCTGTCTTGGATCCTGTGCTCCTATGGATTCCAGGTGTTGCACTATCCTTTCTTTATGGAGTGTCTCTATAATCTTGCCCACTACAGAGCTAAGACTGACTGGTCTGTAGTTCCCTGCCTCCTCCTTGCTACCACTCTTGTGGAGCGGGATCACATGAGCCCTTCTCCAGTCTTCTGGGACCTCTCCAGTGCTCAGAGACTCACTAAACAGTTCTGATAATGGCTCTGCTAGTTCCACCCTTAGCTCCTTTAGTACCCTGGGATGTATGCCATCAGGTCCTATTGCCTTGCCCACCCTGAGGTTATCGAGCTCTTGTAGGACCCTTTCTTTTATGAAGGGACTAGTGCACACCTCCCCCCCCCACCTTCTCTTCAGTAAATACTGAGCAGAAGTATCTATTTAGGATAGGTGCTTTTACATGGTCCTCTTCCTCACATGCCTCCTTATCCCCTTTGATCTTAGCAATACCCCCTCTGGACTTTCTCCTTTCACTAATGTATCTATAGAAAGTCTTGTCACCTTCTTTTATTGTTTGTGCTAGTGTTTCCTCAGTTTGGGCCTTTGCCTGCCTTACTGCCTTCCCTGCTTCCCTTAGGGAAGTTTGGTATGCCTCCCTATCTTCATCCTGCTGAGTTCCCTTATATTTCCTGAAGGCCAGCCTTTTGGCTCTAACCTTTTCTGCTACTGTGTTTGAGAACCAAAGTGGTTTCCTTTTTCTTTTGCACTTTCTTTTCTCACCAACACAATGGGATGTTGCTTCAAGTATTGCATCTTTAATGCTTGCCCACTTTGCCTGTACCCCCTCACCTGTATTTCTTTTTGCCAGGGCTAGCTTAACTCTGTTGGCCATCTTATCAAAGTCAGCTCCTCTGAAGTCCCATATTTTTGCCTTGGAATGGAATGATTTTGTTCTAGCGGCCAAATTGAACCGTACCATGTGATGGTCACTGGCCCCCAGGTGACCTTCTACCTGTAGATCTGTGATCCTTTCCCTGTTAGTCAGTACTAGATCTAGGATAGTCCTGTCTCTAGTGAGTTGTTGTACCAGTTGTTTGAGGCCCTCCCCCTGCAGGGAATCCACCATGTGTCTAGTTCTGGTAGATGTCCCTGCTGGTATTGACCAATCTGTATCTGACATGTTGAAGTCTCCCATTATCAGAACCTCCCCTTTAGCTGTCATGTTTTTTATATCTTCTAACAGTAATGTGTCTATGTCTTCCCCCTGGTCTGGTGGCCTGTACATAACCCCAGTTTGTATGACTGTCCCATTTCCTGTTTCCAGGGTGACCCACAGTTCTTCTGGCTCCTTATGTGTATTCTGAATTTCTATAGCTTTCATATTTTCATTGACATAAAGGGCCACTCCACACCCCCTTTTTGCACCTCGGCCTCTTGTGAACAGTACATAGCCAGGTACTGAGGTCTCCCAAGTGTGGTTACTGGTAAACCATGTCTTGCTAATGGCTACTATGTCCAGTTTAGCCTCTCTCATTATTGCCTGCAGGTCTGGATCTTGTTTCCCAGACTGCGAACATTTGTGTACATGATTTTCCATTGGTCAGATTTCAGTGTGTTAGTTGTTGGGTGAGGTCCGGCATTTCCCCTGTGCATCATATGGAGAGCCGAACCTTTTTCTTTACCTGGTTATGCAAATGAACTACAAACATGCTCAACTCCTGTTTGACCTCTAGCTGAGGGGGGAAGGGTGTTCTTCCCATTCGATGTTTCAGGTGCTGCCACCTCCCCATTTGCTAGTTTAAATATTCTGCAAAGACATCAAACTTCTGCCCCAATGCGCTGACTCCCTCCTTAGTCAGATGCAGTCCATCAAATTTAAAGAACCCAAAATCTGGTTGATATGACATTCCCCAAAGAAACTGTTGCATTCCATTGTTTCACAATAAGTATTTCAACTGCAGTTTTTTCAACTGTGTTTTATTCATGTACAGTTCAATTTCTTAAAAAATAAAACTGCACTCTAGCTAAAAAAAAGTCTTTTTCTTCCAACCTGCTAGAAATACAGTCTAAACCTCCACACCAGCAATTATAAAAAATGAAGGATAGGTAAGTTTGATGTTATGGATTTTTTTTCACATACCCTCTCGAGCTTTGCTTTCAAGGTATATGGGTCATCACACACCTCGGTGAAAAAAATCCATAACACACATTCACCTATCCATTATTCTCTATTTATAGGGTATATTGTTCCTTCCTCTTTTGCACCTTGAGGAGATTTGGCTCTCAGATACATTTGCACAGTGGCTCAGTTTGCTGCACTCCCAGTCATCAGCAAGGGTAGCATTCAGTGGTATGCTAGCTGACCCATTTACTTTGGAAAAGGGAACTAGACAAGGGTATTCCCTTGTCATCCTATTTATTTAATCTCTATATTGAGCTATTGGTCTGGAATCTAGTAAATTATCAACAAATACAGCACAATGAATCAAAATTGGTAGCCAGTCTCCTACATTATCATCATATGCACATGATACACAGTGGAGCCAACTAGGATGCAACACAATACTGCAGGAAACATGGCAATTTCAATGGCAGTTAATCCCTTTTGTCATTTAGGAATCTGTAACACTACATAGTAATCTTTCAGGCTCCACTGTACTGTTCCATGTTACAGATCCCAGAATCTTGGTGCTGACAGCACTCCAAACCCTGGAGAAATTTGGAAGGATTTCAGAATACAAGCTCAGTTTAGATAAAACAGGGATTGTGACAATAAACAGTAGAATAATTAGAATAGAAGCCAGGGCTTGGGGTGTAGTTGGTCACCAGATACCATTTAATATCTTGATATTCAGGTATTCCTGCCTATTAAGACCATGGTGTCCAAAAATATAAAGCTTCTTTTTTTCTCACAAACACTTATCCAGACAGTCATTCAGTTGAGGTATATTTTATTATCTTCTGTTCGTAATCACCTACAGCAGTACATCCCTCCTGGAATAGAGAAGGGAACCAGAAGGAATCTACTCCACAAACCCTCATGTAACATCAATCACAGTGCAGAAATTGCCCCATTTACCAGTATATCTATTTAGTGTCCTTTATTAGCTAAAAATCAGTCACCACCACCAACTGGTATATCTTCTAATTAATAGTCAACATTTCATTAGGGATGGGCGAACCAGTTAGGCCAAAATACGAACCGACCTGAATATGCCGAAGTGTTCGTAAACAAACGCCTTCTGAACACTTTCAGCTGTTTGTATCAGTTCAGACGGCCATTGTATCATGGGAAATGCAGTGCAAGAAGTGCCAGAGCAAGAGGAACCCACAGGAGAGACCAGAGTCAAGACTCTGGTTCCTCATTGGATGGCCAAGCTGTCCATCTCTCCAAGGTGGCACCTGATTGGATTGCTGCTCTAGCAACCCACATGTTCCACCTTAGACCTACACAGAGGAATTGGGATTGAGAAGGAGCAGCAGCTTCTGTAGGCTGCTCCGTGCTGCGGAATATGTGTGCTTGTACAAATTACATTTTAATTACTTCTTAGACTTTTTGCCCCTTGGGCAACAGAGGAAGAAGAAGAAGTCGACTATAAAAAACTGAAAGAAGAATTTAAATTTATATATATATAGATAGATAGAGAGATAGATATATGTACTAAAACAAAAAAAGTGAATCAAACTTGGGGAAGTTGGGGGTTGGGAGCTGGGGACTGTGATTCAGGAACTCTGGAGGGGACTGAGCCAAGGACTGGGTATGTAAGTCGGAGACTGGGGTGGGTTGAGAAGACTCAGGGAGGTGAGGAGGAACTTGGAGGAAATGGGGGGCAACTTATTGTGAGAAAGAACTTGAAAACAGACTACAGTGCAGACAAGAAATAAAAGAACAAGACTTCACCATTAAGTGCCAGAGCTAGACTGTCCGTTTTTTTGGGGTAGCAGTTTAGAAGAGGGGGTGAAGTCTGTTTAACTGTGCCCCTCACTACCACACCACTCCCAGTTAGCCTTCTTGCTGTTTGCCCAATTGCCTCCCAACAACAAGAAGTTAGCTCTCTCAGTTCTCCTGCCTGTGCTCACTCAGTCACTTCCGTGGGGATTTCTATTTTTTTAATTAATACTGTGTGTGTGTGTAACAAAAAATCTGCTAGACCAGCCAGTCGTCAGTGTACCAGTGCCACTTCTTGCATACTGTGTGGACCCCCCCCAGAAGTCCATCATCTGTCATCTTCCTCCCCTCTGTGCTCACTCAGTGGGGTATAAACACTGGCTCAGTGAGCAGGGCATGCCATTATATCGCATGGAATAAATACAAAATCCTTGAAGGGGAAAAAGTACTGAGTAAGAGATGGTTAGGCCAGGCAGGGTCCCTGAATCTGTGTGGGTAGCAACAGTGCCACCAGCATCACCCTTAGTGTAGGAAGTATGTGAAATAATTCTGTGTGTGTCTGTGTTAAATAAAATCTGCTAAATGGTCATCAGTGCACCAGTGCCACTTGTTGCATACTGTGTGACCCCTGGCCCCAAGAAGTCAGTCATCTGTCATCTTCCTCCCTGTGCTCCCTCAGTGGGGTATAAAGTTTGGCTCAGTGGGCAGGGCATTCCATCTTATCACATGGAATAAATAAAAAAGAAATCCTTCAAGGGAAAAAGTACTGTGTCAGAGAGGGTTAGGCCAGTCAGGGTCCCTGAATCTGTGTGGGTAGCAGCAGCGCCTGCAACATCGCCCTTGGCTTAGGTGGTGTGTGAAATAATTGTATGTGTGTGTGTGCATGTGTGTGTGTGTGTGTGTGTGTAATAAAATCTGCCAGATAGTCATCAGTGCATCAGTGCCACTTCTTGCATACTGTGTGGAACCCCCGACCAAGAAGTCAGTCATCTGTCATCTTCCTCCATGTGCTTGCTCAGTTGTGTATAAGCTTTGGCTCAGTGGGTAGGGCATTCCGTCACATCACGTGGAATAAAAAAAAATCCTTAAAGGGAAAAAGTACTATGTCATAGAGGCTTAGGCCAGGCAGGGTCCCTGAATCTGTGTGGATAGCAGCAGCACCTGAAGCATTGCCCTTAGCATGGGTGGAGTGTGTGTGTGTGTGTGTGTGTGTGTGTTAATAAAATATGCCAGATAGTCATCAATGCACCAGTGCTACTCATTGCATACTGTGTGACAACCCCCACAGGAAGTCAGTCATCTGTCATTTTTCTCCCTGTGGTCCCTCAGTGGGGTATAAGCTTTGGCTCAGTTAGCAGGGCATTCTGTCATATAACATGGAATAAATAAAAAAAAAATCTTTACAGAGAAAAAGTTCTGTGTTAGAGTTAGGCCAGGCAGGGTCCCTGAATCTGTGTGAGTAGCAGTAGTGCCTGCAGCATCGCCCTTGGATTAGGTGGTGTGTAAAATAATTCTGTGTGTGTGTGTGAAATAAAATCTGCCAGATAGTCATCAGTGCACCAGTGCCACTTGTTGCATACTGTGTGACCCTCTCCCCCCAAGAAGTCAGTCATCTGTCATCTTCCTCCCTGTGCTCACTCATAGAAACATAGAAGTTAACAGCAGACAAGAACCGCAAGGCCCATCAAGTCTGCCCATTTTTTCTACCTTATGAATGTGCCATAGGCCTTTACTCTGTCAATGGCCTATCTATTCATACTCATCTGTATTGCTCTCTTATAACTTTCCCATGCCTGTTTGAAGGCCTGCATTGTATTCATATCCACCACTTCCTGAGGTAGGCCATTCCATGCATCCATCACCCTTTCTGTGAAAAGAACTTCCACACAGTACTCCTTAATCGGCCTCCCTCTAATCTCATGCTGTGTCCTCTTGCCCTGCTATTTTTCTTATATTGAAACATGTTAGACTCTTTCACCTTGTTAATGCCCCTAAGATGTTTGAATGTTTTGATCATATCACCTGCCTTCCTCCTTTGCTCTAAGGTATACATATTGAGCTCCATTAATCCGTCTTCATATGTTTTCCGATGCAGTTCCTGCACCATTTTGGTTGCCCTTCTCTGGACTGCCTCCATTTTGTTACTGTCCTTGAACAGGTGCGGCCTCCAGTACTGCACACAGTACTGCAGATAGGGCCTAACCAGTATCTTGTAAAGAGGGATTATTACCTCCTTCTTACGATTTGTGATACCCCTACTAATACACCCCAACATCCCTCTAGCCTTGCCTACTGCTTTAGTGGTCTGCTTGGATGATTTCAGGTCATCTGTGATGATGATGCCCAAGTCTCTTTCTTCCCTTGTGATTGGCAGCAACTCCCCTCCCAACCTATAGGTAGATTCAGGGTTTCTCTTCCCTATGTGCATGATCTTGGACGTCTTTGTGTTAAACCCCAGTTGCCACTCTTCTGACCATTTTGCCAGTTTTTCCAGATCTTTTCTCATTCTGCCCATCTCATCTGGATCATCTACTCTGCTGCAGATCTTGGTGTCATCTGTAAATAGGCAAATCTTACCCTTCCATCCATCTGCAATGTCACTAATGAAGATATTGAAGAGGACCACCCCAGGACTGATCCCTGAGATACCCCACTTGTGACTTGCATCTCTTCTGACTGTATACCATTTACCACTACTCTCTGTTTTCAGTCCGCCAACCAGTTTGCCACCCAGTTGACCAACCTCTGACTCACTCCGAGTTTACCCAGCTTATTAATCAATCTTCTATGTGGAACAGTATCGAAAGGTTTGCTGAAGTCAAGGTAAGTGACATCAACTGCACCCCCCTGATCCAACACTCTGGTTACCCAGTCAAAGAAATCTATGAGATTAGTTTGACAGGACCTTCCTGTTGTAAACACATGCTGTCTTGGATCCTGTGCTCCTATGGATTCCAGGTGTTGCACTATCCTTTCCTTAATGAGTACCTCCACAATCTTGCCCACTACTGAGGTAAGACTGACTGGTCTGTAGTTCTCTGCCTCCTCCCTGCTGCCACTCCTGTGGAGCGGGATCACATGAGCCCTTCTCCAATCTTCTGGGACCTCTCCTGTGCTCAGCAAATCACTAAACAGTTCTGATAATGGTTCTGCTAGTTCCACCCTTAGCTCCTTTAGTACTCTGGGATGTATGTCATCAGGTCCCATTGCCTTGTCCACCCTGAGCTTAGCAAGCTCCTGTAGGACTCTTTCTTTTGTGAAGCGACTAGCGCACATAATTTTGTGTGTGTGTGTGTGCATGTGTGTGTGTGTGTGTAATAAAATCTGCCAGATAGTCATCAGTGCACCAGTGCCACTTGTTGCATACTGTGTGACCCCCTCCCCCCAAGAAGTCAGTCATCTCTCATCTTCCTCCCTGTGCTTGCTCAGTGGGGCATAAACTTTGGCTCAGTGGGTAGGGCATTCCAACACATCACATGGAATAAATAAAAAATCCTTGAAGGGAAAAAGTACTGTGTAAGAGAGGGTTAGGGCAGGCAGGGTCCCTGAATCTGTGTGGGTAGCAGCAGTGCCTTCAGCATTGCCCTTATCATGGGTGGCGTGTGTGTGTGTGTGTGTATGTGTGTGTGTAATACAATCTGCCAGACAGTCATCAATGCACCAGTGCCACTTGTTGCATACTGTGTGACCCCCCCCAGAAGTCAGTCATCTGTCATCTTCCTCCCTGTACTCACTCAGTGGGGTATAAGCTTTGGCTCAGTGGGCAGGGCATTCCATCACATCATGTGGAATAAATAAAAAATCCTTGAAAGGAAAAAGTACTGTGTCAGAGAAGGCTGTGTCAGAGAGGGTTAGGCCAGGCAGGGACCCTGAATCTGTGGGTGGCAGCTGCACCTGCAGCATCACCCTTGGCTTAGGTGGTGTGTGAAATAATTCTGTGCATGTGTGGATGAAATAAAATCTTCCAGATAATCATTAGTGCACCAGTGCCACTTGTGGCATACTGTGTGACCCCCTCCCCCCCAAGAAGTCAGTTATCTGTCATCTTCCTCCCTGTGCTCACTCAGTGGGGTATAAGCTTTGACTCAGTGGGCAGGGCATTCCATCACATCACGTGGAATAAATAAAAAATCCTTGAAGGGAAAAAGTACTGTGTCAGAGAGGGTTAGGTCAGGCAGGGTTTCTGAATCTGTGTGGGTAGCGGTAGCACCTGCAGCATCGCTCTTAGCATAGGTTGTGTGTGAAATAATTCTATGTGCGTGTGTGTGTTAAATAACATCTGCCAGATAGTCGTCAATGCACCAGTGCCACTTGTACACGCCATTAGGGACATCCCTCCCTTCCAGTCGCATCATGGACTGCCTGTGCTGGCACCGAACCTCCATTCGGTGATGGTGGGACTATGGGCGGGTGACCCCACCCCTTACCAAGGAGAGGAAAGCCAAGGCTCAATCCTGCTCCCACCTCCCCCTGCTGCCCCCGTGACCCGAGGTAATTCCCGAACCAGTTTCACCTGCACAGTAACCCAGTACCTTAGCTTCTCTGGTCCTGGTAAATAACTTCTCACAGCTCATGTTGTTAATTCCTTACAGGAACTTGTAGGTCTCTATCATATCCCCCCTCTCTTGTCTGGTTTTGAGTGAATACATGTTCAGTGTCATTAGTTGATCCTCATAGAATCTACCCTCCTGGTCCTTAATCACCTTGGTCACCCTGTAATGTACCTTCTCTAGACTGTCCCTGTCCTTTTTTAGGTGGGGATTCCAGAACTGGACACAGTATCCTGGATGTGGCCTCACCAGCAACCTATAGTATACAGTGGTAACAGTACCTCCCACTTCCTACTGTTGAATCCTCTCTCAATGTACCCTTGCATTCTGTTAGCCTTTCTCAAAGCCTTGTTATTGATTTGTTTTTGAGAGTCACTAATGATGACTCCAATGTCCCTTTCCTCTGATGTTGTGTCAATCTTAACACCTCCCATCCAATACTCTGTTCTGGGGTCCTTGTTCCCTAAGTGCATTTATTATTTATTTATTTATTTGAATTTTGATGACCAGGTAGGCCCACTGAGACGAAGTTGTCCCTTTTTCAGGAGCGACCCAGAGAACATAGACATTGCATAAATAGTCCATAAATAATACATTGCGTTACAGAGGTATTGACTGTTTACAGTTCCACTGTACAGAAATATAGTTTTAAACGTATAAATATCACTACAGGTAAGGACATAGATTACAGAAAAGAGGAGAATTCATACATTTCTTAATTTTTGTTATAGGGCAGTGAGAATGTAACAATAGGAGAGTGGTACATACAAGACATGTCTTAAGGAGTAGGTTGGTGCAGTGGTAATTGTAGTTTCACGAGCACATACAGCCAGGGCTGTGCCAACAACTGTAAGGGCCTCCCTGCAAAATATTTTGTGGGGCCCACCTCTCCACCAATAAGTGTAAAATAACCATTAGCACATATGAAATATTTATAGTGCAAGTTTTTTTGTATCAGTCCTGCTGAGCATGTATAGTTTGTCCATGCCACCACCCCCGTTTCCTTTGCTGGCACCATGATCAAAGCACTGAATGGTGTAATTTGTTCCTGACCCTCCTGGAGACACCAGTACTAAGATTAGATGTTTTGAGTAATCAGCCCTATTGCTTCTTTGTTCTGTACTCCCCACCCCCCAACCACATGGAACTGGGGTCGGAATTTTCTGACACCACTGCTGACAGACCCAATTTCAAATGGATAAGCAATTTCCAAAGAGAAACTTGCAGGTTTGTCTGTGAGAAAAGCTTTTCGTAGTGCTGACCTCTGAGGCAGTGGACCCCCTAACAATGTGGGCCCTACTGCAACCGCAGCTCTTGCACCCCCCCCGGTCACGGCCCTGCATACAGCATCATGTAGAGAACTGTACGAAGGATTGTTACGTACCTAGAGTTGTGCACTGTGTATACATATTTACAAAATGTTATATAAAGTGACGTCATCAGAGGTAAGGCATTAGAAAAGGTCGAGGACTGGGAGCTAATTAGGTCAAGAGGATGAGAGAGAAAGATGGGTGGGGACAGAAGATGAGATGATAGAAGAGGTTATTTACAGTTACAGATAGGAGGAGGAGGAAAGAATATTTCTTTGAAATGTTTTTTAAACTGAGGAAGAGATGTACAGGAAAGCAAGCCATGTGAAGGCTATTCCATTTTTGAGGGGCTGCAAATGAAATGGATCTCTTATCTATGGCTAAGCGGATCTTGGGTAGACTTAGCATTGAGTAGAGGGAGGATCAAAGGGACCTGATGAAGGGTTTCAGTGTTAGCATATTGGAGAGTCTGGGGGGAGGGGAGATGGATGAGTTTATACATGGTGCAAAGTAAGCAGAAGTCCAGTTTAACTTCAAAGGAAGGCCAGCCTAGGGTGTTAAGCTCATCGCAGTGGTGGGTTCAAGCTTGGGCTGTTGCAGAAATTCGGGCTATTCTATGATATGCTTGTCTAAGTCTATTTATGATTGAGGTCTTTGCAGAGTAAATTAGTGGAGCTCCGTAAAGACAGCCCAGGAGTAGAGTTGCAGAGGCACTGGTCCTCCTGGACTTTGGTATAAGGTAGGAGGCTGTACGGAATAATAGGCCAAGCTTCTGATGAGCAGATTTTATAACTTTATCTGCATGTGTTTCAAAAGATAGGTGTTCATTGAGTGCTTTGCTAAGATATTTGAAGGAGTTGACCCCTTCTAGAGCCTCACCAATTGAGGTCTTAACTACCAGTGGAGGATGGGTAGACAGGTCAAATGAGATGTGGTGAAACAGCATAGTTTTACTTTTTTTTATGTTGAGCACCAGTAAGTTATATAATATTTGAACCATGCCTCCAGCAACTGGAAATCCCTCTCCAGGTTGGAGTTAAGGGAGGAGCTATCCATAGAGGATCTGTAGAGTATGGAGTCATCTGCATAAAGCTGTACTGGTGCCACTCTGCAATTTTGAGGAAGTTCATTTATAAAAATGGAAAATAATAGAGGACTCAATATGGAGCCCTTGGGGACCCCATCTGTGATGGGAGATAGGGATGATGTAGCACTAGACCATTTGACACACTGTAGCCTGTTGGTCAAGAAATTGGTTAGCCACGAGTGGAAGAGGTTATCAACCCCTAATCTGCAGAGCTTTGTTAGGAGAAGTTGATGATTGATGAGGTCAAAGGCTTTCGTAAGGTCCACAAAAGTTGCCCTGGTTTCTAACCCTAATCCATGGCCTGAAAAACATCAGTTATGACCCGCAGGAGAGCAGATTCAGTGGCATGTAGTTTCTGGAAGCCATGCTGATGGATGGTTAGACTAATCTCTCTCTTATTTTCTCCACTTCCCCTTAGGTGCTGCTTCTTTCCCCAGATCCCTGCATCTGTTACCAGGGCTCTCTTGCCCAGCTCCCCATGGAAGTGCCAGAGATTGGACCAATTTTCCAGTCTTTGCAGATCTATTTGAAATTCCCTTGTCCCCTCCATGTTGTCAACCCTACCACAGAGTTGTGTCATTTGCAAATAGATACAACCTGCCCTGGATTCCCTCTCCTATGTCACTGATGAACATATTGAAGAGAACTGGGCACATAACAGATCCCTGTAGTACTCCACTGGTGACTTCTGTTTCCACTGCAGGGGATTAAAAATTCCCAAGCCCGAGATCCATGATTTGCTTAATCAGCAAGAGGATTTGCCCTGTGCTGTAGCTTTAAGCCTGATGGACTTAACCTGTCAGCATCTCTCTGTTGTGTGAACTGCACATAAACTGGCAGCAGTACTCCAAACCTCCAACAACTCCAGCCTCCGCACTTCTTTTCCCCTTCCCCACTCAAGCCACCGACATCTCCATGCATGTATGCACCGGTGATTTTTTTTAAGGTTACATCTTCCAGCCTGCGAGGACATCTTCACACATTGAAGTGCACTGTTGGGGGGGGCATTTTCTGGGGCATAGCACTTGGCCAGTGACCAAGGGAATCAGCTGGCAAAGGAGGATCACTACAGACTATGCAGAAAGATCAAGGAGCCTACCCCAGCACTGCAGAAGGAGAATCTGGGAATCTGTCACCGTCTCAAATCCACATTAGCCCTGGTAACTGAAGGACTCAGACATGTCTTACTGCAGTTTCTGGCTCTTGGTCTGTGATTGAACTGGTCTTCTGCAGCAGTCATTAGGCAGGAGGACATTACTCTGCTTAAAAGTGCACCTTTAGAGAATAGATTTAAAAAAAAACTCATGAGATTTAAAAAAAAGAAAATCCCATGACTGCAGGCAGGCTATGTTATAGGAGTCTGTGCAGGCAGGCATAGTCCAGACCTTAGATTTAGATACTCAGTTAAGGTGTCTGACTGGCAGGTCACTGGGGAAAACCATTCAGGATTCATATTAGTTTAATTCACAATGGACACTTTAGGTGAGGGAATTAACTAGCAGCTGTGACAGCAGATCAGACAATGCTGCTAGAGTGTCTATGGGCCCAATTCCAAGATGGGCTACGCCGGCGTAAGGCGAGATATGCCAAACCCCACTGCATATCTCGTGACCTACGTCATGTGTTACGCCTATTGCAATTCTAAGTGGTGACTTGTGCCATGGCGGATGCAGGCTGCGACAATCGTGGGTTACGTTACCCACTATGCTACAGCCTGCAACGCCTGGTGCAACTGCGGGTTACGACAGCAACTTCACCCAATTCCAGGAGAGTGGCTGTCATAACCATGCAGTTTGCAATTCTGAGAGGCACAGTGGCATAGAGAAGTTCTGACAGCTCGAGCTGGTCCTATGGCATTCGAGGGCTGCTGCAACAGCACCATATCATCCCCAAGCCCCCCAGGAACATCCCTGCCTCAACCCCCAAATGTCTGGGACCCCAGGGTCCATTTCTGGTGCACCCCCCCCAGATGTCTGTGCCATGTGTCCTGCCCCCCACATGCCCCCTGGTGCATGTTGAGGTGGTCCAGGGTGAGAGGGGGGCTTCAGGGGGGCGTCTGTCACCGGCCATGAGTTGTGACATGTGGCTGTGATACACAATGCGTGTGGCGATAGCCCACGGGTGGCGTATCATGCATGTCAAAAGTGCCGAGACCTTGCCACTTCTGGAATGCAGCATAGGGTCCCTGGCATGGGGTAACTGGCATAACTCACAACTGTGTGCATGTTACACCAGTCATCTTGGAATCGGCCCCCATGTCACAAATGTGGTTGTGCTAAGTCCCAGTGGGTCAGACTTGCTTTAAGTCCTAATATTATTTAAAGAAATACAGGGAAAGGTCTGCTGTAATTGATTTTGGTTTTAAATGTTGTCTCAGTCTTTGACACGCTATATAAGGACCTTGGTCATTGTACCTGCATAAACTCTAAAAGAAAAAGGGAAAAAATGTGCAGAGTTGTGCGTCCTTTATTAGGTGCACAGCACAACTTTGGGGCATAAAAAGACACCATTTACCATTTTGTAGACCTGGACACCCCCACAACCCTCTACTTAGTGCAGCATATGGTACAGTATATACACATTTATTCATGATATACTTAGTGTATATACAAAAGAATTAAAAGATAATAAAACAGTGAAAACAGTATAAAACAGAAAAATACAGTAGGGTTCATTTACTAATTGCCATCAAAAGCCTGACACCATAAATAAGTTTTGAGCGCTTGATTAAAGCCTCCCACTGTCGTGCATTCCCGTAGCCCTCGGGGTAGAAAATTCCAAAGGGTAGGGGCAGCTTACATGAATGCACACACCCCAGATGACTTCAAAGACACCCTCATAATGTCCAGCAACCCCTCGCCAGCCGAACGGAGCTGTCATTCGGGGTGATAGGGAATCAGAAGCTCTTTCAAGTAGTCAGAGCCAAGTTCATGTAGGGCTTTGTAGGTCAGTAAGCCAACCTTAAAGGCGATCCACCACTGAATCGGCAGCCAGTGCAGACTGCGCAGAACAGGGGTAATATGAGATGTTCGAGAAACCCCCATCAGAAAACACGCTGCTGCATTCTGCACTATCTGCAATCGGCATATATCAACCACAGGAAGCCCTAACTAAAGGGAGTTGCAGTAATCAAGACACGAGGTCACAAAGGCGTGGAAAAGTGTAGGCAGGTCTCCAGATGGAACAAGGTGCTTGATCCTGGCGATGTTCCTAAGATGGTAAAAGGAAGACTTGACGACTGCTGATACCTGAGATCGTAAAGTCAGCCCATCATCAAGCACCACCCCCAGGTCCCGCACCTGATCAGAGGTAGGGATCTGGGCACCTCTAGATAAATTCCAGAGGGATGGCCAGTCCTCAACCCCTCTATCCGGTGACCCGGTTCCACCACCATCACCTCCGTCTTTCCTGCATTCAACTTTAGCCAACTCGAATTCATCCAGTCCTGGATTTCCACAAGGCAGTTGTTAAATATCGAGAGAGCACTATCCTGGTCGGGTGCAAAAGACAGGTAGAGCTGGGTATCATCAGCATTGCAGTGAATCCTCAGCCCATACAGTCTTACAATGTCTCTGAGGGGCAGCATATACACTGTGAACAACATGGGGGAAAGCACTGAGCCCTGAGGAACCCCACAAGACAGAGAGAATGGGCCTGAGGAAAAAACCCTGTAAACCACTCTCTGAGCTCTGCCAGTGAGAAAAGATGTAAACCATCTGAGAACCATATGTGTCAGTCCACAGATGGACCTCAGACATCCAAGCAATACCCCATGGTCCACAGTGTCGAAGGCTGAAGAGAGGTCAAGGAGCACCAGAATAGTACGGTGTCTCTGATCTCTCACCATCAGGAGATCATTGAGCACCTGAACCAGTGCAGTCTTGGTACTATGCCTCTTCTGAAAACAGGACTGGAGAGGTTCGTAGATGTTATGGATGGTCAAGTGGTTCTCCAGTTGTACCGCCACTACTTTCTCAATAACCTTCCCTAAAAAAGGAAGATTAAAGATTGATCTGTAGTTAGCTAGAGAGTCAGGGTCCAAAGAAGCTTTCTTCAGGAGGGGTGTTACCACCGCTTCCTTCAGGGAGCTTGGGAACTCACCCGAATCAAGGGAGCACTGAACAATCTGAACCAGGATTGGGCCAATGATGTCACAACATCCCATAATCAGGGAGGTTGGACCCAGATCCAAACTACAGCATGTAGGGTGCATACTCTGGACAATTCGCATGACATCCACAAACTCCGGCAGGTCAAAGGAACTCCAGGAAACACAAGGTGAGGTGACCGAGCAATGATCAATGGCATCCCCCATAGAGCGATCCACGAGGATCTCCGACCTGAAGTCAGCCACCTTATTCTCAAAGAATCGAGCAAGCTCATCACACTCCTCTTGCGAAAAAGGTCTTTGGAACTGTAGACAGGTTGGGTTGCACAACCTGTCCACAGTCCAGAAGAGCTGAGCTGGTCGGTTCTGTGTGGCAGCAATCTCCCTGGACAGGAATTCTGCCTTCTTATGGGAGATCGCTGATTGGTAGGTCTGATAGTGCTCTACCAATCTAAGGTGATCAACCTCCAGGCCAGATTTCCATCAACATTGCTGTAACCTACGTCCAAGCTGCCGCAACTCCTTCAAGGACCCATCAAACCATGGGCCCCGAGGGCAAAGGGGGAGGGGGAAGGGACGAACACGGACAGGAGCAATGAGATCCAGGGAAGGGGAAATGGCCTAATTATAGGCCAAGACCAAGGCCTCAGGACTCATGCTAGCCACAGGAAACTCTGAGAGGTCAATCACTGCCGCCAGGCCTTCAGAGCTCACCTCCCATAAAGGGCGATAACTGACCATCTCCACAGGGGGAGACCTACATAGGGGGGTGCAAAAGTTGAATCTCATGGTTTACTGATCAGACCATCTGATGGGTTCCACCCCCACATCAGAGGCCTCCATCCCCAGGAGGAAGACCAAATCAAGAGAGTGACCGTGCCGGTGGGTGGCAGAGGTAACAATCTGTGTATGGCCCAGTGATGTCAACTGGAGGAAGTGCTGTCCAAATTGTGAGAGTTTGTTGTCAATCCAGGCATTGAAGTCACCCAGAACCATCAATCTGGGCAACTCCAGCGCCAAGTCAACGATGAAATCTGCTACTTCCTGCAGGAATCGCTTCTCGTCCCCTGGTGGATGGTAGACAAAAGCTATCCTGCAACCCACACCTGCCACCATGGTACACTCAAAAGATTTGGCCTCCTCCACTGGTACACTCGTGAGGCCCAACTCAGCCCTAAAACAGACCGCTACCCCCCCCCCCGCGGTCCAGTGTCAAGTGGTGAATCACCGAGTACCCGGCTGGAATTGCAGCTTCTAATATAGGACCAGCATTTTCATCCAGCCTGGTCTCGGTGATGCAAACCAGATCAGTAGTCCCAACAAGATCTGCAATGATTGCAGTCTTGTTCTTAACTGATCTGGCATTGCATAACACCGCTCAGGTAGAACGGGTTTCAGGGGCTGCCCCCTGTATGTAAGTATGTATTTTTTTTTTTTATTAAAGAAGTTTTATTGAGTTTACAACATTAATACAATAATCAACAAGACCTTATACAAGTTGATAGATGTACTGAACAGGGAGAAAATAAAGCCTCCTCCCCCACCTCCTCCCTTCCTTCCCTACCCCCACCCACTCTTCCCAAACAAGGTGTAATATTACTATAAAGGCACATGTGGCTATAATGATTATGCTTGCTGTTGATTAGATGCTATCTACTTGGTACTGTGGAGGCGTACGGGACAGCCAGTAAAAGGAAATCAAGACAAGTAAACGGCGTACAATTTCCTCCATTTTTTAGCAAATGAGGGTTTATGATGGCGAACTCTGGCAATTAACTGTTCCACATGAAGGGCAAAGAAAATCTCATGCAGCCACTCCGAGTAGGTGATGGGTGCCTGATCCATCCAGTGCCTGAGCACTATTTTTTAACAGCTAGGGATATAAGAGCCATGTGGTACCTTCTCTCTTTTACTTGGATCTGGGAGAAATCCCCAGTGATACAGATAGCAGGGGAAAATAGGCCTTGAAGGCCTAGAAGTGGGTCCAGCTTAATTTCAATTTGTTTCCATAGGGGGAGACCTTCTCACAAGACCAGAAAATGTGTAGGAGGGATCCTTCTTCCTTATTACATCTGGAACATGTAGTTGAGGGAAGGCACCACAATTTAGCTAACTTAACTTGGGTGTAATACATATTGTTTAAAATGCAGTATTGAGTGAGCCTAAACCAGTCTTGGGAGATATAAGTATATAGGTCCTTCCACAGCTGGGCCCAGTTGATTTCTAGATCAGGCAAGACAGCTTCCCACACTTTAGATCCCACTGGTGAGGGGGGCAGGGGACTAATAAGCAAATACCTACAAAATGAGGATACTCCATGAGGTCTGGAAGCGGGTTCGCAGATCTGCTGCAAAAAGTCACCAAATAGGGGATGTTGTGGCAGGAGACCAAACATTTTGACCAAGAGGTGCTGTAATTGGTAGACCTTAAAAACATAGACTGACGTCAGACCAAGTTTAGTTAGTATCTCTTGAGAGGACAAGATAGAACTGTGAGAGTAGAAATCTGAGACTGTAAGCTCTTGGGGTATCGGGAGCCAGGTCATAGATAGTGGCTGACCCCCTATTTTGATGTTTAGATTAGACAGAATGGGCTGACAGAAGTCTCTGACAGGAGACATCTTTAGGTGTACACACAGTTGCGAAAGAACTTTAATTGAAACAGCAACTGAGGAAGAATTCAAAGGTTTTGGCAGAGCTTTCATAGGGAAAAAGAAGATTGCAGCAGGGTTCAGCTTGTGATTAAAGATTAGATCAGCTTCAGTTTGTAACCAAATGGGGATGTAATCTTGCTCCGGCCGAGTCTGGGAGATAGACAGACATTTTCCACATTTGTAAAGGTGACTGACCCAATAGCAGAACAAGAAGTTGGGCAGACACAGCCCCCTGTACTCTTTAGGTAGACTTAATTTAAGGTAAGATCTTCTGGATGCTTTATCCAGCCAAATAAATGAGGAAATGTCAGCATGAATGCACTTTGGCCGGTCTTCATTGGCCCACATAGGTCGCCCGCCTCCAACACCCCTTGCTTGTCCAGACCTACAAGCTTCTCAAACCCCACGCTCCACCAAGCATTGCCAGGACCATAACCCTCAAACACAACCCAAGGAACTTAAGAACCTCAGATAGAATGCTATTAGAAGTCCCTAGGGTAAGGACAAATGCTGGCGGAAGATCCTTTTCCTCCCAAGCAGCCTGCCAATGGAACAAGCTCCTCCCAGGTCCAGGCCTCCTCCTCACTCATGAACTTCCGCACCAGGCTTAAGTCCCATCTGCTGACCTCAAGCGCATGCCACTGTCATGGCACTTGAAGCCCTAAGGTACCCTCCTCTCCAACTCCTGCCTCCTAGCTTAACCTTCCTACCGCCTGCCTACACAGACTGCTCTCGCCAGAGCCACGTAACCCCTGAATAAACTATATGCAAAGTACTACCAATTGCTTACATGTCATGATAACCATGCCTGTACCCATGCCTGCATCCACTGCTTTTCTTTTACCGTGCCTGTAAGCCATGCCTGTATCCACTGCTTTTCTTTTACCATGCCTGTATCCACTATTTTTCCTTACTGTAACCACCTCATGATGTAACTCACAATGCCTCAAATGTTGCTTATGTCCTTGTTCATTCTTATAACTTGTATTGTTATCCCAGGTCGCCCCTGAAAAAGGGACCTTCGGGGCTCAGTGGGCCTACCCGGTCACCAAAATTTAATAATTAAATAAATAAAAATATTGAGAGGGTAAAAGAGCCTAGGAAGGCCATTCATCTTAATGATGTTAACCTGCCCCACAGTGAAAGCAGGAGACTTCTCCAGTGAGAGAGATCTTGCTGGATAGTACTCCAGAGGTTTTTGAGATTAAGCTTTCATGTTAGAGGAGGGTTGGAGGTCATAAAAATACCCAGATACTTAATGTAACGAGGGGACCACTTCATGCCAAATTGAGTGAAGGATTGATTGTGTATTAAATGATTGAGGCGATGAATTTCAGTCTTGCTTAGATTTAGCTTGTAATTCCAATACTTGCCAAAGATATCGAATATTCCCAGAACTTCTGTTAGAGAAGAGTCGGAATCTGAAAGATGAAGGAGAATATCATCAGCATAGACCAAGAGCTGCGGGGCTAGGTTACCAATGGGGATACCAGTGACAGTGAGAGATTTTAGATGCCTGATAAGTGGTTCCAGATATAGGTTAAAGAGAAAAGGAGAGAGTGGACACCCCTTGCGCTTGCTGGTATGAAGAGAAAAGAGGGAAGAACAAACCCTGTTACAATAAATTTTAGCGGATGGGGAAGAGTACAGGGCCTGGATCTATCGAATAAAATCTGAGGGGAAGCCCATTTTTTGCAGGGTCGACCACAGAAAATCCCAGTCCACCCTGTCAAAGGCCTTCTCTGTGTCAAGAAAAATTAACGCCATTGACAAGGGAGAAGATTTTGCTGCCTGGAAGATATGAGAGAGTTTGCATATGTGATCCATAGAAGACCTTCCTGAGACAAAACCTACTTGCTTGGGACTAAGAAGACAAGACCAGACCTTCTCCAGTCTGGTAGCTAAAATTTTTGCAAGGATTTTGATATCACAATTCAGTAGTGAGATAGGTCAGTAACTAGCTGGACAGGTAGGAGGCTTATCTGGTTTGAGGAGGAGAATAATGGTAGCTTCTAGCAGAGAGGGATCCAGGACCTCACCAGAGAACATGTAATGGTGTAGACAGAGAAGGATAGGGGCCAGGTCTTTGGAGAAAAGTTTGTAAAAGTTAGATGGGAGACCATCAGGGCCTGGGGCTTTGTCCAGTGCAAGGGTGTTAATGGCAGATTCCACTTCATGTAGAGAGATTGGAGTAGATAAGAAAGCTTGGTGATGTGCTGGGAGACAGGGTAGTGCAGAAGAGTCGAAATATGTTGATAGATCCTCCTTAGATGGGGGTGCCACACGTTGGCTGTAAAGGGAAGAGTAAAATTGCTCAAAAACAATGGCAATATCCCTGGGATAGGTTTTAATTGAACCGTCAGGGGCACTGATCACAGGTATATTTCTGGAGGCTTCTAACTTCCTTAGGCGAAAGGCCAGTAAGTGACCTACCTTTTCCCCATGCTCTACGTATTTCATCTGAGTCTTTAATATAGCAAACTCCACTTTTTCCTGCAGTAGGGAAGAGTATCTGTTCCTCAGAGTTAGCAGGATTTGCAAGGAGTCAGGAGGGGAGGAGGTAGAGAGGGACTGTTCGAGGTTATTAATTTGGGCTAGTAACGAAAGCGCTTCTGCCTCCCTGTGTTGTTTATGAGTGGAGGCAAGCCGCATGAATTCCCCCTGTAGAAAGCACTTTAAGGCACACCATTCGTGGTCAAACATCGGGACAGAATTTTGGTTGGAGACCAAGAATGTTTGGATGAGAGAGGGAATCCTGGAAGCTACATACTCATCCCCAAGAAGCTGAGTATTCAGCCTCTAGGTAGTGTCCTGTTGAAAGTTGGCATCTAGTACAAGTGAAACCCAAGCCGCTGCATGGTCAGATAAAATTATAGGTTCTACCCTTGCATTACAGAGACCATGAAGAAGGGAACGGCTGATCAAAACATAGTCTAGGCGGGAGGAGGAATGGTGAACCATGGATTTAAAAGAGAAGGTGCGGGATAGCGGGTTTAATACTCTCCATGGATCACATAATCCCAAGAAATCCAAAAAGTCCTGCAAAGCTCTTTGGGCTGCTGAAAGTGGTCTGAGGGGGCAGTTGGACCAGTTTAAGTCCTGGATGGGTGGAAGATCCCAGTCCCCCCCTAGGATCATCGAGAGTGACATGTAAGGAGTTAATTTGTCAATTAATTCCATGAAGAAGGCTGGGTCGCCCCCCCCCACTGGACCATAAATACTTCCCAATACTAATTCTGTGTGACCAATTATTCCTCTTACTAAAATGCATCTCCCCTGTGGATCAGCAATGGATTGGCCTGCTTGGAAGGGGATCGATCAGTTCACCAGAATGGCAGCATCCCTGCTAGCTGTTGATATCTGAAAGCAAAAACTTGGCCAGTATCCTGCCTACCAAGTCCATTGGCTTCGAGGGGGAGTAGGTGAGTCTCTTGAATGAATGAGATGTGGGCATGCAATAACGAGACATGTTTAAGGATTTTGTATCTCTTGGGGCATTCCCGGGCACCTCTAACATTCCATGTGAGAAACTTAGTTATAGCACTAACCACAGTCACAGTGTATCAAAGTGAAAACCAGATAAGCGTGCCAGCCCGGTGGCGCTGACGGTTGAGGTGCTGAACACCACACCTCGCGCCACGCCGGCGACCTGGGTCCGGGAACGAGCCCAGGCCATCAGGAATCGGCAGGGGAGGACTGGGATTGAGCATCTGTAGACTGCTCTCCTGGCCTGGGGTGGGTTGGGGAATCTCACTACGCTGTAGCAGCCCCTTGGGATGCTTGGGGGCACTACTAGTGCTGGTGATACTGGAGGGGGAATGCAGCGGATGTCAGAATGCTGTGCCTGGACATCATTGCATGTCCGCGTTCCAAGGGACCAATCAGAGGAAAATGGCTGGGTGTGACTGTGCAGCTTGATGGCAGAACTCCGAGCCACCTGGAGGACTTTGGCGGAATCCTGTCGGGGAGGGTCTAGAGCTGTTCTGGCTGGCTGAGGCAAAGGGGGAGCCCTCCAGCGGGATGGCAAGATAGCCGTTCCAGATCCTCCTGGGTGCAGTTTGAGCTACCCAGTTCTCCAGGTGGGCGGAGCCAGCAGCTAGATGCCCCAAGCCGGAAGTGTGCTGCAGCAGGGCAAAAAAGTATAAATAAAAAAAAACAAAAAAAAAAAACAGATAAGCAGTACCCTCAATATGCACCTAACATCCTCCCTCCCATCCCTTCCCCCATTGCTCTATAGCCCATCTGTCCCAAGCAGGTAATATACGTGTTAGTAACCATAGTCCATAGTTACTTAAGAACAGTGAAGTTCCATCTTGGTGGTCACAGGAGGACATTTTTTTGACCTGGTGTGAGCATTGTAAACCAGACATGGCTCTAAAATCCCTAACCTCCCCCCCCCTTCCCAGTAAACCTATATAAAGATGCCCCCTTACCAGTTATCTAAACCCCATGACAGAAAATGAAATGGTCAGCGGTGGGCAGACCCCTTATGACCCTGGATACCCCTCCCTGCTATTAAGAACTAGTTGATGTCGTTGAGTCCAAATTATATGTTTTGCTAGACATAGAAGCTGAACTTGGTCTTTCAAGATCCAACTAGTCAAAAAAAAGACCCAACGGGACCTGCATGATAGGTAATACCAAATACACATAATATAGCAAAATCCAGGGGGCATCCAGAGTCCTCCCCCTAGCAGTCCAGTGAGCGAGGCTGAACATCTCTAACCCACTACATCCCCATCCTGCTCCCCCCCCAACAATCCGATTTATGTAAAGTATATGTGAAGAACATAATTCAACAGGCTATAAGAAGTACAATAATATAGGAGGAGACGGGTCCCAACCTGAGCCTATGATGAAGCCCCGGGTGTCGCTCATCCAGGTCCCCCGAGATAGTAATGAGCATAAGAGATAGTACCTTACAGCTGCAGTTTTTTTAAATCCAAGCAGCCCACAGTACCGAGAGAGAAGGCAAGGCTGGAATATACCAAGTTGGAGCTACTGAGAGGGTAGCCAGAAGGGTGTAAGAGGGAGACAGAGAAAGGCATGGACCTGAACCTGCGACTTCCCAAATGTGGCCAGACCCAGATAGAAAACTGTTACAAAATATATTGTGCTAAAGTTTATTTATTTATTTATTTATTTAAGGTCTAGGAATTACAACCCTTTGAGTCAGAGATTCATTTGCAAAGGCTCCATGTCTTACATAAAATGGATTAGAACACAGTATAATATGGAATATACAATTTAGACATCAGCTGTAGTACAGAAAATGACAGTAACCTACCGAGGTGAAAGAAAAAATACATAAACACAGACATGGAACATCAGCAATTGTGAAGTAATGGTGTATTAAGATTTTTTAAAGTTTCAACTGCAATCACAGTGGGAGTTAGACATAATGTGATTAAGTAACTCAGGTTTAAAAGGCCCAAGCCTGGGGATTGATAAGATAGAGTCAGGGACTGAGTTCATCCAGAGTAGGGCCCTGTAGCAAAAGGACCTTTGGACAGCAATGGTCTTCACAAAGGGGACACGGAATGTGGCTGTGTCAGAGTGTCTAGTGGAGCGAGCCGGTATCTTCTGGAGGAGTTGAAGACAGCCTGGGGGGGGGGGCTAGGCCCAACTGGATTTTTTTGGCCAGTAGGCAGGTCTGATAAACTAGTCGCCCCTGGAAGTTTAGCCATGATGAGTGTAGATAGAGGTCACAGGTGTGCGTAAGATGATCACAGCCTATGGCCAATCTGCAGGCTTTGTTTAGGGCATGTTTAATGCTGGACAGTGCTGTGTCGGAGGTGGCCACGTAGATGATTATGCCATAGTCTACCAGTGAAAGGATGGAGCTGGAGATTGCTAAGCGTAGAGCCTCCGGAGGTAGACATGGCCTACGCCTGTAAAGGAGACTGATTCTTTTGTTTATTTCAGTGCAAGTTGACGCGATATGCTCATGATAGGTAAGGGCAGAGTCTATAGTAACCCCTAGATATTTAAAATTGGAAACAGGTTCCAGCATGGTGCCCATCGCATTATGTATAGATAATTTTGTTGTGCTGTGCTTATGTTGTGGGTGGGCGAATAGCATGACTTTCATCTTTTTTGTGTTGAGTACGAGCTTGTGTGAGGAAAACCAGGCTTCAATTTGAGTGAAAGAACCCTGCAAGGATTCTTGAAGCTGCGTGGGGTCAGGGTGCCAACTGAAGATAACAGCATCATCTGCATAAAGGAGAAGATGCCCAGAGGAGGCCAGATATAATGAGTTCAGGTAAAAGTGAAAAAAAAGAGCGGACCGAGGATAGACCCTGGAGGGACACCCGATCAGATGGGAAGGTTTGCGGAGAGGGTGTTTCTTATCATCACCTGTTGAGTATGGCCAGAGAGATGACTGGAGGACCAGCTAGTAGTTTCATTGGAGATGCCGGCAGACAGGAGGGAGTTTATGAGCATGGTGTGATTGACGGTATCAAATGCCTTGGAGAGATCTATAAAGACTGAACCCGCCAGGTCTCCATGGTCAAGAGCGTCATGAACAAAGGAGGTGAGTTCTAGTAGGGCAGTGGTGGTACTGTGACCTTTTCCTGAAACAGGGTTGTTGTTGGCAAATTAGGTGTTGTGCATCTAGATAGTTAGTAAGTTGATCAGCCACTATTTTCTCCAGTGCTTTTGAGAGTGGAGGGAGTATGGAGATGGGCCTGTAGTTACTAGTTGAAGTACGTGCACCATTTTTATGTACTGGTGTAATCCTCACCTTTTTCCATAAAGACGGGAATTGTCCTAGGCACAGGGACATGTTGAATATTTTAGTGAGAGGTACTAGAACAGTATCAAGGGTTAAAGATAGCAGTTTAGCATCTAGTGAGTCACTACTATGTCTGTTCTTTCCTAGTAACCTGGAAATATATGCGCGGGCATCACTAGTGGAGATGATTTTGAGACAAAAAGGTGGCGCACTGGGGGGTGGCGGGAAATATCCCGCATCAGTACTGAAAAAGTCAGGAGGGAGAATAGAGCTTAGGTCTGAGAATGATATATTGAAAGCATCTGCTATTTTGTTGGGTTCTTGGGTGGGGATACCATCTAGGATAAGCATGGCAGGGGGAGGGGATGGAGACTTTCCACTAAGTTCCTTTATATTATCCCAGAACCTCTTTCCATCACCCCAGGTGGCAGTGAGTTTTGTTTGGTAGTAAGCAGCACATCTTGGCTAAATCTAAAGCTATGCAATGACTATAACAAAGCATAACAGTAGGAACCCCTCAGTAATCAGACAGAAGGTGGATCAGTCCAGTGGGGGGTCCAAAAGACAGACGGACTGATGCAGCAGGAAACGCAGTCCCTTGGGAATCAAAAGACAGAACAAACAGTTCCTGTTGCTGAAACTCCTAGGATCCCTTCACCACCATGAGCTAGGCTGCACCAGCCAAACATTGGCCCCAGTTCCGAGTAGTCACAAGGACCATCCACCACTTTCATTCCGGCAGGGACCCCATTGCAACAAACAACCAGAACATCCAAGGGCAGCAAACAAGGTAAACAACATTATACTTCTAAAAGGCCGTTAAACAGAAAAGCCATTTTTAAGAGAATAGCTTCAAGTGGTTTTGAAAAGAGAAGGCAGTTTCACGCTGAGCTCCAACTGAGCCTGAGAAGCCGAGTTGAAAGATAGCCAGGTACCCTCCACCAAGGCCTGCAAGCGGGCTGGGTATGCCATGCTGAATTTCAGACTTGCAGCAATTGACTTGCTCACAACTGAGTGAAAGGTGGCTCTTTTTTGCTGGGTTTCTAAAGACAAGTCCTGTGAGATGCATAGCTTTTTATCCTCCCAAAGTATAGCCTGTAATTCTCTAGATTTAGCCAAGATGTGCTGCTTCCTAGATAGTTAAGATGTCTAACAATAATTGGTCTTGGAGGAGCAGATTCTTGGGGGTCTGGGTCTCAGGGACCCGGTGAGCCCACTCGATCAGATAGGTGGGGTTGTGTGGAGATGGGCCAACGATTTTAGCAAGCAATTTTTGAATAAAAGCAAGCATGGAGGAGCCTTCTTCGCCTTCCGGCAAGCCGAAAATTAGAACGTTGTTCCTCCGACTTCACCCCTCCAAATCTTCAGTTTTTAGCTGTAACTTAGTGATCTGTTGTCTCAGCTTGACTATTTCTTGTTCAGTTCTATCTTTCCAGGGTTATAAGGAGCTGGTACATGCTTCAACATCAGAGATCCAAATTTTCAGGTTCCCCAGTTCACTCCTTACATTTTTGAGTTCTGAGGCTATATCTTATAGGGTTTCCTTAAAAGGCAGAGGCTTTTGAAGAAATCTCTCTTCTATGAGCGGCACCGGGGGGTGGCAAGGTGCCTGATTGCTTTGTTGAGGCCTGCTGTTGATGCTTAGCCTTCTTGGCCTGCTTCTCAGGCGAGACTGGGGGGGTGTGTGCCTCAGCGGGGCCGATCTCATGTCTGCCTCCATCGCGGCATAAATAGGCCAATTGTGATGCAATTATGTACATGATCCTCATGGATAGGCAGTACAGTACCCAATCGAACTGTTTAATTAACAATGTTTCCCAATTAGAAGCTGATTTAGATGGATTATTGAGGAGGTAAGCATGAGCCTGCAGGAAGAGCAGCTAGTGAGCCAAGTGCATCACGTGATCTCCATATGTATGTATGTATGTATGTGTGTGTATATGTGTGTATCTATGTATTCGTGTATTTATTTATCAGATTTGAACTGAAAAGACATACTGAGCTACAACAGCTAATTTCCAGCAATATGCTGGAGGGAAGGGGTACAGAGAAATAGGTTTACATTACAGCTGCAGAGATATAATGAGATAAATATACAATAGCAAATACAGTAACTTGCATAAAATGAATACATTGCTCGAAATATACTTATAAAAATATACCTATTAACTATTATCAACAAACTATTTTATCACTAATACTGAAATATCAGATTTAAGCCATGACTTACAGTTACAACTAGGCATGTAGTCCCCAATGACCACATGCCCTGTCGTGTATTACTACTTTCATATTATACAATACTATTAAAATTTCTGCAAATGTTGGTTTTCAGACAGTGTTGTCTTTAGACACTAAAACTAATTAGCTATTTAGCAACCCCCAATCATTTTTTGGATTTAGCCATTTAGTCCGTTTAACCATTGTTTCAATATTTCACATTATTCACACATGGTTGTGAACTCCAGTGACGTAAATGTGGCTTAGGAAATGTGTCATACTGAGAATATGAAATGGCTCAATGTTTGTATGTGGGCACATTGTGCCAAACTAGTGAATGCAATTCCAGATGACAGCAGTTACATTATTACTATGTACCGTGTGACAGGACATCCCGCTGCTCTTCTTATTCAGCTTTGCATGCTTTAGTTACTGTACGTGGAAAATTGTCTGCCATGTGCATTTTGTAGTAATTTACATGACAATCCTGTAGAAAAATGTCATTATATTAAGTGGACCCTAACTGTATAAGCATATATCAGCATCAATAATATTCCCAAATGTACTGTAGTTGGCATTAACAATAAACATGTTATCTGTTGTACTCTTAACAGTCATGGTAGACATCTAAGGATTTTGTCTGGAAAACTAGGGTACTGTTGTTATTATAAACATTACATCTAGAAAATATATTTTACTATTGAATAATTGTGTCTTTTATATTATGCACAACTTACTTGAATGTTTAGTTTTTGTGGTCATGTACCGGCTTGCAATGACTGCAAATCAAGCACTCTGATCAACTTTTGGAATAGACCAAGTTTATATACTTATTTATAAAAGTGTAGAAAAGAAAGAAGAACATTGGTCCATCATGTTCTCTCCCCTCCCCATCCTACTCTCCAACTCAGTGGGAATATCCCCTCCCACCTTGTTCTTCAAAATACTAGTCTAGTCTATGTGTAAAAGTAGTAACAGTATCAGCTGATACCACCTGCTCTGGGAGTAAGTGCCAAGTATCCACCTATCATTAGGTAAAGTAGTTCTTGCTATTTTTCTTGAATTTGTCTCCTTTCAGTGACACTGTGCTGGATTCAGGAATTACCACTGGCATTATGGTGATGCCGTTGCATTGCAAGATGCAGAGTCTACTTGACATCCCAGGTTTGCCTGCAGAACAAGTGCAGCACTGTACCTCCATTCTGCCTGGGTATTGGGGCTGGGTATGGGTTTAATCCGGTATGGTCAGCCAGCATAACCAAGAACAGGGGTTAGTAGGCCTGTTGTATGTGTAGGCCGATGCAGCCTGTGCCATATGCATGTTACCTAGTAATATGCCCTCTGGTGATGCCTGTCATTCCAGTAAGACATGTAGGCAACACTGCTACCAGAAGAATGCACCATGGTGGGACCTTGCATATTTGGCGTCAACAATGGTGAAGGCATGGTTTGTAAAACACACCAACTATATGTTCGTTAAATAGAAGCCCTTATGGTTTCCATATGCTGACCTGTTGTTTTTTGGTGCATTAATAGGTATGTGCACGCAATCGAGTGCACCTATCTCTCTGGGCATGCCAGCAATGGTGTAAAACCCCAGCTTCACAGCATTCAGCTCCTCCATCATGGCTGGGAATGCAATGTACTGGCTGGCATGACAGCTGGTCATTAGAAAGGGTCAACAGTGTCCATCTGCACTTCTACAGACATAGCCAGGCTATGCCAACCCTGCCAACATAGTCCTACTCCTCATTTTGTGTCAGTAACACTGCTTCTTCAGCTGCAAAATGGTGCTGCCCCTACAGTTAGTTTTCATTTGCTGTGCTGATTATCATTTTATGCTATGGTGGCCACAATGGACTTGCTTTCTGTATGCAGCGTTAGCATCTGTGGGAGGACAGGCTGCCATGTTAATGAGGATTGCACTCACATTATGTCCTCAGTGTTGGCTGTGCATCATGCATGGCATATATCTGATTGCCTTAGCGGTATGTTCTGGCTTATGCTGTGGGGTATTTTCCTGTATAAGGCAGTCATGGATGCACAGTGGTTAGTGAATTCCACAATTTGGCAATGGCCAACATCTTGAATCTATCTGATTGTGTAAACCTTTGTTCTCCTGTCCTTCTTCATACTCAAGGGATTATAATTCCTGCTCTTTCTTTGTTTGACAGTATCTCCAAATTTCTTGTTACTGTACTATTCAGTTGTTTTTATTCAGAAGTTACATTTAGGGACTTACTTGCCATTTCTTTCAATTACACATGAAGTGTCTGTGATATTCTGCATTGCTCACATGTGTTCTGTGCTAATGAGTGAGGAGTTACAAGAGAATGTCTGACTTACCTTTAAAAAGGTTAAGTGCAGAGGTAGGGGGTAATGGAAGCTGCTGACATGGTTCATTGATTTTAAAACACTATTCATTTTAAAACAGAGCTCCCATGATCTTAACAAACAGTCAGCATGCAGCTGGACATTCAAGTGCTGCTGTTTATGTTAATTATAGATATGAAGTTTGGCTTAAATTTAACAAAAACAGCAGTGAACAAATCTTTTGCAAGTGGAAATTCTCATTACATAGATTGCTACATTATGTCGCACTCTTGCAGGGTTAGAACTCTCAGTGTCTGTGATCTTTGGGGGGCAGTCAGCGGCTGCACTTGAAATGTTGGACTTCATGTTGGCAGCACACTAAGATCATGAGAGCTCTGTTTTAAAAGGAAGAGGCCCTGATATTCATGAGCATGTTTCATCTTTTTCTACAATATGTGCATGCTCACGCCCTGTCAATCAGATGTTATTCATGAGCATGTTTCATCTGTTTCTACAATAGGTTCATGCTCACGCCCTGTCAATCAGATGGCAGCCAGCTGTAGTGGTAAAAAGAAGGGTCTGTGCTGGTTGCTATTTCACTGGATGCCAACATGAATTTGCCTCCTGAGGGTTAGTTGGGTGGTGAAAAGTGAGGTGGGGTTATGGGTGCTTAGTTAGTGGACCAGGGAGGGGATGTATAAATTCTATAATGGGCATTGTGGTGGGAGGGGGTTCCACTAGACTACCAGAGCAGTTATTTGCAGCATTTCAGGGATCAGGGCAGGAGGGTTGTCTCCTAGCTACCAGTGCAGTTATTTACAACATTCTGGGAATATGGGTGGTCTGAGGTCAAATAGACTACTAGCATAGTTATTTACAGAATCTTGGGGAGCTAGGTGGTAGGGATATCCCTTAGACTACTAGCACAGTTATTTATAGCATCTTGAGGATTGGGGCAGGAGGGGGACTATTAGACTAGAAGGGTAGTTATCAGGGACTGGGGCAAGAGGGGTGTCCCCAGACTATCAGCATAGTTATTTACACCATCTTAGGAACTGGGGCAGGAGGGAGGTCCACTAGACTACAAGGGCAGTTATATGTAGTATCTTGGGCAGCAAGATGGGAAGGGTATCCCTTAGACTACCAGCACAATTATTTACAGCATCTTGGGGATCGAGTCAGGAGGGGCATCTAAGTAGACTGCCAGTGCAGATATTTACAGAAACTCAGGGATCAGGGCAAAAAGAGGGTCCATTAGACTTCTACAGCAGTTATTTATAGCATCTTGGGGATCGGGACAGCGATGTGTCCACTAGACTACCAGGGCAGTTCCAATATTTCCAGTATCTCAGGGATTGGGGCAGAATGGGCGACCACTGTACTGCCAGGGATGTTAATCCTAGTATCTAAGGGATTGCGATGAGAGGGGGAGTGTGTCACTGGCACCACTGCTGGTGGGGGGCTTGTTATTAAGGGTAGGGTTTTTGAAGTGGTGAATAGGGCTGCTTCTGCAGCCTTTTACCACTTCCAAAATCTACTAAATACAGTATTCCACTGCACGCTGTTTGCCAGAGGTTTCTCTCATTTACATTGGCACTGTGGTGTATTAAGTGCGATTCTGCTATCCACTAATTGTCCTACACTGGGGCCCTTTTAATATGGTCCCTGCCCTGTTCAGGCATGCTATGTCTAGTTAGCACAGTGTGACAACAGATAGCGCTGTGCTAACCTTCTTACTATCTGAGACAAACTGTTTTAAATTCAACGAATCATGTCAGCAGTTTTTCTTACCCCTGCCTCTGCACTTAATCTTTTTAAAAGTAAGTTAGTAGTTCCCCTTTAAGAGATACCGCAGCTTGTCCACAAAATGATGCTACAATTCTCAGCACCATGGAAACATCATTCTCCCATTTACCTGTTGATTCTCGAGTTTCAGGGTTACACAATGAAAGCATAACAAACTCTAAGTGTCTTGTAACTGCCTTTCACCAAGAACTGTTACTGATAGGCAACCTGCCAAGAAAATGTATCTCTTCTGTTAGACTTTTCCATTTCATTAGAAGGTAGAAGCATTAAAAATATGTTCACCACTCTTCTCATTTACAACTTTCTCCTTTCCCCACAAATGACTAATCAAGCTTGGTCAACTTTCAGATCTAGTAACAAAAGCAAATTCCAAATCCCCAAATTCAATTGTAATTCAGGTAAAAAATCTGTATTCTACTGAGGGACTTTCCTGTAAAGTTCTCTAAACAGGAATGTTAGGCTGTCTGGTGCTTTCTACATACTGAACACAAAAACTATTATCAAAAAGTACATACTGTAGGGTCCTCTATTCAGTGCCCTTTGTTTGCACCGCAAACCCATTAGCGGTGTGTGCGAGATAGCACACAGCCACATGGGGTCACTATTCAGTTAGCATGCTCAGAACACTGCATTAGGTATTAGTATCAAAAAGCACTTAGAGCCCCATACTCAGTGCCATCCATCTGAGCCACACACCCCTTAGTGGTGTGCCTGACATAGCACACGGCTCGCCTGGGGGCAATATTCCGACAACATGCTTTGTAGGTGTGTGCATGCTCCCAGTCAGTCAGTCAGCAGCTGACCAAGATGATGAGCGCAGGAGCTATGCTGGTCACTGTCACCAGATTCTCCTTCATTACTGATGTGAATGGGAGCTACGGGGTGAGGGGGGTTGTGGTTTCTGAGTAGGTGGGATAGTAAAGGGTGTTGCACTATTGATCAGGAAGCAGTGCTGATTAGGGTTGGGGGGACCCACTTGACACCAAGAATATGACAAATTATATATTTAGAAGCATCAGATCACTAATTGGAAGAGTAGAACACCACTAGAGCCAGGGATGTCTTTTTTTACATTTGAAGGGGCATCAGATCAGTGATTGAGGGGGCATCAATAGAATCAGGGATGTCGTATATTAAATTTAAAGGGGCATCAGATCAGCAATTGGGGGCACTAGAGACTGAGATGTCTTATATTACATTTAAAGAGGCATCAGACTGGTGATCAGTGGGGTCCGCAAGATGCCAGGGATATGTTAGAAAGTAAAAACAAACACTTCTTGGGGAGTGATGGGGGAGCACTGGCAAGGACTGATAGTTTTTGCTGTCAGTCCGCTACCTAGCTACCGGGGGGGAGTCATGCAACGCTGTGTGCAGTGATAAGACATGGGTTTGAAAGGCATTAACAAGCACTGTGACAGAGGGTGTTTAGGACTATCAAATCCTCTGAATATACTGCTGAGCCCTGTATGCAATGGGGTCTTTCATTTGCATGGGTACAGTGGTATATTCTGCACATCAGTGCTATCTAGTTTACACTGTGCACCAGGGTCTTCTAAACCTGGTCCCTGCCCTGTCGGACCATGCTGTTCATAGTCAGTATGGAGTTAATATGGTTGGTTCTGTACTAATCCTTTGAATATGGGGGCATTTAAGGATAAATATCCTGTAACATTATTTTTGGACCTGACAATGACTATGTTTTACTGTTTAATGCCAAACTTGTGGGAGAGAAAATGCAGTCACAGACAAATGTCCTGGACTTTAGAAGAGCAGACTTTGGCAAAATGTGAAAGATGTTACAGGACAGACTGGTAGGAGAAAAGGCATTAGTGAGGGTGGAAAAAAAAAGAGTGGCAGTTGATTAAGGATGCAGTCATGCTAGCTATGCGTCTTTGCATCAGAAAAGTAAACAAAATGAAGGAGGCCAACAAAGCAATGAGGAGGGCAAAGTCTGACACTGAACTGAGAACAGATGAAGAAATGAAGGGGGGGATGTATTTCCATATGTATAAAGGAGGAATCCAAAACCATGGAGGGCATAGTCAGACTTAGACTGCGGAAAGTATGGAAGGAGGAGAAAGGAAAGGTGGACATACTGAACCAGTTTTTCATTTCATTTCATGTCATTTGTTTTACCAGGAAAAGCTCCATTGAGTAAAGTTAATTTCCAAGGAGTTCCTGGTTAGGACATTATGGTACAGTACAGAAAAATCACAGCGATTACAAGGATGCAAGATAAAGAACAGAACAAAATTTACAAGCAGTGTATAGACTTATAAATCAAATAATGGTATACAGCAACAAAATATAATATAAAACACAATATAATCAGATAGCAAGGTTGTTGCAGCCAAGACAGCTTTTAAAACAGCAGTTACTTTGCAATGAATAGCAATAGAGGGCCTAGGAGTAGGTACAACTATCAGTGCAATAGGTATCAATCAATAGTTTGAAGGTATGAAAGCTCACGATCGAGTTCAGTTTGAAGGAGGCCTGAAGTCTGTTCCGGCATGTCAGAGCAAGCCAGCTGAAAGCCATTTTGCTATATTTGGTTGCAAGTCTGGGAGTTTCGAACAAATTATAATTACATGTTCTCACGTGTTATAAACTAAGGACTTGCAGAATAAGTTAGAGATATTGCGGTACTTCGTGTCTAAGAGTTTAATACGACCATGCATATAGGCTTTTCAGTCATCTGGTGACAAGGGAAAGCCAACCAACAGATACATAGAGGGTGCAGTGGTGGGTTCTTGCAGGCAACGCAGTGATGAATCTCAGTGCCCCATGATAAAGGACATCCAGTTTGGCAAGTTGGCCAACTGCAGCATCTCTATACACTAAGTCCCCGTAATCAAGCAGGGGTAAAAACATAGCTCTGACTAGAGTTTTAAAGATATCCAAAAGTAGATTGAACTTGTTTCTATAATAGAAGCCCAGCCTTGGCCACAGGTTCTTACATACATTTTCAGTGTGATTACTGAAAGAAAGCTTATTATCTAGTCATACTACTAAGTATTGGAAATTATCTACGACCTCCAATTTATCACCCAGAAGAATAAGGATTCCAGGGGCAGGGACCAGTTGACCACTTAATGTTAGGGGCAAAAATCATGTATTTTGTTTCGGCAGCATTACAAAGAAGTTTAGAAGCGCACACTTTCACTTGAAAAATATTGAAAGCAGTCTGGAGGTCATTTAAGGCTTCTGGCCCATTAGGTCTGGTTACATAAAGCACTGTGTCATCCACACAGCAGTGTAATTTGATATCCTAGTATCGTCTCCTAAATCATTTGTACATATGGTGACTAATATTGGTCCAAGGATCGACCCTTGGGGGGTTCCTTTGGAGATTTCAGAGCAGGAGGAGCATAAGCCTTCATATTTAAAGAGCAGTCAACACCTGCAGAAGAACATTAACAAAGCATAACATTTAGGTTTAATTCAGCTTATATTTCACATTAGCTCTGTATATCCCCTCCCTTTTGGCTATTATTGAGTCCATTTGCATGAAAACAGGATATTTGCTGCTAAAGTGTTCATTCTTTCCTTTTGCTTCTGCCCTACCTGAGGTCATAATACACAGCTTGTGACATCACAGTTACTCCCATGGCAACTGATTGCAAAGTCATAACAAAGGATTATGACTGCAAGTAGAGAGCAAGCTGTAGAGGCAGATGCACTCTAATGGACAAAGATCATGCATGCATGTATGCAAATTTCTTCAGTAATAAATAATGAGGAAGGGAAATCTGTAGACAATCTGTGGAATACAAGCTGAACTGTACCTAAATGTAATGTTTTTCAAAGTTTTCCATTAGGCATCAGCAACTCTTTATGATGTTGTTGTCTATCCACCAAACAATTTTTGAAGCAGGGTAATGCATGCTGACCAATACCACTAGAAGACAGCTTATGCAGAAGTACTGGATGGTCAACCATATCAAAAGCCTTACTAAGATCAAGAAAAATGGCAACTGTTACAAGCTTTTGGTCAAGGGAAGTGAACCAATCATTTGTCACTTTGATGAGCGCAGTACTACTATGTAGATCCTGGAAACCAGATTGGGATGGGGTAATTAAATTAATGCTGATGAGATACCCCTGAACCTTGCATGGTAGTGAGGGGAGCACTTCCCTTCCTTCTAGGGATGTGATTGCCCAAATTTGGAAGAATCACTTTTGTTAGTTTCCAGAAGGCTTAGATAGTAATTTTATTTGGCTGCATGGAATAATTTAGTGCACAAGTTCCTTTTTTCTTGAACCCCATCCAGTCATGGATCAGATTGTTTTTTTCTGGCTCTGGCCCAGTGGCCATCCCTATCCTTCAAAGCCTGCTTAATTTCTTTAGTAATACAGGGACAGATTTTTCTCTTAACTCTCTATTTAACTAAGGGTGCATGTTAATTTATAACAGAGATACTTTGTTGATTTAATATTCCACCACTGTGTGCACAGAGGGAGTTAAGTAGAAATCTTGCCAATTAATTTTGGCCAGATCATAGAGGTAGCATGACTCACAGAAGTATGAGAGTCTCCTTTAATAATTGAAGGTAGGTTCTACAAATGATTTCCTTGAACTTCTGATATAAGCCACCATATTATGTTTTCTACAGTCATTGTCAACTACAGCAGTAGTTGCAATTTTTTTGTGACTTATTTGTAAGTGCTATGTACAGAAATGAGGCATGGGATGGATGTTTTAGGACTGAGTCTTGTAGGTTCAGTAACCACCTGTTGTAAACCAAAATCATCATCAGTGCAACTTAAGGTCATTAGATTTTGATGAGAGCCAATCCAAATGTACGTCCCCAAGAATTATGGGTTCATAGCTGTACGAAAGCAGGAAATTATTTAGATGGTTAATTAGCTTTAGACCACCAGTAGGAGGTCTATACCATCCAACAATATTGATGGTCTCATTTCAGGATGTGGCTACAGAGACCTCAACACCGTATTCTAGGGCAAGAGACAAAGAGCTGATAATAGTTGAACAGAACTTGTCTATTACATAAAGATTTGTGCCCCTGCCTCTGGAAATTCTATCCAGCCAATCTGAAACATAGCTAGGGATCATGAAAACGCTATAGAGCTATTAAGCCAGATTTCTGTGAGTAGTAGAATATCTGGATTAATTAGGTATATCCCAAGTTTTTACGCTATCTAGTTGGTTAATTAAGCTTTGAACATTGGTAGTCACAATTTTTAACCCTGGTAAGCTAGCAAAGTTGGAAGGAGCTAAACAAAAATCTGGAGGACCTGGGTTAAGTTCAACATTACTAGAGCATATGAGGAGCAATACAATGATTTGTTTAATGAGGTTAGAATTACTTTTATTGCATTTCATTCCCTTTTCCCAGTACAACTGGGTGGTTAGAAGAGATGGTTCAGTGCTTTGACAGAAGTTATGCAGCTTCCATAGCAATATAAGTAATTTACAGACCAGTGGTGAGGGGTCACCATCTTCCACCAATATGGAACAGCTGGGAGACCATAGATGGCCACTCTCATAATTAAGTGACTGTATCCCTATCGACTGAGACTGCATGGTACAGCAGGGTGTGAGATCATATCTCTGAGGTGGAGGGGCAGCCCAGATGAGCAACACTAATAAACTTACTACCCAAATGCTTAAAAGTAGATGTAATTAGAGAGGAACGCTACAGATTAGTCAAGGATACCATTATGTAGGTAAATGAATTAACGTTAGCTGGGGTGTAACAGCACTTAATGAGATACAGATTTTAGCCAGATAGTGAAAATATACTGGGCACCTAAATTGTCAAAACTAGCAGGTCAGAATTACCAGTGGTGTGCTTAGGGAGAAAATAAGTAGGATACTGTTAACTCACCCAGACATACACAGCAGTTCAGTGCAGTCTGTGAAGTAGCAGCAAGTAATACAAGACAAAATTCTGGTTTGTACCAATCTGAGAGCTACAGTATGTAGAGCTATAATATTGTTAGACCTCAAATAGGGAGTTGTCGAATTACAACAGCAAGCAATGAATTAACACCATGACTGCCCACTAGTTAAAAAAAAAATTAAGGACCTGAGCCTTTGAAGGTGTCGGACCCCAGATAGGGAGCTGCAGTACCACAGTCTGCAAGCACATATATTGCTTCAATTATGCAAGCTGTAACAGCAGATCAAAGCATTAAGTAGAACAATGGAATAAGCCATTGCTGTTAATTTTATTAGCATCCTAGTGGCACAAAACAACTTAACAACACTGGGAAATTTACGATTGTAAGGATGAGTATCCAACATCATTTGGAAAGATGGAGTGCAGGTCTGGAAGTGGAGGATGTCCTGATTAGGGCAGAGTGGCTGGCTTATGGCTGACACCCACAGTAAACACTCTTGACACTGCAGCCCTTAGCACTCTAGTCCACAGTGTGTAGGCCCACCTGTGATTGGAATCAGTGGTTTACAGATGATATAGACCATGCCCTCCTACAACCCAAATGACTGCTGACTTCAGAGGGCTCCTGATGGCTGGAAAGACAAGTCCAGGGGCTGATTAGGTGATTGTTTTTAGTTTGGTGTTCACAGTAGAGAATAAGGGGCCATTACCAGTCTGTGTTAGCAAGGCAAGAAGGGAAGGGGGGGGGAGGTGGTGATGAGCATCCTTTTTCAGAAAAGTACTGAATACAGTCAAGGTGGACAAGTCTAGGGATCCCAATGGTCTTTATCCAAAAGTACTGAAAGAGAAGGGAAATATCCTGGCTGTACCACTGGCTGAGTTCTTCAACAGACCAGTGGAGATGGAGGAGGTATCTGGGAACTGGTGTACAGCTAGTGTGGTACCCCCGCACAAGAGTGGGTGTAGGATTAACTAGGGAACTACAGACCTCTCGGTCTGCCAGAAACTTTAATAAAGGAAATGCTAATAGGTTTCTGGAGGGCAAACAGACTTCAGTATAGTAGACAGCATGGGCTGACAGGAGGGAGACATGTCAGACAAACCTAATCAACTTCACTGATTGGAAGCTGAAAGTGGTGGACAAGGAGCAGGCAGTTGACATACTGTACCTTCATTTCAGCAAAGGCTTTGACACTGACCTGTATGGCTGACTGGTTAAGACACTGGGAGACCTAGCTGTGTAGGATAAAATCACAAAGTATGTAGGCAACTGGCTGAGTGACAGAACCCAGACGATGGTACTTAATAGAGAATACTTCAAGATCAGAGGTCCCAGTGAGGTGTCACAGGGACTAGTCCTGGGTCTAGTCCTCTTCAACATTTTTATCTGCAGTATTGGAGAGGGGATTTATGAGAAGATCTGCCTATCTGTGAACAATACAAAAATCAACAGAAGAGTGGGATACTGAGGAAGGGGTAAGAAGCACGAGGGAAGAATTAGAAAGACTGGAGAAGTGGTCAAGGATGTAGCAATTAAAATCCAGTACCAAAAAGGGCATGACTATGCTCATATAGGGGGAATCCAAAAGTAGAATACAGAATGGGTGTTGCAGTGGAAGGTACATCCATGGAGAGGGTCCTCTAAGTAATAATATTAGACACTCTGAAGGCTACAACACAGTGCATAGGGCAGTGGAGAAGGCAAATATAATGCTGGGTTGTATAGGAAGGGAGAATAGCAGTAAAAGTGAAATGATTCTGCCACTGTACAAGTCCCTGGTGCATCACCTCCGGGAGTACTGTGCACAGTTCTGGAGCCTGTATTTGATAAAACACAAGGAGAAAGTAGAGGCAGTCAGTGCAAACGAGGGTAACCAAAGTGATCCAAGGTCAGCATGAAAGGAGTTACATGGACAGTTTGGAGGATCTTAACATGTACACAGTGGAGGTGGGGGGGGCATGATTGAAACATACACATACCTCTGCAGGATTAATAAAGCATAGCAGAGAATTGTTCACACTGAGAGAATGCTCAAATACTAGAGGAACTTCACTGAAGATGGGGTGGGGGAGATTTAAGAGAGACATTAGAAAACATTTCTTCATAGAAAGAGAGATGGAGGGATAGAATAGACTGCCAAGGGTGGTAGTCTGTGCAAAATTAATGAAGGGATTCAAACATGGATGGGACCAACACACAGTGCTGAGTAAGACATTGGCTAAAGGGTAGGGTGGACGAGAGGAGTGAATGATCATTACAGCACTCACAATCAACACAGACAGGGAAGGCTAGGCCGACGTTGGCCACAGGGCTATTTCTGCAATAAAATGTGTGTCTATACTTCTTTGGTGCAACACGAAATGACCCAAGGGTGCTACAAGGTTGATTTGCAGGGAGACTGTCAAATAGCAGAATGACACATCAGAGACTGAGTTTGGGGCACCCCTAGGTTGTTTTGAGTTGTGTCTTGAACTGCACTGCCTTTGCAGCCACCTCTAACTATAAGGGTCAAGGATGCTGTTTTCATGTAAATGAACATAATAAAGAATTAAAGGAATAGAAATAAAGGAAATCAATATCATACTGTATATGCTAAATTGTATCTAAGTAGTATGTTTTTCAAAGTTTACCTAAATGTGATACAAATCATTTTAAGGAACAGTAGGTTGAGTGAGGATTGTGGTACTAGAGCCAACTCTAAATGACCCGAGGTGACCCCTGAATCTGGTAGATTTGTAGGTAGACTGCAACTAGTAGTATTCATTTTTAAAAACCTTGTGCTTCAAGAGTAGCTCTTCACATGTCTGATGAACTTCTCTAAAAACATTTGTTTTCCTTTTGTTCTATTCTGTGATAGTGTCCCTACAAATGAACCTTGGGTTATCTTTGGATCATTTCAAATTCAATTATAATGTACCTAAAGGTGTGTGATTAATTGCTTTCCTAATGCACTGATGCTACACGTTCAACTTACATTATATTATAAAATCTACATAAATACAGTGTTAGGGTTCACACTTGCATGCACAGCGAACAAATTGGGAAAGTGAGATTCAAAGCCCTCATTACATATATTCTCACTAGTTTGGGTAAAATAATTTTATATGGACCTTTTGAGGATCTCAGTACTTTTGCTCTTGTTTTCCCACCACTAATCTCTGATTGTTTATGGTATTATAATTTTAACTACTAGCTTTTACAGATTACTACTATAGTGAATTCCAGTGGGAAAAAAGTATGACAGCATTGTTGGATGAGTGCTGTGGTGTCTGATTCTTAACTTTGAATGTCCCTGCTTATCTGACTCAGAATATAAACCCTATGTTATCCTAACATAGTTTTTGCAATAGGAATTGTTTGTGCCCCATGGCCCCTGGTACCTTTTTCAGTCTGGTCTACTTATGACACATTGTCTGCAAGAATCCCATGTGTCCTCTGAAGTCCATCTCTAGGCTCTCCAGAGTCATTCTTTGCACGCATCTAATCTAGCCTATCATAGGGTCTTTAATTTGCTGTTGCCATAGGAAAATGCAGAGCAGATGTACTTGATTGTAACTGAGGAGCACAGGTGGGCTCAGAACATCAGAGATTTATTGACATGGGAGGGGGATGATGGCCATCACCTGATGCACCAGGCTAGCATTTTCACTTTTCTCTCAAGTCCACACCACCTCTCCAGATTAGAGCCACCTGCCAGCACTACTTCTTGTGAGTGGAACCTAGTCAATGCTGTGTTGTCACCCACACTGTCAATGGATGCCAACTGCTGTAGGAAGTGCTGTTGCAATGGGAGACATACAACCCCTCCCTTCAAATTCTGAGTGTGGCTTCTGCAGAATGGCTTAGAATTACCTGTCTGGTGAGGGAGTTGGAATTGTGCTGCACACCCAAAGCACCTCTATTTAAATGGGAAATAATTTGAAAAATCAAGGTTTTTTAAATAACCCTGAAGAGAAAAATACTCACCATAGTAACAATGTTACCTTTAGAGGATTTACTAGTGATTCATACAATCTTGCATGATCTCATCTCTGAGTTGTTGCCCCAGAGACAGAACATTAGAATATTACAGTCAGGGATGTCAGGCCAAGAAAATTTCTGGGGGGCACACAATTAAAATGTAATCAAAGAAGGCACTAAGTTACACCTTTACCATCCTTCCTCTATTCATAACACACGACTCGGAAGGGAATTTGGAGAGGCACATGCCACCCAAGATTTTATGAGCATGATGACCCTGGTTAAAGTTCAGATCATGCACTATTGCACTCCTCCAGTGTTCTAAAGGCAGATTTGTAGCTTAAGACCAAAAGACAGCAGTGACAACCACCTATCTAATTTATGCTAAATATGCTCATCTTCTGCAAATGTAATAATCTAACACAACACATGAAAATTTGTAAAAACTGCAATATTTGGCTAATGAGATGCTCAAGCAGTAGAACAATTTTTGATTTACTCTGAAGAAGCTTTTCATACAATACTGAAATTTGAGAAGGGGGTTAGGAAAGGGTTTGTATAAATCACTTTTAAGCCATCTAGAAGAAACATCTTTACTACAATTAGTAATTTTTTCTTCTCCAAGTAGTACCTATGGAGGCAAGGTCTAGACCCTACTCACATAGAAACATAGACATTATCGGCAGTGAAGGACCACTTGGTCTCCCCAGTCTGCCCATTTTGTCCCTGCCCATACTATCACTGCAGATAAGCTGCCACTGATTTTTCCCCCACCAGCTCCACTGGAAGATTATTCCAGATATCCACCACTCTTTCAGTAAAGAAGAACTTCCTCACATCCCTCCTAAATATCGTTATTTATTTATTTATTTGTTTGAAAATTGGTAACTGGGAAAGGCACACTGATCCGAAGCTCATTTCCATATGTGACCCAAGAGCACCCCCCCAACACTTTCTTCCCTTCCAGCTTCATTGCATGTCCTCTTGTTCTTGTGCACCTTCTCATCTGAAAAATACTTCCCTCCGATACCTTATTCACTCACTCACATGAGGTGCTTCTGGGTCTCTATCATGTCCCCCCTCTCCCCTCTCTCTTCCAGGGTGTACATACCGTAGTGAGATACCTCAGTCTCTACTCATAGGGAGTCTGATGCAGCCCCTACACCATTTTATTTGCCCACTTTTGGGTAGTCTCTACCCTGGTTATGTCCTTCATGAGATGGGGTCTCCAGAACTGGAGACAGTACTCCAGGTGGGGTCTCACCAATGATCAATACAGTGGGAACATCACCTCTCTCCTTCTACTTGTCATTCCTCTTCCTATGCACCCCAGCATCCTGTTGGCCCTGCCTGCTACCCTGGTGCACTGCCCAGGCACCTTGAGGTCATCTGATATGATAACCTTAAGGTCCCTTCATGGTTTAGTGACCATCAATACCTCATCCCCCATTTTATACACTACCTCTGTGTTTCGGTGCCCTAGATGCATAATTTTGCACTTTTTTGTACTGAAACCCAGTTGCCACACCCATGACGACCCCTTCCATTTTCTCAGGTCTCTACTCATTCTCTCTTCCCTCTCCTGAGTATCTACCCTATTGCAGATTTTGGTGTCATCTGCAAAGAGGCATACCTTCCCTTCCAGCTTTTCTGCAATTTCATTTATGAAGACACTGAAGAGGACTGGTCCCAATACTGAGCCCTGAGGTACTCCACTGGTCACTTCCCCTCATCAGGGTGATTGTCATTTGCCATCAACCTCTGCCACCTATCCATTAATCAGTTCCACATCCAGTTTACCATCTTGGGTCCAACCCCCAAACTGCTTGGTTTCCTTATAGGCCTCCTATGTGGTATGGTATTGAAGGCCTTGCTGAAATCTAAGTGGGTCATGCCCACTGCCCCACCCTGATCTATTTCCCTGGTCACCCTGTCAAAGAATCAATCAGGTCCATCTGACATGACCTCCCTCCATGAATCCATGCTGCTTGGGTCTTGTAACCTTTTGGATTCAAGATACTCCTCTAGCCTTTCTTTTTCTAGTGTCTCCATTAACTTCCCCACCACTAATGTTAGAATGACCAGCTTATAATTCTCAACCTCCTCCCTGCTGCCACTTTTATGAAATGGGGCTACATCTGCCCTCCTCCAGTCCTCTAGAACCACACCTCAAGGAAAAGGTTCAGAAGCACTGAAATACCAAGCATAACATACCTTGGATTGGCTATCCATGCAATAGTGGCAAGCAAAGGTGCATACTGTAGACCAGCTAGCTGCTTTACATACCTCTTGGAGGGGTATGGCCCTCAATGCTGCTACACTTGCAGATTTGAGTCTAGTGGAGTGTGCCCATAGGCCTTTTAGGGGTTGCTTGCCAGTCTTTTCATAGCAAAACTGTTTACAAGAAACTATCCAATTAGAAACAGCCTCTTTAGCTGCTGGTTAGCCTTTACCTACAGTACCTTGCCATCAGTGACAAACAGCTGAGAGTTGTCAGTTCTGGAAAACTTGGTCCTGTCCAAATCAAAACTCAGGACCCTTTTAACATCAAGGCTGTTCAGTTTCTACTCACCTACACCTGTGTGATGTTTTGAGAAATACACAGGCAAAGTCATAAACTGATTCATTTTAAATTCTCAGACCACTTTGGGAAGAAATGTTACTTGTGTCCAGAGCACGACTTTATCACCATATAAAACCATAAGGTTTGGTTATGTACAGAGGGCCTGAAGTTCGGTGACCCTTCTGGTAGAAGTCTTAGGCCTGGTACTCTTAAATGGGGATGGAGAGAGGATCTCTGATCTTGAAGTGGGTAGCCATCTGGGAACAAGCAACCACCAAACAGTGTGGTTCACGATAAACATAGCTGTAGAGTCAAGCCATACAGAAGTGAAGGTACTGGACTTCAGGAGGGCTGATTTTGTCAAAATGGGAGAGTGCCTCAGAAAAGCACTAGCAAACAGGCAAGAAGGTGGGGTGGTGCAACAATGGGGAAACAAAACCAGCATCACAGAGGCAAAAAGCCTTTGTGTGAAGCAAATAAACAAATCAAAATGAAAGAAAAAAACACTATGGTTCTTAAAATAAGTGGCGGGGAAGGTAAGGGAGAAAAAGATTGCATTCAGGAAGTATAAGGAAACACTGAAGGAGCAGGACAGAGAACTGTACCAGTTAAAGCAGAAGGAAGCGGGGAAGGCAGTCAGAATAGCAAAGGCCCAAACCAAGGAAAAGATAGCCAACTCGGTTAAGAAGGGGGATAAAACCTTTTCTAGGTACATTAGGGAGCAAAGAAAGACTAAGGCAGGGATACTAAGGCTGACCAAAGAGGAAGGTGGTTGGGCAGAGAGCAACAATGAAAAAGCAGGGATACTGAATGAGTACTTCTGCTCAGTATTCACAATGGAAAAGCAGGGGGAAATATTTAATTCAGTCAACAGAAGCACTCTGGATGGGGGGGGGTGATATTAGTCCTTTCATAGAAGAAAGGGTTCTGAAATAACTCTTAAAACTGAAGGTGGATAAAGCAATGGGGCCTGATGGGATTCACCCCAGAATTCTGAAAGAACTAAGGCAAGAACTAGTAACACCACTGACTACCCTTTTTAATAAATCATGGGAAGATGGTGTGGTACCTGAGGACTGGAGGAGGGCGGATGTGATTCCCCTTCACAAAAGTGGGAGCAAGACAGAGGCAGGAAACTACAGACCTGTCAGTTTGACCTCAGTGGTAGGGAAAATGATGGAATCACTTCTGAAGGAAAGAATTGTTGAGTACCTAGAGGCCAGTGGGGCACAGGACCCAAGACAGCATGGATTCACAGCAGGAAGGTCATGTCAGACAAATCTAATTGATTTGGGAAAGAGAAGCCAACAAAAGATTCTGTTGGAACGTGAGGTCAGCACTCAAATTAGCAAAAGGAGAACACCGAGTGTATAAAAATACCCTATAATGTCAATTACAAAAATAATGTCATAACCACGTTCTATAGATGAAATACACTAAAACAGTACAGCTCACCCCCTCTGATAGCAGGTATAAGTGTGGAAAAAAATGCCACGGCGAATCATGCACTTACAGTCTCAGCTCAGTTTCAAAAGACCGGCGTCTCATGGCACTTACATATCAACCTGCGTTAGGTCATCATCAGAACCCCCTGATGATGACCTAACGCAGGTTGATACATAAGCGCTCTACCAGGAAGTACTGTGTTTAGTGGGTTGCTACAGTGTACACCAGTGTGTTCATTTTCAGCTAATTGTCAGTTTATTTTCGGCTTTCTTCATAGTGTTGTTGCTGGTACTTTTTGCCTTTCTCCCTACAGGGAGAGGTAGGTCGTGTCTTTGGCCGCTTTTTGAGCAATTTGTATATATGGCACCATGAGACGCTGGTCTTTTGAAACTGAGCTGAGGTGTAAGTGCAGGATTCACCCTGGCATTTTTTTTCCACACTTATACCTGCTATCAGAGGTGGTGAGCTGTACTGTTTTGGTGTATTTCATCTATAGTACGTGGTTATGACACTATTTTTGTAATTGACATTAAAGGGTATTTTTATGCACCCGGTGTTCTCCTTTTGCTAATATGAGTGCTGACCTCACGTTCCAACAGAATCTTTTGTTGGCTTCTCTTTCCCTACTGAATTTCAGCTTTGACGTATTTCAGTGCACTCCCCCGTATAACAATCACGTTGAGCCCCCTATCCTCTGATTTCAGGAGTGTTTTTTGGTTTTGTAAATCTAATTGATTTCATTGACTGGGTGACCAAAGTAGTAGACCAGAGAGGGGCTGTGGACATGGCCTACCTAGAATTTAGCAAGGCATTTGACACAGTCCCACACAAAAGATTAATAAACAAAGTAGCCAGCCTGGGAGTGGGTCCCATGGTGGTAGCCTGGGTAAAACACTGGCTGGACAACAGGACACAGTGGGTAATAGTAAATGGAGTCCACACTGAAGAAAGGGGGTTACTAGTGGGGTACCGCAGGGTTCAGTATTGGGGCCGGTCATTTTTAATGTCTTTATAAGTGACATTGCAGAGGGACTGGAAGGGAAAGTATGTCTCTTTGCAGATGACACAAAGATCTTCAACAGGGTTGATATGCAAGGTGGGGTGGAAAGGATGAAAAGGGACTTGGCAAGGTTGGAGGAATGGTCAAATGTATGGCAGCTTAGATTCAACACAAAGAAGTGCAAAGTAATGCACCTGGGAAATAAAAACCCAGAGGAAGAGTACGCAGTGGGGGGTCAGATACTGACAACAACAAAAATGGAAAGGGACCTGGGGGTAGTCATATCAGATGACTTAAAGGTGGGCCAGCAATGTGAGAAGGCAGTAAAGAGGGCTGGGGGATACTGGGATGCAAAGGAGAGGCATCACCAGTAGAAAACAGGTTGTTGTCCTCTGTACAGACAGTTGGTAAGACCACATCTGGAGTACTGTGTACAGTTCTGGAGACCCCATCTCCGCAAAGACATAGACAGGATGGAGGCTGTCCAGATGAGGGCAACCAAAATAGTGCAGAGTCTGCACCAGAAGAAATATGAAGAAAGACTAAAGGAGCTTAAGATGTATACCCTCGAGGAAAGGAGGGAGATGGGAACATGATAGAAACTTTCAAATACCTCAAGGGAATCAACAAAGTCCAAGAGGGTAGCATCTTTCAGAAAAAGAGATGCGTAAGAACAAGGGGGCACAATTTGAAGATGGGGGGAACTGCTCAGAGGTAATGTGCGGAAGCATTTCTTCACGGAGAAGGTTGTAGATGCATGGAACAGCCTTCCTGAGGAGGTCGTAGAGTCAAAAACAGTTGGGGAATTCAAGAATGCATGGGACAGACATAAGGCAAGTCTGGTGGGGGGTAGGAGGAAGTAGGCTGTTGGTTAACTAGGATCTGCAGCTTATCCGTTAGGTAGGGAAATGGGCAGACTAGGTGGGCCAAGCGGTCCTTATCTGCCATCAGATTCTATGTTTATATGTTTCTATGGCTTATGAAGTTAGGATTACTGTCTTCTCCATGTCAGGACATTGAGCTCTGAAGAGAAATGGACTTGAAAGGAGACTCCATTATCTGTGCCAGGACTAAGTTTAAGTCCCATGGGGGACTGGGTTCCTTACAGGAACATACAAGCAGTTCAAGCCTTTGAAAACCTTTTGAACACTGGCTGTGAAGCAAAGGACTCTTCTTTTCCTGCTGACTTGAAAGCTGAGACAGCTGCCAAGTGTACCTTTAAATTAAATGGGTCTACGCAACTGAGTATCATGTTATGTTTGTGTGACTTGGATAATCTTCGGCTGTTCGCCTCTGTATCCATGGGATATACCACCCTGTAGGGGTTTGAAAGCAAGGAACCCTAGAGGAGTGTTCCACCACTAGAGATGCCACGGGAATGATTCCATTGGCTAAAGGTGCCTTAGGAAGGAGCCCCTGGGAGAGAGAGAGGTGAGCCACTGGAGGAGGAGGGGAGGATGGTGGGGCAACAAGAAAATGCTTGTGGAAGCAGTTAGGAGGTGCTGCCTTTTATGGTCTGAGTTGGGGAAGTGGTTAGTTGCTCCACCCATTGAGTAGGTAAATATAAGAAAAATAGCAGGACAAGAGGACACAGCATGAGATTAGAGGGAGGCCGATTAAGGGGTAATGTGAGGAAGTTCTTTTTCACAGAAAAGGTGGTGGATGCATGGAATGGCCTACCTCAGGAAGTGGTGGCTATGAATACAGTGCAGGGCTTCAAACAGGCATGGGATAGGCATAAGGGAGCAATACAGATGAGTATGAATAGATAGGCCACTGACAGCAAAGGCCGATGGCACATTTATAAGGTAGAAAAAGAAATGGACAGACTGGATGGGCCTTGCAGTCCTTATCTGCCATCAACTTCTATGTTTCTATGAATCACAGGCACTGCCTTCAAATTCAATGGGCCTATGCAACTGAGTAAAGTGTTATGCTTGTGCAATTTGGGCAATCTTTGGCTGTTCGCCCTCTCTATCCATAGGATATACCACCCTGTAGGGGTACAAAGGCAAGGAACCCTAGAGGAAGGTTCCACCCCCTAGAGATGCCCTGGGAATGATTCCCTTGGCTAAAGGTATCTTAGGAAGGAGCCCCAAAACAGAGCTTCGAGCAGAAGCATTGCAAGGTGACAAATGCTTATCAGTACTGAGGACCTGAACATAAGCCAGTAGGTATAGTATAGCTAAGAACTTGAAGAATGGTAGCAGGAGGCAACAGATGAACAGTGACCCACTCGTAGGTCAGAATGTAAGACATGGAGGCATGACTTCCTAAGGAGAGAGGGAAAGGCTAAAGGGGGCCACCATCTGTCTCCAATTCATCAGCAGAAACCTACATAAATAACGTAAGGGAACATTACTAATCTCATCTAAATATTATGACCATTGGCTCAGAGGAGAGGAAAAACCCCCTTTGAGGAGGAAACCTCTGGTGATCCAAGGCTTAGGTTGCCATCCCTCCAGGCTTCAGGACATTTTGTTTAGTGACAGCTATGTTACTGCAATTTAGTAGGCCAATCCGGGGTGGAATTATTCCAGTTTTGAGGGAACACTCTCACGCTATCCCTCTAATGGGAACAACTTGAAGAGTTGCGAATGAACACTGCAATAACAGGATACATTGCATGCGGTACCAACCTCCAAGGTGGAAGGAGGAGAGTGACAACTGCTAAGGTATTCAGCCAGCCTACTGATCTAAGAACAAACTGGGTGGACCAGAGGCAGTCATGGGGAGAATAGCTTAGAGGATGCTTCTGAACCCATTCAGCTATCTAAAGGGGTCAAGCCAGTGAGGGCCCTACCTCTTGCAGCTGAAGTCTTAAATTCTGCATCTAGAGGTACCGCCAATGAGGTAGACAACTGAAGCTCCACCTGGAGTGAGGATATTCCCACTATGAGTGAGATGACAAGGATCCCACTCCAAGCTTCACATGCTCAAGATGTGGACTTTGTGGGTGCAGAGCAAGACCATCGGCTACAGGGCTAGCCCTGAGCCATGAAGTACTGGTCACGATTGGCTTGTCTCAGATGCGTGGAGAGAATGGAAAGTTGAGAATGCAATATGAGGACCCATGCATGGGTCATGCACAGATGATCGAAGCACAATGCCTGAACCTTCACGTAGGTCAGACTGAGTAAATGGGGAGCCCTCACATGGGTCTGAATAAGGGTGGATAGCATTTTGTAACTACCAGAATGCATGCCACCAAATTCCAGTAAGAAGCCAAATTAAGAGTGAAATCGAGATTTGTTGTTACTAGTGAGAGAGATGGTAAAAAGCTGGGTGGACCCAGCGGCCATCAATTAGGTAGGAGGAGGAGAAAGCAAACACCAGTACGTGAATAGGTTAGATTCGAGAATGAATTGACGATGTGCTGATTGCATTAATGCCATGAAGGCTGGTATGTGCACACTTACTTGTAGTGCCATATAGGCCACACAGAGTGGGAATAGGAGGCTGGGCAGGCCAGTGACTGACAAATGACATGTAATATACAGAGAATATGCTCCTACTGCTTGGAGCTACAGTGCCCATCACAACAGCGCAGTCCCCCACCATGCGAATAACCAAGAAGTCACGAGCTAGGCACCATGAGATCAAAACACCAACTGAAATAGTAAATAAATTGATTACGAGCCAGAAGCTGCAATCTGGGCTGACCTACCTCAGATTGGGAAAATAATGAGTGTTTGAATTATGAGTATATTAAAAGCATACGAGTCCTGTACACAGGATTAGAAGAATACAGTAGCAATTATATATACATAACAAAATACTAATGGTAGGGCAGGAAACCCCAAAACAGCACATAGCAGAGGACCAGGAGGGGAAGATCCAGAAATGTACCAGAGAAAAGCGTGCAGCTGAAGCTGTGCTGACAGTTCCTGGATGGACTAGAAGCAAGCACTGAGCACAGCAGAGGGACTGGCATGGCAGTAGCAGAGAGCAGCAGACAGAGAGCAGGAACTGACAGAATGGAAGGAGCACGGATGTGCCAGAAGAGGAAGGCAGCAACAAATTAGCCACCAGGAGGAAAACAACAGAAGGTCCCCCAAAAGGGACAGAGACAGGACGGGGCAGCTGCAGCGAGCTGCAGGCCAGACAACTACACAAGGGAGCGGGAGTGAATGGAGAACACAGCAGAGACAGGTGGGAGGGGGGAGAGGAAACAGACAAACAGCCGTGAGCGAGTAGCAACAATGGAGGGTGCAGGGAGAACAGACAAACAGCCATGAGGCTAGAGGTACAGGGGAGGGGGAGCCGGGAGAGGGAGAACAGAAGACGAGACAAACGGACACTGGGAGAGCGTTGACAACAGAAGAAATCTGTTTTGACATACATGGTGTTCTGGTTGATTACTTTCTTGAAACCTTCAAAATGTCTAACACCTGGTTAGACAGATGTAAGCTAGAATTTGTAGCTTTTCAAGAGCCATGCTTTTAAGCAAAGAATTCTGAGATCTTGGTGAGTCACGCTGTCCTAAGTCAGTTAGGAGATTCCACTGCAGAAACAAAGGAACAGGCATTCTCTGTAATACTGTCAGCAGAATAGGGCAACACACCTGCCTGGCCTAGTCTAATACTACCAACTTAATTGTTGGCTTTCTCCTCAATTTCTATGCAACCCTTAGGGTCAGTGGGAATAGAGGAAATGCACAGAAAATGTGCCCCTCCAGAAACTGGAGGAAACATCCTATGGGATTGTCCCTTGGGGGACAGCAACAAAATTGGGGAGCTTGGTTTTCCAAGGAGGTGAACGGGTCACATCTAGAATCCCGCATTTCTAAAACTCAAAGTTCAACACTTGATTTGTTCAGAGATCATTCATGGTTTCCCTGACCTGTCCTGTTCAGAGAATCTGCCTGTTTATTGTCCTTGCCTGGTAGGTGTACTGCAGATAGCACTGCCTTTAGAGAGTATGCCAGATTCCAAATTTTTATAGACTCTGTACAAAGTTGTGAAGATCTGGCTGCTCCCTGTTTACATAATACATTGTGGTTGTAGTGTCTGTCTTGATCAGGACTGTTTGGTCCTGCAGCAGGGAGGAAAAAGACTCCATGGACAGGAGCACAGCTTGGGGCTCTATCAGATTTAAACGCTCCTGGCACTCCTGTGAGTCTCAGCCTCTGTTTACTGCTGATTCTCCAGATACCTCCCCACCTTAGAAGCAAGGCATCTGTTGCCAGGACTTACATTAATTATGGCTGAAGGAAGGGGATGCCCTCTTTAAGAATGGACATATCTTTCCCCTACTCTGAGGCTTGTACCAAGTACTGTGTGACTGGCACTAGTTGCTGTACAGGTGCACTTTTCTGATACCAGTGCATTCTTAAGTAGTATTGGACATCTGTCATTTGTAGTCTTGCTATGGCACCACTGATGTGGTTGATGCCATATTGCATAACATCTGGAGGAATTCCTAGCAGACATTTTGTGGTCTACCAGTACTGATCATGCACACTGAGTCAGTGTATCTGCCCTATGTATATACAGGTATGCTCTCACTTGCACAGTGTTTAGTTCTGCACCTACAAAAGGCAGTACCTGTTTGGGTTCCAGAAAGGATTTTCCCAGGATTAGTAGAAATCGTAAGCTTTGAAGTGTACTCTTCACAATTTAGATGAAGTAGATTGCTTTCTACCGTGTAAGAAAGGCTACACTTCTGTGTTTCTGCCGATGTGTTGTCAGTATGGCAAGGCACTTTGTGAACACTCTGGGAGCTGAAGTCAGGCCAAAAGGCATTGCTGTGAACTGCACCTACGAAAGGCAGTACCTGTTTGGGTTCCAGGAGTGATTTTCCCATGATTTTGTAGAAATCCTAAGCTTTGAAGTGTACTCTTCACAGTTTAGATGAAGGAGATTGCTTCCTACCTTCTAAGAAAGGCTACACTTCTGTGTTTCTGCTGATGTGCTGTCAGTACGGCAAGGTACTTTGTGAACACTCTGGGAGCTGAAGTCAAGCCAAAAGGCACTGCTGTGAACTGGTACTGAGCAGTAACCACCCTGAATCTCAAATTATTTCTGTGACTTGATCTTCTAAAGATATGAAAGTAAGCATCTTTCAAATCCAAAGATCCCACTCGATTCCCTTTATTGCATGGATGGTATAACTGTTTGCTGTGTTACCGTTCTCAGTTTTTCATTTTTCAGGTGCCTGTTCAGGTCCAGAATATGTCCTCATTTCCCATTCTCATAACAGTGAGAACGTTTCTGGAAAGTAGACCCTTTCCCAGCTGGGAAAACTGGCACCATTTCTGTTGCTCTTAACTTTAACAGCTTTGTCATCTGCAGGTCCAGTAAGATTTTTTTTGCTCAGTGCTCTGAGCTAACTTAAACTTGGAAATGACACAAATTGAAGGGTTAATGCCTATCCCACTTTATCCTGGACACACTTGTGTGTGGCAATTTTCTCCCATTTCTGTACAGAGTGAGACAGGTGACCTCCTACTGACAATAAATCTATAGCAACATGGACAAAACTCTTAGGAATCAGCCTTAGCATGAACTGGAAGAGTCAATGCAGCTTTCTGCCTTGCTCCACTCTTACCTCTGCATCACCCTGTGTTCCTCTGAATAGTGCAATCATAGTGCACATAGGATATGTTATAATAGACCCTTCCCATACCACCCCTTCTATAAGGCCTATTGGAGGAAGAGACTTTTTCCTTTTTGGTCAAATTTGTAATAGTTAATTTCTGTCCATTCATTTTTTTTTTTTTTTTTTTTTTATGTAGGCCTCAATTTGGTCCCAATAAGGAGGGCCCTCAAATGGGAAATCCATTGCCCTACTCTGAAAGTCTTGTGTCAGGGTACTTGTCCTCATCCATACAAACCTCCTCTGACTGTGCCCTAGATGGTGTATCATTCACACTAATGGCCGTCTGGATTTGGTATTTGCGACTTCCAGACCAACTTTCACTGTGTGTGCCAAGTGAGTCTGTTCCTGCATTGGTAAACAGTCACATAATGACTGAACTACATTCTACAAGGCCTGCTGGTAATATGGAGTATAACTTAGATAGGCTGCTTGCCTCAGTAGAATGAGTGAGGTAGTGTAAGCCTTTCTAGACTTATGGTCCAGTTTCCTGTAATTCTTTTCTTGGAGAACAGATACCAGGGGAACCTTAGCCTTTATACAGGCTGTAGATTGCACTGCCCCACTATGGTCAAAATGGGCATAGAAAAACTGTGACACAGTCCGGTCTGCCTAATATCTTTTTTATACTTTTTATCAATGGCCGATGCTAAATGTGGGGTGGCTAGCACCCTAGCAGTGGTCTTTTTCATGGATTTCTAGACTAGTACTGATAGCCTTTTTCAGGAAATCAGTCCCAACATACTCTTAAATTCTGCCTCATCTATATCCACTTCTGAGTCAGTGAATGGTAGATTCAGGATGTTTGCCATCTGGCCAATAAATAAGAAATATGAAATGAAACCCTTATTCACCCTGGGAGGAGAGTCAACGTCCTGCTCAGGGGAAAATGCAGACTCAAGTTACTCCCTTTTGGGCAGAGAAACCATGCTGTGTTTGTTTTTTATTTTCCTTATTCTAGACATTAAGGGTACCGGCCAGTCAGAGGTTCATGTTTTTTTTGTGGTTGTTTTTTTTTTGGAACGATTTATTTACTACAGTAATTACAGCTGTCATCTATGTATTACAGTATAGTGATATGCTTAGAATCTTATATAAATTACATTGGTTGCTTGCTCTGTATCTCATAAAGGAAGGAATGGGAACATATAAGAATAAATGCAAAATAATGGGCTAATTGTTGATCACATCATTCTTCAATAAAAAGGACTGCAGTGAGAAGGTTCCAGGGTGGATGCAGCAATCTGCTGCTGGCTCCATTGTTTTCTATGAAAGTTAATTTGAGCTATTCAAGTACAGCTTATAAATACTTTTGTTATGTATTATAAATCTTTCAAAGAATTTGTACTATTGGATTGGAGACTTAAATTTTTAAAATACTATACTGTACCAGCTGTTACAAAATTTGTGTCATCATATTCAGTGTAGATGATGCAGTCTTTGTAGCAATCATGGATGACAGACAGGTAACACTAAAGCTTAGACAGAATACAAGACCTTAACAATATGGGATGATAAGAGTAAAGGCATGATAAAAAAGGGAATGAAGAAAAGAGAATAAAAAGAAGCAAAGATGTAAAGACCATTATTTCTTTACATCCAGAATGGTGGAATCTAGGAATTTACCATTTGGAAACAGTAGTGCAGTGGTGTACAGTTTGCCATTACTTTATAAGATTATTTTAAACACATTCTCACAATTTAAAAGGCAAATGCTAATGTTTTGATGTTTTGAGAAAGAGGGACTGCAACATATACTGTATATGTGTGTGTGTGTGTGTGTGTGTGTGTGTGTGTGTATGTATGTATGTATATATATATATATATATATATATATATATATATATATATATATATATATAACACACACACATATACATAGTATATTCATTGCAAAACTCCATTAATGCATCAGTTAGAGTTTATTACAGCTACAAAAGTCTGGACATTTGATGTTAGGTTATCAACCCTACCACCTCACCCTCCCCAAACTCCACACCAACAGGTGTTGGGTTTGCTTTAGGCCCAATCCTCACCCCATCCATGTAAAAAGGAAGCTCAGATGATACAGTATAGCAGAATGGGGTGAGAGTTAGACCTAATGACCCCAAGGCACACCCCGACGCCTGTTTGTGTGTGGAGTTTGGGGGGGTGGGTGGAGTGGTAGGGTTGGTAACTCTAACATCGAATTTCCAGACTTTTATAGCTGTACTAGAAACCTTAACTGATGCATTAACAGAGTTTTTTTGCAATGAATTTCTCTCTTTTTGAGAGAGAGTAGATGATCCAGATGGGGTGGGCAGAATGAGAAGAGATCTGGATAAACTAGCAAAATGGTCAGAAGAGTGGCAACTGGGATTTAATGCAAAGAAGTGCAAGATCATGCACATAGGGAAGAGAAACCCTGAAGCCACCTATAGGCTGGGAGGGGAGTTGCTGGCAGTCACAAAGGAAGAAAGAGACTTGGGCATCATCATCACCGATGTCCTGAAATCATCCAAGCAGACCTCTAAAGCAGTAGGTAAGGCTAGGGGGATGTTAGGGTGTATTACTAGGGGTATCATAAGTCGTAAGAGAGAGGTAATAATCCCTCTTTACAAGACACTGGTTAGGCCCCATCTGGAGTACTGCATGCAGTAATGGAGGCCACACCTTCACAAGGACATTAACCAAATTGAGGCAGTCCAGAGAAGGGCAACCAAAATGGTGCAGGGACTGCATCAGAAGACATATGAGGACAGATTAACGGAGCTCAATATGTATACCCTTGAGCAAAGAAGGGAGAGGTGATAGGATCGAGACATTCAAACACCTTAAGGGCATTAACAAGGTGAAAGAGTCTAACATGTTTAAATATAAGAAAAATAGCAGGACAAGAGGACACAGCATGAGATTAGAGGGAGGCCGATTAAGGGGTAATGTGAGGAAATTATTTTTCACAGAAAGGGTGGTGGATGCATGGAACGGCCTACCTCAGGAAGTTGTGACTATGAATATAGTGCAGGGCTTCAAACAGGCATGGGATAGGCATAAGGGAGCAATACAGATGAGTATGAAAAGATAGGCCACTGACAGAGCAAAGGCCAATGGCACATTTATAAGGTAGAAAGAGAAATGGGCAGATTGGATGGGCCTTGCAGTCCTTATCTGCTGTCAACTTCTATGTTTCTATGTTACCCATATGTAGTTGTGGGACGCAGGACCCAGGGATGCTGCCATCTATCCATAATCTATCCATAAGTGTAAAGACATTGTAATGAACCCTCATCTGCCTGCGGGGCCCTGCACTCCCAGCACTGCATAATGGAGGCCTCTGTGCTCCCATTATTGCATAATGGTATCCATATGTGGGAGGGCAGGGCCCTACCCATAAGTATAGAGACATAGCGCAGGCCATTCCAAGTAACCCTTGTGATGCAGATCTGGCAATATCTCAGGCACCATAGGAACTTTGGAAAAATCCCACCACAGTTGTAATCATGACCTGGCAACCTCCACAAATGCTTAGTGCACCTTAAGTGTACTAAGCTGTACTTAGCAAAAAATCAGTATCTCGAACCATTTTTGAGATATAGCCACTGAAAGGTGGTGCGGCTACCACTATGTTATCCTATAGGAAAATTCAAAACTTCAGAATGCTGTAACTATGTAACTGATGTAAATCTTTCCTCCAAAACAGCAAAAGGCACATCTGTGGGGCAAGCCCTTTCTACCCTGAAAATTTCAGCCCAAAATCCAAACTGTTTAGGTGCAGTGAAGTGGCAAAGAATTTTTTTTTGGTACAGTACTGTCGCAAATTGTGACAGTCTGCAAATTTTGAGAAAGCAGCCTTGAAAGGCTGTCACAGTTTGTGACTGTACATGAAACAGTTTTGCAGAATTTTGAGAAAGTATCGCACCACATCGTCACTGATTGCGACAGTACCAACAAAAAAAAACTTGAGAAACATATTTCCGACCATAATTTCAGAAATCTGAAGGAAGAATCATGTTCCCAGAGACCTGATTAAGTAAACACAGCTGTTGGTGTTTTCCAAGGGGCATTTGTTTTTGAATTATAAGTTTTTTCTCCGTCGCTAACTGAAAACAAGATGGCCAATGGACGACAGTACTGGAGCCCATTCCAGACAGGCGTGTTTCCACAAAAGTAAAATGTACTATCATATGGCACATACATTAAAGCTCACCAGGATGAAGGGCAGCACTACGGAATTCAGCAATATAGTTACGGCAACAAACACTGCAGTTTCAATGGGAGTTGATTCCTTTTGTCATGCAGTAAACCTGTGACACTGCACTTCATCCTGGCAGGTTTCAGTCTATTTTTTCCCATGAGCTATAATGGGAAATTTAAATCTTTAATAACTTTTGAATGAATTAATATTTTTTTACCAAACCTTCAAAAGGCACATCAGAGACCCAGACCCTATATTCTCTGAACATTTCAGACCAGACAGACAAACCATTTGGACTGTAGCCCCGAGCAAAGAAATTGCCCAAAAAGTGGTATTGTTCACATTTTTTCACACTGTGCAGCTCTGCAACTGCACATCCAACCAGAACAAAACCTGCCAGATCTAGAGACCTCTAATACTAAACCGCGCATGCAATCTTTCAGGCAAATCGATCATACGTTTGCAAAGTTATTAAGGTGCAAAATTTTGGGTTTAACATAGAAGTGGCTGGGCAACCCTAACTATAGTACAAATCTGTTAATGCATCAGTTAGGGTTAAAGTAACAAAAGTAGGGAAATGTGATGTTAGGGATCCCAAACCTAACACCCCGCTCCCACCCTGAAGGTAGCAAGCCAGGTGTGGGGTGTGCCTTGGGGTTCTCCAGCCTAACACTCACCCCATTCTCATACACTGTACACATCTCAGCTTCTTTACTGATGGAAGGTGGCGAGTGTTAATTTGGAGAACTCCAAGGCACACCCCATGCCTGGATTGCTGCTTGCAGGGTGGTGGTGGGGTGTTAGGGTTGGGAACCTTAACACCACATTTCCCTACTTTTGTCACTTTAACCCTAACAGATGCATTAACAGAGATTTTTGCAATTAATTTTCTTACTTTTTGAGTTAACATAATCATATCCTCATTTGGCTGTGGGAGAGCAGGGTCCTCCATGCCCTGTGCTCCCATCCCTCCACGGATGCATACATTTATGCTGGTGTGGAAGCATTTCAGCCAAAACAGCAACCAAACTGTCAGCATAGCCTTGTTATTACCCCCACCTCATGAACGCTGTGCTGAGAATGTTCAAATCCCCACTGAAACATCATTCTGTGCCACCATAATGTAATTCCACACCACAGGTGAGAAAACATATTTTGGCCAGGATTTGAGAAATGACAGCTGTCACATTCATGGGGTGATGTAAAAAAATGGCTATGTTGAAAATTTGGGTGAAAATATTTAAAATTCCCGAAGTTATGAGCAAGTTTTGTTCAATTTAAACACATGCACATAACTTTGCAATTTTTAAATATGTTGACACCAAATTTGCAATGTAGCCTTCTTATGACCCCACCTCTTGAACAAAAGCAGTGAAAATTGTCAAATCACGTCTGAAACATGTGGGATTCGCGAGTCAGACAACTGATTTGTGAGGCATGTAACTTCTATTCCATTTGGACAGGAAAAACAAGGAGTTGTCAAAATCTGTGAATGAAGAATCCATTTATACATTTCTTTCTTTCTTTGATTTATACTATAACTCTTTAACTGATATTTTCCAGGTTTTTACTTTTTTGAAAAAATCTACAACATATATGGCCATATCCGGTGGTATTCCTCTAAATGCTCCCCACGAAGAGGCTTCTCACTTTTGAAAAAAATATTGTCCTTTAGATTGAAATAAATTTGTCCATTTAAGTACCAAGCAGAACTGGTAGAATATTTGAGTATAAAAATATTGTAAAAAGAATACCACTGGGTTAACCATATTCATGCTCCCATCTTTTATTGGCCAATATGTAACAGAAGTTTTTACAGGATTCAATCTGCTTCCTCATAATAATCTAAAAAATATATTATACGTCCATGTTTCTAACATCATGGGTAAAGGAAAAATATAACTCACTGTTATGAAAATCAGGATAACGAATGTTTTTAACATGAATATCCTCTTCGTTCGTGTCATCGGGTAAGATCTCCATTTATTTATTTTGTCTTCTGCTATGTCTAACTTCTCTATCAGTTTTGTTCTGTTCTGCTGGATCTTAGTTCCCAAAGGCGAGCCCCAATATTTTCAATAGAGTATCTTTAATCTGTATCCCTGCTATGGAATGGACTTGGTCACGCAACCGGACCAAGATGGCCTTTCCAGGATTCTATAGCTTACTAAGGGAGGAAACTGAAATCACTGAAAAGGGTTGTACCATTGACAGCGCCCTTTAACCAGACTGACTGTCTGAAACTAAGAGGCAGATGATATCAGTATAAGCCAGTACTGTTGGAAAGTGAACTCTTGCTGGACTAATTATATGTCCAATGTGCAGAGTCATATTTAGTTTTCTAAGTAGGGGATCAATAGCAAAGACATATAACAAGGGGCTTACTTGACACCCTTGCCTTACCACACTAAAGATTGGAATATGTCTTCCCAATATTCCATTAACCACAGGACTTACTGTTGCACAGCTGTATATGGCCATATTTCCCCCATTCACTAGAAAATACCACTGACAGCTTAATCTGGTTCAATTTCAGTTGGTTACCATCTGTATCCCCCCCGTCACCCCTGAAAAAGGGACTTCTAGTCTCAGTGGGCCTACCCGGTCAACAAAATTCAATAAATAAATAAATACATTTAAAAATTAAATAATTGTGAAGCAAATTATTGTTTTCATCAGACTAGCGAAAGGCACATCTGTGGGCTAGTCCCTTTCTGCCCAGAACATTTCAGACCAAGATTCCGAACCGTCTGGGCTATAGGCAAGTTCAAAGAAAAACCTAGCAAAGTCAATGAGTCAAAAGTCAGTTTTTCACCTCTCCAGAACTCAGAAATTGCACATCAAACTGAAACATAACTAGGCACATCCAGAGATCTACCCTAGGTGACGGCGCATGCTAATTTTCATGCAAAGCCATTGAACAGTTGTGAAGTTATTAAAGTGCAAAATTTGGGATTTAACACTGAAGTGCCTACTCAACCCTAACTATAGTGGTGTGACTGTGTCCATATACTTATAGTACAGTTAAGTATGAGTAGACTGTTTTAATGTTAAACCCCTAACTTTGTACTTTAATAGCTTAGACATCATTCAAGGGTTTTGCATGGAATTTTTCATGTGTGGTTTCGAGGCCAAGCTTTCGTGATTTTCCAAGTTTTGTTCCAGTTGGATGTGTGTATTCCAATATATAGATAGTGAAAAAATTGAAAAAAATGGGGGGGGGTTGCTGATTTTGTTTTTGTCATCGACTAGCACCCAGATGTTTGGAATTTTGCTCTGACATTTTGAGGGTGCCTTCCACTGGTTTGGTGAAAAAATATTAATCCATTCCAGAGTTATAAGGATTTGAAATTTCTGTTCTGAGCATGCTTAGTACCATCTTTTGGATAGTTGTTTCATATGAAAAAAGAATCTGGCCCATACGAAAAAAAAGATTCTGTTTCATATGGGAGGTAGACTTTTTTCGTGAGAAAAAAAACTTTCTTTTTTGTATGGCCTCCATCTTGTTTTCATTTTATCAAAACTTTTTTTTGAAAAGCCAAAATAATGATATCCTACAGAGACACCAACACATGTATTGTGCTAATTGGGACCCCCTTAGGTGGATTCTGCAGTGAGTTTTTAGAAAAATCACCCAGAAATGTGTTTTAACACATTTTAAAATATTTTTTATGATCCAAATTTCTTTTTTGCATGGCTATACGAACAAATAATAAGCCTATATGAAAAAAGATTCCCTTCATAGAAAAAAATAATTTTTTTTCACATTCTTTTTTGTATGAAAGAATCTTTTTTGTATGAATGACACAACCTCACAAAAAGAAAATCCCTTCACATGAAAAAAGAATTTGGACTTAGTTTTTTTTTCACAGTCTTGTTTAGTATGAAGCAATCTTTTTTCATATGAATGACATAACCTCACAAAGAAAGATCCCTTCATACAAAAAAGAATTTGGACTTATGGTTTTTTTTTTTCCACTTTTTAACATTAACAAGCCGTAACGTCATCAATATATGCAGTAATTGGACAATCTATATATCAAAGTAAAGGTCTTACAACACTAATACATAACACCCCCAAAAAAATTTAGGGGCCATATAAAAAACATAAAAATGAAAAAACTACAATTCCTATAGGATAACTTTGTAACTTTAAGAAGCTGTAACTCTGTCAGTCTTTGGAGATAATGGACAATGTACACAGTATATCAATAGAAAGGTCTTAATGATTAGTACAACACTAAGCCACTAAGAAATAACAGCTGAAAATTGTCTATCCCTACAACAACAACAACAACAAATTACAAGGAAGCACATAAATTGCTTTTTTGGAGGAAAAGAACAGAGGGTCCTGCACTTCCACACCCAACATACGCAGGTGGATAAATGGAAACACTGAAGTGCTGGGCCCAAAGGACCCTGCACTTCAATAATCACAATGACAATATGATTCTACTATATCAAAAAGTAAGGAAATTCATCGCAAAAAACTTTGCTAATGCACCAGTTAGGATTAAACTGACAAAAATATGGACATGTGGTGTTATCCAACCCTAACATCCCACACCCACCCTGCAAGCAAAGTTTATGGTTTGGGCTGTCCTGAGTCTTGGCAGATCAGTTCTGGGGTCTTCCTTGGGGTTATCAGCCCTAACACTGACCCCATTCCCATATCGTCTGCACATCTGAGCTTATTTGCTGATGGAATGGGAGAGTGTTAGGGTTGATAACCCCAAGGAAGACCCCAGGAATGATTGACCAATTTATATATTTGAAAATAGTTCATACCTTAACAAAATATACATCTATGCCTGTCAGAGCAAACCAGTGTACTTATGAAAATGTGTAATCATAACATTTTTATAGTAAGGGGGTATTATTTTTGTTTTTGTTTTACTTTTATTCTCACTTGGAAACTATGTTCTTGTGTGTCAGAGAGAAAAAGAAGACTGAATACCAACTGTGAATCATGGACTGAAATACTACATATTTCTCAGAGACTGATGTTACAGAAGTTTAAGATAAATACTGGATTCAAAACAGCCAGAGTAAAGGGTATGTGGCATTACAAAAGGAAAAACACACAGCTTTGAGACAAATTGTTCAGTGCTGTCCTGGGTCTGAACTTCGATCTGAGAAGGATTATCTGTTCTTACACCTTCTAGAGGTTTAAAAGTATTTCTTCCCCGAAAAAATATCTATTTCTCGATTTTATGAAAAGCAAACCTCAAACACTGGAGCCTATGCACCACTACAGGCTAGGTACATGTGACAGTCACGTACTCCATTCACACCCACCCACACCCCCGGACAAGCACGCACCATGTGCCATGCACTATTGTCAGCCACATGTCACAGGTGGCTTTCAGTGAATATAAGGAGACACAGAAGGAAGGGGATAGGTCGGTGTACCTAAATAAACAGAGGGAAACAAGGAAAGCAGTTAGGAACTATGGCACAAACTGAGGAAAGATTAGCACAGACAATAAAGAAAGGGGACAAGACATTCTATAGATACATAAGTGAAAGAAGGAAGGCCAGGGCTGGAATTGTAAGGCTCAGAGGGGAGGTAGGGGTGTGTGTGTGGAGGGAAACCTAGAAAAAGCATAAGTACTGAATAAATACTTCTGTTCGGTATTCACTGAAGAGGGGAAGGAACAGGGACCACAGCTGGGTATCAGAAACAATGCAGGGAGGGAGATGAACACCAGTCCATTTTTCAGAAGGGAGAGTCCAAGAAGAACTCACAAAACTGAGGGTGGACAAAGCAATGGAACCAGATAGTATACACCCTAGGATATTAAAGGAGCTATGGATGGTGCTAACAGCACTGCTTGCAGCCCTGTTTAGTGAGTCCCTCAATACAGGAGTGGTTCCAGAGGACAGGAAGAGGGCACATGTAGTCCCTCTTCACAAGAGTGGAAACAGGGAGGAAGCAGGAAACTATATTGTGGTCAGCTTCACCTCAGTAGTGGGCAAGATTATGGAGGCACTGCTTAACGAAAGGATTGTGGAACACTTGGAATCTATTGAAGCACAGGATCCACAGCAGCATGGATTCACAGCAGGAAGGTCATGTCAAACAAATCTAATAGACTTTTTTGAGTCGGTGATGAAAGAGGTGGATCGGAGGGAGCAGTGAATATCGCCTACCTTGATTTCAGCAAGGCCTTCAACACCTTCCAACAGAAGACTGGTTAACAAGTTGGGTAGCCTGGGGTGGGTCACAAAGTGGAGAATTGGGTTAGAAATTGGTTGGGGGACAGAAAGCAGAGGGTGGTGGTTAATGGCACTCAGTCCAAGGAAAGGGGGGTGACCAGTGGGGTGCCTTAAGGATCATTCCTGGGGCCAGTCTTTTTTAATGTCTACATTAGTGACATTGTTGAAAGGCCGGATGGGAAGGTTTGCCTATTTGCAGATAACACCAAGATCTGCAACAGAGTAGACACTCCAAGGGGGGAGGGGTTGAGAAAATGAGAAGGGACCTAGGAAAGCTGGAAATTGGTCCAATGTATGGCAATTAAAATTTAATGCAAAGAAGTGCAAAACCATGCACCTAGGGTACAGAAACCGTGCAGAGAGTTACATGATGAGGGAGGAGTTGCTGACAGTTACCAGGGAAGAAAGGGATTTGGAGATAATCATCTCAGATGACCTAAAGGTGTCCAAACAGTGTACCAAGGCTGTGGGGAGAGCCAGTAGCATGTTGGGGTGCATAGAAAGGGGTATCACTAGCAGAAGAAGGGAGGTGGTGATGCCACTGTACAAAATGCTGGTGAGGCCTCATCTGGAGTATGGTATACAGTTCTGGAGGCCGCATCTTCATAAGGACATAGACAGGGTGGAGGAGGTTCAGAGAAGGGCAACAAAGATGATGCAGGGCTTGCACCAGGAGACATATGAGGAGAGATTAAAATACCTCAATATGTATAAACTGGAAGAGGGGCAGGAATGGGGAGATATGATAGAAATCCTCAAGTATCTTAAGGCCGTGAACAAAGTGCAAGTGGGTGACATCTTTCAGTATAGGAGGTATACAAGGACGAGAGGGCATGATATGAAATTGAAACGGGCAAGATAAAGGGAAAGTGAGGAAGTTTTTCTTCACAGAAAGGGTGGTGGGTGGATGCATGGAATAACCTGCCCTAAGAAGTAGTGAGAGCTAGCACAGTAGGGGAATTCAAACATGCATGGGATAGGCACAAGAGAACCCTAGAGGTGGGTAGGAAAGGCTAAAGCCATTGACCAAGTAGGGTCAGCGACCACTGATGCAGACAGGGAATACAGGCAGACTGGGTGGGTCTAGAAGTCCTTATCTGCTGTCAAATACTATGTTACTATGTCTCTGGCCCTGCCCCACTTGTGCATAGGAGTGTGGCAGGAACAGGAGGCAGGATGTGGGACACGGGAGGTTATCCAATCAGACACCCACCACCCAGTCAGCTGACTCATGGTGAGTCCTGTAGCCCCTTAAATAGACAATGGAATGGGCACATGCCCCTCTGACAGTTGTTCCCATCCATCACTGAAGTCTAGAGAGCTGGGGCAGCATGATGGGGGGTTGCTTTCCCCATCGTAGTCAACCACTGTAGGACAGAGGGGGTGCATAGTAGCTTTGACAGGTTCCCTGCTCACGTAGCTTATATTTATTTATTTTTTTTGACTGGGTAGGCCCACTGAGACTAGAAGTCCCTTTCAGGGGTGATCGGGGTGTTACAGATGGTAACCAACTGAAATTGAACCAGATTAAGCTGTCAGTGGTATTTTTAAGGAATGGGTGAAATTTGGCCAGGACACTGAGGAAATTCCTCTACTCTTTTCAAGAAGTGCCATGAGATCTTTAACGTCCACCTGAACAACCACCAGAACTGGCAGACAGGACCTTAGTTTCATGTCTCATCCGAAAGACAGCACCTCAGGAATGAAGCATCCCCCTCATGATGCACTACAGTGTCAGTATTGGGATTTATCCCAAGTGCCTGGTGTGGGGCTAGAACTCACAACCTTTCAATCTACTGGCCTCAGAGGCAAGTGTACAACCTGCTGAGCCACTGACAGGATCCCCCTCTACTGGCACTCCATGACTTTGTGCATGGCACAAAGTGCAGCACCATCCCTGACTATTCTCCTGGTCCATTCACACATGCAGAGCCATGAACAGACAGAGGATCTGGTAAAAAAGGAGCCTGTGCTCCTTTTATGAATGCCACAGGGGTCCAACTGAAGCCATGATACATGGCAGTTAGACATATGGAAGTCTACGCGTTACTTATGTCGCACATAGGCTTTATGCAGAGGCCTCATTAACCTTACTTAAATTACATAATTTGAAAGAAGAATGCTATAGGCTTTCTAATGCATCATATTTTAAAACTGAGTGACATTTAAAACTATAGTTCTGATAAAAGTCAGAAGCGCATTCACGAAGTGTACACTCAAAATTATCCACTATGGTTAAAATGTCTGAAAATGTGATTTTTAGGAAGAATCATTGTTGCTGTGAGGTGTTATGCACAATTGAAAGAAAAAACCTCTTGCTGTGGTTTTTGTATCAAAAGACTTACAAAGGAGAGCTACCCAGCAAGCCAGTGTTTAGTGCGATTCGGTCCCATGCTCATTACTTAGGTTCGGGAGTAGACTCAGGAAATTGGCTGGATAACCTGGGGGACTGGGGAGGTGCTGCCATACATCTGTGCCCTCAGCCAGGAAGGGCCGATGTTGGGTTCCCCTGCACTAGCAGTCCCTGTGGTTAGCAAGGGAGCTTGCCTCCTTCACAGAGGCATGCTAATTGCATGTGAGGTCTCACAGGACATGGGGCAACATCATGGAGGAGGGCAGGGACAGGGAGATCAGAAGATAAATTTTAATGTGTCCAGTCACCATTAATGATGGGGAGCCAGTGTATGTGGCCTCCTCCCCATGTGGATCCTCACTGGTGAGACAGTAGGGGAGTGGCAGTTGGAGTTGGGTACACCAGGTTGACTCACTGAAGGTGGCAGTCAATGACGGGGGGAAGGGCAAAACATTGAATGAAAAAAGGGTGTTACAAATGTTTTATGAAACCTTGATAAGTGTCAGCCACTCAGAGATCCATTACATTCTAGGCATCACCATCATGCAGTTCGAAGTATCCTTAATAATTTTATTTTATTATTTTATTATTCTAATACAGTGTTAAGTGTTAGAAACCAGGGTTGTAATCAGGCAGATCATTTTACCTAATATAAAAATTGGTATACAAAACCATGTTTCAGTTTTGTAATGTTTCCTGCATTTTGCATTGATTGACTGCTCTTTTCTTTTACAGTAAGAATTAGCTGGTATGTGTTGCATTTTTCTTTGTGTTTACTGTCTTTGTATGCATTTGTTCTTTCTCAGAAATACTGATGTGCTTTCCAGTAAGTCATCTTTATAAATTTTCACTGTATTGTATTGTATTAAAAATAAATAAATGTTTATCTCTTCTGGGTGCAACATGCCATGTTCATTTATAAAATTATTTGTACTATTTTAAGCAATAGACTGTTAAGGGAAAAGGGAAAATGTAAGCTATTCTTCCAAAGATACATAAAGTGTTTCTTTTGAGTGTTACAACTTAACGCAAAGCAATACTGTATTAAGGTTGAAATTCCTGTCTTTTGTTCTGACAAGCCTTTAAACTTGCTTGTAATAGCCATTTCTCATGACCACATGCAGCTTTTGAGATATGGAGACAGGATAGCTTTACGAGATAAGAAAAAAACTGTGGCACTTACCACCTGAGTTAACATGCAGGTAACCTGGAGTAAGTGCTAGAATTCCTCTATTTGAAGTGTCCGGTGGTACACAAATTAAAAGCCCACTCTGAAAACTACTTAACGTGTTTCACACAAAATGCTTTTTAAAGGCCTTTAAAAAAGCACCTTGTGTGAAACACCTTAGGCAGTTTCCAGAGTGGGCTTTTGATTTTTGTACCACCAGACACTTCAAATAAAGGAATTCTAGCACTTATTCCAGGTTGCCCCCGTGTTAACTCAGGTGGTGAGTGCCACAAATTTTTTCTTATCTGAACCTATTGTTTTTTCATCAGCACCTGGTTCCCAATGTTGTTTTTGTTTTGGAATGATAGCCTTATGAGATGAGGCATATCATTTATCATCAGGACCCAAGGGCATGGCAGTGCACACATTCAGTACAACACTCATACACAACATGGTAACAATGAAAGACGCAATAAAGACAAAGTGACAAAGAAATACATACTGCAGATAACACTTGCTTAGTAGGTTAGTCACATACACAAAAATAAGTAGCATTACAGTAATCAAACTGTTCCCCTTTTTAAGGCAGATAACTATGGAAGGGCTCTGAGGTGATGTGGGAGACAGTGGTATATTTCAGTAGTCAGAGGCAAAGTAAGCAAATGCCTGCCTACTTCAGACTCTCCTAGTCTGTGGTAAACAATACTGAGAGGGTCATGGGAGCAAGGGGCATAGTGGCAGACAGCTCACTAAAGGACTGAGCCCTTAGCTGGGCCCAATGTGATGAGGAGGAGTAGTAGTAGTAATAGCAGTAGATTTCATTTCTTTTGGGCACCCTTCCCTGAAGGTTTGGGCACCCTTACAAAATTTAAAATGGACAAACAGCATATAAATATACAAATACAACTACACAATAAAATAAATAACAATAACTAACACCAATTAATATGAATAATTACTATTACTCAAACAATGCCGCTTGTCATATTAATAGTTTCTTAGATCCCAAAGGCTTGTTGGAATAAAAAGGACTTTAATTTCTTTTTAAATGTTTCAAGGGAAGGTGACTCCTTTGAGACTCTGGCAAGGAATTCCATATGATCGGGGCGGCCACTTCAAAGGTCCGATCCCTGGATGATTTTAACCATACTATAGGGACCTCCGGGACAGCCTCTCCTGCAGATCGGAGAGAGTGACCCAGGGTATAGGGGTGCAGGAGCGCCTTCAGGTAACCCGGACCTAGCCCATGCAGGGCCTTATAGGTCAACAGACCTATTTTAAAGGAAGTGCGATAGCACAGCGGCAACCAGGGCAGTTCACACAACACCAGCGTAATATGACAGGACCTTGAATGGCCCATAAGTAGCTGGGCTGCAGCATTCTGCAGCAGCTGTAGGCACCACATAGCACCCCCTCTGACCCTGAGGTAGAGTGCATTGCAATAGTCAAGCCTCGAAGTAATGAACGCATGCACCAGTGTGGCCACATCCCCAGGGGGTATACAGAATTTAATTCAGGTGATGTTATGCACATGATAAAAAACATTTAAGACAGCAGCTGACACCTGACCATCAAGTGTCAGCTAGCTGTCTAGAACAACACCTAAATTCCTTTCCTTGGTTGAGGCCTCCAGTTTGGCTGAGCCAATAAAAATCCCCAAATCCTCTCCAGGAGCCTCCACTCCTCCCCCCCATTCGACCTGGCTCAACCACCAGTACTTTAGTCTTCCCCGGGTTGAGCCCCAAACAGTTTGATGACATTAAAGCCCAGATCTCAGACAAGCACTTATTCAGCAGGTCGACCGCATTGGATCTTCCCAGTCTGAAAGACAGGTAGAGCTGAGTATCATTGGCATAGTAATGAAATCCCAGTCCATACCATCTTATGACCTCAGCCAGGGGCAGCATATACACTGTGAATAACATGGGGAGAGGACAGAGCCTTGGGGCACTCCACAGGACAGGGCCATTGGGCTTGAGGAATAATTCCCCGAAACCACCTTCTGGGACCTGTCCTGGAGTAAGGACTCAAACCAGCTGATGACCTTGCAAGTGAGTCCAACATACTCGCACTGCCTGTCCAACAGCACCCCATGATCCACAGTGTCAAATACTGAAGAGAGATCAAGGAGAACAAGAATTGATCACTCTTCTCTTTCCCACTCCATCAGCAGGTCATTCATCACCCATACTAGTGCAGTCTCCATGCCGTGCATAGCCCTAAACCTGGACAGGAACAGTTCATAAATCTGGAAGTCTGCGAGGTGACTCATGAGCTGTTCTGCATCCACCTTCTCAAAAACCTTCCCTAGAAAGGGAAGGTTTGAAATAGGTCAGTAATTCACCAAGATGTCAGGGTCTAGAGATTATTTTCAACAGGGGCTTCACCAAAGCCAATTTAAGAGGCTCAGGGAAAAACTCCATTGCCAAGGAACACCCAACGATCTCAACAAAAACTGGACTCAGGTCTCCAATGCAATCAACAAGTGATTGCGTTGGGCCTGGGTCTAGGCTGCAGAAAGTTGGTTTCAGTCTCAAGATCACCTCACAGACCTCTAACATCGTCACCAGTTGTAACTCTCCCTGGGGGGGGGGGCGCACGCATCCATCCCCCCCCCAGGCCCAACCCTGTCAGTTGATGGCAAACTGACTGGAGAAATCTTTGCCCTAACAGAGGACACTCTGTTTGAGAAGAACAGAGCAAACCCCTCATATTTGTGAGTTGAAAATGCTCTAATGGGTCCCAGACAGGCTGGATGTAAAAGCCTGTCCACAACCCGACAGAGCTGAGCTGGTCAGTTCTTCCCAGCTGCAATCATCCTAGACATAAAAGCTGCCCTTTCTGTGGGTGATTGCATTCTGATATGCATCGTAATGAGTTATCAGAGCCAGCCTGTCCTCCTGCATTCTGTTTTTTCTCCAATGCATCTCTAACTTCTGCTCCTTCCACTGCTTTTCAGCACCCTAAGCTCACCATCAAACCATGGTGAGCCAAGACGCGAAACCAGCAGGCATATCTGGGACTGGTGCCAGATGATCCAAGGCCCCCCGTGACAGAGCCCTATTATAGGCCACCACATCTTCCTCCATGATGATGGGGAGAATCCCTAGATTGCATAGTCCACCATTTCTGGGTTGGGGTAGGGCTTAGTTTGGGGGATAGCTATAGTGTGGCAGGAAATGAATGTCAATAGCAGTGTAAAAGCAGTAGGGTAAGATGAGAAAAAGTGACAGGCTAGCAATGAGTATAGTGAATCTGCTGAAGATGCTAATGTATAGAATTGCTCCCAGAAAAAAAAAAAACAAGGTTTATGGTGGTAGTTTCATGGAGTGGTATAAGGTACAAGCTAGTGAAGCCCAGATTAATGGACTTAGAGTATTAGATGACTGGCTTGGGCTAATTAAATAGTCACTAGATTTACCCTAGGTCTGAGGCAGCTGGAAATAATACAGGCAATGTTCAGTCAGCACCAGCAAGGACCCTGTACTAGTGTTGGCCTGAAAACAGTTGTCAGACAGCGTCAGCAGCAGAGTGCTCCTGTAACCATACTAGCAGTACCTTCTGGCCATAGGTATATGAACATTAGTAATATTGCATGACAGGGGCCATCAAATAAGCTGTATAATATTCTGACAGGAGGCAACCTGAGAAGAGATATATTGCACTGAAAGTGTGATCAGAATAGCAGCAGACGCATAAGCCATAAGTACATTACACAAAAGGTATGAAGCCTATGCAGGTTTCATAAGAAAGTTATCAATAAATAAATTGCAGTGTTAGGTGACTAATGAACTCAACAGGTACTGTAGTTAAATATATTGCACAAAATACCATCAGCAAGACAATTATGGCAGTGGAAGATGTAACCACCTTACAGTGCAGATAAAAACAGATGGTTGAACTCTTGTAATACAAGAGATATCCATACTGCATTCAAATTTTGAAGCTAACAATAGGTAGACTTCCAAAAGTAAACACATTAGAAATTAAAGTAACATACTCTGTTCTGCATGGTAAATCCATCTACCTGTTTCTGCCACTGAACATCTTGCTGCCTGGAACCGATGCCTGTGTGTCTATTTCATTCCTTGTGCAACTGATCCTGCCTATAGTAAAGAAGTTCCCGGTAGGCACCGTCCATTTGTAGCCTGACATCCTCTGCATTAGACAGTGATGCTGCTAATAACTGGTGTGCAGTACACTATTGCTGTATACTGATACAGTATATTTTTAATTGTGCCCATTTTACCTGAAGCTGCTAATTGTAATACTGTCTCACGGCCTCTTGCCTGCCTCTGCTGCTTTGAATCATCCACCCAGCCACCCACATTGCCCCTCTTCTGCTATTGGCGGTGGCAGCACCTGGAGGCAGGGCCACTGTTTAGAAAAGCAAGATAGCCTTAGATATCACTGTGTCTACAGTGGCAACTGCGAGGAGTGAAGAGGGAGCACAAAAGAGTCTGTGGAGTCAGTGGAGCAGGGGAGCCGGGGCCGGTCACTCTACGTGTTTTTAGTAAGGTTTCAAAATGGTGCACATTACATTGTTATGGAGTATTGAGTTTTGTTTGGTTACCTTATGCAATGCTTTACCTCAGCATATATTTAGTGATGGCATTTCTGAGAAAGATTTTGCCTGTAACCAGTGCATACCCATCTTTAACAATGATAGTTTGTCTGTTGGTTTTTATAATTATTTGGTAAAGGATTATTCAGACTTGCTTTAGGAGGGGGTGCATAGGTTATGTGGCAAATTGATTTTTTCTTCAAATGGTTTGGGTCTTTCAAAATGTTAACTACTTTACCTGAATAGGGCAGCAGCAAGAGGCAACAGATTTTGTTGCTGCTGCTGATGTCTGGCCATATTCAGGTGAATCCTCGTCCCAACCATACTAAGGGAATTAATTTACCTTTTAATTCTAAGAAAACATTGTCTATTGTCTGTGTTAATATTAAGAGCATTTACCTAAATTTGTAGAATTTAAGGTATGGACACAGAGTCATAAATTTGATATTGAGATTGTGTTCAAAAACTGGTTGTCAAGGAAAAACTTGGACAATGATTTAATGTTATCAAATTATGCTCTTTTTCATACAGATAGGGTAGGTAAGTGGGACAACCATGGCTGCTATGTTGGACGAATAAGTTTATACAGAAACAAATTGTGACTTTGTTTCAATTAAATGCTAGGTGGTGTCAAACAATTATTGCTGTTTCATTTTACTTTCCACCTTGTTGTTCAAAGAGGGTCTGTCACTTTTTGTAAATTATCGTATGTCTAAAAATGGCACTAAAGACATTATCCTTCTTGGAGATGCAAAAATAAATTGGCTGGATAAATTAAATACAAAATTTAAGAATAGATTAGAAGAATTGGACCCTACTCTCCCTTGAGCTCATATTTCTTTCACTGCCTCCAAGCCCTGTACTTAACCTTGTCCTTACTGCTCAGCTCCTTACCCAGCCCCAGGACTGCAGAAGCAGCACTGGTTAGCCCTCTCTGGCTTCTGGGGGCTGCTAGTCCTGGAGCTCTCCACCCTCCCCACAACCAGCCTGCTCATCAGCTTCTATACCACAGTGACAGCACGGCACCATTAGGTTCTTCCCACCCAACCCACTCAGGGGTGGCCCTCATTTTATTTCTGCCAGAACCTATCAGCCCACTTTTCTCCCACCACTTGGTCTCACCTGCCCATTCCCCACAGTAACAGTTTAGTCACTCCCCCCACCTTATTTGCTCATCTGGCATTACCCCTAAACAATCTGCTCTCCCTCTACCCCTTTGTCTCACCTGTCTCCATATTATTTCCACCTCCTCCTATAGCTCTTACTCATTGCAGGCCAGACAGACTTCACCCTTCTTGGGATTTGAACCTACTCTGTCCTTGGCCTGTTACTGCAGTCAGGTGCCCTAACCATTAGGCCAACACTGACATGTGCTGCTGCTGCTGGAGATCTATAGACATAGCACACAAAATTAAACTAGTCATGCTCCCTCTGCTGGTAGCCTCTCTGCTAGGCACCCTGCTAGTTCTTGATTTCTTTACCTTAGTACTTGCTTTAGACCAAGAGCACCTATCCTCTTACACACCTGCCTCCCAACCTCATGCCCTCCCTCCATGGAAAACAGATGGGAACTAACTCCTATGGGCCCCCTACTCTATGCTTTTCTCTTGAACCTTGAGCAACACCAGCTTGGCTTCTTCTTGTTCTCCCTGTTGCTAATGCCCTCCTCACTGCCCTGCCCCTATAGTCTGGTCTTTTCTTTGATACTTTTAGCAGGGGAGGTAGAAAGCAACCCAAACCCCAAGCTAATCCCTATTGCCCACTCTAACAATATGTGGGCTAGCTCCCCTTGACTGAAAATTGGCCATATAAATTTATGCAGCCTACCATCCAAATTTCCTGATCTAGAAGCCTGGGTAGCCTTTTACAAGCCCCATGTTCTCGGTCTCTCTGAAACTTGGCTAAAGCCATATATCCCGGATGCAACATACCCCCTACTGGGATACTCCATGCAACACCAGGATAGACCAGGCAAAAAGAACGGTGGTAGCTTGGCACTCTATCTCAGGGAACCCCTCTCTCCCACCTACGTCCTCAGCTTTGACCCTGCATCCCCCAGTGAGTGGCTCATAGCTGAACTGACTCTAGGCTCTGCAAAAATGATCTATGTGGGTTGCTGCTACAACCCCCAGCAGGAGGCACTCCAGGTCTTATTAACCACCTGCCAGGTCTGGGTAACCTCCCCCCAGGACACTATTCTCCTTGGGGATTTCAACCTTAATTGGTTAAGTGCTCTTGAATCTGACTACTCGAACCTGATAAAACAGCACAATTTGGTTCAAATCATCTCTGTCCCCTACCAGGCATAACACTGGCACACAGAACCATTCTCTTCTAGACTGGGTGATCACCAACTAAGAGGACAAGGCACTTCAGGCAGGGACCTTGTCTGACTTCATTAGTGCTCACTCCCCCACATACATCATCTGGTCCACCAAGACCAAACTCCACCCCCCCAAATACTTATCCTTCCACAATTTTAACTGCCCTGACACCTCCACCCTCATTGAGGATGTAAGGGTGGTAAACTGGTCTGTACTTGCTTTCGGGTGTAACATCGGCAGTGGGCTCCTTCACGGATGCCCTCCTTTGGATCCAGGATCAGCTCTTCCCACTGACTACCCGGAGAGTGAGGGGTGGCCGTACTCGTTGGGTCTCGAAGGAACTTCTGGCCATGATGAAAGAAAGGGACAAAAAGTGATCTGCCAATAAAACAGCCCCCTTCCCCACTTTCTGGAATGTCTACAGGTGCCTAAGAAACCCATGCAAGGAAACCGCCCAGGTTCAGAAGTGAAATGTCTTCCAGAACTAGCAAAACCTCCCTTGCTGTGTTTACACCTGATGGCCCTGTGCTACAGAATGAACTGAACTTCAAATACTTGAGCGTAACCCTTGATTCCTCCCACTCTTATACAGAGCATAGTGCACTGGGTAAACCAAATGCTCAGGGCTACCTATCAGCAAAAACATTTCCTGACCACTGAAGCCTGCTTAGCCATTACCCAAGGCAACCTGCTCCCAATTACTGACACCTGCTCCCAGTCATTGACTACTGCTCCCCCATATATTCCCATGTGTTCTCTGCCCTGCGCACATGCCTAAACTCAGTCCACAACAACATTTGTCATTTCATGCTCCTGGCACCCTACTCAACACATCACTGCAACCTCTACCAGGCACTAGGATGGCTCCCACTCTCAGGTCGATATGACTATGCTCTTGGCTGTATTATAGCCAACACTCTTAGAGGCAGCAATGCATCACCTTATGCATCCTTCCTGAAGACCAGAGCTGCTCCCAGATGTTTATGCATGTCCTCAGTCTCCACCCCATGGAAATCCCTAAAGTCTCCACAGTAATAGGTGGCAAAGCAGTGTGAGTTGCTGCTCCCTATGTCTGGAACAGATTCCCTGCATCCCTCCATTTGGCTGATACCCAGCTCACTTTCAAACACTGTCTCAAAACCTGGTTGTTCAGTCAGCCTGGTAGCGCTGAGGGCTGAGGCACTGGATGCCTTACCTCATGCTACGCTGGCGACCCATGTTTAGGAATGAGCATGGGCCTCCAGGGTCGGCAGGGGAGTAGAAGGATCAAGCATATGAAAGACTGCTCTCCTCCAGGGAGGGGGGCCACCAGTGACTGGTGCTTGACTGGCCCCTAGCAGAGGCTGGAGGGCAGTGCACTGATGTTGTAGATTGAGGGGTGTAGATGGGGCAGACACCAGGAGGAGCATGTGCGGATGTGTCCGCACTTCCTCCACCAGTGTCACTGCATGCCCCATCCACTCAAGGGGAGAAAATGTGGAACTTGGTCCGTGGTCACATGGAATGATGCAGTCACCCACCACAAGCCCCAACTCTGAATGGCACTCCCTGAACTGGATCCAAATTGAGGTGAGTAGAGCTGGGGGGGGCTCCTCACTGTCCTGCCATGGAGGGTAAATGTGGAAGTAGAGGGGTATATGGCCTGATGTTGGAGTACGGGGCTGGACAGGTGGCTATTGGATGGTTGCTGACCGGAACCCGGGAGAAGCAGATAAATAAAAAAAAAACACCTGGTTGTTGACTGAAGTCAAATGCCTGTGCCCGACAGGGTAATTTCTCTCGACTTGCTATTTTTCTCACCTACCATATCTTCCACTCTGCTCTTACAGTTGTCTTGTCTCATAGCACTTTGTGCCTACTCTCTGCACCTGATATCCTCTGTGTTGTTGCCTGATTACCTTTTGCCTGTGAATCATTGCGGTATGTATTCTGGAATTGCTCAATTATGTTCTATTACCCCCACTGTGTGTATGTCACCCTACCCTCCAGTTCATTGTAAACTGTACTGTAATTATTGTATGCCTTTGTAATCTGTTTGTAACTCTTTTGTGCCAAATTGTTGGCCCAGGTCATACCTGAAAATGATCCTTTGGATCAGTGCACCTACCCGGTAATCAAAGACTTAAATAAACTAAAATAAAATAAAATAAATAAATAAATAAATACTCAGTTAATTAGTCAGTCCACTCATGCAAGCTACAAGACTGGTTGTCATGGTCTTAAAGACTAGAGTTTAACATCTGAAGCTGATCACATTTCAGAAGCTTTTACAGTGTCAGATTCATTAAGCAATCATGGTCCTGTAGTTTGCACCTGGACTGCATAAAAACCTTATCCCCCACTTGTTTTCATTTCATCACATACAATGTAGAATTTTGATTTAATGGAATTGTGAAGCTTAGTATCTTTAATCGACTGGACATCTCTTTCTTTTCCATTCCCAATATTAACTCCATGTTACAATACATATTAACAGAATTTGTTTGGATTTGTGAAATTGCCCCAATTAGTAAATTACGAGTTAGGAATGTAGATAAAGCTGGATACCATGGAATTAATTTACATAGAAATATAGAAACATAGAAGTTGACAGCAGATAAGGATCGCAAGGCCCATCCAGTCTGCCCATTTCTTTTTCTACCTTATAAATGCGCCATCAGCCTTTGCTCTGTCAATGGCCTATCTATTCATACTCATGCAGACTGGCTGGGCCTTGCGGTCCTTATCTGCCGTCAACTTCTATGTTTCTATGTTTCATCTGTATTGCTCCCTTATGCCTATCCCATGCCTGTTTGAAGCCCTGCACTGTATTCATATCCACCACTTCCTGAGGTAGGCCGTTCCATGCATCCACCACCCTTTCTGTGAAAAAGAACTTCTTAATATTACCCCTTAATCGGCCTCCCTCTAATCTCATGCTGTGTCCTCTTGTCCTGCTGTTTTTCTTATATTGAAACATGTTAGACTCTTTCACCTTGTTAATGCCCTTAAGGTGTTTGAATGTTTCAATTATATCACCTCTCTCCCTCCTTTGCTCTAGGGTATACATATTGAGTTCAGTTAATCTGTCCTCATATGTTTTCTGATGCAGTCCCTGCACCATTTTGGTTGCCCTTCTCTTGACTGCCTCAATTTGGCTAATGTCCTTGTGAAGGTGTGGCCTCCAGTACTGCACGCAGTACTCCAGATGGGGCCTAACCAGTGTCTTGTAAAGAGGGATTATTACCTCCCTCTCATGACTTGTGGTACTGCTACTAATACACCCCAACATCCCTCTAGCCTTACCTACTGCTTTAGAGGTCTGCTTGGATGATTTCAGGTCATCGGTGATGATGTCACCCAAGTCTCTTTCTTCCCTTGTGACTGTCAGCAACTCCCCTCCCAGCCTATAGGTGGCCTCAGGGTTTCTCTTCCCTATGTGCATGATCTTGCACTTCTTTGCGTTAAACCTCAGTTGCCACTCTTCCGACCATTTTGCTAGCTTATCCAGATCCCTTCTCATTCTGCCCACACAATCTGGATCATCTACTCTGTTGCAGATCTTGGTGTCATCTGCAAACAGACAAACCTTACCCTCCAGTCCATCTGCAATGTCACTGATGAAGATGTTGAAGAGAACTGGCTGCAGGGCTGATCCCTGAGGTACCCCACTTGTGACTTGCATCTCTTCTGACTGTATACCATTTACCACCACTCTCTGTTTTCTGCCCATAAACCAGTTTGCCACCCAGTTGACCATCTGACCCACCCCGAGCCTACCCAGCTCATTAATCAGTCTTCTATGTGGAACAGTATCGAAAGCTTTGCTGAAGTCAAGGTAGGCAACATCAACTGCTCCCCCTTGGTCCACCACTCTGGTTACCCAGTCAAAGAAATCTATGAGATTAGTTTGACAGGACCTTCCTCTTGTAAACCCATGTTGTCTTGGATCCTGTGCTCCTATGGATTCCAGGTGTTGCACTATACTTTCCTTAAGGACTGTCTCCATAATCTTGCCCACTACTGAGGTAAGACTGACTGGTCTGTAGTTCCCTGCCTCCTCCCTACTACCACTCTTGTGGAGCGGGACCACATAAGCCCTTCTCCAGACTTCTGGGACCTCTCCTGTGCTCAGAGACTCACTAAACAGTTCTGATAATGGCTCTGCTAGTTCCACCCTTAGCTCCTTCAGTAACCTTGGATGTATGCCATCAGGTCCCATTGCCTTGTCCACCCTGAGCTTACCAAGCTCTTGTAGGACCCTTTCTTTTGTGAAGGGACTGGTGCACACACCCCCCCCCCGTGTCCATGGTGCAGAGCTGTGGGCCCTGCCCTACCTTCTCTTCAGTAAATACTAAGCAGAAGTATCTATTTAGGATAGATGCTTTTACATGGTCCTCCTCCGCCCACACCCCCTTATCACCTTTGATCTTAGCAATACCCCCTCTGGACTTTCTCCTTTCACTAATGTATCTATAGAAAGTCTTGTCACCTTCTTTTACTCTTCGTGCTAGTGTTTCCTCAGTTTGGGCCTTTGCCTGCCTTACTGCCTTCCCTGCTTCCCTTATGAAAGTTTGGTATGCCTCCCTATCTTCACCCTGCTGTGTTCCCTTATATTTCCTGAAGGCCAGCCTTTTGGTTCTGACCTTTTCTGCTACTGTGCTTGAGAACCAAAGTGGTTTCCTTCTTCTTTTGCACTTCCTTTTGTCACTAACACAGTGGAATGTTGCTTCAAGTATTGCATCTTTAATGCTTTCCCACTTTGCCTGTATCCCCTCACCTGTATTTCTTTTTGCTAGGGCTAGCTTAACTCTGTTGGCCATCTTATCAAAGTCAGCTCATCTAAAGTCCCATATTTTTGCCTTGGAATGGGATGATTTTGTTCTAGTGGCCAAATTGAACCATACCATATGATGGTTACTGGCCCCCAGGTGACCTTCTATCTGGAGATCTGTGATCCTTTCCCTGTTAGTCAGTACTAGATCTAGGATAGCTCTGTCTCTAGTGGGTTTTTGTACCAGTTGTTTGAGGCCCTCCCCCCTGCAGGGAATCCACCATGTGTCTAGTTCTGGCAGGATAATGCAGGATAGAGACAAAGCATGGAAGAAATATAAAACCAGAAAATCAATCAGTAATTTGAATGACTATAAACTGCTACAGTACTCAACAAATGTAAAATTCAGGGGCAGAAAGTAAAATCAGACTTTTATTTGCATAAACAGTTGAGGGAGCTGTCAATGTCAGAGATAACTGGAACACTTTAAATGATTTTGTAGGAAAATCAAAATCCACTATTATAGACCTCAAATGGAAATATTTTTTCCTTACATGAGATTGCAATGGTGCTAAATTTAAGTATTTGTAATGGCATTACTCCTGGTCCTAAAATTGAAAACTTATTGCTCTTAGATACTGAGTTCTATTAAATAGGCTAGCAGGTTTAAATTTATGAATATTTCAGCTGAAGAGACATTGGTCTAGTCATATAAAACGAATATTTAAACTCATACTGGTGATGATGTGGTTGATCTCAAGTTGCTTTATGTTATTGATTGATTTCATGGCTTTCCCATTAAATGTCTTGTTTAATTATTAATTACAGTTACAGTCCTTGAGATCTGGAAGCAGTTGACCATGGTGCCAGTCTTTAAATCTGGCAGAGAACTCCTGTAAATAATTACAGACCAATCTCACTTCTCTCCCCGCTATCTTAGGTCTTTATTCAGGCTAAAGTGTACTTTTTTTTCCCCCTTCTCACCACCTTGCTTCCTTTCTTCAGGAGACTGCGTTGAGGCCTTGGATGTCCCTGATCCTCATGCCAAGCATCGGTGCTGTCCATCCCCTCCATGGAGCCTTGGTTGAACCCCCCAGGTGGGTACAGGAAAGAACCCCTTACCATCCCGACATGTCTATATTTCATCGGGGGGGATGCTGTCATCAGGCACTGGCAGGGGCACTGGGATCGGGGCCTGGAGCTCCATCTACAGGGAGCCCTGCAGGGTTTTTCCATTTTTCTGTCCCCTCCCACAAGACATTGGCATGCTAGGGGAGCCTAGGGGTGGCGCACGTCAAGAGGTGCAAGTGTTCCAACCCCCAGAAAACATCCTCCCTCCCTTCTTTCTACAGTCCCGCTGCACCTCCACCCATGGTCACCCAGGTGGCAGTACAGCGGCGGGACATGCATCCCATCCCATCCCAGAGGAGGAGAGCGGCCTCTGGGCACTCAATCCTCCTCCCCCCCCGGCCGACCCTCCAGCAGCCCGAGTCCATTCCTGAACCCAGGTCACTGGCGCCGTGAGCAGTAACCCTACCACTGCGCCGGCAGGCCAGTCCAGGCTAAAATGTACTTGGAACAATATATCATCTTGTCTCCATGTCATCATGTTTTCTTAAGGAGCATAGTATGCTCACTGCCCTATTCTAGTTCACCACCTATCTTCATAGGGCCTTGGACAGTGGTCATATAGCAGCTGCAATTTTTCTTTGATTTGAAAGCCCATGAAAATGAATAGTAATGGGGAAGAAAATGAAATTTGTAGTAGTATGTTTAGCAATATGTTTGTAGGCATCAAAACGGTCCCATTTTCTTGGCCAGAGCCTGGAGAAAGCTGCAACAGTAGACACAACTCTATTGTTGCTATGCTCCAGAAGATGCTATTTGATTTTATACCTCAGTGAGGGCAAGCTGGGCAGTCAATCTTGGCATCTCTCCATGATCATGGCATCTGAGGTAACCAGTTTTATTGGAAGCCACACAGCCTTGCTTTGTGTACAGGTCATAGTTCCAATATGCCATGAGTGGCTTCTAACTTCATTTTGATCCTGGTGAGTTTATCAGGATGGCCTACAATGGTCCACAGTGTTTTAGGTTCTATACTAACATATGTGTGTTTGGGATCAGGCTGCCAACATAGGCAAAATCAATGGCACTAAGCTGGTCACAGACCTTAATCAGGTTGGACAAAGTCCCAAAAGGAAAGGAAGTAATTTGACAGGGAAGTTAGCACCAGAAGGCATCTAAGGATCCGACATGCCTGCAGAGGAGAGTAAGAGAAAGTAAACAGAATATGTAAGTACCTCCTCCATGGAGGGATGAATGAAAAATGGAAAGCAGTCACTTATTAGATACGTAGCTGCTAGATACATTGCAGGATTGCTTGCCGGTGCAGCTGGTCAGAGAACTCATAAGGCAGGCTACCATTCTCGATGTAGTTCTCACCAATTCAGAAATATCTGAGCTTGACCCAGGTTGGCAATTTCTGAAACCCACTGCTTACCACAGAACTATACAATAGAAGCTCTCAAGCTAGCATTTCTTCATTATGGGCTTGTCGGCTGCACTGATGTGAAATGATTCTGGCCAAACTTTGCAGCAGATACAGTAGTGTTTGCACTGGGTGGGATTGTAACAAGTGGTGTTGCATAGCTGAAGTGTTTAAGTTACTACCTGGCTTGTTTATAAGTACTGATGCAAGATGAGAACAGCCAGGAAATACTTTCTGCCTGTGAGCTATAGTGAAATTGCCAACACTGTTACCAAAACCAAAAGAGTCACAGGAAATTTCACTAATCTCATTTGTGACTTTAAAGGATATGGCGATCGGTCTGTCCCAGAAGCATGGAAGGCTGAGGTGCTGGGTGCCTTACCTCCTCCCATGCTAGTGACCTGAGTTCAGGAATGAGCTTGGGTCAATAGGGGTCAGCTGGTGGGTGAGGACTGAGTGTCCAACAGACAGCTCTTCTCTCCCAGAGTGGAGAGTCATGCCAACTTGGTCCTCGGCTGCCACAGGGTGGAGGCCTGGGGGTTGCACCAGCACTTGAGTGACTTATAAAGAAGGGGCTGTGGCTGCATAGTGTGTGTGCACACCATGCGCCTCCACATGCACACCGTTACATGCTGCTACAGCAGAAGACCTAGGGGAGAAAAGTGGAAAATGGTAGGTGCAGGCTTCATAAAGCCCTGCCTGCCTACCTACCCCCATCCTGCACCACCACCTAGACCACCAGCCCAATACTGGATGAGAGTCACTGGGGAAGGGGTGGCCCTCCTCTTAGCCCCACCATGGGGGGATCCATGGGGGTCTTTGGGCACAGTGAGTCCGAGGAAGGAGGGTGCCATGCAAGGGAGGTGAGGACTATGTTGAGAATCCATCTGTAATGACTGCCAGGTAAAAAAGCTTTATGGAAAAAAAGGATATGATAGTCCAAAGGACTAATCAAAATTTCCGTTGATTTAAAGTACCACTCCCCGACAGGTATAACCTGAATAACTGATTTAATGAATATGTGCAGCCCATGTGCATTTTATAATTTTGGAGGCAACAGTGGTCCCGTCCCTCATTGGTGACAGCTTGCAGGCACTGCTGATTATTATAACAAGTAACTACCTCCCACCCCCAGCAATAAGCATATGTCCCCTACCAAACTCACTCTTACCAATTGCACTTGTAGACTGCCTCCCTCCTAATTAACTCCATCTTTGTTATTTCATACAAGATATTTTATAACTCAAGGTAACAAGTGGAAACATGCATCAGTAACATCTACAGTTAATAACTGTGCTGCAGCATGCAGTACCACCTGCCGCTGTATCATAAATATTTTTCTTGGTCACCACGGTAGATGTTTTGGATTTATTGATCTGGTCAAATGTTCTTATTAGACTGGCACTTTTACTTCAAATGCCCTGCTGAGTGTGTGTGTGTGTGTGTGTGTGTGTGTGTGTGTGTGTGTTTTAGAGAGAGAATAAAGGGAGTTGGGCAGACTAAACTTATGGAATGTTCCTGGCCAATCTGACCACTTACTGTATGATGCACTGACATATTTCACATTTTGTTTTAATGCAGATAATAAAAAATGCACGTTAGCCCAAAATCTGTGGCTATTTCTGAGCTTTCACATGTGTATTAACATATGTAACACCAACTGTTATTGTGTGGTTCGTGATCTCTGTACTGCAGCTGCATTATTAATGACTTTGAATGATTTCATATTTAATCCAAGACCTATTAATTACACTGCATACGAGCAACAGGCAAGCTTGACTACCTCTACTAACTAAATTATTTAGTGGTGCCCTATATTTTTACTTGTCACTAAAGGTGATATGAAAACATGCTCCCCTGGGTCCTCCCAAGAGGAACTGATGTTGCTATTGAAAACAAATTCTGGTCAGAGCCGAAACAGCTACTAATGCATTGACCTGATAAGTGATAAGTCCTGCATCATTTGGTATACAATCAAGTATAGTGATATAGTAGTTGTGGGACATCCCTTAATACTCTTGGATTTTCTGTGAGTATAATTAGATGTCTTGCCAGTACTGTATTGTTATGCTTGCTTGTACTGTATTTCAATAAAGAAGTTCCATGCGGCAAATGGGGGCCAGCAGTGGAAGTAACTGTACCCCATTTGCACAATTGTCATTGGTACAAATTCCCAACTTCATTTTGCACTTTTGTCATCCACTGATGAAATGTAGCTGAAAAAGAACAGACAACCCAGTCACTGAGCTATATAGTGCTCAGGTAACAGTTTCCCCTCACTTTTGTCTGAAAACTACATTAAACATTCACAATGCATCCCCAACCCATCAGCCTATTGCACCTACAGTATATAGGAAGTAAACAAGGTAAATTGCCATACGTGGCTGTTGCTGTTCTGGGACATCTGGTACTGGAATGGCTTATCTGGGACCAGTCCAGGGCCACATTCAATGTGTGCACTGCTTTTACTGTACGGTATACTGTACTATACAGCAGGCTAGACCTACAGGTGGCCAATTTGAACCATTTTCTAAGCACTATATCGTTACCAGAGTAGGAAGGGATATACTGTGGGTGGGATATTCAGAAGGGTTGCGCATGACGCAACACAGGTGCACCACGCACAACCCACTGATGTGCCCCGGCGTGATATTCAAAAGGGGAAAGTGCGTGGCACAAATCCCTATACGTCGGGGCCCATCAGTAATGTATGCGGCACACGTAGGGGGTGCGTGCCCATGCATACTCCACACATCCCGATATTCAGCCCTGGATGTGCTGAGCAGATGCAGGTGCAACCCCTACCTGTGCTTCACACAGTTGATCCAAAAAAACATGGAGCAACAGCTGGCCACCCACAGGTGAGCTTCCATATTGCAGGGCGCAACACGGCAGCTGCCAGCTGTGGGTGGCCTCCTGAGCTCCGGCGGCACCATCCATCTTGGCAGCGCCTCCCCGCCCGATTGCGGGCATACGTTTCAATGAATAACATTCTAATATCCCTGGTGGTCCAGTGGACTGCATCCAGCCCGATCGCGGGCATACGTATTAAAATAATAAAGTCCTATATCCCTGGTGGTCAGTGGACCGCTCGAGCCCGATCGAGGGCAGAAGTATAAATAGTCTGAAATCCATCTCTGTGGTTGCGGACGGCCGCGAGTCTGTTCGCGGGAGAGAGCAATAAGTTGAATCTATCTCGGCGTCCAGCTGTAGCTGTTCGTTCTCTACTGAGCCCTCACTTTCCAGTCAGCCGTAGCAGCTTCCTTCCGCAGCCATCGGCCGCCCGCCAACTGATTCCATATAGTCAGTTGTACATCCATTGGTCTGACAGCGTCATATCGGGCATGACTGAACCATACACAGTCCAGATATGTGAATGAATCTATCTGCATATCTGACCGTGTGTGGTATTGGTCTGCACGTCATTGGCCCATGCTGTGGACCAATGGGCATACAGCTGTACTGGACCCAGTCAGTCGGCGGTGTCTGGCCGGCTTGTGGTGGGGATTGCCTCCCGCACTGACTGGGGGAGCGGGGTGGCGGGCTCAGTAGGAGGGTGGGGGTGTACCGCTGGACCACCAGGGATGGGATTTCAACTTTATTTGTATACTTCTGCCTGCGATCGGGCTGCAAGCAGTCCACTGGACCACCAGGGATGGGATTTCAACTTTATTTTTATACTTCTGCCTGCAATCGGGCTGCGAGCAGTCCACTGGACCACCTGGGATATAGGACTTTTTTATTTTAATACGTATGCCTGTGATCGGACTGGAAGCGGTCCACTGGACCACCAGGGATATAGGACTTTATTATTTTAATACGTATGCCCACGATCGGGCTGGAAGCAGTCCATTGGACCACCAGGGATATAGGACTTTATTATTTTAATATGTATGCCCGAAATCGGGCAGTGGGGCACTTTGTCGCTTGTGCCGGGGGTGTCGGTCCCCGATGGCTGCAGCCCGGCAGGGCACCAGGTGGAAGTCGCCGGGGATCAGCGCACCTGCTTGCAATTGTGGCCATGAAGACATGCAAATGGCCCCATTTGTGTCTTGCATGCATTATGGCCCCATTTGCATGTGCACTTTTGAATATCACGGTTGCTGCGCCTAGTGCAACGGCACTTGCACTAGCGCATCCCCCTTCCCCTCTCTGGCCACTTGTGTTGGTGCAGTGCCACTGCACCATGCACAATGCGGATGGCCACAGAGCGATATTCAATGGTGCTGAACCATGGCGCAGCACCATTGAATATCACCCTCTCAGTGCCCTGGCACGTCCCAGTTGTGCTGCGCCCAGGCTTGCGCCACAGCCTGGCGCAGTCTGAATATCCCACCCTGTATGTCTAAAGCTGGATGATGTAGCTTATTTTGCATTGACCTATGTAGTATGTACACATGCATTATGATTCTACTTCCTATATGCAGAATATGTGAATGAAATATTAAAAGCACAGTCATCAGGGAATAAACTCTCTTTTCAATAAGACAGATTTTTGTGTAGGTACCAAACCTGCATGCCAGAAGCCATAAGCTCTTTTCGCATAGTTGCATGTCATCCTGATGGTTGCAGTAGTAGAAATATTACCTAATTCAATATTTTTTTTATTGCTAGAACAAAATGTTATTCATTAGACACTAATAGCTGTCTCAAAACATACATTAACTCATTTAGTAATGCAGGACTCCCATATATACAGGGATCCTTGTATTTTGCTAGATAATGGAGCCATCAACAGGGAAATTGTTCCCATAGACTTTAATTGGTTGAGAGGGAAAACAACAATTTGGCTTCCACAGGAAATAATCTACAGGAAGCTACAGGGAAATTGTACTGAAGTTACTCCTTGCAGAATCAATCTGGGAGCACTGCCAATGTGCAGCCCACGCTGAAATGAAAAGGCAATTGATTACAATATTATCGAAGTGTGGATCAATGTATGGATCACCCATGAATGGAAAACACTTATTAAACAATGTTATTTAATTCAGTCTGAAACAATGCCACAGTCTACAGTAAATGGAGTTTGTAAGGCATATTAGTAAGACTGGACTGTGCACGATGTTTAACATGGTGGTTAATATAACGGAAAGAGAGGATGCCATATAGGTACAAGTCCTAGTTGCCTGACTTTTACCGATATTCCTTTTTAAACATGAGGTCATGTTCATTGTCAGGTATACAAACTCTTTAACCATAGTATCTACCACCCCTGTCACATCATTCACCCTGGACAATAGCATCACGTAAGAAATCACACCTTTTCTAGTGATGAACAAGACTATGTCAGCAGATCTCAAGCTGTGGATTCTATTGTTTTAAGAACTGCAGCCCCTGGCTGGCCTGTCAGCACAGTGATTGGATTTCCACCTGTGATGCTGGCGACCCAGGTTTGGGAACGGACCTGGGTCATCGGAGGGCCGACTGAGGGAGAAGGATTAAGCATCCCACAGACTGCTCTCCTTCTCTGGGGGGAGGTGTGGTATGTGACCAGCGCTTGGGGGACCCCTGGTGGAAGCAGGGGGCATCACAGCGACCAGCACCTACCAGAATCTGAGGGGTGGGACTGATGCAGGCTTCATTGCATGCTCCCACCCCCACTTACAGGGGAAGAAAATCCTGCCTTCCCACCACCTTGATGACACCCGCCCTGGCTGCACTTGGCTCCCAGGCTGACTCCTGCCCTATCTTATCGATTGCGGCACCCTTCAGAGGGGTTCAGGTGCCACAACCTCACCCTGGGAGACAAGCCAGGGGGCACCGGGAGGGGGGCTAAAGTGGGAAGTCGCAGCCGAGGGTCCATGACCGGGCAGATGGTGCTGGCGGGGGGAGGCACCAAAAATAGTAAAAGAAAAAAAATAAAGAAATGAAGCTCCCATTTCACTGACAAAAAAGAAAAAAACCAGCACTCATTTCACTAACAAAAAAAACACTGAACACCATCATAAATAGCCATTAGTCTTTCTCCTTAAATGTATATGGTTCTTCCTCTAATTAACATGTGTGCTTCTGAGGGGTTTTATAGTCAGCAGAAGCCAAATACTACTGTATAAATAGAATACTTGGTCTTTAGAGTCTAAGGAGAAAGAGTCCTCATCTGGGAAACAAAAGCAGAACAGTAAAAAGATATCTCTCTCCCCAAGTTGTAACAAGTGCAGAATACAGTTGCTGTAGCTTGTGACTAACTTGTGCTGGGTAATATTTGTTTTAGTAACCCAACTCATCCAGCTTTAAAAGTAAAGTCTGATAGATTAACGGTGCAAGAAAATATAAAATGATCAGGAGCCGTATGGGCTTTCTTCAATAGTTACACTTCCCAGTGACAGTACAAATCTTCTAGTGGCTGTTCATCATGAAGATTCACCAGGTGGCAGGAAGGATCATGACTGACCACTGAGAGGGAGAGAGAACGGGGGACAAGCTGTCAGAATCGGTGGAGAGGCCACTAGACCAGGAAGATTCACTGGTGGCAGGAGGGATCATGAGTAACCACCAGGAGGAATGAAGGAAGGGGAGGATGATTGGAATCAGGGAAAGAAGCCACTAGAGATTTCTTGACTGGGATTGAGAGGGTCAAGAGGGGCTGGAACACTGGGGAAGAGGGCTGCTAGACCTAAATAAGAGAGTGGGGCCACGACACAAACAGTCACTTTAGGATTGAGACCAGGGAGGAGGAAATTTAAGCATAGGTCTTATTCCAACTACTGACAGGCCATCAAACAAAGAGTTCAAACATATGCTTTGGGAAAGGGATTGTCATTGCCAGGAGGGCAAACGATCAGGACCAGGGAGAGGGAGTGGGGTTGTTAGATGCCAGGGATTTCTTCAATGGGGCCAGGGTGATGGAGGCACTAGAAACAAGGATTTCCAGGAGGGAGAGGAAAACCATCAAATCGCGGTAGCACTAGGACCCAGGAGTAGTGGAAAAGTCCCATCTAGTGTCTGAATGAATGTAGCTAAAAGTGACAGAGGGGGAGAGAGACGGGAAAATTGTGGTAGCACTAGGACCCAGGAGCAGTGGAAGAGTCTCCCGTCTAGTGTCTGAATAAATATATTTAAATTATGAGCATTAAACAAAGATTCAGAATTGAAACTGGTCAAGCATAGAGGTTTATAACAGTCCCCCCCCACCACCAGCTCCCAGGACAGGCAGCGGGGTCAGGAGCAAGATAATAGTGGAGGGTGAGGAAGAAACCCCATTGTACTGAATGGAGAGCGCATAGAGAGAGATGTGCTTCAGATCCACTCTGTGTAAGGAGACAGCTGTGGGGTTCATTCGTTATCTGACCACAGTCACTCCCTCAAAGCCCCCTTCTCTGTAATACATCACAAGACGTCAGCATACAGTAGCTCTTGCTATGCAGACATGTAAATGACACCAATAATTGGGTAGTACATTTGTGAAGTATATTACAATGTAACATGTCAGATAATGCCATGATATAGTTTAAAACTGACCTCTAAAATGTATAGCCTCTGTTTAACTGGTCGGTATAAGAGGATTGCCTGGGTAAACAAGATGAGGGCTCCCTAATATATCTAAGGTCAGACATGCAGGGCTTAGAACTTGAATTTAAAAGAAGGCCTAGTGACTGCCCATGCCTGGCAACTAAACTGCTTCTGGGTAGTGGTCACAAATCTGTTGTCTGCATGCCCACTTATATCCTACCAGGAAAACAGCACACAGCTCTTGAATAATTTCCCAGCTATTATAAACAAATGAATCAGAACGGGAAGTTATAGTCACAGGCAACTCTAATATCAATTGATGTTCAAAGACCAGCACTGGCCACAAGGATATCACTGCAAGCCTATTTCTGACTCAAATTGTCTTGCACAGTAACATAATTAATTATGAAACTGGCACAAAATCTTGCCTTGATTAGATACTGACAACCCACTCAGACAGAGTCAAAGATGTTAAGGTTGTAGTGAACAGTTCACCAGTGCAATGTAAGTAGGCTTTACAACAGCCAAAGCCCCTTCCCCCCATTTACCTTTAGTCACACTCTAAACAAGGAGAAGGTGTTTGATTTTAAGAATAAAGTGACTCAAACTGACAGGAGCTACATAGACTACATTCCTGATATCAATTCATCCCTAGTATTTCTAATCCCAGAATTCAATAATGTATGTGACCAGTTTGACCAAGTGCAAAAAAAGCAAGAGATGGGGTACCTTACTAGGCTGGATCTCCACCGACCTCCTGGCCCAAATGAAAGAGAGGGACAAATGGTGAGCATTGGGTAAAGAAATGAGTCTTTAGTACACCTTCAGAAATTCAGGGAACTAAGAAACAACTGCAATAGCAGGATAAGATGAAAACATTTGAATTCTACAAGGTCCAACAAACCCTAAATTGGACAAACGGAAGAAAAGTTTTGGGACAGTGTTTCAGAACTCCTGGGTAAGGAAGAAAAGAAGTCCTCAACAATGCTAAGGATTGATGGGAAAGACATTTTAGACCCTACAGAGATTGCTAACAGACTTAATGTGGCCTTTACAGACTTAAGCTCTTTTATCCCATTAGGCCCTGCATCATAACTCTGTAATGGTATTGGGGTAGATCCAAACCTGCTGAAAGACAAAGACCCTGGTCACCCAAATTTTTACTTTGGGTCATTCTTGGAAAGTGATACATTAAAATACATCAAAAAGGTACTAGGCAAGAGCAGGGAGGGGGAGCCCTTAGATATGACTCTACTAGCCATGACACTGAATGAGTTAGCATACCCTATTACAAAAATCTTCAATTTCTCACTGTGGGACCCTAAGTTCCCAGAGAAATGGAAGTCTGCGCTGGTCACACCTGTATTCAAGTAGTGATTGAACAAACTTAGCAAATTACAGGTCAATCTCTAGCCACTGCCTGCTGTCCAAGGCCCTTGAGAAAATAGTTTCTGACTAACTCATCTCTTACCTGGAAAAACACGATGTCCAATGTGCACAACAACATGGGTTCAGGAAGTTACATAGCACCAGTATTGCTTTGACTCAGTACACCAACTACCTACATGAGGCCCTGGATAGTGCTGATATGGTCAGGCTATCTACACTGACTTGACTAAGACCTTTTATCTTGTCAACCATAAACATTTGCTTAACAAACTATTTAATCCTTGCAGGGCTGCAGACTGATATATCTGTCCAGAACTCCAATATGTTCTAATTCTGTCAGCAATCTAAAGGTTAATCTGGGTCTGTTGGTGGACACGGTAGCATGGTTTAAAAGCTATCTGATGGAACATACACAAAAACTAAAAATCAAGGACTCATCCTCTGGTGACAGGAATGTATCTATAGGAGTGTTCCAAGGCTCTATTCTAGGTCCACTACTATTTGGCCTATTTAGAAATCACTTACCACATGTCTGTCGGTCTGCCAACATTCTCCTGTATGCAGATTATTTGGTATTCTGTACAAGACACTCTGACACAGGTAGACTGACATTAGACTTACAATACAATTTCATATCTGTTGAAAACTGGTTCTCAAGCAATAGTTTGGTCCTCAACTATCAGAAAACTAAGTCCATGCACCTCACTAGCCCTTATCAGAAGAAGAAAGTACCTGCTTTTGACATCTGTAAAGTTGGAGGAAGCTGAAGTTTTTAAATACCTCAAGCTACTCTTAGATGATATTTTGCAAGTTTGCCAATGTTCTCCTGTATGCAGATGATGTGGTAATGTGTACAAGACACTCTGATATGGGCAGACTGGCATTAGACTTACAATACAATTTCAGATCTGTTGAAAATTGGTTCTCATATAATAGTTTGGTCCTCTACTATAGGAAAACTAAGTCCATGCGCTTCACCAGCCCTTATCAAAAGAAGAAAGTACCCTCTTTTGACATATATAATATCAAGGGATTAAAGCTGGAACAACTTGAAATGTTTAAATAAAACAGAACAAATACAGCAGGTGGGAAGCAATACAACAGGAGTCCAATACAGAAACCTAAATAACCTAAATAACAACAGCACAAAATAGGTAACAGGCAATAGCAGACCACAGAACACTTTGCTGAATGAAAGAGCACTTACAGTTTGCAGGGTGGAGGTTGGGCAGAGTCTGCTGGCATCCTGGCATCTCCCCTCTGGGAACTCCCTTTGAGGGCTCCCATGTCTGCTGTGGCACTCAGGCTGGGATTATTTAGAATGGCAGCAGCCACAGCAAAGTTCCTATCTGATAGCCACCACACCTCTAAAGGTGAATTCTCCTAAGACATCAATTAGTTCCTGCTATACAGTGAGGGCAGCACATGCTGGAGATAGATTACCCTCAAGAACTGACCTCCATTTTAAACCTATGCAGCAACAGAACAAACACAACAGGTGGGAAGCAATACAACTGGGGTCCAATACAGAAACCTAAATGACAGCAGTACAAAATATGTAACAGGCAATAGTAGACCACAGAACACTTTGCTGAATGAAAGAGCACTTGCAGTTTGCAGGGTGGAAGTTGGGTAGAGTCTGCTGGCATCCTCGCATCTCCCCTCTGGGGGCTCCCCTTGAGGACTCCCACTTCTGCTGTGTCACTCAGGCTGGGATTATTCAGAATAGCAGTAGCCACAGCAAACCTCCTATCTGATAGCCATCACACCTCTAAAGGTAAATTCTCCTAAGACATCAATCCTGTCTTAGTGCAGGAGAATAAAATTTGTTACTGAAAAGTCCTCAGGAAAGCCATACAAAAATGTGGGTATCCAATACGAGAGGGTCGAAGCCCCTGACCTTGAAGGTGAGCAACTCTAATGCAGTTCATCGACTGTCATCTGGCAGAGTGGCAACAAACTCATTTGGGACAGCCGTATGTTGCATCTTACTTTGGCTGTCTCTTTCATGTTATAAACAAAGTTCTCCAGATAAATGTAATATTTTGCCCTTTTTTGGGAAACCTGACCATTGAAGTCAAGGACTACCCAATCTTATCTTAACAATTGTCCAGAATGCATGAAAAAACAAGAATCACTTACATGTGTATTTTTTTTTTCCTTTCAAAAGTGGGGCTTTGGAGTTCTTAAAATAAAAATGTTTTCCACCCCATTGGTCAGAATGCCATCTTACACCTAGAGAATGGGTAATAGATTCTAGCAATGACCAATAGTTAAACAATATTGTCTGCTGCGCTGCCTCATGCATTATTGCCTCTGGGCCAGCAGCATGGTTGACCAGCCATACCGGAGCACCACCTGAACCCCTAAAGTTCCCCAATGTGCCATCACCAGGGCCAGAAATGGTATGATTGAAGCAGCTCTTCATGTAAGTCATAGGGCAGTTATGAGCAAGGCCACTGATTTATGCTGATTAAAGTAATGAAATTCTGTTTTCAGTGCTCAAAAGTAAGGGAATTGCACTGGTGATTGTTCAACTGATTTCCAGATTTTAGGATTCTACTGTCATTCTTTTAGTGTTCTCTGCAAAAAAAGTGTGTTAATGCACCAGTTAAGGTTTAAAGTGACAAAAGTAAGGAAATGTTGTGTTAGGGTTTACAGTCCTAACTCCCACCCCACCCCACCCCAGTAGCAAAAGGAAGAAACATTACGGGTTTTGCTGTCCTTAGTCTTGGTGAATCAGGGGTGGGATCTTCCCTTGGGTTCTCAACCCTAACAGTCACCCCACAATGATATAGTCTTCAAACGTACAAAACAGTGTCTCCCCACATGTTGTCAACAACCTGTAGGCCCTGTCTGAAGAAAACAAACCACATCTCACCTATTTGGTGACAGAATGGGATGAGCCATAGGGTTGAGAACCCCAAGAAAGATCCCACCCCTGATTCACCAAGGCCCACGACTGAGGACAGTGAAAACCATAATGTTTCTTCCTTTTGCTGTTTGAGGGTGGTGGTGGAGAGTTAGGGTTGAAAATGCTACTGTCACATTTTTCTACTTTTGTTGCTTTAATCTGAACCAAACACATTTTTTTGCAAAGAATGTCATTACTTTTTGAGATAATAGAATCGCATCCTTGGGACCTACGTGAACACATCCATGTGATTACAGAAGCGCAGGGCCTTCATTGATGCACATGTGTATCTGGGTGTGGAAGCACATGGCCCTCTGGGCCCTGCACTTCTGTTACTTCAGAATAGCAATTTATCTGCTTTATTGTCATTTAAAGTTGCAATGTTATGCTATAGGAATTTTCATTTTTTTATTTTTATGTTTTTGATATAGTCCCTGATTTGTTTGGAAGGGTATTATATATTAGTGTTGAAGTACTCATTGATGCCTTTCTTTTAATATATAGAATGCCACTTGACTGCAAATATTGATGGAGTTATAGCTTATTAAAGTTGAAATGTGCAGAAAAAAAAAACTAAGTCCAAATTTTTCTTTCATATGAACCAGTCCTGCTTTGTGAGATTGTGTTGTTCTCACAAAAGAGGATTGGTTCATATGAAACAAGAATGTAAAAAAACTAAGTCCAAATTCTTGTTACGTATGAAACAATCCTGTTTCGTGAGACTGTATGAACAAAAGTCAATTTTTTTGCTGCGTATGAAGCAATCCTGTTGGTGAGTTTGTCTCATTCTCATAAAAGAGGACTAGTTCATATGAAACATAAATGTGAAAAAACACTAAGTGCAACTTATTTTTTCATATGAACTTAATCTTCTTTCATATGGCCCTATTCCTGTTTCATGAGACCATATGAAAGAAGAAAATTGTCTCATAAAACAAGATTTTTTAAATGTTTTAAAAACACATTTATGGGTATTTTTTTCCAAAAACTAACTGAAGAATCTAGCTAATGAAGTCCACTTTAGCAAGATACATATGTGTATCTGCAATGTATGATTTTTTATGGGTTTTCTAAATTTTTATTTAAAGGAAACAAGATGGCTGCCATATAAATGAAGAATTTTGTTTTCACGAAACAGGATTACCCCCCTCATGAAAGAAAATCCGGTTTCGTATGGCCAAATTCATCTTTCATATGAAAGTTATCCAAAACACTGTCCTGAGCATGCTCAGAACCTAAATTTAAAATTCTTAAAACTCTGGAATGGATTTTTTTTCACCAAATTAATGAAAGGTATATTCTGGAGCAAACCTTTTCTACCCTGAAAATTTGAGAAAAAGATTCCAAACCATCTGGGCACTAGGCAATGACAAAAAAACACACAAAAAAAAACCATTTTTCACGTTTTTCATTATCTGGATCTCAGAATCCGTACTCCCAACTGGAATTAAACTTGACACATCAAGCAACCTTCCCCACCCAGACTGTGTGTGCAAAATGTTGTGCATATCCATTGAACAGGGTGAAGCTATTAAAGTGAAAAGTTAGGGGTTTAACGTTAAACAAACTACTCAACCCTAACTATAGTGTTGCTACAGCACCACTATAATATATATATATATATATATATATATATATATATATATATATATATATATAAACAATCAGAATAATAGAAGGTTTAATATACAAAGTATTACATGAAGCAAACTGAAAATAGCACAGCAAGCAACTGTAAGAAAAATACAAGTTCTGTAGATTTGCTGATCTGGTATAAAATGCCAAATTCCATGAAACTCTGTGCTTTTACTGATGTGTAACCAGTCCAAATTCTGGAGTCTCACTGGGTTTTCTGCTAAAAAATGAAAACCAGTGGCTTTGGTTATGAGTGATACATGAAATTCAAATGTTTTCTACTTGAAATCAGATCTTCCCCTAATGTAAAACATTGCCATTAATTAACAAATCCTGTTGGGTCAGAAGTGGCCCAGTAAACAAACTACTGCCATTCTTCTGAATTCTATTGTGTCAGAAAAACAAACTACTACCTCTGTTCTGATGGCTGGAGAGAGCACCAATGATCTGTGGGGCTTGGCAATCCCCTGATCTGATAGCTCAAGTTGGGAGCTGGAAGGCCAGTTAGGCCACTTGCTTACCTGCTCCATAAGCAGTAAGGGTGAGGAGTGGCAAATCCAGTGGGCTTCATGGTCCAGTGAAGGAGTAGCTCCATCTGGGAGCAAGAAATGCAGTCTTTCCCTACACTTGGCCCAATCAGCTGGCCAAAAGAGGAACCTCTCCCCCCATCCTACAAGAGTAAGAACAATATCTTAAACAACTATGGGACAAACCCTCTTGTGGTACTTCATGTGGGAACCAATAACATTATGCACGATGATATGGCAAATATAAAAAAGGATCTAGTAGCCCTATCCAATAGATAGGTGGAATATGGATGTCAAATTGTGTTCTCCAAAGTCCTACCTGTCCCCAGAGTATTCATGGAGATTTAACGAGTGGCTTCGGAAATGGTGCCTTCGACAACAAGAAGTCTGAATAACCTATTGGGAGGAACTTAGTACAAGGCCAGGACTCTTCAGTAGGGCCGGCCTTCATCTGAGTCATCAGGGAAATTCTTTACTAAGTAAACATATCCTGAACTACATTAACAAACATTTAAACTGACTGACTTGGGGGAGACTTTATTTACCTCTCCCCCTCTGAATAATGCAGCCCCAAGACGCAACTCCTATCATTTGAAACAGCTGAACTGTTTATACTTTAATGCTAGGAGTCTTCACAACAAAATTGACAAACTTAAAGTTATAACAGCAACAGATAAAATTGACATTATTTTAGTTACTGAGACTTGGGTAGACGATAAATCTAGCTGGAACAGTCTGTCACCAGGATATACTCCATTCATTCTTAATAGAGTCAATAAAAGAGGTGGGGGTACCCATTTTTACAAAAGACACTTTACAGATAACAGAAAGCTCAGATAAAATTAAAATCCCTAACATTTCCACTGAAACCATCTGGATTAAAGTCATTTTAAATAAAGTCAAACATGTTATTTTTGGTACTTGTTACCGCCCTTCAAATGCACCTCCCAAAAATCTGGATGCAATTATTCAAGACATAGACACAGCATGCTCATTAGGTGACATCATATTATTGGGAGATTTTAACCTTGGAGACATAATTTGGAAAGATCAGACAGCCTCATTGGGTCTGGAGTAAAATTGCTTAATATATGTCAACAATGCAATTTAACCCAATGGATCGACTGCCCAACTCGTGGTAATAATATCCTCGACCTTGTTATTCATAAGAAGAACTTAGCTCTTAATAATAGCAATATCCTACCACCAATAGGTACTAGTGACCATCACACCATTAGTTTTACATTTGAGCATACTGTTACTAGTTTAAACAATAAGACTAAAGTATATATTTAAGAGAACGCAGATATTGCCAGCATTAAGACCTAACTAAATATTATTGCTTGGCAATCTATTTTTGACATTTCAGAAATCAATTTGTACAATAAGTTACATAGCACAATTTGTAACCTAAGAGGCACCTACATTCTCACTAAAACTAAACACAAAAAACAACATCTCTATCTGAAGTGGAGGAATAAAACCGTAAAAAGACTCATTAAACAAAAAAATAAAAAACATTCTAATTACTTAAAATCCCCCACTCAATCCAACTGGAATTCTTACTTACTAAGTCAAAAAAAGTGTAAAAAAAAGTATCCATAGGTCAAAAAAAAGCATGGGAATACAAATTAGTGTAAAAACCTAACAAAAACAACAGCAAGTCATTTTATTCATACATTGATTCACTAAAAAAAACATCTTGTATGGTGGGCCCCCTGCAGATTAATGACAGTATAATACATGACCCTTACAATATGGCCAACATATTTAATATCAAATTTTGTGAAATATTTAAGGCCAATCAAAAAAATAATACTATATCAGATATTCAGGATAATAACATTACTCTTTCAGAAAAGGAAATCCATACCAAATTAACATCGCTCAAGGGAAAAACTAATACTTCACCAGATGACATCTCAGGTCATTTATTATCTAAGTTAGCTGACAGTTTATCATTGCCCCTTAAATTATTGTTTGAACAATGTATCAACTCCAGTTTTGTTCCTGACACTTGGAAGACAGCATATGTCGTCCCTATTCATAAAAAGGGACCACGCAATAATTGGGAAAATTACAGACCTATAAGCTTAACTTCTGCACTATGCAAAGTACTTAAAAGTATTATCAAGGACTTCATCTCTCCAATACTGGACACATTAGACAATGGCCAACACTGCTTCAAAAAAGGCTGTAGTTGTTTAACCAATCTGCTATGTTTCCACGAGGAAGTTAGTTAACAAATCGATAATAAAATCCCTTATGATGTAGTCTTCATCATCTTTAGTAAGGCTTTTGATTCCATTCCACACTGGGCCTTAATAAAAAAACTACTCACCTTAAATATTATTCATAATATTGTGAATTAGATAAGCAACTGGTTGTCTGATAGGACTCAAAGAGTATTAATTAATGGTCAGCTATCTAATATAGGTTCAGTTACCAGCGGGGTACCCCAGGGCTCGGTTTTGGGCCCATTTCTTTTTCAAGCTTTCATTGCTGATCTTACCAATAATTGCATCACAATGACCATCAAACATGCTGACAATATAAAAATAGGAGGTCCATGTTCCAACCCTGACCAAATTGCTTCTATACAAAATGACCTTGATTACATCTCGCAGTGGGCAAAGAAATGGGAAATGAAATTAAACCATAGTAAATATAAGATTATGCATTTTGCCCAAAATAATAATAGTAATATATACACACTTGATGATAGGCAACTAATTAGCACAACTATAGAAAAAGATCTAGGGGTCCATATTACTAACGACTTTTCACCAAGCTCCCAAATTAACAAAACTATATTAAAAGCAAATAGGGTTATCTGATCCATTAAAAGAAATATCAAATCTAGGGATTCTAAAGTATTGATACCATTCTATAGATCACATGTACGCCCACACCTAGATTATGCCTCACAATTATGGTGTCCATTTAGGAAACATGACAGAAACCAACTAGAAAAGGTTCAAAGAGAATATACAAAACTTATAAAAGGTCAGTATGCATCTCCCCCTACGAATCCAGATTACAATCTTTGAATCTAATGCCACTATTCACCAGACATTTGAAGGAAGACTTGCTTTTAATGTATGATATCATGAAGGACCCACTTTTGGTGACCTTACTGGGATTAGAATTTAAAGATAACATCTATAATACCTGAGGCCACCCTTTACAACTGCTAGGCAGAAAATTAAATCGATTGTCACGTCAATACTTTTACACAAACAGAATCATTAATCCATGGAATGCGTTACCCCTACCTGTAATTATCAATAGTTCCAAGTCAGTATTTAAAAGTAGACTGGACAAACTTATGCTCTCTAATGCCCATATCAGTTATTACTAATTCAAGGAGCAATCATTGGCCTCATAGCCCCCTAGCTCCTAAGATTCCTAGTATGATTCCTAGTTTGATAGCTAGAGCTGCTATTGAGTCCTGGCCAAACTTCATAGTTGAGCAAAGCATCAAGATTAATGAAATCTGCATACCTGTTTCATCAAAAACAAATCCAGATTAATCAAGTTTAATAAAACAAATACAGACTGGTGTTTTGGTTGCACTGGAAAGCTATATTGGTGCTCTCTGAATAATACAGTGACCTGCCACCACCCCCTTCCCAGGTGAACAGATGCAGACTATAGAGTACTAATGTGAACAGTGTGCCCCACAGTGCTTTTGTAACCCTCTCACAAACACCAATGCATACAGATACACAAACACATGGACAAGCTCTTAACTCCTTTATGCTTTAATTTAAAAATTAGTGTTTATTAATGGTCTGTTTTTACCTGATCCATAACAGCCAGTAACCAATGTAATACAGCATACTGATGGAATAATGGTAATCTCTTCTTTTCACTAGTATAACACATTAGTTTCTAGCTCGTACCATTTTGGAGAAAATGGACTATGAATGAATGCTATATTATTACAGAAACATGGTAGTGGATTGAAAACAAAAGAATACTACAATTTAAAGTATCCCAGTGTAGGCTGGCCCAGTGGCATGAAAGGGATTGCATGCAAGTTTTAGAATTCCACACTGGAGCCAGGAAGGAGCCTCATGTATTGCAGAGGCGAGGCACTCAGTTAGTGGGGAGGGTGGAAGTGAGCCACCCAGCATTCATGCACCCCCTGCTGGCTGAACCTAGAATGGCACTGGCATTAGCTGTGAAGGAAACTGCTGTGGAAAGATGCAGTCAGACACTTCCAACATCAGGATGAGGGACAGGCAGAACTAAACTTGAATAAAAAATTGATTAAAGAATAATAAGAAGATCTCAAGATTAGGTGTTAACTACACAATTGGCTAGCTATAAGCATGCAGTTTTTTCCCCTCATGAGATTTAGTACCATATCATCATTCTTGCAATAAATTACATATTTCTAATTAGACTATAGTTCCTTATACTGATCCCTTAGATGTGTATAATTATTACAGCACAACCTATAGTTTGGATCTGTTTTTCCCAGTCAGGGTGCATCACCTTTAAAAAAAATGCCCTATCGCTACAAAAAAAATGATGTCATTAGTAAAAGTAATGTCAACCATCTGCCCAATAGGGCTACAAAGTGTCATATCCTATACCTCCTCAAAAAAGCAGCACTTTAAGTCTTTCTCAGTCTCTGCATTTTCTTTAAAATAATGTTACGCTCTCACATAGCTATTCAAATCCCTTTTCTCCAATTCCCCATGTTTATATATTGCTAGACTTCCATCACCCCTACCATTTAGGTGTTGACATTCCCAACCCCACCCTGTGACAGGACATGTGCAAAATTGGCAATCTTCCGTTTGTGAATTAATCTGCAAAGTTGCAACTTTGCCATCACTTCACCTGAAAACTCATTGTGAAGTGATGAAGTGTGGCCCTCAAGAAGTGTTTAAGGAAAGTGAAATTCACAACTTTGCCAGAACTTCACTGATATAGTAAAAATTTGCAACATCTGTACTTGCGATATGTCACTTTCAAAAGTGTTATAGAAAACAATTTCCTCCACCACTCAGCTGCTTAAAACCCATCCCACATGTGACACACTTGTCCATAATAATATACTTGCTCCTTGCTCTTTGCAGCCTCCAACCTGCTTCTTGTTTATAGCTGGATGCGATGTAACTATTGGACCAGAATGTAGTTATGAGTTAGAAGTTGTGCTGGAACTACACTTCCCAGTGGTACTTATCAGTAACTACAGCCTGGTGCATCAGAGTAGGAGCACATTAGGCAGGATCGCTCAGGAAATGGGTTTTAAGCAGCTATATGGTGGGGGGGGGGATAGTTTTGAACTGCTGTACAGTAATTTGTTGTGAGGTGGCTAGCTGAGTGGTGTAGGTGACAGTTGTATTACATCTTCAATCAGTGGTTCATGGAGGGTGTTAATTAGGAGATGTGGGGCCCAATATTCAAAAATGGGCAAAGTGGAGCAAAACATAGAAACATAGAAGTTGATGGCAGATAAGGACCACAAGGCCCATCCAGTCTGATAATTTTTTCTACCTTATGAATGTGCCATAGGCCTTTGCTCTGTCAATGGCCTATCTATTCATACTCATTGCATTGCTCCCTTATGCCTGTCCCATGCCTGTTTGAAGCCCTGCACTGTATTCATATCCACCACTTCCTGAGGTAGGCCATTCCATGCATCCACCACCCTTTCTGTGAAAAAGAACTTCTTCACATTCCCCCTTAATCGGCCTCCCTCTAATCTCATGCTGTGTCCTCTTGTCCTGCTATTTTTCATATATTGAAACATGGTAGACTCTTTCACCTTGCTAAAGCCCTAAAGATGTTTGAATGTTTCGATCATATCACCTCTCTCCCTCCTTTGCTCAAGGGTATACACATTGAGCTCCGTTAATCTGTCCTCATATGTTTTCTGTGCAGTCCCTGCACCATTTTGGTTGCTCTTCTCTGGACTGCCTCCATTTGGTTAATGTCCTTGTGTGGGTGCGGCCTCAAGTACTGCATACAGTACTCCAGATGGGGCCTAACCAGTGTCTTGTAAAGAGGGATTATTACCTCCCTCTTATGACTTGTTATACCCCTGCTAATACACTCCAACACCCCTTTAGCCTTACCTACTGCTTTAGTGGTCTGCTTGGATGATTCCAGGTCATCTGTGATAATGATGCCCAAGTCTCTTTCTTCCCTTGTGATTGTCAGCAACTCCCCTCCCAACCTATAGGTGGCTTCAGGGTTTCTCTTCCCTATGTGCATGATCTTCCACTTCTTTGCATTAAACCCCAGTTGCTACTCTTCCAACCATTTTGCTAGTTTATCCAGGTCTCTTCTCATTCTGCCCACCCCATCTGGATCATCTACTCTGTTGCAGATCTTGGTGTCATCTTCAAACACACAAACCTTACCCTCCAGTCCATCTTCAATGTTTCTGATGAAGATATTGAAGAGGATGGTCCCCAGGACTGATCCCTGAGGTACTCCACTTGTGACTTGCATCTCTTCTGACTTTATACCGTTTACCACCACTCTCTGTTTTCTGCCCGTCAACCAGTTTGCCACCCAGTTGACCAACTTCTGACCCAGCCCAAGCCTACCTAGCTTATTAATCAATCTTCTATGTGGAACAGTATTAAAAGCTTTTCTGAAGTCAAGGTAGGCGACATCAACTGCTCCACCTTGGTCCACCACTCTGGTTACCTAGACAAAGAAATCTATGAGATTAGTTTGACAGGACCTTCCTTTTGTAAACCCATGCTGTCTTGGATCCTGTGCTCCTATGGATTCCAGGTGTTGCTCTATCCTTTCCCTATGGAGTGCCTCCATAATCTTGCCCACTACTGAGGTAAGACTGACTGGTCTGTAGTTCCCTGCCTCCTCTTTGCTACCACTCTTGTGGAGCGGGATCACATGAGCCCTTCTCCAGTCTTCTGGGACCTCTTCTGTGCTCAGAGACTCACTAAACAGTTCTGATAATGGCTCTGCTAGTTCCACCCTTAGCTCCTTTAGTACCCTGGGATGTATGCCATCAGGTCCCATTATCTTGTCCACCCTGAGCTTAATGAGGTCTTGTAGGACCCTATCTTTTGTGAAGGGACTAGTGCACACCTCCCTCCCCCTGTATTCATGGTGCTGAGCTGTGGGCCCTGCCCTACCATTTCTTCCGTAAATACTGAGCAGAAGTATCTATTTAGGATGGATGCTTTTCCTTAGCCCTCCTCCTCATACTCCCCCTTATCCCCTTTGATCTTAGCAATACCCCCTCTGGACTTTCTCCTTTCACTAATACATCTATGGAAAGTCTTGTCACCTTCTTTTACTGTTCATGCTAGTGTTTCCTCGGTTTGGGCCTTTGCCTGCCTTACTGCCTTCCCTGCTTCCCTTAGGGAAGTTTGGTATGCCTCCATATCTTCATCCCACTGTGTTTCCTTATATTTTCTGAAGGCCAGCCTTTTGGCTGTGACTTTTTCTGCTTTTTGCCCTTGCCCAGGAGTCTGAGAATGCTATATTCAGTCGAATAGTGCACCGGCACTATCCAACTGAATATAGGGGCATGTCGGTGCAGTGCAAAGTCATGTAGTGCTGCCCTGACATGGATCTCTGCCATGCAGGGAGTAGCACCACTAGACCCAACAGTACCTGAGCACTAAGCACGATATTCAGAGGGATCCATGTACATGAGTCTGTTGGGCATGCAAGGTCCTATGGAGCCATTTGCATGCCCATTATAGACTCATTTGCATGGGTAGCGGCAGCAGGTTTGCATGGATCCACCTTCCCCAAGTGCCTAATCCCATATAATACAGAGCAGTCCCTGGTGCCCAGAGGTCCCACCCTTCTCCAATCGCAGACCTTCTAAAATATATAATAGCATCCCTGGTGGCCATTGCCCCCCCCCATGGATCACCATCCCATTAAGGGAAAAGAAGTCCCTGGCATCCAGTTGCCCCGGTCCCAGATCCATGGACCTGTTACAACAGACTCCCAGCAGCCAGTGGTCCCCCCAGGTCTCCAATACCTGGCCCCGTAACTCATACAATGTCTTGTTTTGGGCATGAAATTAGTGCCAGTACGTGAAGGTGCATTACAAACAACAACCCAAAATATTGCCTGGTGTTCAGTGGTCCCATCACCCTCTGATTGCCTTTCCTCCCTTGTCACATTCATAATCCTTGGTGTCTAGCGGCACACCTCCTGTGGTGCCAATCACCTACCCTGCCAAACCTCCCTCTTACCTGAATCATCAGTGCCACAGGAGCACATACAATAACTGCCACAGCCCTTCTCTCACCTCCTTGGCCAGTCGCCATATGAACCTACAAGGAGTGCACATCCTATGTATAGTATGGGGCATGCATCCTCTGTACAGTACGAGGTTAATTTCCTCTGTATCGTACACATAGGATGTGCACTCCCTGTCTGTTCATACGGTCACTGGCCGAAGAGGCTAGAGTAAGGCTGTGCTGGTCGCCATATGGCTCCAGTGGCACCAATGATTCAGGTAAGTGAGGGTTTGCAGGGTGTGTTGTCAGTGCCAGGGGTGCCACTAAATGCCAGGGATTATGGATGTGACAAGGGAGGAACAGCTATCGCAGGGTGGGGGGACCACTGGACACCAGGGAATATTTTGAGTTCTTTACAATGCACCTTAACTTATTGACACTCACTCCATGCACAGGACAAGCTATTGTATGTGTTATGGGTCTGGGGATCAGGGATTTGGGGAGAACCACTGGACACCAGGGTGTTTGTTTCTTGTTATGTGGTGGGGAATCAGGGACTGGGTGGAGCCACTGGACACCAGGGACTTCTCTTCCATTAACAGGCTGGTGATCCATGGGACGGGGAGACCACTGGACACCAGGGATACTATTATGTTTTAGTAGGCCAGCGATTGGGTGGGGGGGGGATCACTGGGCACCAGGGAGTAGGTGTGCTTCCCCATCAACCACCTTGATAGTTGGCTGCAGTAACTCCAGCAGCCACTAGGATTGCCTGGAATAAGATGGGGTTTTGTTTGGCTGTATTTGCATTGTGCAAAATGGCTATGCTAGCCCCTTTTGCACAGCGCAAATGCACTGAATATGGTATTGTGCAGGTATTCCTGTCCCTGCCCCTCCTTTTGCCAACTCACATATATTATTTTTTGTGAGGGCACTAACCTTGTTTGCCCACAGAACCGCCCCTTTTGAATATTGCGTTCTGGTGCAAAGTCCAGTTTGTGCAGGCAGACACGCATTTGCGCCCATGCAAACTTTTGAACATTGGGCCTGTAGCTGTATTACAAAATTCAACATTTTAAAAAAGTGATAGGTAATGAGGGTTGTCAAGCAGAGTTTGTAGTCAATGTGGGGATTTGAGAAGAGACAAGAAAACTTCTAAAGATTGACTTTTTATTCATTAGAAGGATATATTTTATATAGTTTTTATTATATGTATACATTTTTTATTGTTAACCCATCTTATAAGCACACAAAGATTCACCTCATACCTCACTGCAAATGGGGGCATCAAGTTATCATTGTTCATAAGATGGCTTGGATCAAGCAAACAATCAGATTGGGCAAACCTAGTCACATGGCCATACATTAATTAAATTTCAGTGTACAGTTGAAATTGTACTTTATTTTTTTTTTTTTTAGCTTAACCCCATTTTAAAAGCCCAGTAACATACTCCAGGGGTGTATGTGTGGTAATGCCATAAATTACCACACTTCCCAGGTGGTTGAAGGCATTCCAGCAATGCCTCTTGTCTCACAACCCACATGGGGCATGCAGTAATTTTAGCATTACTGCATATCCTGTTGTGTGTTATTTCTTACTTATAAAATGGATAAGGTGAATGTAGATGTACAACTGGTAAAAGTATCACATAACTGTGCATTAATTTTGTACAACGGATGGCCATCCTCATCCACAGGCTAACATATCAGTATACCACTCCAGTTGCAGCAACAAACAAACTAGTAGCCATTGCTGTCGCTAAGTTTATTTATTTATTTATTTGAATCTTGATAACCGGGTAGGCCCACTGAGACAGATTTGTCCTTTTTTCAGGGGCGACCTGGGGAATAAAGAATTTCACGAGTTGGTACAGTGTGCAATGGATACATGAGGTAGAAAACATTTGTAGAATCGAGTACAATCTGTGGTTAGAGACAGTGTATATACAAAAAGTAACAACAATGGTTTGCTGAGAAGAAAGTCATTTCTTCCGATGCCAGCTAAGGATACCAATTCAGGTCCATAGGGGTCTTGTGTCATTAATCCAATGATTTTGTTTTTGTCTGAAGTCCTTGGAAGTTTCTTTATACCATTGTTCTGTGACAGGTGTTCTAATCCAATTGAGAACTACCACACAATACACTACATAGTCAATATATTACATATTTACAAAATATAAGAGAGACAGTGGTAGATGTATGAGAGAGGAAGGAGAAAAGACAGGGGAGGGAAGGGGTAAGGGGAAGAGAGGAACATCAGAGGGGGTGAGGGAGAGGAGGAGGGAGCACAAGGACAGCCAGAAGAAGACAGGTGAGGGAGGAGGGTTTGGGGGATGAAACGGGACAGCCAGAGAGGGCAGGAGGGGGAGGAGAGGTAATAGGAAAGCTATAGGGGGATTAAGTGCAAATACCACTACAGATTGGAGAAGAGAAGATTTCTTTGAAACATTTCTTAAACAGGGGAAGAGATATACTGTACATGAGAGTAAATTGCGTTGTAGAGAATTCCATTTTTGAGGTGTGGTGACAGCAAAGGATCGCCTGCCTATAGCAAGGCGAACTTTGGGAAGGTTCAGTAAGGGGAGGTGGGAGTGGAGGAGGGTCCTGGGGAAGGTCTTCAGTGTGAGCATGCCGGAGAGGATGGGTGCGGATGGAAGGTGAGTAAGTTTAAAAGTAATGCATAACACCAGGAAGTCCATTTTGGGCTCGAAGGACAGCTAACCAAAGGACCTCAGTACATCACAGTGATGGGTCCGAGCAGGAGCATCAGCAGCGAAATGAGCAATCCTATGATAGGCCAGTTTGAGTTTGGTCAGAGAAGAGGACTTGGCTGAGTGAATTATGGGTGCAGCATAGAATAAGCCAGGGTGGAGGGTCACAGTGGAAATGGTCCTTCTAGCCCTGGGAGTTAGGTAGGGGGAAGTGCGATAGAATAGGCCAAGCTTTTGATTAGTAGTTTTAATAACATTGTTTACATGTGTATCAAAAGTTAGATGCTCATTAAGAGTCATATCCAGATATTTGAAAGATCTCACCCTTCGAGCGGTAGACCTGAGGAGGTATTAATTACTAGAAGGGACTGGGAGATTAGGTCAAAGGAGGTATGGCGGAACGGCATGGATTTGGTTTTCTTCGAGTTCAGTACCAGTAGGTTAGTTTTGAACCAGGCTTCCAGATTATCATAGTAGAGTCCTCCCCTCATCTCAACATAATGAAAATATGTTCCACTCCAAAGCCCCCTCCTGGTATAACTCCCTTCCCGTCCATATCACACACATTCCCAAAATCGGCCCCTTCAAAAGCGCCCTCCGTAAACACCTCACTGACACTCGGAGCTACAAATGCCCATGACCGGGCCATACCTAGAGCTCTGCCTTACCCAATCCACAGACAAAGTCTTCCCGGTCTGCCACTCTCCCCAGTAACTACCCCTCCACACACACACACCCCAGGTATTTGCTACCCAGTATCTCTAGAGATCCCATAGTATTATATGTATATTAGTTTAATTAGATTAGCTTAATTGAGGCCTGTACACCATAGATTGAAACCTGTGTGCTCCACTGTATCACTGGAATTGTTTTGAATGTCCTTTTGCTTTGCTTTGTATGCTCTTTTTATTGTATCCCACCTGTAATGTTCTCCATTGTTGTACTCCACCAAAATGTTGTCTACCCTCCCTGCGATGAGGTGCCTTTGTAAAAGAATCTTTGACTCAAAGGTTGTAAATCCGAATTGTGAATAAATAAATAAATACAGTACACCCTCTGTTATCCATCAGCTTTGGTGCACCAACTTTCTGGCAGAAAAGGGAAGGTGGCAGATAATAGGGGTGTGCTTTGTTGCACTGGTAAAATATGGGAACATTTGCACAGGACCATATTTAGGTATAAACTATTCAGTTTATTTGTGTATTGTTTGGTAAACAATACTTAAAACATGGTTTGATTAATAGAATCTAGTTAAGTTTATGTATAATCAACCTGTTTAAAGTAATCAGTGATGGATATCTGTTTGGCTTTATTTGTCATAATTAGTTTCATTTTAGAGTTTGAGTCCTCCTCTCTTATAGGCCTACAGTGGTATCCAGGAAAATTACAGAACTAGGAAATTGGGAAGGGGGAGAGAGAGTGACTATGAGGAGACTGGGATAACCCCCCCACCTGGCAGACCCTGTATACCTCTTAACATTTTGTCACTAAAGTTTTGGACACTTGATACTCAAAATGTTGGAAAATGAGGGACACTGAACTTAATAATGTGGAGCACATCAACACACATGGAAACACAAACTCCGAACACTGGGAGCTAGTGACTTAACAGCACTCAACCCCTGATCAATGGCTACAATAGTTGGACACTAATAATTGGGTGAAAACTCACATTGAGTCTTTTATAGGGTCTCCACCTTGCACTGCCGGGCGTCAGGTAATTACAGCTGTTAAAGAGCTGTTAATCACACCTGGCTATCTGGAACAATGAAGGAAATTAGCATGAGGACTACAACCTGCTAAAACAGGGACTTTTTTTAACTTCATTGACAGCCACATAAGACCTGCACTAAACACAGTGGACAGACAGAGGCTTAGCTGCAGTAGTCCAGGTCCATTTGCTCTATGCCCCAGAAAACTAAAACAATGTTAAAACTGAACCTTGCTTCTAATATGAAGTCTTTCTTTTCTTCACCCCTGGCAGTTTCAATAATCTCTTCATCAGTGATGTTAAAAAACTGCACAGCCATTCTCAAAGGTAACATTCCTCAACAATGCATTGTAAAATATTTCTAATTAAGATATTTACAACAACCAAAAATCAGTACCATGATGCACCACGTCAGTGATAGTGAGGTGAAGGATAATAGAGGGAGAACATCATGAGAAAGATATAGCATGTACACCGGAGTGCACTGGGGATGGCAGATAGCGAGGATGGTGGATAATAGAAGACATTTCCATAGAGAGAATGGAACTAGAAGTCAGGCCGGCAGATAAGGATGGTGGCAGATAACAGACAGGCAGATAGTCAAAGGTGTACTGTATCCCTTTTCAGCAAATAAAGCCAAGTGGAGAAATGCCTAATTTCAATAATAAAAAAAAACATACTGCTGTGTGTTCCCCTGGTTGCAAATCCTTGGGGCCAATTTTCATTTCTCTCTGTCATCCAACTTGCTCTCTTACACTGTATAACAGTTCAAATTAACTTTTCAAACATCTTCTTTTTACAGTGCTCCTCATCATATCTGAATTATCTAACACAGGAAACAACCATCAGTGTTGGTCGTCACAACCTACTGACTCCGAGCTGCAATATATCTCTCACTTATGAAACATACCGTACTCTTTCTGGGCTGAAAACTGACTACTGGGTGCAGTTACACAGGGTCTCGGTCAAGCACACAACTTTGCCACTCTAACCAACTGCCACTCACACTTGCACCAACTACCAGGTGCTCAGAATTTACTGACTGATTTTTTTTATAGGAAGACCCTTGATTAGCAAGTGTGTATTTTTAAGAGTGACCCACGTCAGCACAAGTAAAACAGAAACAAAAACATATTGGGAACATATACAGTCAATGAGATCAAAATCAAGGATGCTTGACTTGGTATCCTGCAGCACAATGCAGGGACATGCCCTGAAGTTCAGGAGTGGTAAATGCAGGGGTAACATTAGGATGCACCTTTTTACCAGGGGTGGTGAACCCATGGAACAGCCTACCACCAAGGATAGTGGGCATGAAATCAGTACAGGCCTCTAAGGTAAGGCTGGACAACTATTTGTTTACCAAGGCAATCACTTAGTATGCTGAGTAGTAGAGTGGGTTCGAAATCCCTGTAAATTACAAACATATGAACATACAACAATGCCAGCAGAAACAGGCCATTTTGGTCTATCTAGTCTGCTCAAGTTTGTGGCTCCCAGATGAATTTACTGGAGTTGCTCCCCCCCTTTCCACGTACAGTAGTGTCTTCTTCCTTCTCCCTCCCATCCCATCTCATCTTCCCACCCATTATGACTCTCCCTTTCACTCTGTCCCAACCCCTTTTAATGCTATCCACTGTTTTCAATTATACTACCTCCTCCGGCAGTTCGTTCCACTTGAACACTACTCTTTCTGTGAAAAAATGCCTTCACATTTCCCTTTTGAATCTTATTCCCACTAATTTAAGACTGTGCCCCTAATGGACTCATCTCCTGAGACTGAAGATGCCCTCCATACTAACCTTGCTTATACCTTTAAGGTACTTGAAGATTTTGATCATGACCACCTCTCCCTTCTGTCCTCTAGGGAGTACATATTGAGCACCTATAGCCTCTCCTCATAGGGTTTGTCTTGCAGGCCCAGGATCATCTTGGTCGCCCTTCACTGCACCCCCTTCAGTAATTTAATGTCCTTTTTCAGATATGGACACCAGAATTGCACACTGTACTCCAAGTGCGGTCTCACCAAGGACCTGTACAATGACAGAATGGCATCCCCTTTCCTTTAGGTGATTCCTCTGGCAATGCATCCCAGCATCCTGGTGGCTTTGGCTGCTGCTTTATGACATCCACTGAGTGCTTCAGGTCCCTAGTGATAACTACCTCAAGTCCTTTTCCTCCACTGTACTGGACACTTGTACCCCTTCCAGCATGTAACTGGTCCCTGGGTTCTTAGCTCCCAGGTACATGACATTGCACTTCATGGGGTTGAACCCCAGCTGCCAGATACCCAACCACTTTTCGAGCTTACCCAGGTCTTCCCTGAGCTCCTGTCTCCCCTCCTCTGTGTCCACTCTCCCACAGAGCTTAGTGTCATCTGAGAATAGGCAAATTTTACCTTTAATCCCATCCACTATGTCACTAATAAAGATATTAAACAGCACTGGGCCAAGCACTGAGCCCTGTGGTACCCCACTGGTTACAGGCCTAGGCTTCAAGAGTCCCCCCCCCCCCACTACCACCCTTTGGCTTCTGTCATGTAGCCAGCTCTTGACCCACCCCGCTAGCTTTGCCCCAACTCCCTGGTCCTACAGCTTACTGAGCAGCCTCCTATGAGGCACAGAGTTGAAGGCCTTGCTGAAGTCCAGATACAGAACATCAACCTCCTGGCCTCTGTCCACTGCTCTTGTGACCCAATCACAAAAGTCTATCATATTCATCTGGCAGGATTTCCCCAAGACAAACCCATGTTGCCTTTCATCCTGAAGACCATTAACCTCCAGAAAGTCCACTAGTCTCTCCTTTAGTATGGTCTCCATTAATTTTTCCACAGTGGAGGTAAGTCTGACCAGTCTGTAGTTACTTGGTTCATCCCTGGGTCCACTCCTGTTGTGAGGCACCACATGTGCCATTCTCCAGTCCTGAGGCATGCACCCTGTCTCTAGTTCAGGAGCTTTATCCACCCTAAGACCCTTTAAAACCATGTCCTCCTAAATTGCTCCATCTGTTTCCCCCCTTCCCCTTCAGAACCCCTATTTTTCCCTGTGGCACAAGTCCATCCTTCTTCCTAGTGAAAACCAAGCTGAAACACTCATTCAGTACCTTCACCTGTTCCCATCCCCCCAATTTTGGCAAGATGTCCCTCTAGGATTTCATGGATCTTTCCAAAGTCAGCTTTCCTAAAGTGCGCTACCTTCATCTTAGTCCTGGCTATTTCTTTGCCCGGATTTAGGTCGAACCACATCGTGCAGTGGTCGTTGCCTGCAAGAAGGTCTTCCACCTTTATTTTCTGGACATGCTCACTGTTGGACAGCACTAGGTCCAGTATGGCTCCCTCCCTGGTAGGCTCCATGACTCCCTGCACCAGGAAACTAACTTGGAAGGCCTCTAGAAGGTCCTCTTCCCTGGAGCAGGAGGTAACTGGGGTCCTCCAGTCCACTCTAGGTAGGTTGAAATCAGCTATTATGATGCTTCCTCTACTAGATGTCTTTCTTTCTAACCGCTCCCCCAACTCTGTCCAACTCTTCATCCTGCGAAGGTGGTCTGTATACCACCCCATTCTAATCTTTCTCCTCTTGGTGGTCTGAAGTTAAACCCATAAGGCGTCAGGCTTATGCTCAGCCTCCTCCTACATGGTTCATGTGATCCCTTCTCTCACAAATACAGCTACTCCTCCCTGTCTCTCTGTCCTTCCTGTAAATTCTATACCCAGGGATCTCAGTGTCCCAGTCATGGCTTTGGGTGGCCCGTGTCTCTGTGATGGCCACTATGTTCACCTCTCTCTCTTAGCCATCAGTGCCTGAAGATCTGCCATCTTATTTACCAGGGTCTTTGCATTTAATGACACCACCCTCCACCATGACTTCTGTACACCTCTACCACTGACCTGCCCTTTTCGTCTTCCTGCCTCCTTCATCCCCTCTCTCATCCCTGCTCTTCATTCTTGCTTCCTTCTGTTGACTTACTACGGGGGTAGGCCTGCAGTCTCCTGCACCTGGTGACTACAGTTGCAGCACACCCTATTGCCCCCTACATCAGTTTAAATTAAGGTTTGTTCACATGTATTCCTCCATCTTTTCCTTTAGGACCCTGGAGCCCTCTCTACTTAAATATAATCTGTCTGGAGCATATAGGTCCTTATTATCCCAAGTCCCACCCCAACCCCCTATCAGTCCATACCCCTTTGACTCACACCACCCCCTTAACCAACTATTAAATTCTTCAGTTTTCTGTTTCCTTACAGTACTAGCCCTAGGGACCAGGAGTACTTCTGACACAATTACTGATCTTCCTGCCTCTCTGCAGATTGTCCCTACCTCCCTAAACTTCTCTTGCACCACCTCTATCCCACATTCTGCAAGGTTATTTGTATCTAGGTGAACTATAATGCGATTTTTTTCATGCACCTGCCCTACACACTTAGTTATAAAAGGCTCCCCCTCCCCCCCATCATGTCTAGTATACACTCCACTCATATATGGCTAGACCTTGTCCCCATACCACCCCATCTCACACCCTTCACTATTAACCCTGGCCAAATTTCCCCCCATTCACTAAAAATACCACCAACAGCTTAATCTGGTGCAAGGTCAGTTGGCATTCATCTGTATCCCCCTCCCTCAGCTCGTGCCTGAAAATAGGTAGAATTTGACCAGTGCACTTACCCGGTCAGAAAAAAACTAAATAAAATAAATAAATAAACCCTTATTTATGTGTTTTACACATAAAGAAGCACACCAATTGCACTGTCACCCAGACTGCTGTAACTGCTGGACATTTCTTGCTGTTGACTTTGCTGACCTTAAGATCTGCCTGCTCCAGTGTTCCTTCAGCCTGTTCTCCCTTCCTGCTCCCATTCCAGCTGGTAGCAGAAGCTGGAGGCTGGGGGTGTGGGTTGTGACGTGAGCCAAGGGCGGGGCTAAACCCATTCAAAAACTAAGCCGTTCGGCGGCACTACAAGCACACCAATTGCACCATCATTCAAACTGCTGCAAGTGTTTGACATTTATTGCTGCTGACTTTGTGGACCTTAAGACCTGCCTGGCCCGGTGTCCATTCAGCCTGTTCTCCCTCCCTTCTCCCATTCCAGCTGGTGGTGTAGGTTGCTGATGTGAGCCGGGGGTGGGGCTAAGCCCATTCAAAAGTGAAGCTGCTCAAGCGGCTCTCTGTGCCAGTTTACCCTAATTATCCCTACATGATATCATTCACAGCCATTAGGTCATGCTTTTTGATTTCTGATGGGTTTTTAAATTGGTTATTTTAATTTTATAATTGTTACACAACTTTTAATTTTAGTCTCAATTCCTATAGGATAATTAAGACTTCTATCTGTTCACATAACGATTATGTTATTGGACTCACGCATGGATGTCTGTTTCCCTATTATTGTTGCTATCTGGTTCAGTTCATCCAAATCCTGGCCCTCAATCAACAGTTACTGACACTCATAGAGTATATTTAGGGACAAGTCCTACTTTATGTACAGTTCATTTGAATATTCGAAGTCTTTTAATCGTTTAGTCATTTGAAACAACAATTTTAAGGATGGGCAGCGGAAAATGAACTTAATGTTATTGCACTTGCAGAAACCTGATTCCCTGACAAGATCTCAGATTCTGAAATTCAATTGAAAGGGTATATGATTTTTAGGAAAGATAAAACAGGTAAAAAAGGAAAAGGAGGATGTCTGTTTTATGTCTCAGAACAATTCATGGCTTCTGAGTGTTTTAATCAAATTGAAAGCTCTCTGTTTGAGTCCCTCACTATTAATAATGTCATCGGAGATAAAATATTAACTGTTAGTAATGTTTACATTCCACCTGGACATTCCAAAATAGGTCTTGAATCCTTTTTACAAAATCAATACTGTTTTTCAACTAACTGTGAACGGATTATTGTAGGAAACTTTAATTTAAATTGGAATTCAAGTAATGCTGATGAAGTCAGGGAGTTAATTTCTAGCTCGGGACTTCAACAGCTCATTACTGAGACCACCTGTACCAATTATAGATCTGGTTACGAGTCAACCCTGGATTGGGTAATAGTTAACAATCCATCACATTTAATATCATTTGGAGTACTGCCCGACTCTTTAAATGAACACTGTATGATCTTCTGCAATTAGTCTGCAAAAGTAAATAAAAAGAAACTTAAGTTAAATACCTATCATCGTTTAAAGGACCTCAATATTAAAGCTTTTTCAGATGTGGTTAGCTCAGTGTCAGCAGATTGGACATATTTTGGATAGAATTAAAAATACTGATGAAGCATTTGAATCCTTCTGCAATCAGTTTGTTGTAATATGTGATAAGTTTTTACTAGTCAAAAAGGTAAGAGTTAGGGGGGAAAAGTAATGAATGGGTCACACCTGACTTATTCAAATTAATGAGGAATAAAAACAAAGCTTGGGCTAAACACAGAAAGACCAAGTTGCCATGCCATTTGTAGGATTTCAGATGTTTGCGTAACAAGTGTAAAGCCACAGTAAGAGCAGCTAAGATATCATTTTTTAAACATAAATTGAACTTAGACTGGGGAAATTTTAAACTAATCTGATATACTTTATACACTCTTATGGGTAAATCCAAAAAGAGTGAAAAGTTTTTATTAGAAACTTTGGATTCACTAATTAATGATTCACTTGAAGTTACAAATTATTTTAATCAACATTTTGGTAACCTTGAAAAATATAGACTCACTACCTTTGATTTACATGCATCCATTAGCGGTGGGTCAGCTGGAGTTAAGGCACTTCTTTTGTCACATTCATTGACAAATGGTAGACCCAAATGTTATTTTTGCTATCTCTCTCCCCAATTGAGGTATGTCATTATGTTAAACTTAGAAAATGGCTAGAATGGATTCTAAAACCTGATTGGCTGAAAGCAGTTCCAACCTGGGCATCTATTTTGCAATAGATGCCTGGTGGAAAACAAGTGCCAGTTCAGGGTGCCCCATTACTGACAGTGCTAGGATGAGCACAGGGGTGCACTCCATTATAGTCAATGGGTGGCGACTTTCTGATCAGTTTTTAATATTATAATGGCCACTTGGTAATTAAACAAGGGCACCGGTTGACTGGCAAGGGCCTTGTTAGTTGACGGCAACGTTTAATTACCAAGTGGCCATTATAATATTAAAAACCAATCAGAAAGTCAACTATAATGGAACACACACCCGCATTCTCCATAGCACCTCATCATCAAGTCAGTAAGTGCAGGTGTGGGGTGTGGACAGCACTTAGAACCAGGAAGTCCTTGAGACCCGATGTGTTGAATTTTACAAGCGTTACCATTTTTTATCTTGTGGAGTATTTGCTGGCATTTTAACAATACCTGCATGCTGTGGAGGTAAGGCACCTATATATCAGGTGCAGGGGCTGAGACTGGTAATTCACTTTACATAAAACTATGTGAGAATGGGGGTGAGGTGGGGGGACTAGGATGGAGTGGGGCTTTTTCTTGGGTTTGGGGTGGTTGGGACAAAGTCTGAAATCACAGCTCAGTGCTAAGTGAGCAGCTGTTGATTTTACTGTTGCTATACACTATACAAGACAATAGATGGGCAACTGAAACAACAACACTGTGTTCACTTCTCGAAGCTGTATGACAACCAAAAACCTCTCGAGCTTTGCTCACGAGGTTTACATGGTTGTCATGACAACCTCTCAAAGTGAACAACAGTGTTGTTGTTCACTGTTGTCCATCCATTGTCCTCTATATGGTCAGGATCACAACTTGGCTTCAGATCCAATCACAGTACAGAAACTGCCTTGGTGAGATTCATAAGTCAAACTTATAAAGCACTACATGAGGGAAAACTGGCAGCCTCAGTATTTGTGGATCTCACCACGGCATTTGACTTTGTGGACAATAAAGTTCTTTTAAAGATGTTGCTAAAGGTTAACTTTTCTTTAGATGTTATCAAATGTTTGAGAATTGCCTGCAAAACAGGTCCCAGGGGACCATGACCGATGGTCTCCTTTCAGATGAGTGTCATTTTATATGTGGAGCTCCACAGGGGTCCATCCTTGGCCCTCTTTTATTTATATTATTTACAAATTAACTCTCAGACATCTGTTGTAGAACTGAATTAGTTTTATATGCAGATGATGCAGCATTATTTTGAATTGATAAGAACATTTTCACTTTGGAAGCCAACCTTCAGGATGATTTTAGCAGGTTACATTCATGGTTTCACTCTCGCAGCTTAGTGCTCAACTCTCAAAAACCAAAATCAATGCTTTTTTCTGGTCTCAGAAGGGCTTTGGATTATAATTTAATGCTCAAAAGTAACAATGGAAATTTCATAGGAAAGGTTTGTGAATTCAAATACCTAGGCATAATTCTGGATAGTCATATCATTTTAACCACACGTCACAAATATAATCAGAAAACGACATAAGAGGATGGAGATGTTATATAGGCTTAATCAGTAATCAGTATCTAACCCAAGACCAGGAAAATGTTGACAAATATTTTTTTTATTTTAATTTATTGGTTATGGTTCTCTAGTTTATTCTTTCACAGCAGAAAAGTTGCTTAGTCAGCTTACGTCACTTTATTACAACAGCAGCTCTTTTGCAACTAGGCTTCCAAGAGGTACACATGATTGTGAGCTTTTTCAGTCATTTGGTTGTTTTTCCCCTAGAATTACAGGTCACTTTTATTTTTACATAAAGTAAACCTCGGACTTCTGCCAGAATGTATAGCCATGTTATTCCCCAGCTTGACCAATGTCTTTTTTTTGTATAATATTTTTATTTGCTTTTACAACAAACTTCAACATACAAGAAAATACACAACTTATTCATTCTACTATCACCATCATGCATTATAGAAATCACTCTTTTAACTTTATTCCAAGCTTTGTTTCATTCAGATTAAACTAAGTTAAATTAAATTAAATTAAATTAAGTTAAGTTAGATTAAATTAAGGTAAATTAGAACAAAATAAAATAAAAGTGCAACCAGTGTACTCATAGTTATACATCCAGTCCTGTTCCCATTCTTATGTTTCCGCAGACTTTTTCCTTCATTCCTTATTATCTTCCCTTTTATTCTTCTTTAAACCTTTCCACTGCCCCCTCTTGTCCTGTTTCTTCTTTTCTACTTTCTATGTATCCCCTCCCTTCGTTTTTCTCTCTCTCAACCTCCTGTACCTTCCCAAAGAATCCAGCTCTCCTTCTCCGACAAGGTGGCCAAAAAAGGGGCCCAATGTCTTGTACATTTTTTCTCTCTTCCCCTCATTACATAGGTTAACCTCTCAAGACCAATATCTTTTCAACAAGATCACAAAGTAGGTTTTTTGTTTCAGGTCCCGTTCTTTCATACAGGTTTGAGTCAAAATTCCCGATCATATAGGGCTATCAATCTTTACCATAACTTGCTCAAAGCTACTGTTGACTGTATAAATATTTATTTCAAAGCTCACTCAAGTCTTACTTATTTAAACGATACATCTGTAAATGTTTTAATTGAGCTTACTGTTCTTGTTTGCTATGGTTCTTCTCAATGCCTCTGTTTTTATGTAGTCTGTGTATTTATTGGTTGTTTTTTTATGTAGTCTATGTATTTATTGGTTTGTTTTTTCATGTAGTCTGTGTATTTATTGGTTTGTTTTTTTATGTAGTATATGTATTTATTGGTTTGTTTTTTCATGTAGTCTGTATTTATTGGTTTGTTTTTTATGTAGTCTATGTATTTATTGTTTTTTTTATGTAGTCTGTGCATTTATGATTTTTTTATGTAGTCTATGTATTTATTGTTTTTTTTTATGTAGTCTGTGCATTTATGATTTTTTTTATGTATTCTATATATTTATTGGTTTGTTTTTTTTATGTAGTCTGTGTATTTATTGGTTTGTTTTTTATGTGGTCTGTGCATTTATGATTTTTTATGTAGTCTATGTATTTATTGGTTTGTTTTTTTATGTAGTCTGTGTATTTATTGGTTTGTTTTTTATGTAGTCTGTGTATTTATTGGTTTGTTTTTTATTGTAGTCTGTGTATTTATTGTTTTTTTTTTATATACTGGATGCCTGTGAAAACAGACAATATGCTCACATGCTTTTCAGTATAAAAATAAAAACAAAGAAAGAAAGAAAGAAATGTGTTTGCACAACACACTTCTTTCCTCCCTGTTTGTGAAGTGGGGAAGGGTGGACATAATGGGCCAAGCATTCCTTCAGACCTTAAATTACTTTGTTACTAAGTATAACATAAATTTTTGGATGCTGACCTAATCAGGCATGTAGGGAGACAATAAACAATGTGCACACCACAACCATGTTTGTTTCCACATTTGACACTATAAGCATTATTTTTCGCACACTGTAGCAGCATTTATTGGCCCTCTTCAATGTGCTGATAAATACAGTTACCATACATAGCTCCCTCTGACACCCACATACCGCTCTAGAGCCTGTAATGTTGTATGGTATGGCCTCTGGAAAGTAAGAATAACCTCAGTGGCCAACTCTTCTAGTTTTGAATCCCAAGAATTAAAATACAAAAAGGACCAGCTGGCCCTGTTGTGGGATGTGGAACAATGGCAACAGTGAAGAGCCATTTTGTTCCCCTCTTTGAAATAAAATTGTACACCATGGAGAGTATGGTGTATGCCTTCCTATGCCTATGGACCTAATTGTCTGAACTGGTATACACCGTGCGATTTTTGTTGGGGTTCACTAGTATCAACATAGCATTTTACAAACTATAATTCAACCCAATAGTTGAATAAACCATACTGGAAGGCCATGAGGTACAGTAGTTACAGCACAGGACTGTGAACCAGGAGATCCTAGATTCCAGTTCTGTCACAAAACACTGGCTTACTGTGTGGCCAACAGCTCATTATTTATCCTCCCAGTACTTCATTTATCCTAATAAACAGGGTGCAAATAGGACCCCACAGAAAACAAGGTGTTGTGGGCTATCCTTGGTTGCTAAAAATAAAATACAAAATGACCCATATGCAGTTCCCATGTAACTGAATGCATTACTGTAATATGGCACACTACTTTGAATTTAATCCCCTTTTCAGGAATTGAATTAAAATCCCTTTGTGCCACATTGTTAATATTTTATTCCTTGTATTCACTGCAGCTATACTATGGCACTGTGCCAAAGATGTGAAAGCCATCTGTAAAGATAAACATCCATAGCATGTCTGATAAAGTGTAACTGAGTTGACGAAGGATCATGCCCTCCCCTTTCTTCTTATTGTTGGAAATGTTTGTAAATTCAATGTAGTTAGCACCCTTTTAAAAGACAGAAAATACTTTTAGAAGGATAAGATATTATAGTTTATTCATATAGACTGGCATTGCATTTCCAAGTGACAATGACAGATTAGTTGAATTGTAATTGAGTTTTAAATATCTGACCACAATCTATGCCCCAATACACTTACAATTCTTTACCATCTGGGTTCATATAGTTTATGTTTTTACTGATGTTTATTTTGTGAGCAGTTCAATATAAACAGACTCATTAACATTTGAGCACTGTCCGTCCTGCAGTATAAGAAAACCTGAATGATCCTTAAAACAGAATTGCAAAAAGATGAGGTACATAGCTGCCTACCTTCTGATGATGGGGTTTGATCTTGGGCTGCATACAGCATCTTCTTTAGATCCTATAATTGAGAAAATAAATAACATTAGAACAAATTAAACTGGATTTATCATTCTATTATTCATCAGTGTTTATGTAGAAATGAACATGCTCATGTTACTTATCAATCACTTCATTATTTATTCTTTTATGGGCACTTTATTGCAACCAGTGGAAACCTGTCAGGTTGATGTTAATATAATAACAAGGTGATATTCATGCCAATAATGCAAGATAAAAACATATGTTTTAATGTTAGACCCATCACAATCCCAAGCCTAAAATACATACAATAATATTACTTTAGGCAAAACACTTTTAAATACATAATTAAGACTCATTATTAGAGAACACTATGAATTTCATATATTTAAAAGTGCACAGCCATGCAAATAGCAAATAACAATAAATCATTCACGGAAACACCATACAACATGCTGCTTTTACATAGATGGAGGAGAGAAGGGAACCTGATTTAGCTCTTTAAGTGGCAACCACATGGGGAGAAATAAATAATTTTGCAGATTTAAAGAAATTATAGCAGGTATAACCAAAACTAAATTATATATATGTATGTATATATATATATATATATATATATATATATATATATATGTAGGTATCTATTGATATGTAGATATGTTAGGGTTAAAGCACAAAAAGAAGGGAAATGTGGTTTTACAGTTCCCAACCCTAACACTCCACCACCACCCTGCAGGCAGCAACAGGAAAAAACATTACAGTTTGATCTCTCTTGCATCTTTGCAAATGAGGCATGAGGTGTACCTTGGGGTTGTCAACTCTAACACTCACCCCATTCCATCAGTAAATAATCTGAGATGCATAGAGTATATGATAATGGGGTGAGTGGTAGGGTTGACAACCCCAAGGTACACCCCACACCTCATTTATGAAGACACAGGAAAGGTCGATTTGTAATTTTTTTTCCTTTTGCTGCCTGCAGGGTAGAGGTGGAGTGTTAGGGTTGGGAACTCTAACACCACATTTCCCTATTTTTGTCACTTTAACCCTAACCAGGGCATTAATGAAGTTTTTTGCAATAAATGTCCTTACTTTTTGAGATAGTATAAATGTATCTTAATTTGCCTGTGGGAGCACAGGGCCCTCCTGGCCTTGCACTGCAATCCCTCCATAGATGGCTACATCTATGTTGGTGTGGAAGTGTAGGACCCAGAGGGCTTTGCACTCCCATTTCTGCAAAAACAGCAATTTATGTGCCTCTTTGTATGGCTTGTTAAAGTTCCAATGTCATTCTATGGGAGTTTAGATTTTTTAATTTTTATGTTTTTTATATGGCCCCTAAATATTTTTTTGGGGGGGGATATGTGTTACTCTTATAGTACTCATTAAGATGTTTGTTGTGACATATAGAGTGTCCTTTAAGTCCAAATATTGAGGGAGTTATGGCTTGTTAAAGTTCAAATGTGATTAAAAAACTAAGTCAAAAATCTTTTTTCATACAGTATGAAGGGATCATTTTTCATATCAAAGAAAGACCCATACAAAAAATGATTCCTTCATAAGAAAAAAGAATCAGAACGAAAACTAAGTCAAAAACCTTTTTTCACATGAAGGCATTCTATTTTGTATGAACGAAAAACCCATGTGAAAAAGGATCTCCCCATACGAAAAAAGAACTAGAAAAAAAAACTAAGTCCAAAATCTTTTCTCATATGAGGGAATGTTTTTTCATATAAACGCACAAAAAAAAAAATATGAAAAAGGATGCCTTCATATGAAAAGAATTTGGACTTAGGGATTTTTTTCAGATTCTTTTCTTATATGAAGGGATCCTTTTTCATATGCTTTTTTTGTTCATATGAAAGAGGATCCCTTCATCCAAATACAGACTCTGAAAAAAAAAACAGGCCCAAATTCTATTTTTGTATGGTCCAATTCTTTTTACTTATGCCCATATGAAAAAATTAAATCATCTCATGGAAAGGGATTTTTAATTGTATAAAAAATGACATTTCTGGGTAATTTCTCCACAAACTAAGTGCAGAATCCACATAACAGGGTCCCAATTAGCAAGATACATGTGTGCATCCAGGATGTCATTTTTGTGGGGTTTGAATTGTTTTTTAAACAGAAACAAGATGGTGGCCATATGAAAAAAAATTTTTCCTAATGAAAAAGGATGACACACATATGAAAAAGGATCCTTTTTTGTATGTACCAAATTTTTTTTTTCATTCCAAGCAGCCGTCCAAAAGACCACACTGAGCATGCTCAGAATCAAACTTTTAAAATTTACTGACTTTGGAACGGATTCATATTTTTTCACCAAACATGTGAAAAGCACCACTGCGCGCCAAGCCCTTTCTACCCTGAAAATTTCAGAGTAAAATTCTAAACCATTTGGGCACTAGGCAATGACAAAAAAACAGCAAAAAACACAGAGGCCTGGATATTCAAAGCGGTTGCACATGTGCAACTGCGGAAATTAGCCAAGGAGCAATATTCAGTGGGAGCCATTGCACAGCGCAAGTAACAGTGCACCAATGCACAACTGTAATGAATGCATGTGCAAGGGCAGGGGGCATTCTCATAAATATGTGGCACAGTGCGATATTCAACTCCCGACCCATGGCGCAAGTGTGGAGCAATGGCCAGATGTGCCGAGCAGACTTGAGCCTATAAAAACAGGGAGCAAGCAGAAAGACAGCACTTGCACCAGAGGGGAGTGAGACAGAAAGGCAGACAGAGAGACAGAGAGAGAGAGAGAAAGAGAGACAGTGAGAGAGAAAGAGCCACCAGACCCTAGAGGGAGTGACACAGGTATCCACAGGGGCATGGGACAGAGGTGGCAGGTGACTGCAAGCCAGGGGCAGGTGTCACAAGAGGGAGCCCGGCAGAGTGACAGGCACTGCCCCACAGTGGCAAGCGGTCCACTGGAGCTGGATGCCCAGGGGGAGACAGAACAACAGGGGCCATGGCCAGTGCAGCCTTCCAGATGGAGGTCATAATGAGAGGTGTAAGGAGGCAGGAGGCAGAATGACATGGCCATGGAAGGGCCCATCTGTGGTACACCCTGAACAGGCAGTACCGGCCCCGCATCAGCTTCGTGACCCACACTGAAACAGAGATCATGGGCCGGTGTCACCTGAACTGGGTGATTCTGAGGCAGTTCTGTGAGCTGTGCAGTGAGGAGATGCAGGTACCCACTAGATGGAGCCATGCCCTGACCATGGAGATGAAAGTGACAGCCGTCATGTGCCTGCTTAGCACAGGCACCTTCCAAAGACCAACAGGGGACAACACAGGCATAACCCAGTTAGCCACGTCATGGCTCCTCAAAAAATTCATCAACACCCTGCTGCCACATGCTGCGGACTACATCCATTTCCCCAGCACACAGGCAGAGCGTACAGCAACCATGCAGGAGTTCCACAGGGTAGCACATATGCCTGGCATGCTAGGGGCCATCGACTGCACCCATGTGGGCATCCTCATGCCACCTGGCTGGAGGAGGTAGCATATGTGAATAGGAAGGGCTACCCCAGTATCAACTGCCAGGTGGTGTGCAATGCCAGGGGGTGCATAACCAATGTCTGTGCCACACACCCTAGGAGCGCACATGATTCATTCATCTGGTACAGCTCAGCACTGTGCCACAGGTTCGAGAGTGGGGGGATCCCCACGGGCCACCTAGTGGGTGAGTATGGGATGACCATGGACAGCTGGGTACAGCAGGGCATGGGAGGGGGGTGGGCAGGGCAGGTGCACTGGCGGGAGTGCTAGGGATGGGCAAGGGGCACAGCAACAGAGGTCACAAGGCTAACCATATATCTATCCACACAGATGACAGTGGCTACCCATTCAGGTCCTGACTGCTCAACATCTACTGGCGCCCATCGTCCCCAGCAGAGGACCAGTACGAGGCACATGCCAGCATGCAGAACATCACTGAGCATGTGTTCGGGATGCTGAAGGCATGATTCTGTTGTCTAGATAGGTCTGGCTGTGCCCTACAGTACAGCCCCTTGAAGACCTGTGGCCTATTCCTGGCCTGCTGCATGCTGCACAACATAGCCATTGACTGTGGAATAGCTATCAAGGCTAAAGAGGGGGACAGCAATGGGGATGACGGAGGCAATAGGTTGGGGTGGTGGGCAGCACCCCTGGGTGGAGGGATCCCCAGCTTCTCAGGATGGCATGCTAGCACTGGGACACATTTGCACAGGAGCACTTTGGCACATGCAGGTAGGTGGAGAAACACCCATGCAATGAACAGACACAATGGCACAGCACATAGGCATTGGCAGGCATGGCTATGGGCATGCACACAGATGTAGGGTGGGGTGGTGATGCCACACAACCCCACACAACACCACACAGCACTGTACAGCAACACACACACACACACACTGGCACACGCAAGGACACGCTCAGGTGCCAGCACGTGGCATGGCTCAGATGCATGGTGCCGGTGCACAGGCACAACCAATGCTGTGCTGCTATCATCACACACATGCCACATGTGCCAGTAACTGTGCGGGTGCACGCACGGGCAGTGTGTGGTGTGACACACAGTTGCCACGACTGTGTCATGCACACACACACACACACATCGCCCATGTGCTCACAGGGCGGTGGCAGCTGACTGCAGACAGGGAGGTGTGCACATATCTGCCACACAAACACACAGCCACCAGGGACACAGGGCGGCTGTGCCAGGGCCACTCGGCAGCCACAGGCTGCTCAACAGCCACAGTGGGGGTATGCAACTGCCCCCCAGTGGTCGAACTGTGGGACTCCAACCGGGGTGTCAACATTGAGGGTGTCGCCCAATGCTGGGTCCATGGGGTGGACAGTGCACTCCGTGGTGACTGTGGCTGGCGGCCACACCCTGTGGCAGCCAGTAGCACAAGGTTGACTTAGATCGCATTGGCAGTGTGGTCCAGGAATGTGGTCGTGTCCTCCTACAGGCACTGTATGGCCTCCAGGACCTGCGTGGTGCCCCTCTTGCACTGCTCGGCTGCCTGGCACACCTCTGCATGGAGTGCATGCATCCCAGCTATGAGCAGCACCTGTTGCTCCATGGAGGCCTGCAGCAATCAGGTGTGCTCAGTCAATGGGTCAGTGCCCAGGGGAGCATGGACGTGCTGCCCTCCCACCGGTGGTGTACGACTGTGCTGCATGGCCCCCCACTCAGGTGGATGCTGCACAATGGGGTCCCCATGGGGTAGGTCATTGTCAGGTGCACTGGCGGTGGACTCTGTGCCCAACCACCTAACGTCCCCAGCCATCTGCTGCTGCTGCCCCTCTGATCCCTATATGCTGGCCAGCGCCTGGGCGTTTGCACCACCACCATCCAGCACCACTGTGGTTGTGCACTCAGCAGCACCAGGGGCAGCAGCGGGCAGCTGTTCCACCACTGACAGGCCACTGGCTGCACTGCCAGTGATGGTGGTAGGTATGGGTGTCTCCCCCATGACACCAACCACACTGTCCAGGATGATGGTCATGTCATCGTCGGTGTCAGACCCCACCTCGATCTGTATCTCCATGTAGAGTATGCCATGGCTGGCATCCTGCTGGAACAGAGCCAGGGCCTCATCTGCCACCAAGTCCAGGACATCCGGCTGGATGGCAGTTATGTGCCGCAGACGATTGAGACCCTGGATGCCCGTGGAGGTGGATGGCTGGTCCTGCCCCCACAGCAGCCGCTGGTGCCCCTGCCACTGCATGCTGGTGTGCCGGTGCTGTAAGAGTAAACAGATGTGTTAGTGCCGCCGTACCAGCACCCCACCCAGCATGCATACCATGCAGTGATGGGCTCCCTCCTGTCTGGAAGCCACCACCCGGCACACCCTCAACTGTACTGCACCGCATGGGTGGCCGCCACCAGCTCCTCTTGTGCTGTGAGCTGTGGCACAGCAGCATAGCCCCCACCAGTGGCTGCCCTGGCAGCCCGTATGGCCGTCACCTTCTCTTCTATCTGGCGTTTGTCAGTGCTCACCTTCTTTCTGCACTCCTGCACAGACTGCTGGTGGCTGCCCTGCTGGTTCACGGCCGCTGCCACCTCCACCCAGGCCACGACCCTGGGTGCCAGTGGCACCACTCAGCAATTGCTCCCTGTTGAGGTAGGCCTCGAACAGGGCATCGGCTTCTGCCTTCGTAAAGTTGGGCCTGTGCTTGCGGGCAGGCCCACACTCCTTGGTCTCCTCATGCTCAGATGTTGCTACCTGTGGACATGGACAAGTGTTTACTGTCTGCCGCGGCCCACCACATCCAACCTGCTGTGCTGGTTGTCCCCATGGCAGGTGCAACTTACCTCAGATGATTGCAATACCGGTCCATGGCCTGTGCTGATGTTCAGCACCTTTATAGCGCATCGCATGCAAATGAGCTATTGCACAATAGTAATGACATGCTAATATCCCCAGTGCACCGCATACGGGCTAATGAGCTCATTAGCATGTGATGGCTGAATATCATGCACTTGCTCCTTGCACAATGGAATTGCTCCAGTGCATGTCGTGGCACAATGCCCCGTGACTAGCGCAGTGCGCCACACACAGTACGCATGCACTGTGGCTTATGCTCCTGCCTATTGCGCACTGTGTGCTAGGAGCACTATAAGGGCCATAGCGCCTAATGCACCATGAACCCTATGGTGCTCAGGCGCTATTGGGCCCATGGCACATGGTGTGCTATAGGGCCCATGGCACTCAAGCGCTACAGGCCCATGGTGCATGGTGCACTATAGGGCCCATGGCGCTCAAGCGCTATAGGACCTATTACACACTATGCAATATGGGCCCTGTAGCACTCATGAGCACTTTGCGGTGGTGACCCCTGACCCCTGCCCTGACCCTATGCCCCCTTGGGACTCTTGCTCCACATGCCGGGTAGGCCACACCCATGCCATGCATCCATGGCGATGTGTGATTGGTGGACACCGTGCAACCATCCACGAGGTGTGCATCCCACACGTTGTGCACGTGCGCTACTGGGCACCATTTTGATTCACCAATCATATAGGTAGCATGGCACGGTGAGGGGTGTGACGTGCTCACAACTGGAGTCAAGTGGAACTGGTGAACCTTGTGGCACAGGTTGAGCCACATGCAGCAGGCCTGTTTGGGCAGGAGCCCCTGCAGCAGGCCAGAACAGATGTCTGGTAGGTCATTGCTGCTGGCCTGGTCCAGGCCACTGGGCTGCAATGCACTGGAGAACAGTGCCAGCACTGGTATGGCGACCTTTTATGTGGTGGGACCCTGAAAGGCTGAGGGCGCTACAGGCACCTGACTGCAGGGGGGCCGTGCCACGGCCAGGTAAGTCAGCACATGCTGCTTCTGTGCGCCATACCATGGTGTTGGTTGGGCTGCCTGCCATGCCCTTGGGGGGGCACTGTCAGCGTGTACCCTGTGGTGTGGCATTGCCAGACACTGGGTGCACTGCACCACTGCCCTGCGTGTCATGCCCATCTGGGGCACACACTGTGCATAGGGGAGAGGGCAATGGGCTCATGCTGTGACTGTGTTCTGATGTGTACCTGTCTGGGTTCCTTTCCTAGGGCCTGAGGATCGTCACCATGCCAGGGTGGCAGGGGTGCCTGGCGGGCCACAGCAGACCACTTCGGGACAACCAGCTGGGGGAGCTGGCCCAAGTGGAGGAGGTGGAGCAGCTGTGGGACCAGTGCATGCAGCACCGTAACGGGCGGGTAGGCACTGTTCTGTTTCTCTATTCCTTACTAGGTAGTCAGCAGGGGTGGGGGTGCAGCCATGGCCACCTGTGCCATGTACTGCATCAACTGTGTGCAGCACACTGTGTGGTGTGCATGCCACCGTCGGGCAGCCATTGCACGCGTGTAGTGGCTGTTGATGGGATGGGTGTGCATCCGGCTGCCACCAGTGCAGCTGTGGTGCTGCTGCAGCACTGTGCCACCTGCCTACCACTGAGTGGTCAGGTGGCCCTTGGATGGCAGTGTCCACCACTGTGCACTGTTGTGGCATGCTGGGTTGTCAGCAGACATTGTCCCACCCACTGTAGGTGGCTAGGGGTGCCACTCCAGGGGCATGTGTTCCTACTGTCCGCTGCGCACAGTGGGAGGGCATGGTTTCTATGGACTTGCATTGATCACTTGTCCATTCTTTTGTCACAGGCATCTGGAGGAGATCGTGGCTGCTGCTCTACTGCCAGCTCCTGCAGCAGATCATTCTAATCACCTCCACCACATTGGAAGTGGAGCAACAGACGAGGTGGATGGTGCTGCACGACAGGCAGAGATGGAGATGCCAGGTGGTGGCAGGCCGTTGCCGCCCATAGCAGGCCCCATACATCCTTCTTGCCCCTGCCTTCCCTTCCCCTACCTTCCCCCATCCAACTGTACAATCCCTGTCCCCTGTTCCCATCCTTCACTCTCCTACCCTATCCCTCTGGCTTTATTGTACATAGTTCTTTAATACATTTTACTTGCTTATCCACCTGTGTCCATGTCTGCTTTCCAGCTGGTGAGTGAAGCCATGCTGCAGTGGCATGGTGGGTGTCTGTGTGGTGTGCCTGTGTCATTGTGCGGGCCGTGCATGGTGGTGTCCTGCCTCTCGGTCGGTGGCTGTGCCTTGGGGTGGCCATGGGCTGGCTGTACAGGATGTGTGGCATATGTGTTGGGCGCCATGTGCTAGGGTGTGGTTTGCCGTGGTCTGGGTTGGTGGGGGCATGCCGTCCAGCAGAGGGGCCCAGTGGCAGCTCACCCTTGGCAGTTGGTGCCACCTGTTCCCTGTGTCCACTGCCCTGGTGCTGGGGGGTGGGGAGCCAGCTGCCTGTCTGCGCCCTGCGGGCAATGGTAACCTATGGCCCACCGCTGTGCATCCCTGCCATTATTCCCAACCAGGTTCCACTGCCTCCCCACACTGCCCCCCCACTGCCTTGCTCCCAGCAGTGCCTGGGGCTGGTCCTTCAGTGCATCTTCCTTTGCTCCCTTGCACATCTCTGGTTTGCACTATGGCACAGGTCTGGTTGTTCCTGGTGCACCTCTGGCTGCCATTTATAAGTGCATCCCTGTGATATTCAGCTTACAGTTATAATTACATGTCACCATGCGCAACCATTGAATATCACAGTCACTGCACCATGGCGCAGTTGTGTTACGCTGCACCGGGGTTGCCCCGGCCTTTGGCACATTTCTGAATATCTGGCACAGATTGTTTCACATTTTTCACTATATGGATCTCAAAATCTGAAAACCTGACCATAACGAAGCTTGGCATGTGAAGAGATATACCCCCTGAGACCATGTATGCAAAATTTTTCAGAAAGCCATTGAACGGTTGCAAAGTCATTAAAATGCAAATTTGGGGGTTTCACATAGAACCTCTTGCTCAACCCTAACTATAGTGGCGTTACCGCTATAATATATTCATTGTAAAAAACTGTGTTAATGCACCAGTTAGGGTTCTGTTTTAAGCAATAAAAATAAGAAAATGTGGCGTTAGAGTTTCCAACCTTAGCTCTCCACCCCCCAAGCAGAGAAACGAAAAAACATTAGGATTTTGGGTCTCCTGCATCTTGGTGAGTCAGAGGTGGGGTCTTCCTTGGGGTTGTCTCCACGGATCTTTCCTCTGTGAACAATGAACAAAAGTATTTGTTCAAGATGTCTGCCTCTTCCTGTTCCCTCTCTGCACAGTCCACCTCTTCCCTTTTTAACCTTACAATCCTACCACTGGTCTTTCTTTTTTCCACTAACTTACATTAAAAATGTCTTGTCCCCCTTTGTTACCTTGGCTATTCTCTCTCTTCAAGTTTGCGCCTTTGCACTCCTTACTGCTCTCCCTGCTTCCCTCTGTTTCCCTGTATATACCTTCCTATCCTCCTTTTGCATCTCCTTATACCTTCTGACTGCTAACCTCTTAGCTTTTACCTTTTCTAGCACCTCTTTCGAGAACCATAGTGGTCTCTTTGTCTTCTTTCTTTTTTCCCTTGCTTACCACAGAGGTTTGTTGCCTTCACTTATGGCCCTTTTTAGTTCTCCCCCCCCATTCCTCCACCCCACCTGGTTCATCCCTGTGGCATTCACCCATCTTTTTAAAATCTGCCTTCCCAGAGTCCAGAACCCTTGCCTCTTTGTGTCTCAGTTCCACAGTCATCCTTCTACTGAACCACACGTATGGTGATCGCTGGTCCCCAGGTGGCCCCCTACTTTGACATCTGCAACACTGTCCTTGTTAGTGAGTACCAGGTCAAGTATTACACTATCATGAGTGGGCTCACTGACTAGTTGCCTGAGGAATGCCCCTGTAGGGAATCCAAAATTTCCCTGCTTCTAGCTGAAGCTGCAACTGGGAGGCTCCAATCTACATCGGGCAGATTGATGTCCGCACGAACAGCACCTCCCCTTTTCTGCCATCTTGCCAATTGCTTCCATCAGTACCTTATCTAACTCCTTCTCCTGTGCTGAAGGTCCTAGATAACACCAGTGCAAATAAAGGCTCCATTCCCCATCTCTAATGTGACTCACTGTACCTCTGCCCCCCCCCATATTCCCTGTATTTTCATCGCTTTAGTGTCCTCCTTCACATAAAGTACCACACACACCCTTTCCTTCCTACCCTGTCCTTCCTGAACAAAGTATAGCCTGGTATGGCCATGTCCCAGTTATGGTTTTCAGTGTTCCATGAGTGGGTAATGACCAAAATATCCAGATTGGCCTCTGCTATTGTGGCCTCTAGGTCTGGAATCCTATTTCATAGACAGCTAGTATTAACACACATGGTTTTCCTGATTTATTCTACTCAGTTTGTTACACCCCTTTTATCTTTTTGCTTTACCTCCTTCTCCCTCTCTTTTTATTGTACCTGTTCCCATCCCTGTTCATTTCTTTCACCATGCTTCCTGTATTAATTTGCATCTCAGGAGATTCCACTCTTCTTGGGTTCTACCTACTCCCTACTCTCTACTTCAGCCTGTTGGGGAGAGCAGTTGCTGCATCTGCAAGCTCTTCCACCCTCCCCCTTGGTTAATTTAAATATTAATCAAAGTAACATTTAAACTGTCCACCAAGAACTGTGGTACCCCTCCTGGATGGATACAGGCTATCACACCTGTATAGGCCCTTATCCTCCCAGGTGGGTTCCCAATCCCCAAGGTATTCAAAACCTCATCACTGCACCATTCCTTCAGTCATGAGTTGAAGCTCCTGGTGCAGGGATCCCTCTCCTCCCTCCCTCTGTCATAGATGGGCAGCACCCCAGTGAAAGCCACTGAGCGCGCACTACCTGTCTAAGATCCCTCCCCAGCTCACTAAACTCCCCCTGCACTATCCTAGCCCCATCCCTAGCCAGGTCATTAGTCCCCAGGTGGACAAAGACATCCAGCTCTGCCTCTGTCCTGTTACTGTAGTGATCCTGAGGATCCGCTTCCCATCTCTCCGGGCCGTGGCACTGCAAAAGCACCTAACTACTCTCTGTCTTCCTTTTTCTGTTCCCAAATCTATCCTTCTCACAATTTGATTCCCCTACCAGAAGTTTTTTCCTCCTCCTCTGGGCTCCTCTTGCATCCTTCTTGGGGTCTCCACTGCAGAGGCCCCCCACATCCTCCCTGGCCTCTACCATGGGTGTCTCTTCCTGGCAGTCCTTCCTTACCAGAGTAGCATAGGATTTGCACAGAGGTACCAGCTGAGGAACGTACCATTGTCCCACTACTTCCATCCTTCCTGAGCCCACCACAGACCAGCCATTCCTCCTCCCTGGCATTCTCTGAGGCAATGGTGGCAGACTTGGTGGCCCCTGGATGGGTGAAGAAGTCATCCGAATCCCAGCCAACTCAGTCTGGAGTCTAGCGACCTCCTCTCTCAACCCAGAAAGGTGTGTGCAGCTGGGATAGCATTGCAGTTTTCCAGAAGGTCTCTCTGAAAACTGCTACCCCACAGCCACTGCACCACTCCCAGCATTCCCAAATTCTGTTCTCCCTCTGTTACCTGGAAATATTTTTGTACCCTCACCCCTGATAGGGTGCTTCTAGTTTGCACCTTTTGTTTGTTTGCTTCTATTTGTGCTCCCCTGTGCCTTATTTAAATCTCTTTATACTCCTACCTTAGTTAGAGTGTTGCTCCTATTCCCAGTTTTGGCCTACCTTTTACCTTCTGCCTTTCCCAGCAGTGGCTGTTACACAGTAGTCAACAGGTGCTTTACCTCAGTTGATGGGCAGATTCCCTTGCTTTCCTGCTTCCTCCTGTGGATGCTTAAGATGCAAATCATCTGTTCCACTCCTTTGCTGTTCCACTTACTCGCTGGAACACGATCATGCCACACACCCCTGATATGTCTAATGCTCAATTAGTCAAAAGTTTAAGATATTAAATATCTAAGCAGAATGTGTGCTGTGAACTGTTTTTTTACTATTTAGAAGGAATCATATAATATTTTTGAGCTGTTCCTGTTAGAATGTTTAACTAAATATGATGCATTTAATGCTCAAGAATCAGCAAACATTGGAGGCTATAGTTAATTTTAAATGCTAGTATTAGTGGCGCTACCATAGTGACGCAGTAGCACTACTATAGTTAGGTTTGAGCAGGGGGTTCTATGTTAAACCTCAAACTTTGCACTTTAATATCATTGTAACTGTTCAATGGATTTGCATAAAATGTTTCATGCACAGTCTTGGGGGGGGTAGATCTCTTAGCATGCCAAGTTTCGTTCTAGTCAGATGTGCAGATAGCAAAACAAGTAAAACAATCAGTGTTTATTCCTGCTTTTTTTGTCATTGCCTAGTGCCCAGACAGTTTGGAATTTTGGTCTGAAATTTTTAAGGTAGAAATGCTTGGTCCACAAATGTGCCTTTTGCTGATTTGTTGCAAAAATCTTAATCTGTTCTGAAGTTATTACATTTTAAAATTTCGGTTCTGAACATGCTCAATACAGTTTTTTTGGATAGCTGCTTGGAACCAAAAAATTATTTGGTCCACATGAAAAAGGATAATTTTTCATATGGGGGCATCCTTTTTGATGAGGAAAAAAATCCTTTTACATATGGCCACCATCTTGTTTCCATTTCTTTCAAAAAACAAATGTTCAAAACCCACAAAAATGACAACCTGAACAAACACCAACACATGCTTGGTCATTGGTACCCTGTTAGGTGGATTCTGCACTGACCCCCGTATGTATATATATTTAAATTTTATTTTAAAATCCTTTTTTGTGATTCACTTCTGTTTTATTGTATGGCTATATGAAAAAAGAATTCGGCCATACGAAAAAGAATACCTTCATATGGAAAAGGAATCTGGAAAAAACTAAGTCCAAATAATGTTTTCATATAAGGGCATCCTTTTTGTATGGATGAAAAAAGCTCTTGAAAAAGGATCCCTTCATACAAAAGAAGAATCTGAAAAAAAGTAAGTACCAATTCTTTTTTTATATAAAGGGATCCGTTTTGGAATGTTTTTTTCAAGAATACAAAAAAGTATGCTCTCATACAAAAAAAATGTGAAATTTTTTCCTGATTCTTCTTTCGTGTGAAGGCATCCCTTTTCATATGGGTTTTTCATTTAATACAAAAAAGGATATCGTCATACAAAAAAAGATTTTGGACTTAGTACATTTAAACTTCAACAAGCCATAACTTCCCTAATGTTTGGATGTAAGGGACAATCTATATATCAAAACAAAAGTCTTAATAAGTACTGTATGAATAACACATACCCCCCCCAGATAATTTAGAGCTCACAAAATAAAAAATAAACATTAAACATTTTTAATTCTCATAGAATAACATTGGAACTTTAATAGGCCATACCTCCCTCAATATTTGGACTTAAGGGACAAGCTATATATCACAACAAAGGTCTCAGTGAGTACTACAAGACTAATACATATCCCCCTAAACTTTAGGGGCAATATAAAAACAAAATTAAAAATTAAAATTCCAATAGGATAACATTGAAACTTCAATAAGCCATAACTCCCTCAGTATTTGCACTTAAGGGGCAATCTATATATCAAAACAAAAGTTTTAATGAGTACTACAAGAATAACACATACCCCCCACACCAAACATTTAGGGGTGATATAAAAAATAAAAACTATAGGGCAGGATTCTCAAAGCACTTGCGTGCGGCACATCTCAGATGCCCCGGCACAAATGAGATGCGCCGAGCACATACTGTGGTATTTACAGAAGATGCACTGGGGATGCCCCCGATGCATCCCCTATGTGAATACCATAGGTGAATGTAGACCAGGATGTGCCAGTGCAACCCCCGGTCAAGCTGGGAAATCAGTGGGGCAGTGCATCTCCAAAAGAGCTGTGCCAATAGCTGCCATTCACAGCCATGAACATGCAAATGGGGCCATTAGACATCCAAGGTGCAATGGGGCCATATGCATGTCATTATGACTCCATTTGCATGTGTCTAGCAGGGATGCACCCGGCAATATGTGCCGGGTGCCCTGCAAGGGCTGTGGGCCACACACATAGCCCTAGGGAGGCATGTTGTACCCCCCCACCCATCGCTGGCCCAATTGCTGTCCATGTGGATGCCCACAAAGGAGCCCTGGTGGTCCAGTGGTCCCCCCTCCCTGCCCAAATCTCCAGTAGAATGCTACTCACTGCAGCAGATGTAGAGTTGTAATGGCAGAATCCCTCTCACTGCCCACATCCCCAGTAGAATGCCACTCACTGGGCAGATGTCCAGTTGTAACAGCAGAATCCCCCTCCCTGCCCAAGTCCCTGGTAGTGTGCCATTCAATGCAACAGTAAAGTTGTAATAACAGAACCCCCCCTTCCTTCCCTGACCTGATTGCAGCATCATCTGGAGTTCCAATGACTCCCCAGTGGTCCAACAGACCCCACACACACCCCACTCAGGCACCTCCACCCCACTTCCCTGTCCTGGCATGGTCTTATCATCGGCAGGCAGCACAACCCACCCACATGCCACCATGGCTGCCTGCCGACAGAGCTGTCTGTGAATGACAGCTACTGTACACCTGGAAGCCCATTGGTGGACCCTGCCAACCAATGGGCTTGCAGTGTGTACTGTACCCTGTCAATCACAAAGCCCATTGGTCGGATGATAGGACCATGCTCAGACAGGGGAGTGGGGTGGGGTGCCTGAATGGGTGGGGGTCGGGGTGGTCTGCTGGGCCAACAGGGAGTCATTGGTACTCCAGGTGATGCTGGGATCAGAACAGGACAGGGAAGGGGGTGCTGTTATTACAACGTTACCACTGCATTGAATGGCATACTACCGGGGACTCAGGCAGGAGGGGGATTCTGCTGTTACAACTGAGCATCTGCCACAATGAGCAGCATTCTACCAGGGATTCAGGCAGGGAAGGGGATTCTACTTTTACAGCTGGACATCTGCCACAGCGAGTGGCATTCTACCAGGGATGCAGGCAAGGAGGAGGATAACTGAACTGCCAGGGTGAGCAGGCTGCCGTGCTGCTGGTTGCAATACAGCAGCTGCCTATGGGTGGACACCCACTTACATCTGCTTGTTGCAGACTTATCTTTTGGAGGTGCATTTCCAGACTTGCTCCAGAGATGTGCCTCCAAGTTGGGTTGTTAATGGGGCTGCGCACCATATGCATGGGCACACCCCCTGCACAACCCCCCCAGATGCACTGCATAACATCATGGGTGGTGTGCGGTGCATCTGCGATGCATCAGTGCATCATTCCCCTTACAGAATCACACTAGTGCGCAAGTCAGAGATGCGCTGGTGCATCTCAGATGCACCGGGTGCATCCCTTTTGTGAATCCTGACCTACAAATTCACATAGGATAACACTGGAACTTCAACAAGTCATAACTCCCTCAATATTTGAACTTAAGGGAAAGTCTATATATCAAAACTAAGGTCTTAATTAGTACTATGAGCATAACACATACTCCCCTCCCAAAAAAAAAAACATTTAGAGGCAATATGAAAAAGCATTAAACCACTACAGTATGACCTCTCCTACATCTTCACAAAGCAGTCACGGGGGGTGTCTTGGGATTGTTAACCCTAATGCTCACCCCATTCTCATATACTGTACACATCTCAGCTTATTTACTGATAGAATGGGGCGAGCGTTAGAGCTGACAACTAAAAGGCACACTCCATGCCTCGATTTGCGAAGATGCAGGATATGTCAAACCATAATGTTTTTCCTGTTGCAGCATGCAGGGAAGGGGTGGGGTGTTAGGGTCGGAAACCCTAATGCCACATTTCCCTCCTTTTGCCAGCTTAACCCTAACTAGTGCATTAAGTTTTTTTGTAATTGTTATTTTATAGGTTTCATAAGCTGTGTTGTTATCTATGTTCATTCTGTTTAGTGAAATATTTTTCAATAAAAAGTTTAATGTTAAAAACAGTTTGATGCTTTTAAAATTATTGTATATCTACTGAATACAATGCTTCCATAATGAGCCGTACTTTGATCATACAGACTGTATCTCAAAGATCTTCACAGAACAATATGAAAAACACTGTGGGGGAATCTCACAATTCAGTTAAATTCAATTAACAATTAAATGTGCAACAAACAGTAGAAAATCTGTAGATATTTTCAAAGGATAAGAAAGAGGAAGGGAACAGAGGTCTAAATATCAGGGATTAGGGCTGGCTATGGAGCATGGGAAGGGTAACCAGTGAAGTAAAAGGTCAAGAAATACAAGTGAGGAAGAACAGATGCTTTTTGAAACAGGAATGGGGTAGTTAGTCACTGGAGCCAGAGAAAGATCTGAAACTTGTTCCAGACAGTGGGCACTTCTAAGGTGATGGTTCTACCACTGGCAATGAGACTTTGCTTTTTATAGTTTATTTTCTCTGCATAGCAAGGCTGAGGTGTAGGAGCTCATTTTTAGTGGGGTCCTGCTTTTACCCATTTTTGCAGCTGGATAGATCAAAGAGTTGAGAGGCTATGTGACTTAGAGAAATGCAGCATATAAATGGCTCTAGTGGGATTTGAACCTGGGTCTCATGTGTCTCTTTGTTTCCAAGCCAGTGCTGTAGCAGCTAGACCGTGTTATGGAAAGAGACAAGACATACCAGGCAGGAATGAGTGGCACAGACCTGTGTTTATCTGCCTAGCTAGCTATCATCAAATGCTCAGTATAGTCAGTAACAGTATTTGTCAAGCAATGTAAATGTGTTTGAAAATTGGAACTCTACACCTGTGTAGTGAGACAAAAGAGTAGTGTGTTTCTATGATATTTGAAATATGACTTAATATATACTGTATTTTGGACTTTGGTCTTTTATGAGAACAATTATTCTGTCGGCTCATTGACACAATGGTAGTACTACTGCTCAGGACACCATCAACCTGAATTCAGGAAAAAGCCCAAATCATTGTGGTCTGACCAGGGAGGAAGAATGAGCATTCTAGAGGATGTTCTTCTTCTCCAGGAAGGGACAGTTGTACACCCCACTACCACACTGCTAACTGGAGGACCACATGTGGTAGTGTAGCTTGGGGGGCACTGGAGGAAGAAGGGATGCAGCCTGGCTCCTGCAAGCAGGTCATGCACATCAGTGCACATGCATGCACAGGAACTCTACCCAGCAGCATCCCTAAGGGGAAGAACAAGGAGAAACCTCTTTGAGGTGCAGCAATGTGAAGCGAGCACTCTCAGGCCCTGCCACTTCCATCTGCTCTCTGGTCTTTGCATACATAATGGATCCAATATAGTCTGCAGCAGCACCCATCTCTGTAGGGAGTCCACCACATGAAGAAAATGCCTTCCTTGGAGGAAATGTCCTTAGTGGACTCCTTGGGGCCAGGTGAGAGACAGAGACAGGAGGATAGGGCTGAGAGGTATCCTGGCTCAGTTGTGCAGCCTCAGTGAATGAGAGAAAAGAATATATAAAAAGACAACAATTATTCTCAAAAACATAATGAATGGTTGACTAATGGAGCTACCTTTAGTTCAAGGAAGGAGGTGGGTGCAAGTGAAGAGTGCTGGATGTTTAAAACACAATTTGGATTAATTTCTCTTGAAATATAGCATTGCTGAGTAAAGCAGTTAATTCACCTGGGTGGAGCTGTCATGAAAGGCATCCTATAGAAGAATTAATATGCCTAGGACGAAACAGCATATCACTTGGCTTTGGCTTCTCAGAGGTTTCTACCACTGGTGGTTTTCCTATCCATTGTGCCAATGTAAGTTGTACTGCTAGCACTTGCCATTCAGCAATGGCTACAGCTATTTCACATGATACTGAATGCTGCAACTGCCTAAATGGCAGGAGGCCAATACGATGAACTCATGTTCATTTTTACGGCTGCATAGCAGAGCTACAGATATGCTGAAATACTACTATGATGTAGTAGAGAGAGGGGACTGTGGAAGCACATGACCGGATACCTGGACTGTGTCCTTCCACACTGGAGTTGAAACACATGCAGTCCTCTCCATTGACCACAGTGATGTGCCCTCCCCCACTCCCGCTGGATGCACTATTTTCCTGTGCTGTTCTCACTTCCGGTTCACTTCTGGGTTCAGTCACCGTCCCTGTATTAATTTTACAAATGTCCCGTAATAAAGAGAACCATCACTCACTGATTTTTTGTCTTTATACCTGTAAAAAAGAAAATTATCCCTTGCTGATCTGAACCCTGCCACCCCACCTTCCAACCCTCTGATCACCATCCCCATTATTTATGCAATGTTTCCCTGGTGTCTAGTGGCATCCCCCATCCTGTGATTACCATCACCATATTGCTGTAGTGTTTTCATGGTGTCTAGTGGCACCCCCACCTTCTGATTACCATCTCCATAGTTGTATATTGTTTCCCTGGTGTCTAGTGGCACATCCCACCCTCTGATTTCTGACCCCCTATTTGTATAGTGCTTCCTTGGTGTCTAGTTGACCCCCTGCCTTCCGATCCCCATCCCCCTATATGTTCCCCTGGTGTCTAGTGGCATCCCCCACCCTCTGATCCCTGTCCATGTTTCCCCAGTGTCTAGTGCCATCCCCCTTGCTCCAATCCACATCCCCCTTTATGTTTCCCTAGTGACTAGTGGCACCCCCTGCCCTCCTATCCCCATTCATGTTTCCCTGTGTCTAGTGGCACCCTCCACCCTCCAATCCCCGTCCCCCTATATGTTTCCCTGGTGTCTAGTGGCATCCCCAACCTCCCATCGCCATCCTGTGAACTGTAATAAAGAAAAACATCCCTCAATGTTTTTTTTCTGTTTAACCCTGTATAAAAGAAAACGGTCCCTCACCTATCTGACCACTGCCACCCCAACCTCCAACTCAGCACTCACCACTCCACCCCCCAATACACCTTCATACACCCTAACTCACCTGAACAGATCACGGGGCAAAGATCCACTTTCCCATCAAAGACATGCCTTGTTGCTGGAACCAGTGACAGCAATGTGAGACACAAAGGTAAGTGCGGTTCAATGTATTCAATGGGATTTTCAGTTCGGAGGCATAACATTGTCATTGTTGCATATTTGTACCCCAAATTCTCAACATGGGCAACAATTCTCAACAGTACACTGAAAAGACTCCAACACCTTCAGAGAAAACCCCTAGCCAAATCACACACACACAGGCACATACATAGAGTAACTAAATCCTCATAGTAACCTAATAATTCCATGTATCCTACCAAAGAGCCACATCCCTCAACACTGCTGCTATCTCCTCAGATGTCATGTCCTCTGTGCGGTTATAGCTCACTTCAATGTCCTTCAGCAGCTGCCATGCTGTCCATGCTGCTGCTGCTGCTGCAGACCCCAGGCTCCTGCTAATTCCCAGCTGAACAAATCATATTGGTCCCCATCATGACTGCACACATATGATGCTACCAACTTCAAACTACACCCCACTCCAGACCATAGATGCCACACTGCACTGACAGCACACCCCATGCTGAACAAAAGGACAGACTACCACAGACAAGTTTCCTTAAATAGGGGGACACTACACTATGGAAAAACAAATGGGATAAAACACTGCTCGGAACATAAATACCACTATACTGTGGAAAAACACTAGGACAAAAATGGAAAAGGCGAATCCATAAATGGCCTCTAATGCACTCAAACATTAAAAACAACCATCTTTATGTATTATATAAAATAAAGGATATTCATAAAAGAAACCCATCTCAGGCTATCCAGATAAAGCAACTCACCCCTCCAGCTTGTGGCTATATTATCTAGGTAGCCCCTCAATGAGTTTAGTTTCTTTCATAAAATTAGTTTACAAAATGCTGTGTTCTAATTGGCTACCTTCCATACTTAATTATAATACTACCAACACCTATAAAAAGTACCTCTGTGCCATATAGACATTTTAGTTTAAAAACTGGCAGCCTAAATTTTCTGTTCCAAAAATACAAAATAAAATGTAAGCCTTTCTACCACTTTCTGTGAGTTCACGGATGTTACCTTGAGTCAGTTTTTGGACCCAGCAGAAGAAACAATTGGAAAAAACTACTAATATTAAAACCATAACAATTTATATTGTATTGCTATTTTTTACTATCCTAAACCCATTTGATAAGCACAATAAGACACCCCAGGTTGTTAGTAGTAGTGCCTTGAATGCACTTCTAGAAGCTGAAGGCACTCAAACCTGCAGGCTCATTCCCCTATTTTTTTTTTCTTTGATGACCAGGAAAGGAGGGCTAGGCAATTCTGACTATTCTTAGCCTCATCTCAGGGGAAGGGGGATACAGATGGCAGCCAACTGAAACTGAACCAGATTGAGCTGTTGGTGATATTTTAGAAAATGAGGGAAATTTGGCCAGGACACTAGGGGAAATTCCTTTACTCTTTTTGAGAAGTACAATGGGATCATTAACATCCACCTGAACAACCACCAGAATAGGTAGACAGAACCTTGGTTTAACATCTCATCCAAAAGGTGGCACCTCAGGAATGTAGTACCCCCCATGCTGCATTACAGTGTCAGTATGGGGATTTTACCAGACTTCCAGTGACATCAGCAAGCTAATGGCCGCCTAGCCCCACAGCTTCTGCTCCCCTATGACAGAAATCTGTTTAAATCACCGATCAAAAGATGTCTTCACTGGCAAAAACAAAGAGGAACAAACCTGGGAAGCCTCAGAGCACCCCGGCACAAAAATTGAAAGAATTACTACACCAGGAACAAGTGAACGTCGCAGAGGATTAAGAGGCTCAGGAGGGCCTGCTGATAGCAACACTGCATGGAGAGGGAGCTCTTGCCGACCTCATATCCATGATTATGCAGACAGCATGCACAGTCACCAAAATTGACCACACATTGTCAGAGCTTCACTTCAACATCAATAATGTGAGCCACAAGATGGAGCAACTTGAATTTTGTGTTACACAAGTATCGGAACAAGCTGACAGGCATGATCGCCCACTACTCTACCTCCTTGCAAGGGGCAGGGAGCTCACGCACCACCTCGATGACTTGGAAGGGAGAAGCAGATGGCAAAACATCAGAATCTATGGAGTCCCAGAGGGCACCAAAGATAAACACAAAGACATGATACCTTCCTACAAGAATTCCTTAAAGAGCTGCTTTCACTTCCAGAGGAACTCGATCTGTCAATGGACCGCGCTCATAGGTCCCTAGCCCCGAGGCCCCTCAACACAGATGCGAGGCCCAGAACACTAATAGCCAACCTTATGTCCTACCAAGCTAAAGAGGAGTTGCTGCACCAGGCCTGGCAACAGGGGGCTTTGCAGTTCAAGGGGCAGTGGATCTCGATCGACAACGACCACACTACCTCTGTCCAAGAAGCAAGGAGAGTTCTATGGCCAATCATCAAACAGCTGTGCCGAAAAATATATAAAAGCCCAAATACTACTCCCAGCCAGACTCATAGAGTGGCTACTGAAAAGGGCAACAAAGTCTTCCCAGATCTGCTTGCTGCTGCACCTTATTTGGAGAATTTGGGAATTAGTACCCCACCACTTCAGTAAGAAAAGCTGGAGAGAGACTTACTTGCCTCCGCCTGGTCCATAGCACAGAAGGGAGTCTCAAGGCCTGGATCATCACAGAAACAGCCCATGACTAACCTACGCTTGGATGTTTCTGCTATGCTCAGAAGATATGCTGATCCTTCAGTGGTAAATAGGATAACGGCACACCTGCAGGAAGACTTGGAGGGATCCAGAACTGAATTAGATGCACAGCCCACCTCCACAACCTGAGAGCTGCTCACAGATTGACCTTCCCTATCTTCCTGTCTGTATCTTGACCAATTGGGTTGTTCCCCCATCCCTAGCCTCACCCTGGCAAGTGTTCCCTCCACCCTGCAAGGCCTTGGTTTAGGCCTCGACAGAGCTGCACCATTCTGACTGGCCTGAGAGGACTTTGGTTTTAGACCTGCATCCTACTTGTAAGTACTTGCCTAAGCCACTCAGTGAATGTGCTTGCTGTTTAGCAATTTTTCTCGGTCCACGGAGCCTTCTTTTGAACTGTGGGGTGGGGGGGAGCGAATATTAACTAGTCCAGAGCTTCCGAGGTGAGTCAAAATGTAACTGCAGATCACAGGAGGAAAGATTTTCTCGTATCAGCTTGCACTGGCCCCTACAACCACATTCTGCCCTGTGCTGTGACATGCAAAAGATCTTGATGCACTTAAGGAGGTTCACAGGAACATCCAACGCCAATAACTCATGGCTTGAAATGAACCAATGGTCTTACTGTCATGCCCGAGAGTCATTGGTCCTCTTACAGTGCTTTTCTGCTTGACTCCAAGGTGTAGTCCCTCCAAGTCAGATCATAAACTGCCTTCCACACTCTGCGTTATTCACAAGGATGAGGGACATGGGGACCCTGCTGGGTGAAGGCTGCCCTGGGGGTCAGAGGAGATGGCCCCATTCAGATTGGGGAATCATGCTGGCTTCCGGGTTGGGGAAGGGGAGGGGGGAGACCTGGGGCCCTGCCTTATGCACGGCATACTGGTGCACTGTTGGTCTTTCTCTTATACAGTTTAATTACGGGCTTTGAGCTACTTAAAACGGGAGTGACTCAAGGTACCTTGTTTTAGATAAATACATAAATATGCAACGAGTTCCCCCTACAGGTTGATTGTAGTCAGCACAGATATAGACATCTAAAAATGGTAAATTCAATATTGATGTGAAAGAGCGATTTCTCACAAGTTTGGGAAATATGTTGTCGTTTTTTTTTGGGGGGGGGGCCGCGAACTGATATCATCTTGACAGATTCTTGCTGACAATAAAAGGTTTGACCCATATCAGGACTTATCTCGAGGGTCTTTGAGGTGGCTCATACTCATTTTGGGCTCCCTTTTTCTCAGTGCAGATGCATTTACCTTTCAGCTGGGTTGCAGTCAACAGCTTAACCTTGGAAGTCAAACATCCCTTCTGGGTGAGGAAGCTCCAGGGCCCACAAACCTTGGAGCTCCTTACACCCCACCTACGCTGGACCCCAACGTTTATTGGGTCGGAGTACAGAGTTCATGCCTCAGGTTGGGCATTACTGGTTCTGTTTTATCTATATAATGTTTCTTAGTTGATGTTACTTGTTCTTGTTCCAAATGGGTACACAGTTTGAAAATTGGGTCTGGGTTGCCAGCCATGGTACTTTCATAGTGCCTCACTTTGTATGTCAGAGAGCTTAATTTTACTATTTTCAAATGATTAGTCAGAATACAGAGATACTCTCCTATAATATAAACGGGTGTAATAACCCTATTAAGAGAAAGCAAATTCTGAAATACCTAGCAACACAGAAAGGAGATGTGATTTTTTTTACAGGAGAAACACTTATCCCTGCTGAGGTCTTAAAGTTGAGTTCCAGGGGTTTTCCTCAATTATTTCATTCATCCCTACCCTCCAGTAGAAAGAGAGGGGTAGCTATCCTCCTAGCTGCTTCATTTCCCTTTGAGCAGGAGGAGGTGATAGAGGACCCAGGGGCGAGGAATCTTCTGGTGACAGGCAAAGTGTATGACACCCAGGTTACTCTGGCAAATGTGTACACCCCTCCTGGCTTCCCTATTTCATTTTACTCACCCCTCGCCCAACTCATAGCTGAAAAAACAAAGGATATTCTGATAATAAGGGGGATTGGAATTTGGTATTTGACCGAAACCTGGACACCACTTCACAAATCCCCAACCCAGAGTTCTGGAAGGCCCGCTTTCTTAAGAAGATTTTTGAACAAGTGGGATTGGTAGATATCTTGCGAGAGAAATATCCCAGGGCTAGGGATTACACATACTATTCACCCAGATTTAAAATTTTCTCCCAACTAGATACTTTCATCACATTCACCAGAGACCTCCCATGTTTTACCTCTATGTAGGTGGGAACATCCACATTATCGGACTACAACCCCATCTTCCTAGAAGTAGACCAATGTATACCCAAAAGAAATACTCACTGGAGACTGAACACCTCCTTACTGCGAGATAAGGCAGTGGTGGATGAACTTAAACAGCATATTAAAGACACCATAACTGAGAATTCAGCAAATGAAATAACCTCACAGATCCTATGGGATACATTTAAATCCACCATTGGGGTAAGCTTATTTCTATACCTTCCCGTAAGAAAAAACTTCTCAGACAAAAACAGCAAGAACTTCTTTCCTGAATTAGAGAGCTTGAGGGGGCCCAGAAAATCAAATGGGAGGGGCACAGGGATTTGGAACTGAAAAGACATAAGAGAGATTTACAGAAACTACTAAAGGAAGAAATTGAAAGGGCCCTATTTTACCTGAAACAAAGATACTATGAGGGAGGCCCTAGGGGAACCAGGCTCTTGGCCTTCCGTCTAAGGCATTACTAAAATAATTTCCCCCACTACAGGGCTCTCAGTCAGTAAAACTAGCCAAATTGCAGAAGCCTTTGTTGCTTACTATTCGAACTTGTATAGTCCCCGGGTTGAATCAACTACTGAAGAGAAAATCAATATCTCTGATCCCTGTCCCTTCCTACCCTTACACTAGAAAAAGGCCAAGCACTAGTCCAATCAATCACACAGCCGGAAATTTTAAACACCATCAAAAACCTGAAAACAGGTAAATGTCCCTGCCCCAATGGTTTTGGCGCTGAATTCTATCAAACTTTAAGGTGGAGACCGTGTTCTTACTTTCAGAGGTCTTCTCAGGCACCTGGAGGGATGGAAATCCGGTTCCACCCTCGTAGCAATATGCCACCATCTCCATCCTACATAAAGAAAATTAGGACCTCACCCGCTGTGAATCCTACTGCCCCATCTCCCTGCTCAATTCAGACTACAAAGTCTTTACTTCCATAATAGCTTCTAGATTAAACTCTCTCCTACCAGATTTGATTAATATGGATCAGACTGGATTTGTCTCTGGCTGACAGGCCCCAGACAGTATCCACTCTGCAATAAATGTAATTGACTCCATCCATTGCACCCGTACCTCAGCATGCCTGATGAACCTGGATGCCGAAAAGGCCTTTGATAAGGTCTCTTGGGGCTTTCTCTTCTTAGTGCTGCAGCATATGGGGTTCCCACAGGCCTTCACTGACACCACCAAAATACTCTACTCAGGACCATAGGCATACATACATCAGGGTGAATGGGGGGATCTCAGAGAGATTTAGGTTAGACAACGGCACCCATCAAGGATATCCACTGCCCCCCCTTTTGTTCATCTTATACATCAAATCCCTGGTGGAAGCCATACAGAAATCCGAGAACATCCAAGGGATTGAGGTATGGGGACTCCAAAAGAAAATATCCATGTACACGGATGATGTTTTGCTCTGCTTGTCCCAACCAGAGGAATCAATCCCCCAGGTGTGGTCTATCCTAGAAGAATTTGGTGGGCATTCGGGATACACCCTTAATAGGTCTAAGACAGAGATTCTCAGTTTTTATTACTCACCCTCAAAAACAATACTAGACCTCCTTCCCCTGAACTGGTCGGCAGAAAAGATGAAATACCTACATCACGAAACATGCTGCCCAGCTATTTACAGTAAACTACACTCTGCTAGTAATTCAGATGAAAAAAGACTTTGAAAGATGGGCATTTATGAACCTCCCATGTATTCCAAAATCCAGTCAATCACCATGAATATTCTACCTAGATTCTTATACCTATTCCAATGCTTGCCCACCTTCATTCATACATTACACTTTCAGAATTGGCATAAACTAATTCTGAAATTTATCTGGAATAACAAAAGGCCCAGAATAAACCTTTGAATTCTGCAAACCCACAAGAGTAAAGGAGGGAGGTCCCTCCCAGATCTCAAGGATTATTACCTAGCTGCACAACTGAAGGTGGCCCTGCTTTGGTCAGTCCTATCCTACTCTTCTAACTAGAAGGAGATGGAGAGGGGTGAGGAAGAGGAGCAGGGCCCACCCTTAGAGGTAAGAATCATGTTTTCTCCCAGTGCCCAGAACATCCCACCCCTTTCGCTCTCCACTGCTAGAGACACTGTGAGGGCAACTCACAGGATCTGGAAAACATATAAGCTGAGAACTTCACTTTGACCACTGGCCTGGGACCCCAATTTTTCCCCGGCGAGCTTGGATCATACTTACAGGGCCTGGGACAAGTCAGACCCATCACATCTTGCTCAATATCTCCAGAAGGACACAGTGTTAGGCTTTGCAACACTTAAAAATACACATGGGCTGAGAAATTCAGACCACTTCAGGTATCTCCAGGTCCGAACCTACATTAATAAACTACAAAGGGTGGATCATGACCCACAGAGGGCTGCCACACTCCTTAAAAGCCTCTAGTCAATATTATCAGCCCAAATCCAAAAGGGCTTGATTTTGGTGATCTATAAATCATTAGCTGAACTGAGAAATGATGCATTGGCAAAAATCAAGTCCAACCAGCAGTGGGGGGGCAGACCTCGGTGAGATCAACTGGGGCAGTGTATTTCAGGTTGTCTCAAAAACTACCTGTTCTCCACACCGGCAGGAATTTGGCTGGAGAATTAGAGTGCGCATCTTCCTCACCCCCTCAATCCTGAATAAAAGGGACCCCTCAGGACAGCTGGTATGCTGGAGATTATGTGGAGAGGCAGCAGCAAATCACTTACATATTTTTTGGGCCTGCCCAGGGATTAAATCCTTTTGGGATGGTATAACCACTGCTTTGAAAGACCTTTTCATGATAGAGTCCCCCTTGGATGCCCGGCCGGTGGCACTGAGGGTTGAGGCACCGGACGCCACACTTTGCGCCACACTGGTGACCCAGATTCAGGAATGAGCTTGGGCTGCCAGGGGTTGGCAGGGGAGAGGGAGGATTGAGCAGCCAGAGGACTGCTCTTCTCTCTCAGGGAGGGTTTTGTGGACTGCCTCGAACCGCAGTGGCCTCAGTGGAGACCGGAAGCACCACCACGCTAAGGGCTTGAATGTAGGGGGTAATGTGGGCGGCTGCCTTTCGGACGTGGGTGGGAGCATCCACATCATGGGCTGGGTGGCATTGCATGTACAACATCTGGGACATAACAAGAAAAAACACCCCAGTGATCTGGGGAGGTGATGAGGTCCTCAGGGACCTCCCTCCCATCCCCAGCACTGGACAATTAACCGACAATCTACGGCTGACTTCCAAGGGACAGACCCTCTAATTTCTGAAAGATGCCACCAGTGGAAGTGGCAGCCCCTGCCCCAGGGGGTGATCCGGGGTGCTGGGAAGTCCCTCAATGGAAGGGAAAGTCAATTGTGGTCTGTCACAGTGGGGAGCAGTAGGTCAACTCTGAGAGATGCCTCAGATAATCAGAGCAAGAAAAAAGAGTTTGATAAAAAAAAGATTCCCCCTTGGATTGGCTAAACGTTATCCTGGGTAGTCCACCCTGGGGTTTGAGGAGTGTGGATTTGCTCTATCTTTAGGCCATTTTGTTGACAGCGGCCCACAAAGCCATAACTCACTCCTGGTTGAAGGTGGAACCACCTACAATCCATAGCTGGATACAGATGTCACAGGAGATCTCAGAGCTTGAGGAACTGAAGTTTAAAATCAATCAAAAGTCTCATAGCTGAAAACATAGATGGACAAGATGGTTGATTTGGTTGGACTCATATCCAGACTCTGAGCCCTGGTTGGCTGCCCAGGGAGACCCATCCTAGCCAAACCACCTATCAATTTAGTTAATGGGTATTATAAGGGAGTTACATATATGAACTGGATATACACTTGGTCTTAGATATTACAGCAGTTTATTTATTGTCCATAATATGTGTAATTTAACTGTACTAGTACTGGAGCTGAATGACCTAAGAATTTGTATTCTTGTGTAGCTTATTACATGATGTGAGGATGAAATCGACCGTACCTGGAATTTTGTCCTTGTTTTTGTACCCAATTGATGTTAATAAATATGAATTTAAAAAAAGTATGGGGATTTTACCCCTAATTGCTGGTGTGTGGCTAGAACTCACAACCTTCTGATCTTCCAGCCTGAAAAGTAAGTGTGCAACCTGCTGAGCCACTGACTTAGTATGAATGTGGGCATGCATTCATGACACTACTACCAACGCCCTGTTGTGTTGGATGGATTGATTGCTTGAATGAGTGATTGATTAATTAGTTTAGGTTTACCAGGTAGATACACTAAACAATTAAATGTCTGTTTTTCAGGTATGATCTAGGATAACACACAAAAGCAAAATAATATGAGTAGTAACAAATAAAGCAGGAATGTATTTCAAGTATTACTTACAAACTGTATATCATGCTCATCATTTCTACACTTACCCATCATTTATTCTTTATGTAAATATCAGCAGTTACAGCTAGTCCAAAATATATATCTTGGGATACAGTAATTTTTGAAATAGTGTATGTTAGGGAGGGTGCAGGGCAGATATTCAGGGAGGGGACAGTTTAGTACAATAGTGAGGCAATTCAAAAACTTGACTAGCACATTTTAACTTATGTTGTCCATATTTCACTTCAACTCATTCTATATTTACATCATTCTGTAAAGGATATTGTTATATAAACTGGACTTTTGTCCATTGGACTTTATCTTCTTCTGATGCTTGTTTACAAGCGCAGTCTAAATCCTCAGCTGTGACATCACAATTTGTTGATGTGTATAATGTTGCAAATGAGATTATTTCATGGAATCCATGCCACAGAGGAAGATTAAGTCAGACAGCCAAGTATGAACCTATTTTCAAGCAAATTTTCTTAGCAATAAAGACTGAAAGTGAGATGCAGAAAAACATACTGGCCCAGATATTCAAACTGCGCCAGGCTGTAGTACAAGCTTGGGCGCAGCGCAACTTGGCTGCGCAGAGGTGTGGACTTGGCGATATTCAACAGAGCTGTGCCATGGCACAGCATCATTGAATATCGCACCCTGGCCACCCGCAGTGTGCATGGCGCAGTGGCACTGTGCCAGCGCAAGTGGCCAGAGTGGAGCAGGGGGATGCGCTAGCGCAAGTTCCATTGTGTATGCGCAGCAACCACGATATTCAAAAGTGCACATGCAATGGGCCATACTGTATGTAGGCACAAATGGGGCCATTTGCAAGTCATTATGGCCCCATTTGCATGCAGGTGTGCCAATCCCCGGCGACTTGCGCCTGGCGCCCTGCCAGGCAGCAGCTGTCGGGGACCGACGCCCCCTGCAGCCAGCAATGTGCTCCACAGCCCGATCGCATGCCGCAGTAAAAAAGGAAAATCAGAAATCCCTGGTGGTCCAGTGGACCGCTGCCCACCCGATTGCAGGCTAAGTAAATAAATAATATCCCCAATATCCCTGGTGGTCCAGTGGACTTGCCCACCCGATCGCAGGCTAAGTAAATAAATAATATCCCCAATATCCCTGGTGGTCCAGTGGACCTGCCCACCCGATCGCGGGCTAAGTTAATAAATAATATCCCCAATATCCCTGGTGGTCCAGTGGACCTGCCCATCCGATCGTGGGCTAAGTTAATAAATAATATCCCCAATATCCCTGGTGGTCCAGTGGACCACTGCCCGCCCGATCAGCAGGCTAAGTTAATAAATAATATCCCCAATATCCCTGGTGGTCCAGTGGACCCCCCACCCCACCCGCCCACCTGAATCCCACATACTCCCCAGTCAGCGGCGAGGCAGCACCCCACCCGCCTGCCCGCTGCCCACTGACTGACATCTGCGGTGGTTGCACGCCCATTGGTCCACAGCGTGAGCCAATGGGTGTGCAGCCCATACCGTACTACACATTCCAGATATGTGAATGGATCCCATACTTAACCCATCCTCTTCTAAACTCTGTCTAGCTGATGTGAACCTTCATAAAAAAGCACTCGTGCTCAAAGGTAAACTCTGAAATTCTCAATAAGTAAATAAGTAAATCTAGTGACACTCAGTATAGTTAGTAAGACTGCTCCTTCCCTTCACTCGATGTGCCTTTGAAGCCGACTTTCCTACTGTGGGGGGGGGTTACTATCCAAGCAGGATTTGACCTATTGCCCCACCCACAACATGGATTGGGAGTTGTGGTGAAGACCATTAGGCCTTTGGCCCACCAATTATGTGGGATGTGCACTATTAAAAGATTGAGGCTGCCAGACATGTTCCACTATGCCCACTAGGAATTGGAGCTGTTGCCCCCCATCGGGCTTGACATGGGACTGGGGGGGAGCTGCAAACTGTGTTGCAGCATATTTGCTGCCAAACACAGCTTGGGTGACATAACAAAGAAAGAATATTTTCTGGTCCATGAATGCAAATATTCACTGATTATTTTTCTGAAGGTATTTGCACACCCTCTAGATATTGATAAAACCTAGTTAATATTTATACTTCGTAGCTTTAATAGTTCTATAAATAATGTCTATCGTTTTATTCCCATAGGGAAACCCGTGGTATGATTTGCTGTTATAAAGGAGTGTTTATAACAGCAAACACATACTAGGTTTCCCTACAACTGCGCATGCGCCAGGTGCCTCTCTTCCTTTCCTGGTCACTGGACACCGTGGCTTACTGCCAGAGACTACACCACCACTCAGACTCAGCAGTAGGTCATAAAAATAAACAAACAAAAAAAAAAAAAACAATGCTGGGCTAAAACCGATCTACTTTTTGGAAAGAAAAAACAACATTTGTGTTTTTTCAGCAGTCGCATCTGACCACAAACCTGATGAAACCCAGTTAAGAGGCAGCTGCACGGAGACATCTTATTTATATAATTGCTGTGGCAAAAAAATGATACCCAGCAATTATATAAAATAAAACATGGGGTGGTGTGTAAACTCAAATTTTATACACACCCTCAGTGTTGGATGCTTAGACAAACCCCTTGAGCTTGGCTCTTGGGTTTATGTGGTATCCAACACTCAAGTGTGTGTAAAATTATCTTTGCACACACACACCACCCCATATACAGTATTATTCTATATGTAAAACTGTTTAATTTTATTCACAGATGGTTTATTCTGATGTTCAGAGTTACATGCTTTACCTCCGTCTTCATACTGTACATATATTATTTCATTGACGTTAGATCATTAAGTTGTTGAACAAATCAGTTCCATTAAATATATTGCTGATGATGATTTGCTTCACACTGAAAGCTTGGGTAAAGTATGGTGTTGGTGTAACCCCCCTGCAAATGGGGGTTCCCAAAAGTCTTCCAGGAGCTTGCTTGAATGCTCCAAGCCTGAATGGTGTTTGGCATTTAAGCCATTTATCAGTGAGTGTTTTTAGAACCTCTGGTACTGTCTCTTTAAGAGCTGCCTGCTTGCAGACATAATTAGTTTGTATGGGGGACTGTGTGTTTCTTTGATTGAGTACCACTCAAGCTGCTGCTAATTCACTTCATTTTGCAGTCACTAGGAGTGCAAAGGGAACCTATCTGAAAGATGTAACTGTTTGCCAGAAATTATTTAGGTAATAATGAAATTACAGTTTGTCTAACCTGCTTTCTTTTGCAGTCAGAACTGTGTCTGCTAGTTCCCCATTCTAGTTTTGAACTGCTGAACTGGACCAATCAGTGTGGGGTAAGCTAGCTCTAAAATGGTGCCTTGGACTAATCAGAACTTGGACTCATAATCTGAGCCAGCCACAAGAGGATTGTATGAGCAGTGACTCTGGGAGATGTAGTTTAGACTTCAGCACCTTTTGGACCAACAGCAGCAGTCTATTGTGAGTGACAGCCAATCCAGTCAAGAACTGGGAGGAACTCAAAGCAAGTGCCCGGTTTTGTCGGTTGGAGTTTCAGTTGAGCTTTGGCAGTGAAGAAGGAAGGAGCCCTGTGCTTTTCAGTGTGCAGTTTTAGTCAAAAACGTGTAAGGCCCAGAGTTCCGGTCTGCAGCTTGTGTAACAGCTTGTTAGGACTGAATCTGTCCTGTGAAAAGAATCAAAGGATCTCTGAAGAGTAGAAACCAGGCTCACCCTGTAGAAGACTGGAGGAATTGCTGAAAATTGCACTCTGTCTGTCAGGAACTGAATCTGCTGTGTGTTCTCCCGGGTATTGTGCAGTAATTGCGATCGGGATACAGATGCAGCCTGCCTGGTACAGTGCTTTCTTTTATATGGATGTGTGAAGAGGTTTGTGTACCTCAAGTGAGCCCTGCTGACATTGAAGGACCCTATCTTATTTGGAGGTCGTGAGTACTAATTCAGGGTCGCTCCCTGTTGAATTGCCACATTAAATCCAAATGGAATTACTGTACTGCTGACTGTTTAATTCTCCTTTTCTCTGTGAAAGGGCCCCTACCAGCTGCCACGGTTTGACTAGCCACTAGGGCTTGGGTACCCAGGGACAGTAACTGATAGGGATAGGCCTGTGCACAGAGCCATAGGTAGATTATTAGAGTGATAAGCTAATTAACCTGATTTCCCCCTGTCCTTGTTATATCCCCCTAAATAAATCAGAGCTGCTTGTTTCAGCAAAGTTATACTGCCTGAGGTATTTGTCTATGTTAAAGTACTGTACTGTGATTGTTGCACTGTATCTCATTTCACAGGAGGTCCCAGTGCCGGAACCAGACCTGGGGGTAAGTGTATACTGTGAAGGTAATTCTGATATATTGAGTGGGCCACTAGTGGGAAGAAAGGGGGGTTGCAGTGTCCCAGAGGGCTGTGACCAAGTTAGTTTAACTATTGCAAACCCTGACCTCTGGGTGGAGGCACCTCCATTGGATCCAGGCCCCTCAACCTGTTAGTGGCAAATCAGGCAGGGGTAGTAGCCCCTGGGATAGCGCCATCTAGGGGTTACATCTTGGAGGCTCACCGCTGGGATTGTGTGTCCTCTAGTGGCCATATTTACGAACCACTGTTAAAAAAAAAATGGGTACCCAACAGAAGTGGCTGTGCACCGGCTGGTGGAGTGGTGTACTGGGGAGGAGATCGACCCCCAAAATGCTATGCTTATCCTGGACATCCCCCTGGGTATCAATACGGACACTGTGCAGGGAGTACTTTCCAAGGTGGAAGGTTTACAAAACCCTGTGGTGGTGGGTCGGCATGCTAATCTGCTCACCCACACTTTCCTGGCCTCGTAGAGTTTAGGATCCCATAGATAGCTCCAAAGTGCCACAGACCATTACCCCAGAGGGAGCCCTCACTGCTTGGAGAGTGATAACTAAGGACAGAAGACCAGGAATCAGCCCCCACCACTATCTGAAACTTTTGAGGAGAAATTTGCTGAATGGTTGCTGGGAGAGGGAAAACTGTGGAGGACTTGAAGAAACTATTCTTGCCACCTGGGGTGTTCCTCCCCAACACCCTCTCCTGCTCCAGTGCCCGTAATGGTGGCTGAACCAATGCAGACTCCTATTTCTGCACCTGCCATTAGTCACGACTCTTACAAGGTTGAGGATCTTCTCTGGCACCCTCCCACCCCCCAGGGGAGGATGACTGGGAGACCTGGATAGACTATGTTGCCCCCAAGTGCTAGAATGGCAATGCTCGGAAGGCAAGGCAAAGAGGGTTAGTGAGAGCCTCCGGGTCCTGCCCTGGCTACCATCCATGCTAAACGGGCCAGTAACCCTGAAGCGACTGCACAGGCCTATCTTGAGGCCTTGGAGAATGTGTATGGGAGCCCAGATTCTGATGAGGACCTATGGTGGAGAGTAAGAAACACAACAGTACCAGGGGAGTTGTTGTCTGTGTATGTCTCTCGGCTGGAAAAATTGTTGCAAGAATGCCTCAGAAAGGGTAGTTTGCCAGCGGTTGAACTGGACCGAACCAGACTGGACAGAATCCTTAAGTCTGCCCCTTCTCAGAACTGCTGTTGCTTCAATTCGCCTGGCAAATCGGCTGGAATCCCACCCTCTATGATGAGTTAATGAGAGAAATCGAGGATTGAAAAAGGCGACCTCGGAGGTACCTGCACCAACAGCTGTGGCTCGACCGAGTGACTGAGGGTGACCCATCAAGTGAAGTTCAGGGGCAGGGGTTGACAGTCAATGAGTGCTCTGACAAGGAAAAGATATGCCTGAAAATGGGCTGAACTGTTGAGAGAGATCAGGAATTCAAAAACAGTCCCTTTATGAAGGCTACGCCTGCAAGTACGGGCCTGACCTATATCCGACTGCATCTGCTATGGGGTGGGGGTACCCACCCATGTATCTCCTGCTGATAGCAGCTCCAAACTCAATCCTTGACCATGGAAGTGGAGAAACTGACGAGATGTCTCCAAATGCTTATCACGCCAAGAGACAGAGATGGCACCCAGGTTTCCAGTTAGTAATACCCCACCCTGGCTCCCAGTGTGCGCCTCAGCCAGCTCAAACTCCAGAAAGTATGTTTTGCTATAATTGTGGAAAGATGGGCACATGAAAGGGAATGCCAGTCCCCAAAAGACACTGACAAAGTTGCATATAGGCTACAAGGAGAGCTTCGGAGAAGAAATCAGTGGTTAAGAGGTGCACGACATGATCCCAGTGAAGGCACCAAAATGCTAATTCACGTCCTTGTGGAAGGCTGTTGCCCAGGCCCCCACTACCGCCTCTCCAGACTGGTCCAGAATAGTGGGTCCCTCCATGGAGACCACTGTAAAGGTGAATGGAGTGTCTACAAGAGCTGTATTAGACAGTGGCTCCCAAGTGACAATTATGTTCAGGATTGGTATCAGCAGCATTTGTCAGGCGTGCCTTACAACCATTAGAAGGACTGCATGTATGGGGTTAAGTGAGAAGGCCTACCCTATTCCGGGTATATCCGAATTTGGCTGTCTTTCCCCACCTCCGTGGCTGGGTGGCGAACAAGTAGAGACCCTAGCCTTAGTGTGCCCCCCACTGGACTGTATGATGGTGTCCTTTGTTGATTGGAACAAATGCTCATATGTTCGGAAGGCTGGCACAGTTGTGTTATGAAAACAGGGTCAAAGACTAGTAGAGCTTTAAGAGTTCCGGCTTTAATTAAGAAGGCCTATGAGGCACAGAGAGATGCTGAAAACAGAACCAGAGGAACCGGTCGGAATTGTATGGAAGAAGGATCCTGAGTCTCTGATCCTGGCGCCAAATGCCCAGTGTACCTTACAGGAGAGGTCCGTATCAGAAAGGATGTTAAGAATAAAATATTAATGTTGGATGCACCAGGCGATGGAAAATTGCCAGAGGGACTGCTGGTCAAGCTTAGTATTTTGCCTGCTAGAGCCCATGCTTATGCCAGAAGGGTAATGGTCCAAGTTCATAATGTGTCTGAAAGAGACATTCGAGTAAACAGAGGTTGCATCCTGGCTAATGTGCATTGTGCAGACACTGCAGTGCTACCCAGCAGCAAGAGTTCAAGGAAGAATGACAGAGTAACCTGACTTGTTTGATTTCGATGCGACTCCCGCTGCCAGCTGAATGGAAAGTGAGGATCAGTGAGAAGCTTGCCCAAGAGACCAGGTGTTTTCTTTAAAGGAATGGGATGTAGGATGCGTGCAAGGAGCTGAGCACAATATCCGGCTGCATGACGAGAAGACCATTTCGTGAGAGGTCTCGACGCCTGGCACCTGCTGACATAGATGATGTGAGACGGCATCTGCAAGAGATGTTAGCTGCTAGTGTAATACAAGAATCCAGAAGCCCTTATGCTTCCCCATTGTGGTAGTGAGGAAAAGAATGGAACAGTAAGGATGTGTGGATTATCGCACCTTAAACCGGCGGACTATCCCTGATCAGTACACAATCCCCGCATTCAGGATGCTTTGGACTGCCTAAGCGAAGACAGAAGAGTGGTTCTCTGTGCTGGATCTCCGCAGTGGGTACTACCAGATCCCGATGTAGCCCCAGAGGACCGTGAGAAGACGGCCTTTATCTGTCCGCTTGGCTTCTATGAATTCATGAGGGATGCCTCAAGGATTTCCAGGTGCCCCAGCCACTTTTCAACGATTGATGGAGCGTGCAGTGGGGACATGAACTTACTAGAGTGCCTGTATACCTAGATGATGTTTGTGTTTCAGCTCACTGGAGGAACATGAGAGCAGATTATTTAAGGTATTGGACCGACTGGAGGACTTTGGCCTTTAAACTGTCCATTGATAAGTGTCAATTCTTTCAAACATCAGTAAAGTATGGGGCACATAGTATCCACCGAGGAATAGAGACCGACCCAAGTAAAGTTGAGGCCTTGACCACCTGGCACAGCCAAAATCTAAAAGAACTGCAAAATTCCTGGGATTCTGTGGTTGTCTCCCAGTAGCTTCATCAAAGGACTATTCAAGAGTGATCCGCCCTTTACTTAACCTTACTCAAGGGTATCCCCAACCCACAAAAATACCAAAAGTCAGCGTCCCTCAAGACTGAAAGAGTGTATTTTCATCCAAGTGGTGATTTGGGGTCCGCTGGACTCCTGATTGTGAGACTGCTTTTCATGAGATCTTATCAATCTACCCATGCTCCAGTGCTGGCCTATGCCGATCCAAGAAAACCTTACGTCCTGCACACTGATGCTAGCTTGCAAGGGTTGGGGGCTGTGTTGTACCAAGAGCACGAGAATGGCCTGAGACCAGTGGCCTTTGCCAGTAGAAGCCTGACCCCATCCGAAAAGAACTATCCTGTACATAAGTTAGAGTTCCTAGCTTTGAAGTGGGCTATTGTTGACCAATTCCATGAGTACTTGTATGGGGCTAAATACTAGTAAAACTGACAATAATCCTTTGACCTATGTGCAGACCTCAGCTAAGTTGGATGCCACTGGCCATAGGTGGCTTTCTGCATTATCTACATATGACTATGTCTCGAATACCGGCAGGTCTGAACCACATAGATGCTGATGTTTTCCCGGAGGCCTGTTTCCCAGAATGATTGGGTCCGATTGGCAGAACCTGACATTCGCGGCACTCTGCCGGAAGTTTGACAGGGAGGAACAAATGTCCACGGACGCAGTGGACTGCATGGTGGATTGCTTGGGAGCTCTGAGAATTGCATACCTGCTGCTTATTACCACTTTTCTGCAATAGACATTGGTGCACTGCCTCAGCTGGACAATGACAGTATTCGGGCGGTCAATCCGTGATCCCATGATCAAAGCAGCTTTAGAAGCCCTCTATGCAGGAAAAGATGTGTCCAAATTACGCTCCACTGATTTGAGAACTGCACTGTTATACAAAGAAGGTCCTAAGTTGAAACTCATCAATAAACTGTTATACAGAGAAACAGTAGACAGAGGGGACAAGTAGACAAACAACAACTAGTGCTGCCACTGCCTTCGAGACTCAGTACTGAGGTCCTTGCACAACCACATGGGGCACCTTGGTATAGACAGAACACTTGACTTGGTGAGATCCAGATTCTATTGGCCTAAGATGGGGCTGATGTGGAGCAACACATTCGAACTTGTAGTCGCTGTTACAGAGGAAAGTTTTGCCCCAGAGGGCTGCCCCCTTGTTAACATCACCACCAGTGCACCCATGGAGCTGGTCTGTATTGATTTTCTGAGTTTGGAGTCAGATCAAAGAAATATCAGTAATGTGCTGGTGGTCACTGACCATTTCACGAGATATGCCCAAGCTTTCCCCACCAAAGACCAGAAAGCATCCACTGTGGCCAAAGTACTTGTAGAAAACTTTTTTGTTCACTATGGGGCTCCACAAAGAATCCATTCTGATCAAGGGAGAGACTTTGAGAGTCGTCTGATCAAAGAGATGCTTTCTCTGTGGGGAGTGCGAAAGTCCAGAACCACTCCTTACCACCCCCAGGGGACCCACAGCCTGAACATGCCAACTGCACTTTGCTAGATATGCTAGGCACCCTGCACCCAAAGGACAAGCCTAGATGGAGCCAACAAATTAGCACCCTGGTACATGCTTATAACTGCACCAAAGTGATGCCACTGGATTCTCCCTCACGCCTGATGTTTGGAAGAGAAGCTCGACTACCAGTAGATGTGTTTTGGGGTCTCTCCTGATGGGGTTCAAGCTGACAACTATTTACAGTATGTGCAAAAGTTAAAGGCCCAGCTAACTCATGCGTATAACTGGCTCAAACCATGGCTGCCAAAGAAATCTGGCCAACAAAGAAAGGTATGATAAAAAGGTGAAAGCACAGGAACTCCAGGAGGGAGATCGGGTATTGCTAAGAAATCTGGGACTGCATGCGAGCACAAGATTGCTGACAGATGGCACCATCTCCTCACATTGTAGTGGGCAAACTAGATGATCTGCCAGTGTACAAAGTAAGGCCTGAGAATAATTCAAAGATGTAAAACAATGCATAGAAATCATTTACTGCCCACTGGACAAATCTTAATTGAGTCTGAGCCCTAGAAGATGCCCCTCTGGACCAGTGACTAGAGCCTGCTAAGAAAAGATCAAGAAAGTCTGCACCTACAGAAGCAAAGTTAAAGTGTTCCTCCACAAGTCCCAGTTGAGCATGACTGTCAGTCCATATCAGAAGAAAGTGAGAGTGACTTTGAATACTATCCTTCTTACGAACTGAGTCAATTGTTTGGGCAATCCCTAGTCAATACTGGAGACAAAGTGGGCCTTCTGGACTGTCTAAGCCCCAGCTTCATCCCTGGAGCCATTGCTCCTCAGAAAGTGAAGTGCAAAGCATCAGATCAGATGAAATGGAATCATTGTGCATGGTTGAACTGTTTGAGTTTTCAGGAGGAAAATGATAGATTGGGGCAGACTGGTGATACACCCGAACAAGAAGAGTATTTTGAGTGCCCTGACAGTCCACTGCCAGTGTCCGAAAGCTCTCCATGCGAGCCAAATGTTGTGGACTCAGAAACTGTAACTCCTGGAGCTGAAAGTGCCCCAAGTTCTAGCCTCTCTCCCATGGAGACTCCTGACAAGTGAGGACAATGCTGAAAATGAGGCTCAGAGTGCAGAGACTGTAACAGTTCCCCCTAGAAAGACTGGTCGAGCTGTAAAGCCTGTGGTGCACCTCAGTTATGATTCCCTTGGGAGGCCTGTGGATTTGCCTCTCAATGTTGTCCATAAAGGAGTGTATGTGTCCCCGAGCTCATTGCCCAAACTGAGCGTCAGTGCTAACTCCAAGTTACTTGTGTTGCCCTCTAAGTATGGTGCCCTTGCCCCATCCAGCCCCAAGGTAACTGATAGGGAAGGGCCCCCTCTCTTCAGGTTTCATGTACAAGAGGTAATAACTTGAGTTATGGTACAATGTGTATGTAATACTGTGTAAAGAGTGACGTACTGCAATGTTTCAGAAATGTGTTCTTGGTAAAATGATATATTGACTGATGATTACATAGAGCCTAATGCAAATGTATATGGTTGCAGTTGAAACTTATGGGGTACTTTGCTTGACACGGACGTCAAGCTTTCCCAGGCCAGGAAGGGTGTAACCCCTGCAAATGGGGGTTCCCAAAAGTCTTCCAGGAGCTTGCTTGAATGCTCCAAGCCTGAATGGTGTTTGGCATTTAAGCCATTTATCAGTGAGTGTTTTAGAACCTCTGGTACTGTCTCTTTAAGAGCTGCCTGCTTGCAGACATAATTAGTTTGTATGGGGGACTGTGTGTTTCTTTGATTGAGTACCACTCAAGCTGCTGCCAATTCACTTCATTTTTGCAGTCACTAGGAGTGCAAAGGGAACCTATCTGAAAGATGTAACTGTTTGCCAGAAATTATTTAGAGTAATAATGAAATTACAGTTTGTCTAACCTGCTTTCTTTTGCAGTCAGAACTGTGTCTGCTAGTTCCCCATTCTAGTTTTGAACTGCTGAACTGGACCAATCAGTGTGGGGTAAGCTAGCTCTAAAATGGTGCCTTGACGAATCAGAACTTGGACTCATAATCTGAGCCAGCCACAAGAGGATTGTATGAGCAGTGACTTGGGAGATGTAGTTTAGACTTCAGCACCTTTTGGACCAACAGCAGCAGTCTATTGTGAGTGACAGCCAATCCAGTCAAGAACTGGGAGGAACTCAAAGAAGTGCCGGTTTTGTCGGTTGGAGTTTCAGTTGAGCTTTGGCAGTGAAGAAGGAAGGAGCCCTGTGCTTTTTCAGTGTGCAGTTTTAGTCAAAAAACGTGTGTAAGGCCCAGAGTTCCGGTCTGCAGCTTGTGTAACAGCTTGTTAGGACTGAATCCGTCCTGTGAAAAGAATCAAAGGATCTCTGAAGAGTAGAAACCAGGCTCACCCTGTAGAAGACTGGAGGAATTGTTGAAAATTGCACTCTGTCTGTCAGAACTGAATCTGCTGTGTGTTCTCCCGGTATTGTGCAGTAATTGCGATCGGGATACAGATGCAGCCTGCCTGGTACAGTGCTTTCTTTTATATGGATGTGGAAGAGGTTTGTGTACCTCAAGTGAGCCCTGCTGACATTGAAGGACCCTATCTTATTTGGAGGTCGTGAGTACTAATTCAGGGTCGCTTCCCTGTTGAATTGCCACATTAAATCCAAATGGAATTACTGTACTGCTGACTGTTTAATTCTCCTTTTCTCTGTGTGAAAGGGCCCCTACCAGCTGCCACGGTTTGGACTAGCCACTAGGGCTTGGGTACCCAGGGACAGTAACTGATAGGGATAGGCCTGTGCACAGAGCCATAGGTAGATTATTAGAGTGATAAGCTAATTAACCTGATTTCCCCTGTCCTTGTTATATCCCCTAAATAAATCAGAGCTGCTTGTTTCAGCAAGTTATACTGCCTGAGGTATTTGTCTATGTTAAAGTACTGTACTGTGATTGTTGCACTGTATCTCATTTCACAGGAGGTCCCAGTGCGGAACCAGACCTGGGGGTAAGTGTATACTGTGAAGGTAATTCTGATATATTGAGTGGGCCACTAGTGGGAAGAAAGGGGGGTTGCAGTGTCCCAGAGGGCTGTGACCAAGTTAGTTTAACTATTGCAAACCCTGACCTCTGGGTGGAGGCACCCGCCATTGGATCCAGGCCCCTCAACCTGTTAGTGGCAAATCAGGCAGGGGTAGTAGCTCCTGGGATAGCGCCATCTAGGGGTTACATTATTATTACAGAACTAGTATTTAAACTATTTATGGCTATTTATGTAATACTATAACTCCAAAATAGCATCAAGCTACAAATGAATAAATGTGTTCTGTAAAATGATCTGTAATGCTGATTTCAAGAATTTGTGTAATCTGTGCTCACACTATGTATTCTTATAAAAAGGGGTCTAAATATCAAAGAATCTTAATTGTGGAAAACTAGTTAGGTGACTGTGCATTAATTAAGCAACAAGGCATGACAGGGGTGTGTTATGGTCGGATAAAGGCCTGCCTTGGGTGGGCTGAAGTATAAGATGAAGGGTGAGTTATTGTGGGCTAGATGGGTGGTGCTTCCAACACACATTAGCTCAGCATAATGCACCTCCTGGAGTGCCTGGGGTGCGTTATCGTGGCTAACAGGGTGGTGGGAGTAACCCTGGAGTGGCTTGCTAAGAATATGAAATGGGTACTTTTTAGTAAATTGGATGTATTTTTTAAACATATTTTTGTTGAGTTACTTTCAGCTGGGGTGTTATGCTGGGATAACAGCCTGGCTAAAGTATTTCTTTGCCAATCAGGAGTCAGCATTTTTTCTACCCATGTGATAATACAGCATAATACATGGTTATTGTGGTTATCCTGCCCCTAAACCTGACTTGGCCTTGTTAGCAGCTACATCACATAGATACCCCCCACACGCACATTGTTTATTCTGACCGTATCAGTTTAAGTGCATGTTCTCTAGTTCTGCCTTCATCTACCACCTAAAACATTTGTGCTTACTCCACCTTGCCAATCTCCATTAGTAATCATGTCCCCTCTAACGTTTCTCTTCACTAGGCTGAATCATTTTTATATATCCTACCTCTCTGCCTACTGTAGCTCATCTGCTAAGCTGCTAATCTGCTTGTTTACAGTGCTGAACCCTCTCAACCTGTTCAATCTTCATTATGTGCTGTAGTGACCCCATCCAGATGCAGTTCTCAAGGTGTGGTTTAACCAAGGCCATGTACAGTACAAGGGAAGGATCATCTCATTTGACTTGCTTATTACCCCCTCCTAATGAAACTCAACATTTCATTTTCTTTCCTAACTGTGGCAGTACATTACCTACCTGGCTTCAGCTTACTGTTCACCATTACCCCAAGATCCTTTTCCTTGGTTGTGCTGTCCTCTGTTGCTCCATACTGAATTTATGGGTGACCCATATAACTATCTCCTAGTTGTAATACCTTGTAGTGCCCAAATTAAACATAAGCCCCCCAATTTTTGACTCATACCCCATCTGTCTGATGGTCCCTTTGTAGTGTAACCTCCACAACTACACGGCCCACTGTTCTCATAATGTAATGTCATCAGCAAACTTCAGAAGCCTGCTCTGTACCCTTCCCTCCAGGTCATGAAGAAATATGTTAAACAGCAACTGAGCCAGCAGTGACACCTGGGTTCTCCACTAAGAACATCTCTCCACTCTGAATGGCCACCATCCACAACCATTCTGCTTCATACTTATTAATCAATTGGCTATTACCTCCTTTGCACTTTGTGGACTCCATATTGTGCTATTTCCATTATGGGTTTTTCATGCAGTGCTGTATCAAAGGACATACTGAAGTTCAGATAGTCTACAGTACATCCACTTTTAAGCCCCACCCACCTCTCTAGTTATATCCTTGAATTAGGCAATCAGGTTGGTTTGGAAGGACACGCCTTTTGTGAGACCATGTTGTTTGCTTCAGGCTAGCTTATTCTGTTCCATGTACTAAACAATCACATCTTCTATGATGAACTCAACACTTTGCTAAAGTACCGAAGTAAAACTCACAGGTCTGTAGGGACTTTGCCTCCTTCTAGAATAAGAGGATGAAACTGGTCCTTTTCCAGTTACCCATCCAACAGCAACATTTCACCAGCGAGGTCCCCCACAGTGACTACAGCGCCATGCCACTCTGAGGAACCCACTGGAACCTGGTGCTGTCTGTCAGGGGTCCTGCACCCCCACAATCAGCTCCGACTCTGAGATGATAATCCTAAAGAGGGGGGGTGTGGGGGTGCAGCTCCCCACATGTGGGGTTTGGGGGCGAAGCCCCCCCCCCGAAGAAAACACAGACAGCCAGTGGGAACTGGTAGCCAACTGCAGAATGTGGTCAACCTGCCAGTTTCGCTGACAGGGCATTTGACAAATATTTTGTCGAGCACCCGTCGTGGATCTGTTGTTTTCCACTCATCTTGCACTGTGCATGCTAGTAAGGAGCCTGAAAGATGTCAGTGAGGGGCACAGCCAGAACCCCTTTTAACTCCATCAATAACTTAGGTGCACAAAATCGGAACACTGGAATTTCCCCTGATTTACACCATCCGATAGTTACCTAGTACATTAATTCTGGCATAACCCGCACTGCACCATTTGATCTGCACCGCTCCCATAACTGCCATCCCAGTGGGCCATGTTTTTTGATCTGGTTGCTGAATACTGACATAAAGTAGTTATTAAAGTGGCTCTGCTATCCATTCTGCCTCACTTAGTGGTTATACCCCCTCCCCACTGCATTTCCTGAGTCTACCCAAAATTGAAAGCACTGCACTGTATTCGTAGGAAGGAGAGAGGGACATGTTCCCCTTAATTTTCTCACAAAATTCCATCTTTTTCAGTGGTGTTTCCTGCAACATGTCACAGAGGAGAAAGACTGCACAGAGCACCCACATCATTCGGTCCCTCACAGTACCACTTTACATTATAAGAGTGAGGAAAGCTGAATGCTGTCCAGCTGACTACAGGAACTTAAACTGCAGCTGTACAGACAGCATCTTGTGCTGCTTGTGAATGATGGCTCAGATGGGGCCAGCACACCTTAAAGCAACACAGCTCAGGGTACTGTCTACACAATATGCTCTTCATCTGGGGAATTTCGGGAGGGGGTACAGATATTTGTTGGCAGTATGTTCCCGTGATATCTGATATGCAGCCAATCACAAGACTGCGAACTAATTTGCTCCACTGCTTTTTTGCTAAAATTGCTGAATTGAGGGACAGATGTATTATACTACAAGTATACTTATTTTATTTATCTTTGTGCAGCTGAGCTTTTGTCTGTTTCCATCACTGTTTTCCCATTCTGCTAAGGCTAAAAGATGACCAACTCTATGTGCTGTGTTATGTATAATTGATATGGTGAGTAAATCAGAGTTTATCCAAGTAAATACGGTACTGTTATGGTTAATATCTCCATTGTATGGATATTGGAGAATAACCTATACTAGCTCTTCATCTGTGTTCTGATTGGCTGAAAAAGCCCATAAGTGGTAAAATATCCCATCATCAAAACTAGTTTATTAAAAGTTTCACAAAACAGATGGACTCAACATCAGAAACTAATCATAGTGCTGGCCAAACATTAAGGTTTTGTAACTATCCTCTTTTGCTGCTGTATTATCAATGGAATGTTTCTAAGTAGAGATGTGCAATGAGCCAGGCCAAACAATCAGACTGGCTGAGTTTTGCACTGTCTAAATGGGTGGACTGAAACAGACCTTTACAGGTCTGACCCAGTTCTGGACCATAAATGCTACTGCTGCCTCTGAGACGAATAGTTGCACATGCCCTCAGTAGCAACCCCTACCCCCACAATGCACACCTCACACCCTCCTCACACCCAGACATACTCATTTAAGAGGTTGGGTATCATAGAGGCTTGGGGTGAGTAAGAGAGCATGTGTACTGGGCAGTAGACAGTCAGAACTACAGTAGACATATGTACTGTATAAAGGGATTGTTGTGTGTTACTGGCTCTGCAAATTAACAGATTACTCTATTAAGGGTTGCCAAATGAGGGGCAACCCTTATTAACAAAAAATGTTTTATGGGATGACTGTAAGGAGAGAACAGATCAAAAACAAGCCCTTTTCAGGGCTAACTTAGGAAGAACCAGATCCAATAATAACAGCCGTTTTCTGGAATAATTTAGAGAGAACCAGCTTGAAAACAACAAACCTTTTCCAGGCAAATTTAGAGAGAATCTATTCACTATCAGGGATTGTTTAGGAAGAATCAAAACAAAAATTACTAGCTCCTTCTGGGACTAATTTAGTGTAGAACGAGATCCCTATTGACAGCCCATTTCAGGGCTATTTTAAGAGAGAACCCACACTAAACATGTCATGTTCAGGGACCTTAGGCTGCCAGTCAGTTGCCATTCCATTTTCCAGTTAGGGCGATACTGTGCCTTTTGTCCCGAAGGCTAATTTTGTTTTGAAGCACTTGTGGTTTTTTTCTATGTTATCATTGGACATATATAAAATACAATATGTTGTGGGGAAGCCTCTTGGCCTGCAAGTTAGCTGGCATTGTGGGGATGCTCCTTGGTCTGCAAGTTAGTTGGCACTCCAGCTGCCAGCCTACATGTGAATATACCAGTGGAACTGGGTGGGTGGGATAGACCAGATGGAGGAAATGAAGCCACTGGTCCCCACAGGCCTTCTCAGTGCAGAAGATGCAGAGCTGCCACATATGAATGCAGCATCTTTTTGTATAATATACAGTTTTTGGTTTTGGTTCTGATTCCAATTTGCTCAAACTGACCTGGCCCAACCTGTAACTTAATTAGAGATCTTCAGGAATGTCTTCTCCACACAGCACCACTGTTTGATATTAGGTCAAAGGTGCTGGGACCTCTCGGGAGCAAATCTTTGCAGTGAGGACACCAGTACCAGCTATTGGTGACTGCGCAGGTGTGACGTCACTTGGTGCAGTGTGTTTTAAATAACCATTAGTGATGCCCTATTTTACCACAGTTCTGTTAACAAGGAGAATATGGCCATGGTTCACAAGTGAATACTTTCTGTGTGTTAGGAAAAAATAGAAAAAGGTATATGAACGGAATATAAACTGCTTCCAATCTAAGAAAAAGGAAGAGCATCTCTTTCTCAGTGGTAACCCCTGTAGGGGCCAATTGGTAGTATACTGTATATAGACAGAATGACATGAGCCAGAAGGTACAAACCCCCTGCAAGGAAGCTGTTCTTGGTACAAAAAACAAAGGGGTAGAAACTCTGTGCAGTGACCCTTTGATTGATATCAGGATATGCTCTGTGCCAGGTCTAGGATTTTGTCCTTGTATACATAGTCTGTATGTGTCTAACATTACTAAGGTCCCAATTGGGAAAGAAGCCCACTCAGGCTGAAAGCACAGTAATCTGGAGTAGGAAGCCTCAATTACTCCATGCCTCCTTTTATTTCCTGAATAGGAAGAAAGGGCACAAGGACTACACTGAGAAGCAAAATACCTTAGTGGGAAAAATGACACAATAAGCAGACCTAGAGAATGCAGCTATTTCCCCTTAAAAAAGAAACAATTTGTAAGGTGATACCTTGAAATTACTTGTGGCTAACACACTTTAAAGGGCAGATATACAGATAAGATAAATAGATTACTGCACACATGCAGATAGAAAAAACTATTACAGACAACACTTATAGTGTTAAGGAGTTAGAATTAGTCCTGGGAAAAAAATGTTGGGACCTTTTCATCCAATGACAGATGATTAGGCTGTTCTTAAGTAGAAGCAGTAAGTCTGGAAACAATCTGCCCTGGCAAAAACAACCCTGGGACCTTTCATATCCGTGTCACTACTGGGAATCTCTAGGAGTCCTAGTGGCAAGGCAAGAGATTGCAACTAAAAATACAGGAGATATCCATTGCTTCTATAATCTCCCCCCACAAATTACTGATACAATACATATTGAACAGCAGAGGGCATGGGAAGGGATGCTTTTGTGTCCTCAGAGGAGATCTCCAAGAGAGAGGAAGTTGAAACACCACCAGGGTGTGTGTGGGAAGGGTCCTGATAGTGGGCCCTGTCTGACACCCTAAACAAGGTCTCTGTGTTCCCTATCCAGAGGTTTTATTGGTCCTAGGGCAGCAGGCCTGGAGGCCTCATGATTATGGGTGCCCTCATGAATAAGACCCCAGCCACTTGAAGGGGAAGCCTGAGAGAGACATCAACAGCCTGAGATGCTGCAGAACCCATGCTTTTGGATGGACCTGTAGACTCTGTCAGCCTTCTTGCCACAGCAGAGGAGTGGGTAGAATCTTCCAAATCTGAAACGCCTATGCTGGAGGAAGTTTCATATAGGTGGTTCCATGGAAAGCCCTAGATCAGATGACAATAGAACTAGAATAGATTGACCCTGCTAATAGTCCTAGTCCCAGTCTGATACTGACACCTGTGTCAGCAATGAAACAGGTCCTGTGCAGGCACCATCACTGAGCTCTGAGCCACCTCTGCAGGCAGTGTGTGCATCTAGGCCAGGATCATCACCTATGCCGCAGTCCCACTTGGCACAGACATTGACAGTGACATCAGTACTGATATCCCCATTGGCACCACTGTGGCACTGACATTGATATCAACATTGACATTGCCCTGATCCTGAAATCAACACTGCAAGCTGTGTCAGTGTTAGAGTTGGCTCCAATGTTGACACCAGCTCCAGAGTAGGCACTGCATCCAGCACAGACCCCAGATAGGGAGCTGCTGGTTATCCTCAATGAAGTCATAGTGGACACCAAAGGTATCAGCACCATCTCCAGGGTGACACACTGCCAAAGGTAATGTGTCATGGTGGGTGCCTCCCTAACCACCCAGAAGGAACTGAGGGTCATCCCAATGCTACCACTGGAGATTCTGTCATTATGCCAGTAAGGTGAAGGGAGAGAGAGAGAGCTCAATGCCTCAGCCAATTCTGCAGAGCAATGAGAGGACAAGGTGAAAGGTCCAGAGACCAACCTTGGGATTTCCTGGATCGACGCCTGCCACCAAAGGTGTGTACCAGCCTATCATGCTTGAAGCATCTGTTCTTCAGTGTCCAGATGTCAAAGGTGAAGCAGGTGTTGCATAAATCACTGTTATGGTCTTTCCTAAGGCAGGTCAAACACATGTAATACTGGTCAGTATAGGAAATATTTTTCCTGCAAAGGCAATGCTGGAAAGTGGGGGCTTCAATACAGGCCTTCTTAGATGCTAAACTCAACATTTTAAATGGAATATAATATAAGAGGCAGTATAGCGCAGTGGTCTAAGGCTCTGAGCTGCAAATTTGGTGACATCCAGCAGACCAGACCTGGGTTTGATTCCCACAGCTTCCACTTGCATACTGTGTGACCCTGACCAACTCACTTAACCTCCTTGTACTCCCAGGTTGCTCCTGTAAAAAAGCTTTCAGCTTAGTGTGCTATACCTGGTTAAACAACTAAATAAAAATAAATAAATAAGTAGATGCAAGGAAAATGGTCAATTGAGGCACGACTCATTCCCACAGTGCACATATAACAGCAGGAAAAACAAAACTGAGGTAAGTTACGGCATCATCAACATTTATTGCTAAGCATGCTGCAGCATGCAGTGTCACACATGTGCTGTCACCAGTAACCGGTGCCAGCATTCTGGTCCCAGCATATCCAACTTGGGGTCTGAACCCATGAACTGGTAGCAGCTTCAATGAATGTGTGCATGGGTCTCTTGTTTTTCTGGCTAATTTAAAGCTAGCCTGTTGCATTGAAATAATTAGATCATGTTGCATACTAAGAAAACAAACAGACAAGGCATCCATTAACTAAACTAAATTGCCCTTACCAGTTGTAAGAAGAAAGTTCAATGCGTTCTGCCTTTCTTGAGTTATCAGTATTCTAATATTGTTCAACCAGTTTGAAATTATTTTAATACCTTGTACTGTAGCTTTGGAAACTAGGTAATACATTGACAGTAAATAAGGTTATTCCAGTACAAACTTTACTCAGGTTGAGTCACTGCGGACTGCACTTCTCATATCCTCCAATTTTAGCATTTCATACTTCTATTAAAATATGCTGTTTACATTACATATGCCATTCTCCGTGATTATATCCCAGTCTGTGATCAGTCAGAGAACTAGTCAAAAGACTTAGTGCTAAAATGAACTCTTCATGGTGCATTTAAGCCACAAATGCAATGTTATTAGCTATAACAAATGTTTATAATACAGTCCCTGTATTTAAAATATGTGTAAGCAATACAATCTATACGCAAAATTTACATGCCAATTAATTTTTACCAAGTTTCCTAAAGTACAAAGATGTCAGCAAGGACTATGCAGTAAATACTGTAATAAGTTTATGTCCCTGTTTATAAGACAGTTCCCAAGACGGAAATATATGTAAAAAAACATTAAGCCCATTTGCTGAAACATAACTTGACGCTAATGATGATTTTAAGTACATACCCATCAACTAACAAGTGCATAAATTCATAACTTCAAATCTTTGTTCCTTCTTACATTAACCCCAAAACAGTTATTGTATGTAGTTTTAAAATAACAGTAAAGTGCATTGAAAAATAATTATGAAACTATTAAATCAGATAAAGCATCAAAGTAGTAGTATCTGTTCCTTTCAAGAGAAGCTGCTTGAAAAAAATGTATTTTACCTGGTAACAAATGTACTGCTTCCGCCACTCTGGGGTGAGATGGGCTACTAAATGCTCAGCAAACTTCATTGCTGGTTGAGATTCCAAAAGTTAGGGGTTCCCCTGGGAAGCATACCAAACTAAAAAAAATTGCTTAGTTGATAAAGAAAAAAGCACTGTGATGGGTGTTCCTCTTAGCATCTCTGGTTGGATCCCTTATTGCTGACACTAGGAACCCAGCAAGAATTAGCTGCCGCAGCAAACACCTTGGCAACAGGGAGAGTTACTAACACATTAATAATGCAGAGTGCTCCAGCACCCTGACAGAAAAAAAGAATTACCTGTTGAGGGACCTCACAGAAAAAAAAAGTACATCTGGTAGTATCTCTGGACAAAATACAGAGCAGCTTCTACACTGGAATTTAACAACTATTGAGCTGTGCTGATAGCAGCTGTTTCAGCACCCTGGAGAGAGACAGAATTTACTGGGAATGGAATACATAAAGCAGAGGGTGGATCAAGTGACAAAAAATGGATTTTTCATGGGCATCTACAGTACATACTGTATGTTAAATGTGCTATTCTAACTAAAATAAAAGAGTACTGTAAACTGAATGTGAGCATTACTAGACATATATACTATGCTGGTCTTTATAGGAGAACTGTGCTGAACCTGCAAGTCATATTTACCAGAAGAATTTTTCATATATTTGATACCATTTTATTACTGTTCAGTCTTTACTCATCCTATAGTAAATTCTGTGTGTAATTCTGGTTTACAACATACTGGTGGTAAATGCCATTCTAAAACTGTATGATGTAGTTTATGTCTCCCTCACAAAATGAGTAGGGAGATTTCATGGTCTCTGATTAGCTGAAAACCCTAGCAAGGGGTACATTTATATGCCAACTGAGACTTGGAAATGACAAGTCCGAGTATCAAATTACTATTCACCTAAGCAAATCAAGCAACAGCTCCATGTTGTTTTCTCTGTTACCAAACGAGAGCCCCCCACACACACACACACACACAAAACACAGAACAGCACCTTCTATTTTGAGCTGGCACAAACTATGCCAGTTTTCTCACATTTTCCCACAGTACAAAAAACCCTTAATAGTGCTAACACGTTGCCTGCCCAGCGTTACAGATAGGCATAGACTTTCTTCCCAACTTGCCCCACCTCCACCCTCACTAGAGCAAAACATTTGGAAATCTGTTTACATATTTTTCTAAGAGAAATTAACTTCTTTAAGTTTTGTAGCACCACCTAGATATACCTCAACTGCCATTGCCATTTGTGCCACACCTCTCACTTCTCATGGCATGCACACTACTCTGAGTTCATTCCCCCAATCATGCTTCTTCTCTCAGTCTCCCAAAGGGAAAGAAAAGGAAGACAAGTGAGTATGGGGGGGGGGGGATGTGAGACCGAGGTCTCCCAGAGGGAAAAAAATGGAATACAAGTGAGTGTGGTGGGATGACAATTCAAGAACGGAGAGAGGGAAGATGGTTTTCACAGCAGTGAAAGCAACACAATAAACAGTAAAGCAAGCATGAAATGCAGCACTGCCCTCTACTGGCAAGTATACCAGTAGAGGTACTACTTTACTAACAAACCAACTTTACCTTAATTTTTAGTCACTCTATATAAATATATATATATATATATATATATATATATTTATTATTATTTTATTTCTTAAATATTAAATAAAAACTTTACATGTAACCCATTTTCTAAATGCAGTAATACCCTCCAGGGTGGGCAGTATTACACTATTTTGGACTTTCCAAGGGCTATAAGGCCTTCCACTGTAGCACCAGGACCTCATTACACCCCTAGGGCAGTCCAGTATAGCCCAGTACTGCCCACCATGTTGGGTATTATTGCTACCTTCGACCACCGAGTTCTAGAGTGGAATGTGAATGCATCGTGCAAACAGTATAAGTTTGACAAGTAAGCTAAAAGACAGTCTGGGGTGTGCACTAAACTGTTCTAATACATGGCCTGGGATGTAGTAAGGATCAAGCCATAGGTCAAATGCCTTCAGCCCCTGGCCATGCATATGAACTGTGTAATGCACATCCCTGGAGTGTCTTACTGTGCTTATAAAATGGACTTTTTAATATGGCAGTCTAATTTTTAAAAATGAAAAGTTCTAACTCTAAATAAATTAAAGTAGTCCCTCTGCCTGTACAAAGCTGCTGTGCATTTGTTTTGTAGTAGGACATTTGTGCTGATGTGGCCACTGTAGCTGTAGTGCTTTCTTGTGTATTCTGACATCCCCCCAAGCCTGTCTGGTGCCTGCTAGAGCATGTGTATGTGTGTGTGAGTGAGTAACAGGGTGGCATGATCCAGTACACACAGTTCACAATCATTTTTTTTTATTTATTTTGTGGTTATTTATAGAGCTATGTTTTTCATGTTGATGTTGATGACTTGTGTGAACAGGCGGCAAACCAGAGCAGGTGCACAGGAGGAAAGTCACAAGATGTGTAATGGAGCCATGACCTGAAAAGTAAGTAAACGGAAGAAAAACACTAGCTGTCTTTCTGAAGCATTTGTTTCTAGTGGAACAGTCTGCCTAATTCTGTAATGAGCAGCATATGAGAACTGCTAGCAGGCAAGTCAGAATGAAAGCGAGCAGCAGGTGGGAAGCAACAGGCATGGGAGTAGAAGTGAGTAGCAGGTGGGACACAGAAGTGAACGGATGGTGGGAGGCAGCAGCTGGGGCACAGATCTCTGTGGAGAATAAAGAAAAACACAGCATACTAAATTAAAGAAAGGGAATTTAGGTTTTATTTCTTGTAATTTTGGTACAGTATTTGGACACACAGGGAATGATACAGCTAGCGTGTTTTAAGGACTTAGACCATGACAGTCTAAGTAAGCTAAGTGAGAGAAAAAAAGAATGGCAGTTATTAATTTTTTTTTTCATTCTAAGTTGTGGACTCAAGGATTTCTCTCAAGCCCTGTGTCCTGGTTGCTAGCACTTCTGATGCATTGTTAATGACCAATCAGGATGCAGGATTTTTCATACCCGTTTTATAACATGGACGTAAAGTACATCATGCAGTTCTAAAACGGTACTACCCACCAGTATATAAAGCAGAAGCACCAACTGAATTCACCAAAAGGCCAGTAAAGATGGAACAAAAACAGGATGTGAACCAGTGTTAGAAATGCAGCTTCTTGACAAGATATGGAGACTGAATAACCAGCTCCTTAAATCCAAGGACATAATAGAACATATACAGGCATATATTAAGGACTTCATGGCCAGTTATAAAGATTCTGTGGGAAGGGCTGACACTCTGTGGGAGGCACTAAAATGTAGCCTATGGGGAGAGCTGATTCTTACAGCCACAGAAAGAAAACTGCAAAGAGAACAAACTACTCCAAAATATTTTGGAATATAAGAAAAAATGAATTTTCATCTTGAACAGAGGAGTTAGTGTGGGGTCTTCAATCCAAATATGGGTATCTATTACAAGAGAGCTGAGCACACTATAAGTAGGTCAAACACAAAGTCAATTCTTAGTTTCCAGAGCATCTTGTGACTGCTATACCTAATCTTTGCAGACAGCTAAATGCACTGGGAACTCCCTCTTTTACCATTCACCCCTGTATAGCCCTACCCTGTTGCTTCGCTATTCCACTTACATCACTTCCTTCCTTCATCCGTTTCCCATCCTCATCCCTACCCTCTTTTCATCCTGCCTCATTCCCCTTCCTTTATCCCTCCACTCCCACTTCCCCCTCCCACCCTTCCTCTGTTTCCTCACCTTGTTCTCTCCCTCTACCCCCCCCCCCGGCTCCTGTGGGTCTTTTCCTGCATAAGCTTCATTGCGGCAACTCCGTCCTTGCTCTTATTTTGTTCCTTCCACCCCCCAATTCACCCCGTCCTTCTTTCCTTGTAAGCCCTTTCACCCCTCTTCAGACAAGGCCACTGGCTGCACTTGACACAATATGTATCGTGCCACATTATTCTTTTGTTTATGTGATTACTTTCCTCATGTTGTACTACTTACTGAAACCATTGTAATTTGTTATTCTTGTGACTTGACGTGGAACCTCTGTAAAAGGGTCCTTGGCTCAAAGGTCTTTCTGATTTGCTAAATAAATGAATTAAAAATAAAGTATTTTGATCAAGGGGAGACAGTGGGTGAGCTAATGGCTTTATGCCTCTGGAAACAAGAAACAGCATGGGTGATACACCAGATAGTCACTGAACAGGGTAATACTGCGACTAAGCTGAGAGATACTGTAGCCCAATCAGATCTGTAGTTCACTGTACAATCTTGATTCCCCTGTAGTTGAGGACAGGGATATAGACTCATTCTTAGGGGATATACAACTCCCTCAATTTACAGACACTCAGACCCAGATACTAAGTGCTCAGAGTAGTATGAACGAGGTGAAAGCAGCAATCAAGGTGCTCAATCCAGACAAGACCCCTGGGTCTGATGGCTATTCACTGAATTTTTACAAAACCCTTACTAAAGAGATTATTCCAATATTATTAAATACATATCAGTATATATATGAGCATGGCATACAGGACCCCTCTGTTATGGAGACTTTGATTAATATTTTGCTGAAACCTGGGAAGGACTTAACTAAGGCTGGTAACTATAGACCTATTTCGTTAATAAATTTAGATTTTAAAATACTGGGCTTTATGCTGTGTAGTGTCTCTACAGATCACCTACACAAGCTGGCTCACCTTATTTCCGCATCCAGTGACAGTCCTGACCCACCAGTCATGGCCTCCCTGGACATGGAGAAGGCCTTTGATAGGCTCTTGTGGGTTTACTTGTTTCATGTATTGAGAAAACTTAATATACCTCAAGAATATATAGAGTGGATTAAGGTACTATACCCCAATCCTAGTGCAAAGATTTTACATCACAGAGTATGCTCAGAATGGTCTAAGCTACATAAGGGGACCAGGCAAGGATGTCCTCTGTACCACCTCCTCTCAAATTTATTCCTGGTACCCCTCATTCATAAATTTAAAGATACCCCTACTATTCAATATACAGCCCTGTGTCCGCACCAATACAAGCTGCTTTTTTACATGGACAATGTTTTGTTACTTATCAACCACCTGATAACATGCCTGCCTGTGGCACTGGAAGTTATTTGGCAGTTTGGAGCTACCTCTAACTATAAACAAGCATTTGTCAATACCGAATGTTTGCTTGCTGGCATTGGCAGTGGTAGTGTAGAAGTTACAGAGCTGCATAATAGAAATGGCAGTGAAGTATTGAACTGAAGCCAACCCCACCACCACCCTGCAGAGAGTGACAGGCATTGGGGTGTGCCTTTGGGTCGTCAGGCATAACGGCCAAGCTATTTCACCACACCCTACCCTGCAGACACTGACAAGTGTCACGGTGTGCCTTGGGGTCTTTGGCCCTTATGCGCACCCCATTCCATCAGGAAATATGGTGAGATGGGTGCAGTATAGGAGAATGGGGTGAACTTTGGGGCCGAAGAGTCCAAGGCATACCTCGATGCCTCTCACTGGCTGCAGGGTGTGGAATGGTATGAGCATTACAGGCAAGAATCCCAAGTCACACCCCTGATGCCTGTCATTCTCTACAGGGTGGGGCGTTATGGTTGAAAACCCTAACACCTCAAGCATTTGTTGGTATTTTCACTCCAAATTTTCAACATGGTTTTTTTGTGACCCCCACCTCATGAACAGTGGCAATATCAGTTTGTTAGCCAAAAGCTGCTTATGCACAGCAGACTACGGCATTTAGCACCACAGGTGCAAAAACACATTCCAAACAGGATGTGAAAAATGACAGCTGTACTGTTCATGGGGAGGTGTAAAAAATGGCAATGTTGCAAATCTGCAGTAAAAATATTAAAATACTGGTGAAATCACGAGTGTACATAGAAACTGTGCAATGCACACCCGTAATGTAATTAGTTTGGGGATTTTTTACAGCAGATTGTCAACACAGGCATTTTGGGACCTCCAATCATGAACAGTGTCACTGTGATTTTCTTTATCTATCCCGAACAATGATTTCCCACAGCGACCACGCATCTCTGCGCTGAAGGTGTGAAAACACATTTCAGCCATGTTGTGAAAAATGACAGCTGTATTGTTCATAAGGAAGTGTGGAAAAATGCCACTGGTGAAAATCTGGACTGAAAATATTACAAAGTCATGAACTTACGAGGGTGCGTGGAAACTGCGCAATGCTCACTCGTAACACAGTCATTTTATGGACTTTTGTCACCAAATTTTCAACATAGCCATTTTAAGACCTCTGCTCATGAACAGTGTAACTGTGATTTTCTTAATCTGTCCCAAACATTGCTTTCGCACACTGACTGCACCATTGTGCGCTACATGTGCGGAAACACATTTGGGGCGACATGTGAAAAATGGCAGCTGTACTGTTCATAAGGAAGTGTAATAAAATGGCAATGTGGAAAATCTGGAGTGAAAATATAGAAAATTTGCAAACTTACGAGCGTGCGTAGGAACTGCGCAACGCACGCTCGTAAAACAGTCATTTTTAGGAATTTTTTCACCAAATTTTCAACATAGCCATTTTAAGACCTCTGCTCATGAACAGTGTCACTGTGATTTTCTTAATAGTGTCCATACATTGATTTACGTACCAACTGGCCATTGTGCATACATGAAATGGGAAACACGTTTTAGGGCAAGATGTGAAAAATGACAGCTGTACTGCTCATAAGGAGGGTATGATAAAATGGCAATGTTGTAAATCTGGGTGAAAATATTGAAAATTCGCAAACTTACACGAGTGTGCGTAGGAACTGCGCAACGCACGCTAGTAAAACAGTCATTTTTAGGAATTTTTCACCAAATTTTCAACATAGGCTTTTTGAGAGCCCACCTTATGAAAAGTGGCAGTGTCATTTTGTTACTCAGTCCTGAAAGGTGATTTCACGCAGTGACTGTGAAATCACCCTTCGGGCCCGATTAAAGCCATGACAGTGAGAGCATTCATGAGAAGGGGTCCCAAAAACCCCATGTTGAAAATTTGGTGCAAAATTCCAAAAATGCCTGAGATATGAGCAAAGTTGAAAAACTCTATCTATCCCATTATACAGCTTACGGCATTTCCTCAGTTCACGGTCGGCTTTGAAGAGTGCAAGACATGTTCCAGTCCACGAAGATTGTCGCGCGGAGTCAGAGGTAAGTATGGGGTGGGGGGAGTGGGAAGGTGGGTGTGCAGTGGGTGGGCCTTGGTGGGGGCAGAGACAGCGAGGGACTGTTTTTTCATTTTCAGGGTGTTTTTTTCTTAATGACACCGTGGGACATTTGCCACGCTGGGTGGGCTCCCAGCATGGCACAAGGATGCTGGTGGGGGGCATGGAGCCGACAGGGGATTGGGAACCCCGTCACAGCATAGCATCTGTTGCCATGCTGGGGTGGGCTCCAGCGTGGCACCCTGTACACTGGGGTGGGATTGGGCATCCCTGTTGGCTATAGGATGTGTAGCCACACTGGGGTGGGCACCCAGTGTGGCATATGGGACTCTGTTTTGGGAGGCTGGCACAGCCGGCAGGGATTGGGCACCCCGTCGGCTACACATGTGTGCGTGGGGGCCAGCATGCAGTATGCGTGCGTGTGTGTGTGTGTGTGTGTGTCTCGTGGGGGCGCACGCCAGGCAGGCGATATCTTATCACTGCTCACTGGGCGTAGCTCCCCTTTCAACTGTACTCCATTGCATTTTGGACTGCTGTCATAGACAGCTCGAGCAGGCATTGGAGAACTGCGGCCGCACCTGCAAACACACTGATTGAATTGGAAGAGGGCTGCCACACCTCCGAAAACTCAGATGATGGCACTATGTTTCTTGCACATGCGTGCAAGCAAACATAATGAAATGTTGAGAAAACTGTTGTTATCCCCTAAGCAGCTGAGTATGCAAACAGGAAATAGAAAAACTGGGACTCAGAAGGCAGATAAACTCAAATATTTGGATATTTACTAAGTACATCTCATGCACAAATGAAAGCCCTTAACCTGAATATGCTAAAAGTTAAACAAGACCTTAACAGGTGGACGAAGCTCCCACTTACATTGTGGGGTAAAATAAATGTTGTCAAAATGAACATTTTACCCAGGGTCCTCAACCCTTTCGGTATGTTGAATCAGATGATTCCCTGGTGCTGGTTTACGCAACTGTATAACTCTGTCTCAAAATGTATTTGGCAGGATAAGGCAGTGAGATAGGCTTATCATAAATTGGTGGCCCCCAGGCAGATGGGAGAGTTGAGGTTCCCAGATTTTTTATATATTACCAGAACTCCAAAGCAACAAATACTTGCAGTTGTATAGAACATTAGAGGAGGATGACCACTATGTGTACAGTATACACTACAATGGCTGGACATTGAATTGGCTCTCTGTAATGCACAGAGGATATCACCCTGAGCCCCTTTACATATTCTTGTGACTTAAATCCCCAGGTTATTGAAAGGCACCCCTACAGAAGCTGCTATATGAACTCATATGGAGATGTGCAGAATGCTAAAAGTGGATCCTATAAGAGACATATCAGAGCCCCTAACCTGTAATCCTAACTTTCAGATTGGAGGACATAAATACAGAGAAATTTATCAGCAGATAAGGGCCTCCTTCACCACAGTTTCTCAGTGGGAAGACATCTCCATGAGGGCTCTCCCCTATCCAGGGCTGCCCGACCATGGGGTCAAGTCATGAGGCAATGGAGAGTAAGTGCAGGAGAAACTAGGGCTGGAGCCATGTGGTAGCCCAGTAGAAATGAGACTGCACTGGTAACAGAGGGGAGAATGTATAACTTGTAAAAGTAGAAAGTAATCTTACAGCATGCACTTATTAATGTTTTAGCCAAAAACACCTCATGTAGTTAAAATATAGTTTATTCCTTCCATGGAATGTCAGTAAATTCAGTATTACAAGGAGCACATTGCAAAAAAAGTTATTTCTTTAGGTCTTAACCTGACCCTTTATTAATCTTTTTAATAATTTGGACAAACTAGTATTTGTATGCACTACTGCCTGTTTCAAAAATATATCATTGTCATCAGCTGACTCCATAATCCCTTTCTTTGTAATAACACTTTCTGTAATCACGGAAACGGTTGTAATGGCATATATCAATAAACCATGCAGTTAGAAAATCCGCGTTAGAGATTTTACTACAGATCTGAAGTCAAAACCAGTGCATTATTATACAACACTGAAGACACAAGTGACATTAAAATACCTGCTACCTAGTAAACTGCGAGAGTTGCATCAATCAAGTTTGCAGAAGGACATACTGAAGTACAGACCTGCTTTTTAAGTATTGCATGTTTTAAATTTATGGCTAAGGAGCTTTGCAGGTATGTTTGTTATTGAGAAGCTTGTACAAACACAAGGTACACTAAATCTCCACAGAGTTCCTCTTGGTGAAACAACAAAGAATTGAACAAATAGTAATCCAGCAGTTAATAAATGATACCACTGTAAACAAGCTCCCTATATATACTGCATTTACTTGAGTTGTATGTTTTTTTTATTTTAATTTTATTTATTGACTTAGCGAGGATGTGGATTGGACCAAGTTGTCCCATTTTCAACCATTTTCAGCCATGCCTGGGTTGACAACAAAATTAACAGTACAGCACAGAACTACACAGTTTACTACAATAGCAGGTTTGTTATACATAGCACATACAGTCATACCTCTCAGCTGTTCATCACTGGCATTTACATCTTTTATTCAGATGCCATCTGCCCCCACATAAAAAAAAGTTGTCTCACATTGTTCTCTGAGAGCTTAAAAGCACAAATGCACAGTAATCTATAATATATTGGTGAATCAATCAAAGGCAGACTTTATGAAAATGAAAGCATTCATTTAACAGTGTTTTTGGTATCTCTATGATTTGATGATGTGTCTCACACTTTGCAACATAGTCCCAAATGATTTTCGCCAGTTACAAATTAGGAGAAACTTTCTTGTGCATATGGCCCTTTGTCACTCTCCCAGATTTTTAGGAATAGTGTCCTACAATCAGTGGTGAAAAGCAGAAAGACATGAGTTCCAATAAGCACAGAGCTCAGACCACCAGACTGATTTAATTTTAACTTGAGCTGGATATTATAAACATAGACCATTACATGCAAAAGGCTGTTGCATCAATCCACTCTGTTTACCACTCTTGTTTAGAGTTCCCTAATGATATTCTTCTAGGAAAGAATACGATCTGATATACTGGAAATATTGGTCTCTAGGTAAAGTACTGCTCAGCATATAATGCCTAATATTATCAGGAAGAAAACTTTATAATGGCCATATAGAAAAAAGCATGATGTTGTACTACAGTAGCTGTGTCAGTAGCATGGAGCAACAGCATAATATCTTAAATTGTGTGTCTATTAAGATTCTCATGCTTATGTACACTACAGATTCCTTATAATAAATATACTGTATCAGCAATGCTGAAAACACCCTAAGAAAACTGTGTTGTCAAAAGCTGACTACTAGAACTGTTGCCAGTTCATGTAACTATTACAAATCACATAAAATGTTGTTAATCTTATCCTGTTGCTTGCTGTTTTCAGCTTATTCAACCACAGTTCAAGACAGAGTTAGAAAGAAGGTAATTTAATTAAAATAAACATATACTATACAAAATAATGTGTACGCAACCATACATAACAAGAATGATAGTTCCATTTCAGGGTGCATTTACATGATATAGATCTTTCAAGTTTCACTCTCAAGTTCTATGACAGCAGTGGGAAGGGAGGATATGGGGGTCATCAAAAGGGGGGGCCTCAAGGTGGGAGAAAGATGCCCCAGCCAAGGAGGAAGCAGCTGCTGGTGGGGGACTCTATAGTTGGGGATAGACATAGGAGTTAGGGGAAGAAGGGAGAGGCAGGTGAAGTGTCCGAGAGGTGCTTCAGCTTGAAGGGATGGAGATAAGATCCAGAGGATTGCTAGGGCAGCAGAAGATGGGAGGGAGTCATTGGGGACAAATTACCTGGCAAGGAACAGGGTAAAGGTAGCACAAGAACATTTCAGGGAGCTGTGGAGGGACCTCAGGCAGGTGGCATGTATGAGAGCTTTTGCCGAGGTGTTACTTGTATGCAGCTAGCCTGGATTTGGTGACCATAACAGAGTCATGGTGTACTGACAGCCACAACTGGGACATGGCAGTACTGGGCTACTCTATGTTCAGAAGAGACAGGAACGGGGAAGGGGGGGGGGTTACTATATAAGGGAGGGAATCAAGACCATGGAGGTGCAGGGACACACTGAGAAAAGAAAGGGCTGGAGGTGCTGTGGGTTATCCTGGAGGCGGGTGCTGGGGCTGCTGTTCCTACAGGGGTGGTATACAGACCTTCCTCAAAGGGAGAGGAGTTGGATAAGGCACTTGAGGAAGCCATCATCAGGATGGCAAGTAAGGGGGAGATGCTGCTAGTTGGTGACTCCAGTCAATTGCGAGTGATATAACTGCTACTGTGTACTTAAGTGCTTTTATTATTTATTTGTGTGTTTAATGAAACATTTTGTTTGAACCCTACTACTTCACTCTCAAGGTGCCTGGCAGAGAGTTAGTGGACAACCTATTATAGTTGTTTCACTAACTACAATATCACATTGTTTCACCAGGAGCATTATACTGCTGCATGAAGCAGTTTTTATTTTACACCAGGGGAATTAGAGCTTTATTTTAATTTAGTAGTGCTAGTGTGCAGAGGGGAACTTGAGATCTATCCCCTCACTTCCGGGTTCTCTGCTTTAAAAGCCGACTGTTCGGTGAGCAGGGCAAGCCAAGCAGGACATGTGCGGCGCCACGCGCGAAGATGCACGCAGAGACACATGCGTCTGTGCATTTTCCGCATGTTCGGTGGTAGCAGCGGGAGTGGTGGTAAAAGTCCAGTACCTTATGTTATAACACCGAGTTGGCTTATTTGTTGTAGCATGTATGTGTGTTGTACCCTCCATTTGCATAAATATATGTTAAATATGGCACCCCCTATTAATTCTGTGTGCATTTCTAGTGGCTACTATTGTGTTGAATGTCAGAGGTACTGCTTTAGGGAAGGTATGGAAGCAGTTTATGAATTTACTTGCTCAAAATGTGTTGAGAACACCTCTTTAAAACAAGCAGTGGCTTTGTTCAACACTAGGTTATCCAAACTTGAGGATAGCCAGATTCAAATGAAAGCCAGGTTTCAAGCACTAAATCAGGCTCCCCCTAGTGATTCATCTAACTCTTATGATTTCAACTGTTAGGACTATGGCCCTTATCCCCCCCCCCCATTGTTAGTAGTAATTTGAGTAGTCATACATCATGTACACCTAATGGTAACTCAAAAAAACGGCCTATGGATAACGACATTTCTGACAACCCTGATGATCAGTGGTATGAGGTGCAGAGCAAATGCACATACAAAAAAGGTCTTACAGCCTCCCAGTTTTCTTTGATAACAAGCAATAGATTCCTAATGTTGAATGCACTTAATTCCACAGAAGAGGATTCGATAATACCTGATGTCACTACTACTGTTTCTTTAAACTCCACTGACCCTCTTACCATCTGTTCTAGTCCAACTGTGTCCCTGCCCATTATCCTCTAACATCCCATTAGTTCCAATAGAGGTAGAACCTAGTGACCAAAGTCATGATAATGTGCCTGTTTCAGCTCCCAGTGAGCCCCTTTCTACTTCCAGCCTCTTTAACAGGCAGGTGTTTGTTATTAGTATTATTATTATGTTTTTGTTGACTGGGTAAGTGCACTAGACAAATCCTGCCTATTTTCAGGCATGACCCGGGGGAGGGGGATATAGATGAATGCCAACTGACCTTGAACCAGATTAAGCTGTATAGGTGACTCCATGATTAAACATCTGAATAGGCACATATGTAATCCAGACAAAGCTAATCGAACCTGTTCCAGCTTCCGAGGCACCAAAATTAAAGATATTTCAGGCATGGTACATAACATCCTAGCAGGGAGTGACCCAAACCCTTTGGTTATTGTACATGTGGGAACCAATGATTTCACTTCCTCATCCCTTTTAGACATCAAACAGGACCTAGTGGCTCTTTCCAACTTATTGGTGGACATCGGATGTGAGATAGCCTTCTCCGAAGTCCTACCAGTTCCCAGAGCCTCTGTTGTCCTTAACAATAAGATACATGCATTCAACAACTGACTCCGTATGAGATGCTTGTTGCAGGATCAAAAATGTCTTACACACTGGGAAGAATTTTTTAATTGAACTGACTTCTTCTGTAGGGACGGCCTTCACGTGAATCATACAGGTAACTTTCTTGTGGGAGAGCACATCCTGAAACATATTAACCTGCATTTAAACTGCTTGATTTAGGGGAGAGTGTCGGCTCTCCCCACAAGACATTGTTAGGTAATAAAAGCATGCATGTCAAAATATCTGAGTTGAAATGTCTATATTTTAATGCAAGAAGCCTTAATAATAAATTAGATGAACTTAAGGCCACTCTTAACTTGGAACACACTGATATTGTACTCATTACGGAAACTTGGGGGATGATAAATCTTGGGACCTCTCTTTACCTGGGTATTCCAACTTTAGCTACGATAGGCCTAACAGGAAGGGGGGGTGGGGTTGCCATTTTTGTTAAAAACGTACTGCAAGTTGTTGACATTTCTAATAAAGTTAAGAGTCTGACTAACCACACAGAATCTGTCTAGATAAAACTTATGTAGAATAAAAACCAATTTGTTAGTCTAGGTTTTTTTTTATCATCCTCTGAGTTCAACTATTGAACTTTTAGAAACACTAATAAATGGAATAGAATCAGCATGCACCCTAGGTGACATCATTCTTTCAGGGGACTTTAATCAGAGTGATATAGATTGGTTGGAATTGAAAGCAACCTCTAGCGCGGGTAAAAAATTGGATAATATGTCCCAACAGTGTAATCTTATGCAAGGTGTGACTTTACAGGGGAAATAAGATTCTTGACCTTGTGCTATACAGTAAGAACTTGTTAGTTAAAAATGTTGGTATATCAGCTCCGATCGGAAATAGTGATCATTGCTGCATCAGTTTTTGTTTGAAACATTCAATCTCTCTACTATTCAATAAATCTATTGTATATATGTATGACAGGGCTGATATATCCAAAACTAAAGAGGAGTTGGATAAGGTGGATTGGGTTTCCATCTTTAATTCTGAGAATTGAAGACTACTTTTTTACACTACATAATACTATCATTAAGCTTCGTGACTGTCATATCCCCTTCAGGATAAAATCTGAGTGTAGTAAATCAAAACCAAAATGGATGAATAAAACTATATAGAAACTCCTAAGGATAAAAAGAAAATGCTACTCTGTTTATTTAAAATCACCTAATCCTTCTAATTGGAGTATATTTCTTCAATCTCAAAAAAATGTAAGAACAGTATTCGAAGAGTAAAAAAATTTGGGAACAGAGATTAGCTGCCAATGTGAGTAGGAATAATAGCAAATGCTTTTATGCATACATTAACTCCTTGAAAAAAGCCTTATGTCAGGTGGGCCCACTTTTGGACAATGGTACTTTAATATATGACCCACAGGACATGGCTAATTTATTCAACATGAACTTCTGTAATATTTTTCAAAAGACTCTGAGTACTAGTATTATTAATGTATCTACAGATTCTCCAATTTCTTTTCCTGTTTCCAATATTCATTTTAAATTAATGTCACTTAAGGGTAAAACCAACGTTTCACCTGATGACATTTCTGGTCATCTTTTATATCTTTTGGTTGATAGCTTGTCTTTCCCCCTTAAATTATTATTTGAGTATTGTATCAACCATAATTTTGTCCCCAGTAGTTGGAAGACTCCTTACGTCATACCCATTCACAAAAAGTGTCCCAGAAATAACTGGAATAACTATAGGCCTATTAGCCTTACTTCCCCCATGTGCAAGACATTAGAAAGTTTGATCAAGGACTTAATATTTCCCATTTTGAATACATCTGATAATAAACAGCATGGTTTTAAAAAAGGTCGTAGCTGCCTTACTAATTTGTTATGTTTTTATGAGGAAGTCAGTTTGAATCTTAATAACAAATTACCATATGATGTGATTTACATTGACTTTAGCAAGGTTTTTGATTTACTTACTCATTAGGCATTGCTATAAAAGCTTTGTTCTTTTAAGATTAACTCTAACATTATCATGTGGATAGCAAATTGGCTGTCACATAGATTATAGCAAGTCCTGATCAATGGAATATGTTCACAAGTGGATGATGTGACAAGTGGTGTGCCTCAGGGTTCTGTTTTGGGCCCTTGTTTGTTTCACTTATTCATAGCTGGCATTACAAAACTATGCAGTTCCAACACTGTTAAGTATGTAGACGATATAAAAATTGGTGGTCTATGTGCCAATTCAGATCAGATAAATGCTTCTCAACATGACCTGGACTTAGTGTCATCTTGGATCAATACATGGGGTATGACTGTTAACCACAAAAAATGTAGGGTTATGCATTTTGGTATTAATAATCCCATCATATCTACAGATTGACCAATTCCGTTTTGAACACTACTGATACAGAGAAGGATTTAGGTGTCCTGGTATCTGAGGACTTCCTTCCAAATGCTCAGATAAGTGAGGTAATCCTACGGGCTAATAGGATTGTTTGGTCCATTAAGAGGAATATTAATTCTAGGGACAGAAATGTTCTTATGCCTCTTTATAGAGCCTATGTGCACCCTCATTTGGATTTTTCCTCTCAGCTTTGGTCTCCTTCTAAAAAAAAACAGCATATTATGCTTCTGGAATGAGTGCAAAGAGGTTATACTAAATTGGTACGTGGGTTGTGTAATACCTCGCGTGAATCTAGATTGCTCTCCTTGAATCTGATGTCACTTTCCATCAGACATCTAAGAGATGATCTCCTCTTACTATACGATTTCATGAAGGACCCCTAGCTACTAACTAGTCTTGGGTTCAAGTTTAAAGATAATTTTTATGATCTTAGCGGTCACCCTCTCCAGTTACAATCCAGAAGATTCAACTGTTTGCCTCGTAAACATTTCTACACTTTATGAGTTATCAAGCATTGGAATGCATTGCCAATTGATGTAATCACTAGCACATCTATGGATATGCTTAAATCTCAGTTGGATGTTATATTATCAGATTTTTGCCCTTGTTATCAGTAATGATAGGAGTACATATGGGTCTTTGGGATCTCTAACTCCTTAACGTTCCTAGTAAGATTCCTAGTATGTGGATAGGAGCCTTCCAACTGCAAGAGCATCTTTGACTCCCAACAAGGGATTTTTCTCAGGCAGCTAGTCAATGAACCCACTGGGAATGGGGCAGTGCTGGGCCTGGTGCTTACAAACAGGGATGGTATTGCAGACATAACAGTGGTCAGTCCCCTAGGTACCAGTGATCACCGTACAGTGCGGTTTAACATTCAGACATTAACAGAGGCAAACCACACAAGGACAAGGTTCTTGGACATTAGGAGGATGGATTTGAAAGAAATAGGAGACTGACTCATGGGGGGGGATTGCTGGGAAGAGATAGAGGTACAGTGTACAAAAAGAAGGGAGGGAATAATTAAGGCAATCAGCCTCTGTTTGAAGGAAGTGAGTAAAAGCATAAGGAAAAAGTAACCATTATAGTTCTCTAGGAAAGCGGCCAGGGTGGTGAAGTAAGTGTGGCATTCAGGAGTTATGAAGAAATACAGAGAGGTGAAGACAGAGACGTGTACCAAGTAAAACAGGGAAGCAGGAAAGGAGTGAGGGGAGCAAAGGCAGACAGAGAAAAGGATAGCCAAGTGGATAACTAAAAGGGATAAGACTTTCTTATATGTTAATACGTCCCCCGGAGCCATTCGTTGCCGTATAAGAGTGGTTTCACGTGCCTTCAGCTGGAGCAAGAACAGTAAAGTGAACCTGAGTTGTTCTGGCTTAAGCTGAAGGCAAGTGAAACCACTCTAATACAGGAATGAGTGGTGATGGGGGACGTAATATTATACTGTTGATTGAGAGCGATCAGTAAGATATCCAAAAAAAACTGCTCCTGGAATGTGCCGATTACCAGGACATCTGCATGTGAGACTGTCTTCACAAAATAAGAGTGTCTCATGCGCAGGAGAAAGGAGCACTCTGATTGGTCGGGAGTGCTCCCTCAATCTTTAACCAGGTACATAAGTGAGAAGATGAAGGCAAGGGAAGGGATAGTGAGGATAAGGAGGGCAGCAGGGGTAACTGCACAAAAGATCATGAAAAAGCAGACACCCTAAACAGGTACTTCTACTCAGTCTTCACAGTGGGAAGAAGACCACCAGGGAGCAGCAGGAACAAAGGGGGAGGTGGACACAAGTCTATTTTCAGAGGAAAGAGTCCTGAAGGAATTTGCCACTCTGAAAGTGAATAGTGCTATGGGACCTGATGGGATACACTTAAGGGTACTAAAGGAACTCAGAGGGGTGCTAGCTGCCCCACTAATGGCTATACTCACCAGCTCTCCAGAAAAATGCATATTTCTGGAGGATTAGAGGACAGCATATGTAGTCCTGCTACATAAAAGAGGCAGCAGGGAGGAGGCTGTCCACTACAGGCTGGTCAGTCTCACCTCAATGCTGAGGAAATTAATGGAAACCCTGTTACAGGAAAGGTTGGTAGAGTATCTTGAATCCAGTGGGTTGCAAGACCACAGGCAGCTTGGACTCATGGGGGGAGGTCATGCCAGACAAATTTGATGGATTTCTTCAACTGGGTAAACAGAGAAATAGATCAGCAGAGGGCAGTGGACATGGCCTATATTGACTTTAGGAAGGCCTTCAACACTGTGCCATACAGGAGACTGATAATAGTGGGACCCAAAGTGGTGAACTGGATTAAAATCTGGGTAAAGGATAGGAGACAGAGGGGGGTGGTGGTTAACAGCACTCATTCTAATAATGGGAAAGTGGCCAGCCGGGTGCTGTGGGACTCAGTACTGGGACTGGTCCTCTTCAATATCTTCATAAGCAACATTACAGAAGAACAGAAAGGGAAGGTATGCCTTTTTGCAGATGGCATCAAATTCTGTAATAGAGTGGACACTGAGGAGGGGGTGGATAAAATGTGTGGAGAGCTTTGGAAACTTAAGGAGCGGTCAAGAGCATGGCATTTTGGTTTCAATGCCAAAAAGTACAAAATCCTGCACCTAGGGTATAGGAACCCAGAAGTGGAATATAGGATGGGGGGTTCTGACAGTCACTAAGCAGGAAAGGGACCTTGGGGTTATCATATCTGATGATGTCAAAGTGGCAGGGCAGTAAGAAAAAGCAGTGGGTAGGGTCAATGGGATGCTGGGATGCATATGGAGAGAGAGATCTGTCTTGTCAGTGTCAGTGGCTCAGTAGGTAGCACACTCACCTCTGAGGCCGGGAGATCAGACGGCTGTGGGTTCATTTCCCACATCTGGCACTTGGGTTACTATCCCAATACTGACACTGTAGTGCAGCATGAGGGGGGGTGCTGCACTTCTGAGGTGCCGTCTTTAGGGATGAGATGTTAAACTGAGTTCCCATCTGCATGGATTGGTGGTAGTTCAGGTGGATGCTAAAGATCCCATGGCACTTGTCAAAAAGAGTAGGGGAAGTTTTTATTTAAGAAATAACTGAAAAAGTAAAACAAGTCAAAAAGTAAGAATCATGTAACAGGAAAATCAGAGTCAGTAATCCATGACATTTGTTTCCACAATTCCAGTAAAGATACATGTGGCAAAAGTTTTAACTCAGAAACATAAATATCTTTTAAATTGCATTCAATCCTGTAAAGTAAACAGGCATCGAGCATTCCATATATGCCATTTGATAATTACAAAAAGAAGATTCAAAGCTCCCACATTCCAATGTTTCCAAGAATTTAGAAAGGAACCATATATTAACATTTCATAAGTAACTGTAGAAAACAAAGGTTCTTGCCATCTAGCAGCCAACAAAGTCCAAAAATTAGTGATATAAGAACATAAAAAGAAAAGGTGTCTTATGGATTCTTCCTGCTGGTGACATCCTGGTCTAGAACAAAGCCTCTCCTGTAGTTGTTTGTGTTTGTGATTGCTCTTAACATTGATACGTTCATGGCAACAGCCAGTGTAAATCCACATTTTTGGGGGATTCTGGAATTTACAAGTAATAAGGCATATAGATCATTAAGGTGCTGGCGTGGACATTTAGGAAAAACCACAATATCTAAACAGATATGATCTAGTAGGTATCTGTATAAGGCTTTCCTGAAGTAGTTACCATCATATGGCTAGTAACTTGGCATTGTTTGAGGACGTAAAAGGTGTCTCTAACATAAGCGAAGCCTGGAGAATACGTTTCAAAGTTGTCAAATTATTCAATTCCATTGGCGAAACCAAGGACCACAGGAATCAAGAAACCACGGTTCCCACCCCCTATCTGTATTAACTAGCAGGGGCCTAATATTAGACATAAAGAAAATACTAATGTAAAAATAAAGACGTTGGATCATGGCCACGCCACCATCCTTGATGGGCAGGTATTTAACAGGACGTTTAATGAGATTGAGACGACTACCCCATAATGCCTGAAAAAAAATACTCAACAGTTTTGTCTCAAGAAGTCTGGGGGTGGGGGGACATATGCAAAAAAGGAAAATGGGAAGCAGAAAGGTCTTCATCATATAAATCCATTTTTTTTTTTGCACATTTTTCAGGTGTTCCAACGGGAAACCAGGGACTGAGCATATTCTAGTTTTGGAGTCCAGTTAAGGATGTCTAAAGGACCATCTTCATATAAAATACCCAAAATTTTTATCGGCTCAGTACTAACTGTGAGGTCAATGTTATCCAGGTCGTTTGCTACTGAGATACACAATTTGCGACCTACACATTTATCCAAATTAAGAGTTGCACCAGAAACTGCCCCAAAAGAAACACAATGTTGGACAGCAGAGTGTACAGAAGCGACATCTGCCACCATCAGACTCATATTGTCTACATAAGCAATTATAGAATGGGGGGTAGAGGGAAGCGGCATAATAGTTTGTGCCATATTTATTGAACAGAGTAAGGGATCTAAAAAGAAAACATATAAAAGCGGGCTGAGAGGGCAGCCTTGTCTAACCCCTCTCTGTAGAGGTAGTAAAGGACCTTTCCAACCATTAATCAAAGGGACTATGGCAGCAGTTTTATAAAGTAGTTGAAGTCTGGAGCGGGTACAGTCAGGGACTCCATAATGTCATAATGTATGCCATAAAAAATTATGATGTACTTATTCGAAGGCTTGTTGCTGATCCAGAGAAAATATAAAACCTTGTAATACATTAGAATTCCCATGATCAATCAGTTCCCTAAGTAAAATAATATGGTCTTGGATACATCTCCCCGGGACACTACTTGATTGAGCAGAAGAAATCACAAAGGGGGCCATCGTAGAAAGCCAAATTGCCAAAATTTTAGTCAAAATCTTAAAATCAGTATACAGGAGGCATAAAGGTCTCCAATTGGAGAGTAACCTTCTGTCCCCTTTCTTATATAAATAAAACAGACAACCCATATTGAAGTCCAAAGGGAGATTATCATCTTTCAGAATTGAATTATACACTGTTGCCAATTCAGTACATAAGTCAGCAGATATGATTTTATAGAGTTCATGTGGGAGACCATCCAGGCCTGGTGTTACCCCTGGGCATAGGGATTTGATTACTGCTTCTATTTCCTGGGCATGTATATCATTATCTAACATTTCTAAAATAGACGTTGGGACTGCAGGAATTTGAATAAGGGAAAGAAGTCTGTTATATTATCAGAGGGAGTAGGCATAGGGCCAAACAACCTTTCTGTATAACAGGCTACCTGATGTCTGATGTCTGAAATAGCTGTAAGTTCACAGGAGTCATCATTTAAAAGCACATCAAACCCGTTTTGCAATCAACCCTTCTCCTGATAGTGGCGTACAGGCAAATAAGATCACTGGGACCAGTGGTCCCGAAACGCTGCTGGTGCTGGATGGAAGAAGCTTTGGAGAGGTGATATTCCATCAAAAGGTGTCTTAAGTTACGAATCTGGTCAGAAAAGTTATGACCAATGGTGTAAGATAATGTAAGAAGTTTTTGCAGATGAGGCCTAGTTTTTTGGTAATTAAAGTATAAAGATTCATGGTGAGTTTTATTATAACGTTTGAATAATGTTTGAAAACCAAGTTTCGTGTCGTGCCACCAATTCCAAGGGGTATCATATAAGAAAAAAACAGATTTCCTATTCTGTATACAATCAAGTAATTGAGACAATAGTTGTGAATCTGTTAAAAAAGAAGTGTTCAACTTCCAGGTACCAGGACCAAAATTCTTAGTAATGGAAGGGCCTAGGGAAACAAATAATAAATTATGGTCTGAAAATTCTGCAACCTGAACTACAGCAGCAGAGAGCTGTAAATGTGAGGAAATGAAGAAAAAATCTATACGGGTCGCTAGGGGTCCTTTATGAAAAGTGGGAGTGTGTTGACCTGTAACAGAGAAATATGCATCCTGTAATTTTGCAGAATGAATCATTTGCTTCAGGAAATTTATGTCACAAAAAATGTTGTGGTTTTGGAGGAAGAAGACCTACCTTTAATGGATAAGCCACAATTAAAATCACCTCCAAAAATTATATTCATAGACGTGTACAAGTAGGGTTGAATGAGTTTCAATAACTCAGTCCTGTGAGATTTAATTTGGGGAGCATATATATTAATTATTTGAAATGGGATAGAAGAAATAAGAATATCTAATAAGAAAAGTCTGCCGGGGTATAAATCCAACATTTTAAGAATAGTGACATTCGGTATACTAAACAGTACACCTAAACCTGAACAGGGTTCTGGCCCAAAGGACCAATAAGAAGGTCCAGAGAACCAAGCTTTTTGAGCTTTGTAAATATCTGGAGGGGTGTGGAATCTGACATCCTGCAAAAGGAGGATTCCTGTAGCTAGGCCAGTCAAAAAGGGAAAAAACTGCCTCTCTTTTAGATTGTTTTTTAATACTGTTTACATTACCAGTATGTATGGAAAAAGTAGAAGCCATAAGAAGCAGAAGAAAAAATGAACCAAGTCTGATGGTGTGAGCAGAAATCACCTGGGTCTACCTTTCCTAGGAATACCTTCCCTGTGTTTCAGTTTAGCTTTCGCCTTTCTTTTCTGGGATCCCATATTATCAACAGCTATTTCTGTGTCTGTAGTCACCTCAGGATGGGATGATAAAATCGAAGAAGTGTCGGAGTCTGTGTTGTCCTGAGGGTGTTGTAGCAACTCATATTTATTCGCTTGAACTATATTGGTGGATTTCAGAACCTTTGAGGAAGGTGAACTACGTCTTTTGGACCCCCTAGTGACTCTAATGAAGGGTTTGGGGGGAAGGGGGTTCCATAGAAGTGGGTGATGTGCTAGAAGAAGAAATAACAGCTGGTGCCGGCTGCATGGGGTCAGTGTGTGAGACTAAAGGATGAGGGTGTGCTATACCAGGCATGGGTGGCTCAAGGCTCTGGGCAGGAGTGGGGTATTCTGAATCTAGAGAAGGGTCAGAAACTTCAGGAGCAGTAGTCGGTGGAGGAGGAGGAACATGTTGGGGCACAAAAGATGTGCTAGTAAGCCTAGAACATTGTGCAACTGTAATGAGCAGTCTTTGTTCCTCTCCATCTGCGAGAGTCGGGGAGTTGTGGGCCACCCAGGTACAGGATTGAAAAGTATGTCCTAAGGTGTCACAAAGGACACAGAGGGGTTCCTCCACGCACTGTGAACCCGTACGTCCAATGCCTCCACAGACAGAGCATTTTATCCTATCACAATTGCTGCTGATATTCTTAGGGGAGCCACATTTGTAGCAGGACTTCGACTGATGAGGGTAAAAAAGTACACCTCTATCTTTACCCAGCACAAAACTATTAGGTCAATGCTGAATCTCATTATCTGAAGTCTGAAGCATAACCCTTGCTTTACACCCTTCAGTCCACAAGCTTTCCAAATCAAAAATAGTCTTAGGATCAGACAGTAAATTGCATCTTTGTTTCAACCATACAGTAATGTCATTAAGACTCACGCCCTCATTATGAAAAAACATTGTAACAGTTTTCAGTGTGGGATTGGTCAAAGGAATCGCAGTAAAAGGAGCCCATAAGGGGGAAGCTTTCAACTCATGATATTTTGTCCAAAACTTTTCTAAGCCAGCTACGTTTTTAAAGTTCACATCAAAATGGGTTTCCGAAGAAACATGAATCAAAGCATGTATGTCATAGGCAGCAAATTGCATTGAGTCTTTTAGTAAAGTACACCCTACAAAAAAATGATCAGGCACTTCAGATAATCCCCCCCAAATATAGTAGACGTACTGCATTATGCCATCTTGCTTGCTGCACTGGAACTTGAAAACCAAAAGCGTACGATTTTGGAGTAAGTGCAGATGAAAAAGAAGTAGACGCAACTGGTGGAGGGCGAGATCTTGAGCCTTGGGGGGTCTGGTTTGAAGAATGTTCAGTATGCGAAAGTTCGAAATGTAGAGCAGGACTTTGAGTGAGTTGCAGTTCATCAGGTAGAGACAGGTTGAAGGAATTGCTCGGTTGATCCATGCCATGAAAATCTGGAAGGTCCGCTCTCTCTGGTAACCGCGTTCGAATAGGGGAGGAACCAGAACACCAAGTCCCAATGACTGGATCCTTCTCCCACCCCGCCGTCTCCAGGGCCGAATCAATAGACCAGTCCTTCATCTCCAGTGCAAGCGACACAGTTTGTAAAGGTAAAGAGTTAGGTAAAACTGGAACTGAAAAGTTACCTGAGGGGAGTAGGGTGGGAGGTTCTGTCTGTGCAGGCATCTGTAAGTAGGAAGAAGGTGCAGGGACTGCTGCAAAATGCAGAAGGGTCAAAGTAGGCAAGGAGTTGTCAGAAGCCACAGTATTGAGCGATGAGTCAGTAGGAGAGTTCGCAGGTTTAGAATCCGGCTGATTTTGAGGGACAGAAAATGCTGTCTAGCAGCAAGGTAACGTTGTTCTTCATAACGGAGAAGCATATCCACATCAGTAGAAGGAGCAATTGTAGAAACAGTACCAGAAGCAGGGAAAGTAGATAATGTTATCATATCAAGGGGAGCTGAGGAGATATCCTGAGCTGAACTCTTCATGCATTGATCCACAGAAACAGTAGGGGATATAGTCAATTCCACAAAAGAAATCCTTTCAGCAGGTAACAGGATCGAACTTTCAGCAGCTGTGGCCTCTCTCAGGACAGAGACAGGGGAAGAGAACATCTCCCCTGCCTCTAGCACTTCCATGTCCATCTCTGCAGCTCCAGAGACCGCCATCTTGGCAGCAAGACCAGGATGTAAGGAGACCCCCACAGGAGAGTGGGGGGAATTTCCCTAGTGTCCTGGCCAAATTTCTCCCATTCACCAAAAATACCACCAACAGTTTAATCTGGTTCAATTTCAGTTGCTTACCATCTCTATTCCCCCCTTCCCCCCCGGTTGCCCCTTGAAAAGGGACTTCTATCCCCAGTGGGCTTACCGGGTCAACAAAATTCAATAAATCAATAAATAAATCTCCAGCAAGAGGGAGTAAAAGAGAGGTGGTGTTGCCACTACATCGTGTGCTGGTGAGACACCACCTGGAGTATTGTGTCATGTTCTGGAGGCTGCACCTCAGAAAGGACACAGACAGATTGGAGGCAGTCCAGAGGAGGGCAACTAAAATGGTGCAGGGGCTAGGTATGCAGAGACAGACTAGGCAGGAACCATCTGGGCAGACTGAGTGGGCCAAGCGGTCCTTTAAAGCCGACAAATTCTTCCTCACCCCTTGATGAACATACCTTTGTTGTGTATAGTTGCCCATAATTATTCTCTATGACACTAGGATGTTACCAGTCAAATAGAATATGTATTTGTTCAGCTTACTGATTTTTGTCTCAATTCTTTTTCTACCATAGGGCTTCTCAGTTCTTTTCCTCCCATGGGGGCTACGGCTTGATCCTCCTTCTGTCACAGCTACAGTCTGGATTTGATCAAGCTACAACATGTATCTGAAGTTGTCGATGACTGTTAAATAAAAATCATTACTGTTGGCATAGGATGGTGCCATGGTGGTGCCCATAGCAGTACCACAAATCTGTAAATAATACTCCTTATCAAATAGGAAATAATTAATTGTCAAAATCATTTCCACAGCTAGTAGGAGGAATCTGTGGGAAAATCTTTAGGAATAGGGTTATGGCCAAAATGATATTCCAATGCTTCTAGATCTAGATCATGTTTTATTGATGTATACGAAGAACAAACATCTATAGTCATCCAAAGGCATCCCTGTCTCCAGTGTATGGTTTCAAGTTTGGATAGTAAATCTGTAGTGTATCTTATGTATGATGGAACTGTTGGTACCAATTCTTGTAAAAATTAATCCAAAAAGATCGAGAGATGTCTGTAAGAGACTCCTGTGCAGAAATAATAGGATAGCCAGGGGATTGTCTGAATCCTTGTGGATCTCTGGAAAAGTATCCTATGGGCTTCCAATCAGAGGGAGAGGGGAGCACTAGCACCAGGTATGCCTATCTGTATTATAGGCCAATGACTGGAGGAAAGTGGAACCACTAGCACCAGGGATGCCTATCTGTATTATGGGCTGGTGATCAGAAGGAGAGGGGGACCAGTAGCACCAACGATGCCTATCTATATTACGGGCTGGAGATTGGAGGGAGGGAACCACTAGTACTAGGGATGCCTATCTTTATTATGGGCTGGCAATCAGAGGGAGGGGACCACTAATACTAGGTTTTCTGAAAAAACTAGTATCTACACCTTCTTCCTGATTTTTAATAATGCAAACATCCAAAAATGGGATGCTAGTGTAGCCGCTATTAATCGTAAAGTGTAAATTCTGATTGTTTGCATGTAGATACTGTACAAATAAATCAAGTTCTTCCTTAGTCCCCCACCACACTATTAGAACATCATCAATAAAATGCCTCCACAGCTCAATACTGTCCAAGAAGTGGTTGGCAGTGCGATCATAAATGACCTGCTCTTGGGGCATGGTCTGACCGTCAACCAAGATGGCCACTTAGAGAATCAGCAGAGACCTACTCAGGGCTAAAATCAAAATAAATACTTGTTCCGAGCAGCACTTCTAATATTAGGCACTTAACAAAGGAAAGGGGAATACCTGCTGAACTGAAAGGCCGGATTCACGACTCTTCACAACCTTCCCAAAAGCTCCTGCACTCGTGGTAGCTCCCATCTAAACTAGCCACATGGTGGGCTAAAATGGCAATGCAGTGGACCCCTCAGTCCGGGAAATGTTTGCCAGCATGCTACAGCGAATGGAGGCCATAATGTTAGCCACAAATAATGCCATTGTTGCCATCCAACATATAGACGCAAAGGTTGGCCAAATTGAACAAAGGGTCACCACACAGGAGAAAATGCTGGATGAGCACTGCTTTATACTTCAGGAGCAGGCCAAGCAAATACAGTTTTTACAAGAGAAGCTGGATGATCTAGAAAATAGGGGCCGCAGGAACAATCTGCAGCTCCTTGGGTTTCCAGAGGGATGTGAATAAGGATATACTGGAGAATTCCTGACTAAAACCCTTCCTACACTCCTTGGCCTGCCTGAAAGAATGCACCTCATGACTGAACATGCCCACCACTCACTACAACCCAAACTGAGGGACGGGGAAAGACCCAGACCCATTCTTGCTCACTTTTTGAATTATACCGAAAAAGTTGCCATCCAGGAGCAAGTGAGGGAGATCGGACCCCTGTCATAGAAAGGTAATAGAATCCTGATAGTTCAAGATTACTCCTGGGACCTCGTGCAGAAAAGGAAGGAGTTTACTGAGGTCAGGAACTGAATATGCCCTTTTCTTTACTGTATCCTGCTATGCTACAGTTCACCCACAATGGCACCTTACTGCAGTTCATAACACCCTCTTCAGCTATGGACTACACTAACAAGCTTCGGCCATCCATGAACTCTGCCCCGAATCAACGCAACATACACAGCAGAAGTTGATCCCCAAGGCACCTCCAGTCTACCGGCTCCTCCAAACACCGTGTGGGTCCCCTTCAGTGCCTAGACAATGATCCTCAAACCCCATCGGAAGGACAACACCAGCGGGAAGAAATCTCACCTGGGTCCAGAAAACAGCCACAACAAGCCCACAACCAAAGACGTGAACACTTGCTACAGAGAGAACCAGATGAACACAGTTTAGAAGAGGGGCCTGTATAAACTATTATAACTAGTCCGAACTTTTCCAGCAATAGCTTTGCCCCTCTCCAGGACTTGCTCCAAACCGAGGATCTGGCACCAGAGCCGACTTCTCTGGAATTCTCCAATTCTGGATACTCCACAGCAGGCCTGACTGAAGCGTCAGACCCTCCCATATGGGCCACCATTGTTGGGGCCCCTACATACCCGATGCCAAAGATTCTTCCCTAGAAACAGGTCAGGATCAGCCAGTATTGCCACTGGAGCAGTACCGCAGACTGTGAGCGTGAAGACAGCAGGACCAGAGACTGAGCAACAACTGATGCTACCAGGATGAAGAATCCACCAATGGTTCAGATAAGTGAAGTTTTCTGTTTAGTGAGGTAGAGCACCCAGGGAGGGACTGTGTAGGATGGCCATAAGGGGGGCAGCGGGGGACTCAGGGGGCACACACATTCTAGTGTAAGATTCCCTTCATACTCATGCCTCCCCCCCCCTCGCAGCCTCCTCTTCCCTGGATGGGTGGTCACCACTATATTCACTACTTATGGGAATGGGCATCTAGACCTGTGTGATAGGCCCCTCCCATGCTCCCCACTCTACCCATCTCTGCTAAGTAGTGCACTTTGCTTGGTTTTATCTGAAATGTAATGTGCATGCTGGTTCGAATATTGCTGTACTAGATAGATGAGACAGTATGGTCTGTTTCAATAGGTAGAGGTTAGCTATGCTGGCCACCACTGCACAGCAGGCTTTTGTCTGCAGATCTATGTGCACGTACCTACAAACTGGATCTCCTCTCCAACTCCCCCTCCATCATCCCCCCTACCCATGTAAAAGCACGACACAAGATGGACCTCGACCACACTATTGCTGGGGGGATGGGCATGGGGACAGCAGTGACGATGTCTCCCCCCCAACCCCAGCCTTTACCTTGACCAGACACCCTCTTATACTCATCTCCTTGCTGGCCTTCCCCCTTCCTCAATGAAGAGATGGGGTCGGATGGCAGTCACTTCTCACCTCCCCGGAAAGCATGCTTTCTCCAAACTAGGACAACATGGTCAACACAGAGGGCTGAGGTCCATCTGAAGGCCCCCACAGGAGGCAATAGCCCCCACTGAACTCCCAGCATAGGTGGTGCATGTGGAGGAGATGACAACCCACACTCTCCCAGACTGCTCCATGGCCCACCTGACCCCCCGTACTGCAATAGATGGTTTTACTATAGTGCTGTGATAGCGCACACCGACATCCCCACAGCGAGACACAATGCTGAGTGTCTGCATTGTGCCATCGCGGATGCCAGTGTTTATTGAGAGGTTGTGCCCTTGAACTCCCCATGTGGGGGCCTGCCTCCCACACCCTGGCCTCTAGATATCTAATTCCGCCAGAGTTGACCGGTGGGGGGTACAACATCGAGCTGCACCACCGGTGTCTCTTCATGTACCAGCATCGACTCACTGCTGACAAGTGAAATCTGTCACTGTGCTGGTGCTTGTGGTGGTGGTGTCAACCTTGTGTCGGCACACCACAATAGACATATGACAGAACATATGTCTCCTAACTGATGCACAGCCCCTGAGTAATGAGCGGATCATATTACGTTAGGACATACCACATCAAAACCCTCAAAGAGGACAAGAGGGACTACACTCCCCTCTTACACACCCCAGGGGATAACTGGCCCTTGTACAGTGCAGGCTTTGGCTAGCCTCAGGTCAAGGCACATACTCCCATAAGACAAGCTTTCATTTAGCTCACATAAACCAGCAGCTGTAGTTAGCTGCTGGTGTATGTAGTCTGGACACCGTATATACTGTTATAGTTGTCAGATCTAGTTGTTCTTTGTGATTTTTCATTTTGCAGTGTTGCAATAATTAGCATTGTGACTTAGTGTTTAGAAAAACAATAACCTAGGAGATACCATATGTAATTGTCCCATGAATAGAGAACCAATAGCCGAACAATGAGCTGGTACAGGGTAGGCAACCCTGAAAACCAAACAGACCCTGTTTGAATCCCATACTCCACTACATGGTCCTCACCCCCCTGAGCTGAGATGGGAGAATTAGTTTGTCTCTCATGGAATGTAAGGGAACTGAACACCTCAATCAAAAGAAAGAAAGTTCTCTAACCTCAAGCGAGTAGGAGAGCAGGTGGCCTTTCTTCAGGAGACAGAACTCACTCAGAATGACCACGCTGTATTAGTAAAAGACTGGGTGGGCCAGGAAATACATGCAAGCGCACCCACGAGAAAGAGGGGAGTAGCCATATTGATCCATGAAGCACTACAGTGGGTCCACACGAATACTCTGGCTGACCCAGATAGGAGATGGGTGATTGGCAGCTTTAACACCCTCATGGGGCCGATCACCCTGTGTAACTGTTATGTCCCTAACCATGATGAACCTACCTACTTTCATGGACTGGCAGATGCCACCACCTCAGGTCTAACCACAAACTCCCCCCTGCTGATGGGAGGCGACTTCAACCCTCACTTTAGACCCCCTCCTCAACAGAAAATCCACCAGCAGGGAGACTCACCTGAGGGGTGCTGATGCACTGACACAGCTAATGAGTGACCATGGGCTCACAGACGCCTGGTGCCTCTTTCACCCAAACCCAAGATTATACCTATCACTCTGAGATCCATGCATCCTATAGTAGATTAGACTTCTGGCTTCCCTCCCCCTCCCTGACCCACAATCTGCTGAGCTCCATCATCCTGCTGAGGATTATTTCAGACCATAGCCCAGTCCAACTCCTTCTAACTTGGGGTGCACCACCCCAACATAAATCCTCTTGGAAAATAGACCCATCCCTCACATGAGGCCCTGAATTTACCCCAAGGTTACATTCCAAGACAAACTGCTTTCTAAAAAGCAACCCCACATCTGACACATCAGCTAGAAACACATGGGAGGCCTACAAGGCCACATCTCGAAAATGACATTAACCTGCTGGAAAAGGTCCAGAGGAGAGCTACAAAGATGATAGTACATCAGCAGGGTAAGGCATCTGAGGAGAGTTGGAGGGAACTTAACATGTACTCCCTGGAAGACAGGAGAGAGGAGTCATAATTGGGACCTTCAAATACTTGAAAGGGATAAATAAGGTTGATAAGGAGAGTCTTTTTAAGTTGAGTGGCAACCATAACACTAGGGGGCATAGTCTTAAGCTGGAGGGTGGGAGGTTTAGGAGGGTGGTCAGGAAGCACTTCTTCACAGAGAGGGTGGCGGACATTTGGAATGCACTGCCAGAAGACGTCATCTCATTGAAGACAGTGGGCAGCTTTAAGAGAGGATAAAATAGGCATAGGGGAAAGTAAGGATCATGGGTAGGAAGGATGGGAGAAGTGGGGAGGGAGGGCAGGGACATGAGCTCAAGCTATGGACCCTGTAATATGAGCAGACTTGATAGACCAAATGGTCTTCTTCAGCTGGCTTCTTCGTATGTTCGTATATACAGTATGTTTGTATCAGAGGGGCGATTATGAGGTATGCCTCTAGGAAAAGGAGAGAAAGGCAGCATTGTCTAAAAGAATTGAATGCCAGACTGATCAAGGCAGAGACCTTATACAAAGCCATGCCCTCCCCTAACCCCAACTCATCACAGGTGGAGAGGTACTGGGATTGAGGCTGGAAATCAACCAGCTCCTAACGAGAAAAGCCGAAACAGCTATCTTTAGGCTCAAACATAAATCCTAGGATGGGGGTGACACGGCGGGGAAAATTCTGGCCTACCTGGTGAGAAAACAACAAGTAAAGAAACATATCCCGGGACTAAAAACTCCCTAGGACAGGTGGTCACCTCCCTGGAGGGCATCAACACCATCATGACATCTTTTTACACTGCCCTCTGTACCTCCACACACTCAGGGCCCCTCTATGCCGAGACACAGGTGTTTCTGGACAGACTGGCCCTGCCCAAATTGAATGCTCAGGAAACAGAAAGCCTAGAAGCCCGTATAACTGTCCAGTAAGTGGCTGAAGCCATAGCAGCCCTTAAAAAAGGAAACTCACCAGTGGGGGGTGGATTCAGGGTAGAGTTCTATTAGACTATAGTGGACCATGTTGCCCTCTACTGGCACTACTGTACAAGGAGGCAGAAACTAAAGGGTAACTATCTCTTCACTCCAGGCAGAGGTGATCACTGTCATTCCCAAGAAAGGCAAGGATGCGACTTCACCATGGAACTACAGGCCCATATCCTTGATTACTGTGGACAGCAAGATTTATGCAGATTCTTGCCTCCAGCCTTAGCCCCCTTCTTATTAGGCTGATCCCTCCCTCCCAGGTGGGCTTCATTTCAGGGAGACAGAGCACAGACCACATCAAGTCTCTAATTAATCTTAAGAATAAAGCCAAGAATCTTCAATCCCCTGTGGCAGCTATTGCTGTAGACTTCGAAAAAGCATTTGATTCCCTAGAATGGGATTACCTCTTAAAGGTACTGGCCCACTTGGGAATAGGAGACACCTACACCACCTGGGTATGCTCTATATACACAAGCCCCCAAGTGCGGGTACTCACGAACCAACTCCTCTCAGCCCCTCTTCACTCTGGGCAGGGGGGCTAGACAGGGATGCCCACTCTCACCCCTGCTATTTGCCTGGCAGTGGAACCACTCACAGTGGACATTAGAGCACACGTGGGAATAGCAGGAATAAAGGTAGGCCACAGGGTCTACCCTACTCTGATGAACGCAGATGATCTTTTCATACCAGTAGAGGATGCACAAGCCCCACTCTCCCCCCCCCAACACTCCTGGACAGCTTCGTGAAGCTCTCTGAGCTCTGCCTGAATCAGATGAAGATGGAGATGATGTCTGTTAACCAATACTGTCACCAGACCATTGCATCTGACCTGGGCCTAACACGGGTTCCACAGGGCTTCACATATCTAGGGATAAAAATTACCCCTTGGATTGACTCCATATGGGAGGCTAACCTCCAAACCATACTGACTTCCATAAAAACTGAATTTGACAGATGAAAGCTCCTGCAACTTACCCTAGCTGACAAGACTGCGACGATTAAGATGTTCTCTGCCCCAAAATTCTTCTACCTCCTCTCCCATATCCCCCTGGACCTTCCCAGCAGATGGATACAGGCCATAGATAAAATGATAGGAGACTTTCTTTGGGAAGGAACCAAGCCACGTTTAAGCCGCATCGAACTGAGGGCTCACTGGTCCAAGGGGGGGATGGAGCCTCCCTTGGATTGAGTGGTAGAAGATGTCCTTCCAAATAGCACAGACATTGCATTGGACCAGACCTGTCTCTGTGCAGTCCCCCAATGGGTGGATATGGAAACCCGAACAGAACAAGTGGCAGATACCATGGCACTGTTCTTCAGGACTGGTCACCGCCCAGACATTGCTCACCCCACTATATTCCCATCCGTCAAAAGCTGGGCTTCTGTCCATCGAAAACTGGGATTCACACCCCTCGCCATACATGTTGCCCCACTGTGGAATAACCCTGGCATCCATATAGACAACAACTCTGTCTACTGGGCCTCATGGCGGGAAAAAGGAATCTCTATGATTAGTCACATACTGGGTACGCCACACTCTAGAGTAGCCCCCTTCCTGACCGTACAAGTAAAATGGGGACTCCCGAAATTGGACTTCTGGAGGTTCCTGCAGATCAGAGAGCCGTCCGCCCCATCCTCCATAACTATGCCGCCACCTAGACACCCTATGAGATTTCCAAGTGGCAAACCCACCCTAGCGGACTGGCGGGTAAAATATACACCAAACTGAGAGATACCCTCCCTACCCAATCACAAGACTCCATAATGAAATGGGAGAATATGCCGGGGGGGGGTAATTCCTCCCAACTAATGGGACAAGGCCTAGACAGACTCTCATCAATGGTTTAAGGATGCCCACAGCCATCTTTTACAAAACAAGATTTCCCATTTTTGATACAGAACCCCTGCTGTCCTATACAGGGCCAAACTCACAGATACAGATGGATGCTGGAGGTGTGGGACCCCTGGAGGAAACCTTTACCACATACTATGGGAATGTTCAGCCATTAAGAATCTATGGCATCGGGTCGTCCAGATAGGGAGTAAGGTCTTCTGTACTCAAATCCCCAGCTCACCACACTTCTTCCTCCTGGGAATCAAGTTTGACTCCTCCCACCTCTCACCGCAGGCCTACAGATGGCTGGCACTATATCATTACAAACCAAGAGGGCTATCCTGTGCAAATGGAAATCCCCTACTGTCCCCACTCTAGGAGAGGTAATATCCTCTCTTACATCCCTAGCCAGCCTGGACAGGATGTCATACAGTCACAGTAATGAACTACAAAAATGTCATGAATGCTGGAGTTCCTTCATGGCATACACTGTTTACTGAACAAGTTATTATAGTGGCACAGTATTGCCACTATAGTTAGGGTTGAGTACCCCATTTAAGGTTAAATCTGAAATTTTTCACCTTAATAACTTTGCCACCATATGACGGATTTGCCTGAAATTTGGAAAGTGCGGTCTGATACCATGAACCTCTGGATGTACTAAATTTCATTATGGTCAGATGTACAGTTGAGGAGCTACAGAGCACAATAAAATGCATAAATTACGAGTTTTTGCATGTTTCTTTGCTCATGCCTACAGCCCACAAGGTCTGTGTGATCGGTCCAAAAACTTCAGGGAACATGCAACCAGAGTCCCCAATGTGCCTTTTGAAAAGTTTGTAAAAAAATGTTCAACGGTTTAAAAGTTATTCTAAAAACACTGAATCCCATTATAGTCTATGGGAAAAGTTAACAAACTATGTGAAAGTGTCGCAAATGCAGTTTTTACTGTCGCAAATGACCCTGTTACTTTCATGACTCAGCCATTTTTTTTAGTTTGTGGTCAGAAAAATGCTTGGCATTTAAATTTGGGACCCTCTAGGGACACAATTCTTGTTGTGTTCACCTAGTCAAGCCCTGAGGATGCTAGCCATGTCATTTTTGTGGGGTAAAACACCCCAGAAATATGTTTTTTAAATGTTTGTAAAAAGTAGTGTTGCAAAGTACTTTTGCAAATGCGACACTTTCGTGATTTTTTTTTGCAAAAGTGTCATGATTTGTGAAAGTAATTTGTGAAACTATGCCTAAAACAATAGGAAATCTTTGCTACCCCGCTGCAAAACAACAGTTTGGTCTTTTGGGCTGAAATGTGCAGGGAAGAAAGCCAAGATCACACAGATGTGCTTTTTGGTGGTTTGGTGCCAAAATATAGCAGGTCTGCAAAGTTACAGCACTCCAAAGTTGACAATTTTCCCCATAGGATAACATTACAGTGTCAGTATCTTGAAAACAGTTCAAGATAAGGACTTTTTGTCACAAAAATTCTTAGCATGTAAAACTAGCCTGGAAATTCATAAATAATATAAGATTTTAATTTTTTTTCTGTGTAGTACGGTTCCTGAGATATAAGCAATTTAGAATTCCAAATGCTCATTTTCCTGTCCGAGGGCCACTATTATGCCCACATTCTTTGTATTCACTGTGCTTCCAGATGCACCTCTTTTGAACACAAAGCATGTCCATTTGCGTTACTGTTACCGTTAGCATTTGCACTTATGTTTCCGCTTGCATTTCCGTTACCATTTGCATTAGCGTTTCCATTTGCACCATGGTGTGCGTTACCGTTTGTGTTTGCATTTGCACTTGTAATACCATTTGTATTACTGTTTCTTTTTGCACCACCACTGGCATTACCGTTTGCATCACTGTGTGCATTACTGTTTGTGTTTGCATTTGCTTTATCATTATCATTTGCGTTTTCGTTACCATTTGCGTTGCCATTTCCATTTGCATTTCCGTTACCGTTAGCGTTTGTGTTGGTGCTTGTGTTTCTGTTGTCGCTTGCATTACATTTCCGTTACCATTTGCATTAAAATTTGTGTTTGTGTTTACGTTTGCACTTGCTTTTCCATTGCTGTTTGCATTATCATTTCCATTTGCATCACCGTGTGTGTTACGTTTGCGTTTGTATTTGCGTTTGTCTTTGTGTCTCTGTTGGCGTTACCATTACTGCTTGTGTTTTTGTTGCCATTTGCGATACCATCTGTGTTTGGTTTCATGTTTGTGCTTGCGTTTCCATTACCGTTTGCATTACTGTTTCCTTTTGTGTCTCCATTGGTGTTACTGTTTCCACTTGCATTTGCGTTTTCGTTACTATTTGCATGTGTGTTTCTGTTACCATTACTGTTACCGTTTGCGTTACCATTACCATTTGCGTTTCCGTTACCATTTGCATTTCCATTTGCATCACCATGTGCATTACCATTTGCGTTTGTGTTTTCGCTTGCATTTGCATTTCTGTTTGTGTTACTGTTTCCTTTGGCATCACCGTTGCCGTTAACTTTACCATTTGCATTTGCACTTCCATATGCATTACCATTACCGTTTGTATGTTTGTTACCATTTATATTTGTGTTTCCATTACATTAGAGTTTGCATTTGTGCTTGTGTTTCCATTGTCACTTGCATTACTGTTTCCCTGTGCATCATCGTTGGCGTTACCATTTGCATTTGTGTTTCTGTTTGTGTTACCATTACTGTTTGTGTTTCCATTACTGTTTACGTAATCGTTTTTGTTTGCGTCACTGTGTGCATTACTGTTTGTGCTTACGTTTGCGTTGCCATTAGCATTCCTGTTTCCTTTTGAGTCACCATTGGCATTACCATTTGTGTCTGCATTACTGATACTGTTTGCGTTTCTGGTACCATTTTCATTATCGTTTTCGTTTGCATCACCATGTGCGTTTATCGTTTGTGTTTTTTTTGCATTTGCATTTCCATTTGCATTACCATTACCATTACCATTTTTGTTTTCATTGCCATTTGCATTACCATCTGTGTTTGTGTTCACGTTTGCACTTGTGTTTCCGTTACTGTTTGCATTACCATTTCTGTTTGCTTTTGCACTTGCATTTGCATTATTGTTCACGTTACTGTTTCCTTTCGCGTCACCATTGGCGTTACCATTTCCACTTGCATTTGTGTTACCATTTGCATTTTCATTACCGTTTGCATTACCATTTGCGTGTGTGTTTCCGTTACCATTACTGTTCTTGTTACTGCTACTGTTAGCGTTGGCGTTACTGTTAGTGTTAACGTTCCCATTAGGATTACCATTACCGTTGCCATTACTGTTACTGTTAGGGTTATTACGCACAAATGGGAAGCATGGTGGGAGAGCGAGGCCCTCCTGCCACCACATATCATTCACAATTTATAGTGCACATTCTCAAAAAGAAGGGAAATTCATGGTAAAAAACTCAGTTTAATGCATCAGTTAGGGTTATTCTACAGTGAGAAAAGTGAGGAAATTTGGTGTTAGAGTTGCCACCCGCTTGCACCCCACCCCCACCAACAGGCATCAGGGTGTGCACTGGGGTCATCGGGCCTAACTGTCACCCTATTCTCCTATACTGCACCACCTCAGCTTATTTACACATGGATAGGGGGTGAGAGTTAGGGCCGATGACCCCAACGCACACCCCAATGCCTTTTGGTGGGGGCAGGGTGGGCGTGGGGTGCAAGGAGTGGCAACCCTAACAGCGAATTTCCTCACTTTTGTCGCTGTAGAACAACCCTAACTGATGCAATAAACTGAGTTTTTTGCCATGAATATATGTATATACATGATAAGGCACCACCTATATGCTCACTGGCAAATGTTCCACCATTCTGATGTCTGTAATCCCATCACTTTCAATAAGGTTGGTGTACTTTGTGTGTATGTTTGGATTTCTGTTGCAGGAGGCCCATCCCACCCTGGAGTGCTGAGGAATGTCTCAGTTTGTGATCCTACAGGACGCCTTGAAGACTGGATATAAAGGATCCCAATCGGAGGTGATACCCCCATGACTAACTCACCTCAAACCACTCCGAGGAGTAAGTACTCTTTCAGTTTTGATATCACATTTTAACCATGCCACACACCTGCTGCCTGTAATTCTCACATCACCTGCACACACACACACACACACACACACACACACACACAGGAGACAGCAACAGGGCATTTCCTTTATTTCTGAATGGGACTCAAGCCAGGCTGAGAGTCCATGGGTGTACAAGCCTTCTATCCACTCTTGCTCTATCTGGGGGTCTGGGAAATGACCAATGCCCACCTGGATAAACACCCTGTTCAATGCACTATCTATTAAATCCTGAGAGGGTCAGTCGGTCATAACTCTTGGAAGCCATGCGATTAGATGGTCTGACAATCTGAAACCACACACCAGCCCCCCTTAAGGGGGCTTAGGGCCCATGTTAGATAATGACCTGTCAATATAATAGGCCGAAATACAGTCTGGAAGTGTATCATCTCATGCCAAGTCAGTAAAATAAAGTGCGTAATTGTTGCTGTCGTTGCTGTACCCTGTACCAACCTGATACAAGGGGATGAGGCTCTGCTAGATGTAACCAATGCAGATCCCTACTCCAGTTCTACTGCTTGTATTTTGTAAAACTCAATTAAAAAGTTACTATAAAAAAAATAAATGACCTGCTCTTCCAACAAACCCATGAAAAGATTAGCAAAATTAGGGGCGAAAGTCAACCCCATCACATTCCCGCTAATTTATAAATAAAATTCCCCAAGAAAAGAGAAAGTTGAATTCAAATACATATTTTGTCAGCAGAAACAAAAACTCAGTGGGTGGGGTCGCATCCACTCCTCTTAAGTTCAAATAGTGAGCCATTGCTTCCAAGTCATCATGATGCGTAATGTGAGTGTATAAGGATTCCACATCGAGGGTCACAAGCAAGTATGACTCCTCAATGTGGATATCCTCTAAAATTGTCAGAATGTCTGTGGTGTCCCTAATGTAGGAGCAGAGGTTAGTCACAAAGGGTTTGATGAAAGAATCAATGGACTGCGATAACGGCTCAGTCAATGGGTTAGTTCCTGAAATTATAGGGGATCCAGAAGGGGACACCAGAGATCTGTGCACTTTTGGTAGTGTATACGTGGTTGCCATTATTAGACATTTTTTGTAAGGAATTTTCTGGTGTTATCATCAATTATACCACTATTACAAGCTTCATTCAAGTAAGCGTCAAGGAGGGTGTGGGATCACCTTGCTACCCCTACCTCTCCCCTACCCCCTGTTATTTCCCCTGTCATTACATTACCTATCTGCTCCCGCCCCTATGTCTGGAACTTTCCATTATTCTACTCTGCTCTCTAGCTCAGTGTCTCCTCTACCTCTGATGTTTACTGACAAGGTCTTCCTCTCTTACCACAAAATACTATGGGTAATACAACTATAACCCTGTAACATATGTAACCCAGCAGCACTTACTACGCACTTACTGAATATTGTATGTAATTTGTATGTATCATGTATTTTTCATAACCTGTACAATCATTTGCCCTGTATTGTGTCAACTATTATCTCTCTCTCCTTGTCGTGGAGCCTTTGTAAATGAGCCTCTGGCTTAAAGGTTCTGTCTGAGATTTTAATAAATAAATAAATACATAAATAAATAATAGTCAGTGGTGTTTCAAAACTACTATGCCCCCCCCATACCCCCATCTGCTTGTTTTGATGCATCTAAGCATTAAATTCTTCAGTGGTCGTATTAACAAACTTTGGTACAATTTACTTTTCCCCAAGATTTTCAATATCATGCTCATATTTTCAAAAATGTATTTACAATAATATTAATAGTTGTCATAAACATGGATTTTAAAAGAAGCATAACATGATCTTCTTCCATTTCATTTCATTCCATTTTTATTTAAACTGGTAAGCAGATTAGCATAAATGCCATTTTTCACAGCGACCAGCACATAAATACAAAATGCACAAAATGCAGTGAACATTAATGGAAACAAGTACAATCGGAATCCAACATTAACAGTTTGTACACACCAGATTTGAATAAGGACAAAGATACACCATTCATAACTGATATGGGTAAATTGTTGTAACATGTAAACACCTTGTATTTGAGAGACCTCTGATCAAATACTGAACTAAAATGAGGAATGGAAAATACGTATCTATTTTGCAATTTGGTGAAAAAGGTATTTACACATTGGGGGGAATTTTCACTGATAATATTAGGCACAAGATTAAGAGCAATTTTATGCATAAAATCGATCCTTAAATTCAATGCATTTCTTTAATGGAAGACAACCCAGAGTATCATATAATATACAGTGGTGAGTCGAAGCCCTTAAACCAGCGGCAAATCTACAAATTGAATTGTAAAGCATATTTAACCTATTAAAGAGTTTACCAGGAAGTAAAGAAAGGTGATAAGACGTTCTATCAATACATAAGAAAGAAGAGGAACAATAAGGTGGAAATAGTTTGTCTAGCATCAAAGGAGGGTCAGCTGGTGGAGAGGGATAAAGATAAGGCAGAGGTACAGAATGACTTCATCTGCTCAGTCTTCAGTATAGAAGACAGTGGCAAAGGACCTTCTGTATGTTAAGTGGCACTGGGCAAAACAATAATGTGTTCAACATGAGCCCCTTCACAAAAAAAAGAGTCCTAGAGGAGCTGGGTAAGTTAAAAGTGGATAAGGCAATGGGTCCAGATGATACCCACCCAAGGGTCCTGAAAGAAGTCAGGGAAGAGATTGCCACACCACTGGCTCAACTGTTCAAGTAAGTCACTAGAAAAGAGTATAGTACTAGACAACTGGAAAAGGGCAACAGTGGTGCCCTTGCACAAGAGTGGAAGTAGGGAAAAAACAGGGAACTACCACCCTGTCAGCCTAACATCAGTGGTGGGTAAAATTTTGGAAGCATTGCTTAAGGAGAGGATAGTAGACTACATAAGGGAAAACAGAAGACTCGACCCAAAGCAGCATGGGTTCATGGCTGGATGCTTGTGTCTAATGAATATAGTGGACTTCTTTGATTGGGTAACCAGAAAAGTGACCAAGGTGGCACAGTGGACATGATTTAATTAGATTTTAGCAAAGCTTTTGACACTGTTCCTCACAGGAGATTAGCCAACAAACTAGAGCACATAGGCATAGACCATAAAAATAGATGGATTAAGAACTGGCTTCAGGATAGATCACAGAGAGTACTGGTCAACGGGGCATTATCAGAGGAGGACAGAGTAACCATCAGCATTCCACAGAAGTCAGTATTTGGCCCAGTCCTCTTCAACACATTCATCAGTGACATTGCTGATGGACTTGAGGGGAAGGTCTGCCTGTTTGCAGATGATACAAAACTCTGCAACAGGGTAGGCACAGGTGAAGGTGCCTCTGGGATGGAAGCTGATCTCAAGAAATTAGAAGAGTGGTCAAGAATATGGCAGTTCAAATGTAACGCCAAGAAGTGTAAGGTGAAGCACATAGGTAAATGTAACCCAAGAAAGATGTACACACTACATGGGCATTAATGAGAAGAATCAAAGATAGAACGGGATCTCAGAGTAATTGTTACCGACGATCTAAAATTGGGGAAACAATGTGAAAAAGCAGCACAGAAGGCCAGCGGCATCCTCAGCTGCATAGGTAGAGGGATTATGAGCAGGAAGTGCAAGGTAATCATCCCACTGTACAGGTCCTTGGTCAGGCTGCACCTGGAATACTGCATGCAGTTCTGGAGGCCCCACCTAAAAAAGGACATTTACTGCTTAGAAAGAGTTCAAAGAAGGGCCACTAAGATAGTGCAGGGTTTGCATCAAACAGTATGAAACGAGACTCAGTGAATTAAATTTACACTCTCTAGAGCAAAGAAGAAATAGGGGGGACATGACAGAAACATTCAAATACATAAAGGGAATCAACAAATCCCAGACAGGAAACCTATTCCAGGAAAACAAAAAGATGCATACAAGGGGGCACAAACTGTGCCTAGTGGAAGACAGATTTAGAACCAATATATGGAAATACTTTTTCACAGAGAGGGTAATAGAACCAGGGAACAGCCTCCCCATAGAAGTGGTAGCATTGAAGATAGTATGGAAATTCAAACTAGCATGGGAAAGGCAATGTAGGCACCTAAAGGGGTATTAAACAGGGAGGGGGTAGAAATTTTGGGGCAAACTAGATGGATCTGTGGTCCTCATCTGCTGGCTACTTCTTATGTTCTTATGTAAATAGAAAATATTCCTGTCTTCTTGTAATGGGATATCATCTTCTGATGTCATAGGTGCATCTGACTCCAAATTACCAGAATTATCCTGTGACTGAAAAAAAGCATTTACGATTAAGGTTACGTGCTAGTCTATGAAAGTCTACAATAATTTCAATAAAGTCCAAATTACTCGTTGGAACAAACTTAAGTCCTTTTTCCAACACAGACTGTTTAGCTGGTATAAGTTTGTAGCTTGAAAGATTAATCACATTAGACAGTATTACTTCCTGTAATGCCACTGACTGCCCCCTGTTGCTGGCCCCAGTTCAATCCATTGTAGCCTCTGTAACCCCTGCCCCTGCTTCTGCCCCTGTTTCTTGTTTCTGTGATGTCTAATACCCATCCATGTACACTTCTTGATGCATTTAGCTGTTGTGGCTCCATAATTCTGGTTATTCGTGGGCTGCATCTTGAGAGGCTCTACAGGGTGTGGGGGGAAGGGCAATTCTGAATCCTCTAAAACAATGGACAAAGCTTCAAATTCCTTATCAGTTTGTGCTTGGCCATTATTGGTTGATTGGGGTGTGCTTTTCTTCACAACTGATTTGGGTTTAGCGCCTGTGTTATGTGTTCTAATGCTGTGGTGGGGGACTAAGGAAGAACTTGATTTATTTGAATAGTATCTACATGCAATAAATCAGAATTTATGCTTTGCCATTAATAGCAGCTACACTTGCATCCCATTTTTGGATGTTTCCATTATTAAAAGTCAGGAAGAAGGTGCAGATACTGGTTTGTTTAGAAAACCTACTGAAAGGAATACTGTTCTCTTGGCTAGTTCCTGTCACCCCACCACACCATCAGAAACATTCCTACGGGACAGTTTTTGAGAGTCAAGAGCAGTTATAGTAAGGACGAGAAGTTTGAGTTTTATGCCAGTGATTTGAAAAACAGATTTATCTCAAGGGGGTACTCTGGGGGGGAAATAAATGCTGCTTTTCTGAGGGCAGAAGAAACAAACAGCGATGTCCTTTTAACTCTACAACAAAGGAATGGGGGGAGGACAGAAGGTTGAATTTTGTAACCTCATTCAGCATACAGTGGCGATAGAAAAAACTGGGGGATTCTGCATGCTGAGACAAGACTTGATCAATTTGTTACACAGCCACCCCGTATGGTTTTTTGCCGGCGGAAAAATTTAGCAGATAGAATTACACATAGGCCCAGATATTCAAACTGCGCCCAAAAAGTGCGCAATAGCAGGAGCAAGCACAAGTCCATTGCGCCCATGAGCAAGAGGTGCAATATTCAAAAACTGAGCCGGCCAAACTGCGCCTACAGCCAACGACTGAATATTACACCACCTGCGCCATAGCGCAACAAGGGATGTTCAGCTGAGCAGTCCAGAGGTGCCATAGCGCAACCAGGGATGCCCTCCAGCAGCACAGTGGCAATGCAACTGCACAACCAGGGAGGTAGGGGCCCTCCACCCATGCCACAGATAAGCAGTGGAACACATAGCAGAACAGATATCACGCCCCCACACCCCATGCTTGGCACAACTGGGGGAGAGCTGGAATAACCACTGGCCCATGGAGACAAGCAACCAATCCACAGCTGAGCCATGGTGCTCCATCACACACCCCGGCAAGCTGTGACTGGCACACAAGGAGGGCTGACCACCCCATGCCATATCATCCCTCCAATGCAGAGCACACCCTGCACCATGACCCCCAGACACCCTGCCCAGGAGCAGCGTACCCAACTGCAGGAAACCCCATGCATGCCACCACCCCCACTGTGACAATGCAACCCTGTGCACCACAGAACCATGCAAGGCAGCCCCACCATGAGCACCCATCAACAGGTGGCAGCACACAGTGATGCAACAATGGCATACACAGTGCCACCATGCACAGCCCCCCCCCGAGGTACTGCTGAGAGACCAACCATGCGTTGGCACACGAGGTACCCCGCATGGGACAGGGCATGCCCCGGACCCCACCACCAGTGACACAGCACCCTGCACACTCTCCCAATGACACACCCTGACCCAGCATTGGCCACAACAGCCAGTGCAGACACCCACAGTGGTGCATGGAAGCACGCACCACAACGGATGCCACACAGTGCATGGACAGACACCCACCCATACCCAAGGACACAACAATACAGGGAACACATGAGCGGGGCAACCAAGCCCTCAGCGTGGGCACATGTAAACTGTGTACACACAACCTGCAGTCCTCCATGGCACAGGCGTGCCAGCCACCCTGTGCAGGCACTGTGGACCTGTACGCCACCAGCATTTGCCCGGAGCACAAGTCACAGACAGTGGTGCGCATCCCCAGCAACACACACAAGCCACAGCATGGAGGTGGGTCAACAACTGTGGAGGCCACAGTGTCACCCGAGGCAGACATGCACCACACCAGTGACAGGAGGCAACCCAGCATTGTGACGGGTACAGTGGCTGCCCTGCATGGACAGCCAACACTGACATGCCAGCAGACTGTGCAGGTCACAGACATGCATGGGTGTCTGCTGCACAGGCCATGGATGGGTTGACAGGGGCGCCATGGACACAGAGCATGCACCATGGACCACTGCACACAGTCATCCAGTGCACAGGGCACAACACACACACCACAGACACTGACTGATAGCTACCCCCACACCATAGTCACCTCCCCATGGACACACACACATACCCATGACTGTATCACCCCTGACGCCATGCACACCACTGCAGCTGAGCACCTATAGCTAGGACAAGGGAGCACAGTCAATAGGTGTGAATGCACAGCCCCATACAGCCCACCCACTGTGCATGGCATACGGCCATGGGACATGCCTCTGTGATGGTGTGTGACCACCCATAGTGATCACGTCCACATGACCTGCCCACCCAGGCACATACAGCCATGCGGAATGCTGCACACACCCTCCGGCCAAGTCAAGCACAGAACCACCGTGGCTGTTTAGTGACATGGCTATGTGGTGCAAAGGCAGTGGCACAGCCATGTACCCGGTGCATGCATGGACCACCATCGACGCACTCCCAGACATGCATTGCCACTGGACAGTTCTGACTGTAACAAGTTGCGTGCATGGCAGTGGCGTCAATAGATGGTGGCCATGCCCCGCTGCCCACCCTGTTACACAGCATGCAATAGTAATCATGGAGGTATGGCACTCACCATAATCAGGCCGGTCCCTTGGGCGCTGTGGACTGTCGCACCGCCTTGCCTCCCTGTCCTCTTGGTGGCCCTGCAGCTCACGTGCCAGGCACCGCTCCTCTGGCCCTGTGGTGCAAACATGGAGAAAGGAACATCAGTACAATCCTGTAGCAAAGCCCCCCTGCCCCCAGGTGTGTGCCCCCCCACCCAGCCAGACCCAACCACCCCACACCCTGATAACACCACCACAGCCAACACTGGACGGTCCCTCCCCCATGTGCTGGACACATACAACCGTGATACCCATATGGAAGATAAAAGTGTGTTGACGTAACACCTACCTGGCCGTGGCACTGTGCCCCTCCTTGCATGTGCCCACAGGCGGGCTAGCAGGTCTGGCTCCCTCCGCCACAGGTCGCCATACCTGTGGCGGCACTACTCTGCTGTCCACCACCTTCCAGTGGCCTCCTCAAGTGCAGTGGCCACCTCCTCCCACACCTGGCTCCTGGACCTGTCCAGGGGTGCCTCCCCAAACAGTGGTCCATGGTGTGGCTCCACTATGGCTACTAGGTTGGCCAGTTCTACCTGGCTCCACTGTGCAGCCCTCCTGCACGCCATTCTCCTAGCTTGGTCTGCAAAAATGGTGCTCTGCAGCACGACTGCATGGTACAGCGCTGCCATTCCCTATTGCGCTGTCACCGAACAGCATGATAGTGGTGCACCCATGCCTGACGCATGGCGCCTAGGGGGCAAAGGTCAGGCATAGGGTCAAGGGGCTCTGGCGCACGGACACGCACAGTGCCATTGGAACCCAATGCATGTAGCATGATTGGCTGCCTGTGTGCTAACTCCAGTAGTGGCCTACCGCACTGTTGCCCCAGTGCGCCCATGATGGCCCAGTGCCACAGCACCATGTAGGTGAACATTGCTGTAGCACCACTGGCACAATGGTGGCTGTGCCCTGCATTACTTCCCGCGCACAGCATGTCAGCAGCACAGCTGACACCTGTGTCAGCAACCCAAGCATGCGCAGAGAGGTATGTACTACGCATGTCACAGAACTGCACCCTTGGCTCAGCACGTTCAACACAATTGTGCAAAGCGCAACAGCGCAATATTTAGTCATCATATGCAAAACAGCTAATCAGCCATTCAAAGACGCAGCACTGCAATTTGCATCTACTTAAAGTTGCGCCTTGTCTCATTTGCATGGGTTGTGCTACAAAAGTGCGACATTGGGCTGCACTGGCCATAGTCAGTTACTGCAGTCTATTGGTGAGTTGCATGCTGTTTGGGAGTGTGGACTGTGGATTTAGGGACATGCATGGGACTGCACAGTCACAGGTAACAACTGTCATTCTTACAGGCTAAAAAATGACAGAGCGAGTTGTGGGAGAGGAGGAACACAGTGGTGGGAGGAGGAGGAGGCCTAATTTTACCAAGGCTGAGACCGATGCCCTGTTTGAGGCCTACCTGGATCAGGAGCCACTTCTCAGCGGACGGCAGAGAACACCTCAAGCCCGTGCTGCTGCATGGGAGGAGGTGGCACATGCTGTGAACCTGCATGGCAGCCACCAGCACTCCGTGCAGGAGTGCAAGAAGAAGATGGGCACAGACAGGAGAAGGACAAAGGAGAAGGTGGCTGCCATCAGGGCAGCATGAGCTGCGACAGGTGGGGGACAGCCGGAGGTGGTACACCTGACCCCACAGGAGGAGAGGGTTGCTGGAAGCATGCAGCGTTGTGCCATTGAGGGTGTTCCGAGTGGTGGCTTCCAGATGGGTGGTAGCCCATCACTGCATGGTAGGTCATGGTCTGTCTATGGGGGGGCAGGGTAGGTCACATGCAGTAATGCGACTTTGTTTTCCCTTACAGATCCTGAGCATCTGCATGGGTCAGCAGTGGTGGGCCTGTCCACTGAGGACAGTCAGCTGGAGATGGAGGAGGGCCCATCCACCTCCACAGGTATACGTGGCTCAGTGCAACAGTGGGCCTGCCTGGCTGTCAACACTGATGTTGTTGGAACAGGTGAGGAGGAAGCCCTGCCTGTGTCCCAGCGTGCCAGCATCCATGGATGCCAACATGCTGTGACTCGGGCCGATGCCGGGTCCGTCACCGATGATGATGTCATTAACGGCATGGGAAGTGAGACGTGTGTGCCACAGGATGGCCACACAGCAGGTAACATCGCGGCCATGGCTGTGGGTGGTGCTGCCGTGGAGGCCTGCATGTCAGCACAGTCCCAGCCTATGCCTATCAGCACCAGTGGGGCAGCATTGGTGTGTGTTCAGGACAGAGGGACTGTTGTGGCCACTGCGGCAGCACCACTGAGCCCTGGAGAGTGGCAGCTGGAGGGGCAGCATCAGCAGTTGGCCAATGGGCTTGGGGGTACAGGGTCAAGCGGCGGCATCTGTGCACCACCTGTGGACATGCCCAGACCTGGTCCTGGTGTGCAGCGCCCACCCTCAAGGGGTGCTGAGCATCAGGGCCACGCACACCCTGAGGGACAGGATACCGAGGAGGCAGATGACCTCTAGGACGAGCACTACTACCCGCCTACTGCAAGCATCAGTACAGCAGCAGTTGCAGCTTGCGACATCAGTGGATGCACTGTGTGCGGCTCTGGAGCGGGCAGAGGAGCGTCACAGCAGAGACGCCGCTCTGATCCTGGCAGGGATGGACTAGTTGCAGGAGGATGTGACCGCTGCCATTGACAGGCAGACACAGGCATTCACTGCTGTCATGGCCACAATGGGCACACAGTCATGTGCCCATGCATCGCAGACACCATGCAGTGCACTGTCCACCCGCCGTTCCCGAAATTGTGCAACACCCTCCCTGTCGACACCGGGTTCAGCTGTGGGCATCCTGAGCACTTCTGGTGCAAGCATGTTCAGTGTGCTGCAGACCCCTGCATGAGCACTGCCGCGTTCATGCAGTGGAACCCCTGGGGGACCATCGGTGCCACCCCATGAGGCCAGTGTTTGGCCTGTCAGTGCTGGCGGGTCTCGGTAGGGTCCGCCCACACATCCGTGGCGGCCGGGGCACTGTGTCACATGACTGACCTGTCTCCCAATGTGGCTACTGTCTGGTGCTGCCCTGTGTGCATTGTGTCTTTCTGTGGGCAGTGCACGGGTGGGTACCCGGCCCTGCACATGGACACGCAGTCCATCTGTACACCCTCCCGGCTGCTGTCTGCAGTTGCATGTGCATGATGATGCCTGCATTGCGCTGTACACCAGTGTGCAATGGTGCTCAGCATCTGACACATGCACATGGACCGGCAGTGGGCATGGTGGTCTGTGGACATGTGTGTGGCTAGGGGTGGCATTCTGGGTCAGTGTGCCTCCTACCCTTTGTGCATGTTTGGTGTGTTGTGTGTGTGTGCATGTGTGTGTGTGTGTGTGTTTCCGTCTGCATGGCATGTTAGACCTCACCCATCCCTGGTTGTGTGTGTGGTTCCATGCCCTACCACTTCCCTTGATGGCATGCACCCCTGGTGTGTGTCCATGCATGTTTGTGGGTTGTGCCTTAGCCACTGTTGGCTGCATATGGCCCCATGACTTACCTGGGTTGGCTGAAGTGCTCCTCTGTGATGGTGTCCCGGTGCAGTTGTTCCAGCTGGAGCAGTCGGGGGTCCCGTTGCCCAAGGGGGGGCTGCCCATCACCATCATCACCGGCGTCCTCATTGTCCCCATCACTGTCCCCCTCTTTGACCTGTACGGCTATCCCATATTCATCAGCCATGTTGTGCAGGATGCAACAGGCCAGGAATAGCCCGCAGGCCTTTGAGGGGCTGTACTGTAGGGCACTGCCGGAGGTGTCCAGGCAATGGAAATGTGCCTTCAGCATCCCGAACACCTACTCAATGACATTACATGTGGTGGTGTGTGCCTCATTGTAGCATTGCTGCGATGGGGTTGCAGACCGCCGGTAGGGTGTGAGCAGCCAGGAACAGAGTGGGTATCCACTGTCACCTGTGTGTAGAGGGTAGAGGTTAGTTTGGTGATCAGCACTGCCCTGCCGCGGGCCATGTAGGCCACTACCCATGTCACCTCTGACCATGCCCCCCAGGCCCTATGATTGTCCATGTGGTTTGTATACTCACCCACTAGGTGGCCAGTGCTGATATCCCCACTCTCAAATCTGTGACACAGTGCCGACTGGTGCCAGATGAAGGCATTGTGTGCTCCCCCAGGGTGTGTGGCACAGACATTGATTATGCACCCCCTGGCATCGCACACCACCTGGCAGTTGATGCTGGCATAGACTTTGTGATTGATGTATGTGGCCCCCTCGGGGCCAAGTGGTGTGCAGATGGCCACATGGGTGCAGTCTATTGCCCCTAGCATGCCAGGCATATGTGCTACCCTGAGGAACTCCTGTATGCTTGCTGTGCACTCCGCCGGTGTGCTGGGGAAATGGATGTACTCCACAGCATGTGGCAGCAGTGCGCTGAGGAATTGGGTGAGGTGGCATGACGTGGCCAACTGGGTTATGCCTGTGGTGTTCCCAGTTGGTCTCTGGAAGGCACTCATGGCGAGCAAGCACATGTAAGCTGTCACTTTGGTCTCCACTGACAGGGCATGGCTCCGTCATGTGGGTGCCTGCATCACATCACTGCACAGCTCACAGAGCCACCTCAGAATTGCCCAATTCAGGTGGTACTGGCCCACAATCTTGGTATCACTGTACAGCTCGAAGCTGGTGTGGGCTCGGTACTGCCTGTTGGGGGCATACCACCGATGGGCCCTTCCACGGCCACGCCCTCCTACTGCCCGCCTTCTCACCCCCCTCATAATGGCCTCCATCTGGAAGGTGCCACTGGCCATGTCCCTGGCTTGTGTTCACCCCCCCAGCAGCTGTTACTGTATTCCCCCCGCTGTCCTCACTGATACTTCCCCTGCACCGGGAACACCTGCCTGTGCTTGCCTCACTGCTGTGTGGTGTACCTCCCCCTTCTGCACTGTCTCCCCACACTTTCCCCTGTGGCTGATGCTTCCAGGTGCCCTTTTCTGCCTGGCCCTGTGTGTCCCTGCTGCCCAGTGTGTCCTGCTGTATTTTGCTTTTATGTGGCTTCCCTGTAGCGTTCTTGCGCCTCTCCCTTGCTCCCTTTTATTTTGGCTCATTTCCGCTATGGCGCAACTTCCGCTTGCTCCCCTATTGCGCATGGCACAAGTTGTTGAAAATCGCACTGCGCCATTTATGTATGGTTCCTCCCCCTTCAGTTACGCATGCCTTCATTATCATTGCGCTGTTGCTCAGCGTGATTTGGGAGGCACAACTGCCTCCTGCTGAATATCGCAGAATGGCGCATTTTCGGACTTGCGCAGGCACAACCCTATTGCGCATGGCTCAACTCTTTTGAATATCTGGGCCATAGTCTGTAGCCATATGAGAAACCTAGGACTTGACTACCCCCCCAAAGGATGTCACCATTGTGAGAGATGCAAGTACTACAATGTTATTTTCGTAGGTGATACCTTTCAATTCCTGTCTACAAATCAAGTGTATCCTATTAAATATTTTTTGAATTGTGACACTACCTTCCTCATTTGCAAAGTTGAATGTTCCTGTAGAAAATTTTATAATGGCAAAACTAAAAGGAAATTGAAGGAAAGGGTGGGAGATTGTATGCGTGTGATTAATAATGGCAATCTGGAATAATGTTTTGGCACAGGATATTTTAACAGTAGGATCATCAACTGATAACAAACTTAAATTTATGGAACTTGAAATGGTACACACTGGACCTGGGGGTAGGTGGAGACATGGAGTCCCTCTTACGTAAAAGAGAGGCATTTTGGATTTACAATGCTAAGGCTACAAAACCTCCAGGTCTTAATGACAGATAAAATACCATTGCACTCTCATGAATTTTCTAATGTAAATAAGTTGCATAACTCTTATAATGTCATAACATATGATATTATTGTTTAAATCTATATCTTTTGATTTAAACACAAATAATGGGTCTGCATTAATGAATTATTGTATTTTTGTGTTTTTGTGTTTGTTTTTATACATGTATTTGCACTTGCAAATCTGCACATTTTTTAAATCACTACGCACTTTCAAATGCACAGCAGTGGAGCAATCTGTCCACCACATTATCTCCTCCCACATCTGTAATTGATTTGACTATAAAAAGGGAAGGGTGGATCAGAACCACTCACTCTTGACAAAGCTTGCATTTGGCAAGTGAAACATTGAGTTTCTTTTGTACTTGTGTGCCACTGGCTGATTAAACTTTGAACATCTTAGCTCAAAGTATTGAGTATGCTTGTTCATTCCATTTTCTTATCAAGGCTAACTACCAGTATACGCTCTATACTGGCCTGCTACCATAGTGCTCTCACCATCTGAAGCAAGTTCAGAATGCTGCAGCAATAATCTAGTTTCTGCTGAACTCCATGAACAAGATATTCTGCTATTATGATGTTCACTGGCTCCCTGTTCCTTTGGGGGTACTGTATATAGAGAGGCATTCACAGACTGGGACCTATAAAATTCAAAGACCATTGTAGTGCCTGCTCCATGGTACCAAGTGATGGGGCATTGCTCTTGCATGCTGGCAACCCGGGTTCATGACCCAGGCCCAGACATTAGAAGCAGAGACCAGTGGGGAGGGAGGTAGAGCATCCTTTGGATGCTTCCCTCCTGGGGGTGGGCTGTACTGGACCATGTGACAGGAAGCTCCTAGAGGTGATTAGCGAAGGAATTCTAGGCAGCGTGGGCCTTGACATGTTGCTGAACATCCCTGCCCCCAGGACGCCACTGCGGCCATACGATTGTGGGAGGTGGGAGGGGGCCCCAGAAAAATCACCCACCCGGCTGATCGGATGATGGCTGGAACATTCCTCTCATGCAGCCTCACAGCCCCCTCTGGTCCCCTTGGGTCCCCCTACATTCCTGGTCAAGGCAATGGAACCCTCTCTCCCATCATCTGACCCCAGGGAGGGGGCCAGTGCAGGGATACGCCAGGTCTACTGGGACGTGGGGACCAATAGCAGGAAGGAGATGATGGCGATGGGATTGCCTGGCAGGTGGGGTTAACAATGAGCAGCCTGAAGGAGTGGCTGGTCTGGGGGGTAGGAGAACAAAAAAAAAGGCAATTTTGTGCTCTTTGTTCACATATGCCCTTTCACATCCTTTAGTAGTCTCTAGTTTTTTCTCCACCTATGATAGATATGACGGAAGGGCTGTGCTTTTGCAGAAGACACTTCTGTGTTGCAGAGTATTTTGCAAGCTAACATATTCTGCCATCTCCGTTTTGATGCTGTAAACCTATCAATATCTAGATGTTTATATCATAGTAACATAGCCAAGTAATTTAAGGTTAGATGAGACTCTCGTGTCTGCCCCACTTCATTAGTAGGGATGAAATAAGTATGCTGTGCCAGCACCTACCAATTCATAATGATTCCCTACTCGCTCAACTACCCAGAGAACCAGTGATACACTTAAGCAGAAATGCATCCAGCCTTACATTAAAGGCCTGTACTACCTTCAGCCATTTCTTCCACTGATAGATTTTCCCATGGGTGCTTCTTAGCAATGACCCCGAAGTTACAATCTCTGAGCCTCAGAACATGTTCCTATATCCTGCTGCAGGACACCAAACATCTCCGATTGTTCAGTCTCATTGATGCCCTTGAGTATGCAAAAGATCCAGGGTGGACAAGTTAATGGTCACCAGCATTACTCACAGGTTTTGCCCCATACCATTGATCATTTTGGTGGCCCTGTATTGCACCATCTCGACAGCTTTGAGGTCCCTTTAGTATTGAGACTGGTACTCCATCCATGCAATACTTCAAGAGAGAGGCCAGCACAGGGCCTTGTAAAGTGGCAGGATTACTTCCCCCTTCTGTCCCAACCCTTTGGATACATCCCAGCATTCTGCTTGCCATCTTAACAGTGACTGTGCCCTGCTTGTCCTGCTCCTAACCCATGTCTATTAGCACCCATTGGTCCTTTTCCTTCTCAACTACAAGAGGAGCCCCACAGAACATAGGTCCTATCATTGTTTTTCATCCCCAAATGAAGCACCTTGCATTTGACTACATAAAAACTGAGGCTCTAGAAGTCAGAAAAATTACACAGCTTGTTCAGGTCCTCCTGAAGTTTGTCCCCATCCTCAGGTGAGTCTACCACCCTGGCTAGCTTGGAGTCATCTGCAAAATTAAGAAGCCTGCCAGAGATCCCAGGTTCCAGATCAATAATGGACATAATGAAGAGCACTGACCCCAGCACTGATCCCTGAAGGATGTTGCTGAATACTCCTCTCCACTTTGAGTAGTGCCCAGTCATTACCTCACTCTGCCTCCTGTCCCCAAGCCAGTTAGAAATCTTCCTTGCATATGGCACATAGTCTTCAAATATATGTTAGTTACATAAACATGCAAACAGATTTTGTCAGCAAAAAAGGACCCATCTATTCTGCCCCCAACTTCCCTGCTTATTCTGACACCTCTGACCCATCCTGGTCACTGGAGTCCCCCCACCTACCTGTCCTAGCTAGTTTTCCCTTGTACCTGTCACACGCATGTTTGAAACTTTGTAGCCTTAACCCCACAACTTCTGCCAGTAGGCTGTTCCAGTTATCCACAACTGTCCCTGTGAAGAAGTATTTCCTCACATCCTTTTTAAACTCCCCCCACCTTCATTGCATGCCCCATGTCCTATTGCCTTTCTCTCTCTGAAAGAGAGAGCCCACTAGCACATTGTTCACCCCTGTGAGGTACTTATAGGTCTCAATCATGTCCCCTCCCACTCATCTCTCTCTCTTCCAGGGAGTACATGTTGAGATCCCGAAGCCCTTCTTGCATGGCTTCTCACGTGGTCTCTGTACCATTTTGGTGACCCTCCTCTGTACCGCTTCCACCCTGTGTATGTCCTTTCAGAGGTGTGGCCTCTAGAACTGGACACAGTACTCAAGGTGTGGACTCAGCAATACAGTGACAACACTACCTCTCTCCTCCTGCCAGAAATATCCCTACGTATGCACCTCAGCATCCCACTAACCTTTCCAAATGTCATCACACTGACCGGCTACCTTGAGGTCATCAGGTATGATGACCCTGAGGTCCCTTTCTTCCTTGGTGACCGTAACTACCCCCCCCTCCCCATCCTATACACAGTTCCTGGGTCTCTCCATCCCAAGTGCATGACCTTGCACTTTTTGGTATTAAGACCCAGTTACCACACCTTAGACCACTCCTCCAGCCTCCCCAGATCCCTATGCATTCTTTCCACCCCCCTCTTGAATGTCTGTTCTGTTGCATATTTTTTATCACCTACAAAGAGACACACCATCCCTTCCATTTCCTCCACAATGTCATTTATGAAGACATTGAAGTCCCAGCAAAGATCCTTGTGGCAACCCACTAGTTACTTCTCTGTCCCCTGAATGTCTGCCAACTATCATCACCCTCTACCTCCAATCCTTTATCCAGTTTGATTCCAAGCAAACCAATTCCTCCCCTACCCCAGGCTGCTTAATTTCTTCATTAGCATCCTGTGCAGCACAGTATCAAAGGTCTTACTGAAGTCCAGAGATACCATATCCAGTGCCTTTCACTGGTCCACATCCCTAATCACCCAGTCAAAGACATCTATGAGATTTGTTTGACGTGACCTCCTCCCTGTGAAGCCGTTGTCTTGCAGCCCTTTTGACTCCAAGTACGTAATCAGCCACTCCTTCAGTAGGGTTTCCATTAATTTCCCCACCACTGAAGTGAGACTGACAGGCCTGTAGTTGCCAGCCTCCTCCTTCTTGCTGCAGCTCTTGTACAGAGGGACCACATCAGCCCTCCTCCAGTCCTCTGGTACTGTCTCTAAAGAGGTACTGAATAGTGTTGCCAAAGGAGCAGCTAGCACCTCACTCAGCTCTGTTAGGATCCTTGGGTGAATCCTGTCCAGACCCATCACCTTACAAGAGGTCAATAATGTATAAATTCATCTGCACTCCTAGTGGGCTGCCCAGCATATGTAAAAAAATGTACATACTTCAATGATTTACCCATAGCAATTTTATACTTGTTGCAAAATGTCTCTGCAAATTCAGGGAATGAGTATAATGGAGTTATTACATTTATAGTATATGGTTAGGGCTTATTGTATATAAAAATCAGTAGCTGCTCAAATGTTGTGCACATTCTGAAAGTTGTTGTGCACATTCTAAAAGTTGCTGTGCACATTCCACAATAAATATTCATGGCTCCCTTATTAATATTCATCAGACCCGCACTATCTGCCACCTATTTAGATGAAACCATGCTTTTCAAATGAGAAATCCAAACAAACATGGCAACACCGGTTAGCGAGCGGGTCACAGGTATCATTTGGATATAGAGTACCATAGTTGGTTCCATGTTACCAAAACACAATAATGAAACTTTTTTTTAAATAAATGAACTTGTGCCGCAAATGTTTTAAGGCTCAGAATGGAATGGGTCTGCAGCGATGACTGACTGGCACTGATGAATATTGCAACACACTGAACTACCCACAACAAGTGGGAGTGCAACCGGCACCAACGAATATGGCAGCACACTGAGCTGCCCACAACAAGTGGGAGCACGAACACAAGGTAGGAAACCTTGTGAAACTAAGAAGAGTTCGGAAATACATCTTGGCCCACATTTTCAAAGGAAAGGTGCAGCACCAGGCATCTCAGAAAATAAGCAGAACCAAGATATTCAAAAGGGAGAGATTTGTCGCGCATCTCTGGATGCACCATCACACATCTATAATGTATGTAGTGTATGTAGAGGGGGCATTCCATGAATGTGCCATGCATCCCTATAGTCAGCCAAAATGTGCAGCACATCTGCTGTGCATCTCAGAGATGAGCTGCCCAAAGCTAGGCATGGAAAAAGCATGCCTAAATGGCCAGCCATCCACAGGCAGGCTGCAGAACTGCAGGCATGCCATCCAAAGACAGCTCTTGGAGATGTACCAGGACATGCTCCAGGCATTCACACGCAGCAGTCATGTCAGGATGGATGACCCCTGAGCCACAGATGCCATGTCACCACTGGCACTGTCCAGGGAGCAACTCCTCACACCATGCCCTGGACGGAGACACCAAGCAGCCACATGCCAGTGCTGTCGGGTGCCCCCGGACACACCAGCAGAGTGGATAGCCACAATACAGAGAATGTACCGGGGGCCATGGCCTGCACCCATGCAGCCTGCAGGGTGCCACCCAGTGGTGGCATGCACCCAGGGTGCTGACTGGGGCACTGGTGCCCAGGTAGCATGGTGGATGGGTGGCAGCCTAGCACAGGCCAGGGACTGACCTGTGGTACACACCCACAGTGGTACACCATGAGTGCATACAAGTGGAACCCACCCACTAGTGTACCTGGTCACCTTTTGCACACTGCCATTCCTCGCAGTCATCACCATGTTCCTCTCATATGGGGGGGGCACTGCAGGTGACTATACTCTGCATATGGAGCTAGTGTATGAAATGCATGTGGTATACTGATCAGACTGGGTCACTCTGTGCCATCCCCTGTTGCATGTCCAAGTGTGCCCCTGTGGCCACTGTCCACGTGGGCCCCCTGTACCCCAATCTGATCCTGTACAAGGCTATGGGTAATAGCACTGTATCCAGGCCAATGCAGTCCACCCACCCACACATGAACAGTCCATCACACCTGCCTGATAGGCCGAAGTACCTACTGTTCACCTTTGTGGAGTAGTGGGGCAGCCCTGCAAGGCTGGAACTGACCATGCCCGGGGTATGCAAATGGCCTGAATACATTCCAGAAATGAGTTGTGCATGTGGAAGATGGGCTTGGAATGTGCAATAAGGTCATTTGCATAGCCAGGCTGAATATTGCAACTTTGCGCAACACACAATTGGCTTTAAATCATGCATTTCCCTATGCTCAGCATAGGGCTCAGGTCACTTGCTGTGCAGTGCGTCTCCCACTGCACAATCACACATCATCAGGATATTCAGCTGGACATGCGTGAGCACATCTCATGGCGCATCCTCTGAATATCTCATTATTTTGGGCCGGCGCATCTCAGATGTGCAGCACAGGCACTTGCACTGGTTTCCAGGGGACTTTTGAATACTGGGGCCCTTTTTTTTCAAATCCCAAGAGCCATATAAAATAACAAAGTATGATGCACCTGTAACACAACTCGCCCTGTGTTTCCATCTTGGGGATGAGATACCAGCTTGGACTTCTCAAGCTTCACTCTCGAAATCCATATGCTAGTATCTCAACCCCTCACTAGACACACAGGCTCATTGTGTATGGGCGCCCATATTTTATTCCTTGTATTATGTCACATGATATCATTATATAGTATATTGTGGTAAGATAGCTACTAGCTTCTGTGCTAGCTTTTGGCAGACAGAAATCTTGCTTTCAGAGCAAGGAGCAGCTGACTTCAAAACTAGAACTTTTTTTACTAATAGAACACTTCTTTCTCAGCAGGAGTCGGTGCCTGTTGGGATTAATAAAACAGATATTTTATTAAATGGGGGGTCTCATTTAGGGTAAAAAAAAAGTCAGTGTGTTTTTCTGTGTTTGGGAAAGGGAGTTTGCTAAGTCAGAAGGGGAGAAGTTAATTGGAGGTGTGTCTTAGGAGTACAAAAGCAGGTGCCTCCAATTACAGTTCCCTAGTACTAGCTTTTGGCAGTCAGAAATTTTGCTATCAGAGCAAGGAGCAGCTGACTACAAGACTAGAACTTTTTTTTACTAATTGCCCTCCTTCCCTTCCACCCTTAGCCAGTTCTACTTTTATAGGCACTGGATTTAACTGACAACAGGAACTTCCTGTTTGACAGTAGGAAGGGAAGTATCACTGAGACACATAGGTTTTGTCATCCTTGAAGGAAAAGAGTAGTTCTCCCACTCCCCCTAGCTGCTGGATGTCTGACTCTGAGCAAGGAAGAAGGATACTACTGAAGAATACAAGATGGGTGAGAGCTGTAAGGGCACATAGACAGTAGGAGAAAAAAAACAGGGAGGAGAGAGTAAACATACAAAGCAACAGGAAAGGGGCCACAAAATAAGACATGATGGGAGTAGTGCAGTGCAATGGCTGTGGGGCGGCAGTCTTCTGAGAGATATTCTGGAGGCTGCGATGCTACCCTATTTGTAGGCACTTCTCTGGTCTGAGGGAGGAAGTTGCTTGTATCCAGGCTGACTTGGCTAGGATTCTTGAAACTTCCTCCCCCACCCAGGGACCACCAGGGCCACCACCGCTACCTCAGAGGTTGCCAAGAAAGAGGAGCAGTTGGATCAAGGTGGGCTCAGGGAGGGAGAGGGTGGTGGAACAGAGGTACACTCCTCCAGTTGTACCTCTCCACAATTCATACACTGTTCTGGTGGAGAGTGGTTCCTCTATGGAGGCACCTGCAGTGGAGACCAAGGAAGATGCTGGGAACCTCCACAAAGGAGACCCACAGGAGGGTGTCATGGGACCCCACAGGGGAAGGAAACAACTCCTGGTGGGGGACTCAACTGTTAGGGAGGTAGAACTGGGGGAGGGAGGGAGGGGAGAGGGAGGTAAGGTGACTGCCTGGCACCACAGCTTGGAGGGACAGGGAGTGAATCCTCAGGATCGCAGGAGCAGCTGCACAAAGGAGGGAGCTGAATGTCATTGTCCACCTAGGAACAAATGACCTGGCTGGGAATGGGATCAGAGCAGTGCAAGAGGAGTTTGAAGAGCTGGATAGGGGCCTTAGACAAGTAGCATGTACAGTAACCTTCTTGGAGGTGCTGCCTGTCTATGGTGAGTGTGATGCTAGGGTACTCCGCACCATGGGATTCAATGAATGGTTGAAAAACTGGTGTAGATCTCAGGGTTTTGGCTTCATTGGGGACTGGGGGTCCACCTGGAGGGATACAGGTCTAAACTGGCATGATGGTCTGCATCTGTCCGGAAGGGGAACCAGGAGCCTAGGTGATAGGTTTAAATGCTTCATTGGCAAGCATTTAAACTAGCTAAGGGGGAGGCACTGAAAAGGAGCAGGGAAAATCCATCATCCTGCCACAAAACACAGTAGTTAGAGAGGTAAACACCTAGGTAGAGAAATCAATAGGAAGCAGAACAGGGATAAATGCAGAAAAAGGCAGTAAGGAGAGGGATGGGGCTAAAAGGGGTAAGGCCATCAGAAATGGAGGGTGATGAGTACCAATGCTCATAGTCTGTGTAACAAGCTCCATGAACTAAAGAAACATAGAAGTTGATGGCAGATAAGGACCGCAAGGCCCATCCAGTCTGCCCATTTCTTTTTCTACCTTATAAATGTGCCATCGGCCTTTGCTCTGTCAGTGGCCTAACTATTCATACTCATCTGTATTGCTCCCTTATGCCTATCCCATGCCTGTTTGAAGCCCTGCACTGTATTCATAGCCACCACTTCCTGAGGTAGGCCGTTCCATGCATCCACCACTCTTTCTGTGAAAAAGAATTTCCTCACATTCCCCCTTAATTGGCCTCCCTCTAATCTCATGCTGTGTCCTCTTGTCCTGCTATTTTTCTTATATTTAAACATGTTAGATGCTTTCACCTTGTTAATGCCCTTAAGTTGTTTGAATGTTTTGATCATATCACCTCTCTCCCTCCTTTGCTCAAGGGTATACATATTGAGCTCCGTTAATCTGTCCTCATATGTCTTCTGATGCAGTCCCTGCACCATTTTGGTTGCCCTTCTCTGGACTGCCTCAATTTGGTTAATGTCCTTGTGAAGGTGTGGCCTCCAGTACTGCACGCAGTACTCCAGATGGGGCCTAACCAGTGTCTTGTAAAGAGGATTACCTCCCTCTTATGACTTGTGATACCCTACTATACACCCTAACATCCCCTAGCCTTACCTACTGCTTTAGAGGTCTGCTTGATGATTTCAGGTCATCAGTGATGATGATGCCCAAGTCTCTTTCTTCCTTTGTGACTGCCAGCAACTCCCTCCCAGCCTATAGGTGGCTTCAGGGTTTCTCTTCCTATGTGCATGATCTTGCACTTCTTTGCATTAAATCCCAGTTGCCACTCTTCTGACCATTTTGCTAGTTTATCCAGATCTCTTCTCATTCTGCCCACCCCATCTGGATCATCTACTCTGTTGCAGATCTTGGTGTCATCTGCAAACAGACAAGCCTTACCCTCTAGTCCATCTGCAATGTCACTAATGAAGATATTGAAGAGGACTGGCCCCAGGACTGATCCCTGAGGTACCCCACTTGTGACTTGCATCTCTTCTGACTGTATACCATTTACCACCACTCTCTGTTTTCTGCCCATCAACCAGTTTGCCACCCAGTTGACCAACTTCTGACCCACCCTGAGCCTACCCAGCTTATTTATCAATCTTCTATGTGGAACAGTGTCAAAAGCTTTGCTGAAGTCAAGGTAGGCGACATCAACTGCTCCTCCTTGGTCCACCACTCTGGTTACCCAAAGAAATCTTTGAGATTAGTTTGACAGGACCTTCCTTTTGTAAACCCATGCTGTCTTGGATCCTGTGTCCCTATGGATTCCAGGTGTTGCACTATCCTTTCCTTAAGGAGTGCCTCCATAATCTTGCCCACTACTGAGATAAGACTGACTGGTCTGTAGTTCCCTGCCTCCTCCCTGCTACCACTCTTGTGGAACAGAATCACATGAGCCCTTCTCCTGTCTTCTAGGACCTCTCCTGTGCTCAGAGAGTCACAAAACAGTTCTGCTAATGGCTCTGCTAGTTCCAACCTTAGCTCCTTATGTACCCTGGGATGTATGCCATTAGGTCCCATTGCCTTGTCCACCCTGAGCTTAGCGAGCTCTTGTAGTACCCTTTCTTTTGTGAAGGGAGTAGTGCTCACCTCCCAACCCCCTGTGTCCATGGTGCTGAGCTGTGGGCCCTGCCCTACCTTCTCTTCAGTAAATACCGAGCAAAAGTATCTATTTAGGATAGATGCTTTTACAGGGTCCTCCTCCTCCTCACATGCCCCCTTTTCTCCTTTGAGCTTAGCAATACCCCCTCTGGACTATCTCCTTTCACTAATGTATCGATAGAAAGTCTTGTCACCTTCTTTTACTGTTCGTGCTAGTGTTTCCTCAGTTTGGGACTTTGCCTGCCTTACTGCCTTCCCTGCTTCCCTTAGGGAAGTTTGGTATGCCTCCCTATCTTCATCCGCTGTGTTCCTTATATATTTCTTGAAGGCCAGCCTTTTGGCTCTGACCTTTTCTGCTACTGTATTTGAGAACCAAAGTGGTTTCCTTCTAATTTTGGACTTCCTTTTCTGTCTAACACAATGGGATGTTGCTTTAAGTGTTGCATCCTTAATGCTTGCCCACTTTGCCCGTACCCCCTTCCCTGTGTTTCTTTTTGCCAGGGCTAGCTTAACTCTGTTGGCCATCTTATCAAAGTCAGCTTCTCTGAAGTCCCATATTTTTGCCTTGGAATGGGATGATTTAGATGTAGTAGCCAAATTGAACCATACCATGTGATGGTCACTGGACCCCAGGTGACCTTCTACCTGGAGATCTGTGATCCCTTCCCTGTTAGTCAGTACTAGATCTAGGATAGCCCTGTCTCTTGTGGGTTGTTGTACCAGTTGTTTGAGGCCCTCCCCCTGCAGGGAATCCACCATGTGTCTAGTTCTGGCAGATGTTCCTGCTGGTATTGACCAATCTGTATCCAGCATGTTGAAGTCTCCCATTATCAGAACCTCCCCTTTAGCTGTCATGTTTTGTATATCTTCTAACAGTAATGTGTCTATGTCCTCCCCTGGTCTGGGGGCCTGTAGACAACCCCAGTTCTTATGGCTGTCCCATTTCCTGTTTCCAGGGTGACCCACAGTTCTTCTGGCTCCTTATGTGTATTCTGAATTTCTGTAGCTTTGATATTTTCATTGACATACAGGCCACCCCCTCCTTTTTGCACCTCGGTCTCTTCTGACCAGTACATAGCCACGTACTGAAGTCTCCCAAGTGTGGTTACTGGTAAACCATGTCTCACTAATTGCTACTATGTCCAGTTTAGCCTCTGACATTATTGCCTGCAGGTCTGGAATCTTATTTCCCAGGCTGTGAGCATTTGTGTGCATGATTTTCCATTGGCCAAATTTAGGTGTGTTAGTTGTTGGGTGAGGTTTGGCATTTCTCCTGTGGCGTGTATGGGGAGATGGACCTTTTTCTAACCTGGTGATGCAAATGAACTGCAAACATGCTGAATCCCTGCTTGACCACTAGCTGAGGGGAGGGTGTTCTTCCCATTCAACATATGGGGCTGCTCCCTCTCCCATTTGCTAGTTTAAATATTCTGCAAAGACATCAAACTTCTGCCCCAATGCACAGACTCCTCCCTTAGTCAGATGCAGTCCATCAAATTTAAAGAACTTTCGCTCCCAGAACTGTTGCCAGTTCCTACAAATCTATGTCCTTTTCCTGGCACCAGCCCTTGAGACACATGTTTAGCTCCCCTATCTCTTCTTCTCTGACCTTCTGTCCATCTGCCCCCCTTTCCCAGACTGGCAGGATCTCAGAGAAGGAGATGTCGGACGAAATGGATGATAGTTTGTCACCCAGCCTGGTCAGGTGTTCCTTGGTCTCCACAACTGACCAGCTGGAGAGATCATTAGTCCCTATGTGTACCAGGACATCAATGTTTTCTCCTGCTTTGTGAACAATTTTAGAATGCGGTCAGTGTCTCTCCATGCTGATGTACCTGGGAGACATCTGACCATTACCCCTGGCTGGAGATGGGTATCAACTCCCGAATCATGGAGTCTCCTATGATCAAGTTTTTGGATTTCCTTTTTGCTTTTTGTTTTGGTTCCTGATTTGGGTGAGTTTTGTTGTGCTAGCTCCTGTGCTGCAGTGTCCTGCTCTGCAGTGTCCTCTGCCCCTTTGTTTGATTTCAGAGATAGAGGCAGATACCTGTTTGTAGTGTTTATATGGTTTTTGGAGGTAATATGTTGGAGAGCACAGAGTGATGGGCACCGATTTGCCCCTCCTAACCACCTGCCAACCTCCTGGACCAACTACCCTCTGCGGTCGAGGTTCTTCTGTTGGATGTTGGGGAAATGGCGGGTGGTTCTTATAATGTATTTCCTCTTGAATATGAAATTTGAGGTGTGCAATCTCTGCCCATGCTGCCCGGAGCTGAGCCCTAAGATCTCCAATGGCCCAGCATGTAGGACAGTGTCCTAAATCCTGTAAGACTGTCCTTCTGAAAAGTGTTCCACAGTACCTGCAGTTAATGATATCCATTCCAGATAAGTTGCTGGGTTTATAACCTGGTCAGAGTAATTAGAAGGAAAGAATGCAAGTAATGGTTTGAGTTTGTGTTTTGGTTTCGTATAACTTGTTATAACAAGCTAAATTACTAGTGCTTCTGTAAATGAGCTCACCTTGTAGATGCCCCAGTGATCCACCCCTTCCTGCTTTGCCACAGGAAACATCACAACTGTGGTACCCTATAAAAGGAGTGTAGTGTGGGGTGGTTGGGGATGGGGTGGGTGTCTGGCCCCTTCCCCTGCCGAAAAAGAAGAACCACGGATGAAAGAACAAGGAGGTAGAGCAGAAACAATCAGTCAACAACAAATGCAGTAACCCTGAAAGCTTATCTAATGTTAGATAAAACTGTAAAACCTGTAAAGCACCACCTGTAATAATTTCAGAAGATATACCCTGTAAAAACACTTTGCTACAGAGAAAAATAAAGCAGTAACAGAAGATATACCTTGCAAAGACAATCTGAATCAGAAGATTACAGCAGTAATCTGTTAGCACACCTGTAGGCACACCTTGTAATAATGCAGAAGAAGGTATACCAGCAACAACAATTTGAATCAGAGAAAAATAAAGCAATGAAATGTTAGCAACAAACAGTAGCAATCCCTGTGAGTACAAAATAAAAATAACATACAGTAAATCTGCTTAGCCAAAAGAAGTCTTAATCCTTTCCCCTTGCTCTGGTAAGGTTCTCTGCTCTGTCCTTTCAAGCAATCTTAGAAGGAAAGAGCTCAGGTGAAGCTAGGTGCCTTGGCCAGCAAACCAAGTCTTCTACCTCCAAGATATCAACTAACCTGACCTTTTAACCCTTCTTTCAATCAATCAATCAATCAAAATCTTTATTTATTCAGGCGAACATCATTGAGCAAAGCTCATTTACAAGATGGACCTGAGTGGTCATACAAATGAGGATACAAGTATTATTACATAGACAAGAATAGCATAAACAGCAATACAATGACATGAAATGATTATATACAACAATTTACATATATACAAGGAACAGTAGAACCATTTATCCTGTAAGAAAAAAGGGGACAAAGGGTATAGCAGGCATAAAATATAAATTATAGGGTCTAACTAGTTTTATGAGAATATAATAGGTGATTTGGAAGATAGAAATTGAATTAATATAATGGACGGAAAAAGGAAGGTGGGTCAGGTAGGGTAGGGGATTAGGCTTTATAAAAGCAATTGCAGAGCTCTGGAAAAAGGGCGGAGAACAATCTTTTGAAAGATGCCAGAGGTAGTAGGCTATCTAGCTTCATGGATTTTTGGAGAGAGTTCCATGCAACTGCTAAGGTAGTAGCTGAAAGCAGCCCTCCCAAACCGGTGCAGGCATTGGGGACCTTTAATATGATGAGTTTACTGATCCTTAAGGTGTATGGCCTAGTTGTAATTTGGGTAAAGCAATCAGTGATATAGGTAGGTAGTTTGCCTGTTAACGCTTTGAATATCCAGATAACAGCATTCCTATTTCTTCTGTGTTGTAATGATGTCCAGTTGACTGCCATATAAAGGGAGCAATGATGGGTGCTGGAGGGAAGGTCAGTAATAAATCTTATGGACCTGTGATACAGGGTGTCCAGTTTATGTAAGAGATGACGTGAACAATGGCAGTAGAGAAAATCAGCATAATCAATGAGGATAGGAATGAGGCCTGAATTAACCTTTTTGGAATCACTGTTTAGGTAATGTTTTATTCTAAAAATAGTCCAAGCCTCTGTCTTAGCTTTTAAGTAGCTCTTCAATATGGACAGAATAGTCAAGCCTGTTATCTATCCAGACTCCAAGGTATTTGAAGTTATCAACAAATTCCAGTTTCTCCAAGTAAGGTGGATAGTTGTAGGATGGTGGATGCTGGGGTAGTGGTAGAGCAACTCATTGTGGCAAAGAACATAGCTTTTGTTTTTTTGCATTTAGAAGTAGTTTTTGTCAAGTAGATTGTGCTGCAGAATGGAGAATTCGGATTGTAACAGTTCACAGGCTTTAGAAGGTGAGGGATTGCTGACATATAATACAGTATCATCAGCAAACAGATGAATGTTAGATTGAGTGAGGTTGGCATCAATATTGTTTATATAAATGGCAAAGAGATAGGGCCAAGAATAGAGCCTTGTGGTACACTCTAGCAGTGGTTTTGAGGTGGATAGGTAATTTCCATTTTAACCAGTTGTGACCTATCTGAAGGTAATCCTTAAACCAGTTGAGTGATAGGAATCCAGGCCTAGTGAGTTAAGGGAGGTGATTAATAAGTCATGATCCACTGTGTCAAAGGCTTTACTCAAATCCAGGAACACAGCACAGGTACAATTTTTCTTATCCAGGCAGTCTGCCAATCGTTGGTTACCTTGGCTAAGGCAATGGTGCTATGCTTGATCTAAATCCAGATTGTGCAGAATTTAGAAGGTTATTGTTATCCAGATAGTCCCTTAATTGAGAGTTTACTAGTTTTTGAGCATCTTGGATAGTACTGGTAGGATGGAGATAGGCCTGTAATTGTTGAGATCCCTAGTATCACCAGATTTGAGTAATGGAACTACTTGAGCTGTTTTCCAAGTAGAGAGGAATGGATCCAGTAGTTAGGAAAGATTGAAGAGATGAGTGAGGGGCAGATAAGACATGTGAAGCAATTTTCAGGAAATAGGGATCCAGGGAGTCTGTACCTGCACTCTTAGTAGTGTCTAAATTAGAGAGGAGATCTTCCACTTCTTTCACGGATATTGGGATGAAGGAAAAAGTTGAAGTGGCCATTTGTCCCACAGTAGTTTGCAGGTTCAAGGAAGATCTCAGGATATTTGCAGGTGATGAGTCAAATGCTAGGCCAGCTGTGGTGAAGTGAACATTGAAGGTATTTAAGATTTCTTGTTTACCTGTAATTTCTGTATCATTTAGTAGCAGTTTGGAGGTTAAGGCAGGAGTAAATTTTGGCCCAGAAGTCCTTTTATGTACCCCAGAGTCTGGATGGGTTATTGTAGGAGGCATCCAATTCAGCTGTATAATAGGCAGTTTGGCAGTTCTTATTTTTTTGTACATGAATTCCTTGCTTTTCTGAAATTTAGCCAATCTCTGGTGTCCTTTGTTTTTCTTGCCTTTTCCACAGTTTGTCTCTGGTTCTCAAGGCTGCTTTAAGCTCAGAGGTGAACCAAGGGCAGGATTTATCTTAGTTCTGATACTGGTGATAGGTGCATGAATATTGAGAGCATTAGTGATAATATCCTTTAAAGTCTGGAGAGCTGTTTCAACAGAGGTTGTAAGATAGAAATCTTGCCAATATATTGTAGTACTCAGGTCATGGAGGTAACCTGAGATATTGAAATTCTTTTTTGACCTTTTGAGGACAAATTCTGCAGGATTTGGTGGTTTGAGTGTGGATCTTATGCCAGCTATAGGGTAATGGTCACTCACATCACTCGGCAGTACTCCTGCATGTGAATATAAGTGAGGCTTGTTTACCAACATAATATCCAGGAGTGAGCTGTTGCTGGAATTTCTTAGGTTGATCCTAGTTGGGTCTTTAATTAGCTGTGTGAATCCATAGGTGTCACAAAAGGTTATCAAAGGTGCAGATACATTAGACAGCCAGTTTAAATTCAAATCACCAAGGATGATGGTATCTTCAGGGCCTAGGTTGAGAATTGACCCTAGGTGAGAAAGCAGTTTAAGGCCTGCAGAGGGGCCTATAGCATCCAATCAGTTTAAATGAAGACGAATTAGGAAGGAATATTTTGATTGATAAACATTCAAATTCATTTGGCTTGGATGTGTTGATGAGGCAGGTTGCAGAGATGGTGTCCTTAATGTATGCCACCCCACCACCCTGGAAGGGCGATCTGCTCTGAAGAGCTGATAATTGGGAAGGTTTACAACACTGTCTTTTGTTGTAGGCCTGAGCCAAGATTCAGAGATGACCAGGAAATCTGGAAGAGTATGTGCCACCCAAGCCTGTATTAAGATGAACTTTTTTAGGAGGCTGCAAGCATTGAAGTGTATGAAGCTTAGGCCTTTTATGGAAGTCAGATCAGCAGGGGAAGATAAACTTACAATGGGGCCAGGATTAATCTCAATAGTGCCAATGCAGAAAAGGAGGTAGAAGATTAATTTGAGTAGGGCACCAAGGGATAGGGATAGAGAGTGATCAGAGCATTTCCTCTTAGTCCTAGGTGCCCACTGTGTAGTGGGAGATGGTCCTGTTATATAGGTGTGACTTTTATCATAACATAGGAGTCTGATGGACAGGCATAGTGGGTTATTATAAAGCCAGGATACATGTGAGGGGCTAGGGAGTGCTGGATTGTTAGAGAGGCTTTATGTGGGATACCCCAGGGGTTGCAGTGTAAGAGTGGTTCAAAGTGAATAAGGAATAGATGGTTGTACATTGTGGATGGCAGTGGAGAGCAGAACATACTCATTAACTTATTCATCATGACAGGAGGTATAATATGATTATCATAATGGATTGGGGGAGATGAGAGGCTAAGGAGCAAAAGGAAGCAAGTTAGCATTGTGCAGGGTAGGTATGGGTTAATAAAGAAGGGAATTAGATGTGGGCGTGGATTAGAGAAATAGCGAGAAAGAGTGTATAAATACAATCAACCAAGAGGGGAGGGGCGGGCAAAATTTTGCGGCTTTGCCCGTACCTTTCACACTGCTTCTCCCGGCCTCCTGGATCTCTTGGTCGGCTGGAGGTCGCCGACGGCCCGCTGGCGGCTCGGAGCCCCTTCTGCGGCTGGAGCTGGAGGGCTGTGCCGGCTGCAAGGCAGGGGACAGAGGAGAAGGCAGTGAGAAAGCTACTTTATTGCAGGCAATCTGCAATTAGGTGCAAGGATCAAAATCTGCACAACAAAAGACTGGGAGGGTTTGAGGGGGGTTAGGCACCTAAGCGTCTAGCCCACACAGATCACCAGAAAAAGGCTGAATCACTAGCAAACATCACATCAATACAATGTTTAAATTGCCCACAATTTTAAGTTAAAACAGCTCTTTTTAAGATTACTTAATAAAAGTTACAACTAAGCAGAAAATCCCATCCAGAATAGTGTTGCAGAGTCCAGCTAAAGTCAATGGGAAAGGCGCACCAATCGGAAGCAAGACAGAGACAGCGGTCGCTTCGATTAGTGCGGCTTTGCCCGTATTTTCACACTGCTTCTCCCGCCTCCTGGATCTCTTGGTCAGCTGGAGGTCGCCACTGCCCATGGCAGCTCGGAGCCCCTTCATGGGGTTGAGATGGAGGGCTGTGCCGGCGCAAGGCAGGGGACAGAGGAGAAGGCAGTGAGAAAGCTACTTTATTGCAGGCAATCTGCAATTAGGGCAAGGATCAAAATCTGCACAACAAAAGACTGGGAGGGTTTAAGGGGTTAGGCGCCTAAGTGTCTAGCCCACACAGATCACCAGAAAAAGGCTGAATCACTAGCAAACATCACATCAATACAATGTTTAAATTGCCCACAATTTTAAGTTAAAATAGCTCTTTGTAAGATTACTTAATAAAAGTTACAGCTAAGCAGAAAATCCCATCCAGAATAGTGTTGCAGAGTCCAGCTAAAGTCAATGGGAAAGGCGCACCAATCGGAAGCAAGGCAGAGACAGCGGTCGCTTTCTGCTGGAAATTACTGACAGTTTGCCAGCTCCACCCCCCAGATACACACCTAATCCTCTGGAAGAGCTGTGGGAGGAAAGCAATTAGCTCCTTCAATGTGAGAAGGAGACTGAAACTCCTCTGAGACAAAAAAACCTTTTCAACAAAAAAAAGAATAAAATAAAAGTGTCAAACAGTAATTTTGCTTCGCCCAATGATAAAAAAGTCACAAAAATGTAAGCACCACCTGTAATAATTTCAGAGAAGATATACCCTGTAAGAAACACTTTGCTACAGAAAAAAATAAAGCAGTAACAGAAGATATACTTTGCTAAAGACAATTTGAATCAGAAGATTACAGCAGTAATCTGTTAGCACACACCTGTAGGCACACCTTGTAATAATGCAGAAGAATGTATACCAGCAACAACAATTTTAATCAGAGAAAAATAAAGCAATGAAATGTTAGCAACAAACAGTACAAAATAAAAATAACATACAGTAAACCTGCTTAGCCAAAAGAAGTCTTAATCCATTTCCCTTGCTCTGGTAAGGTTCTCTGCTCTGTTCTTTCAAGCAATCTTAGAAGGAAAGAGCTCAGGTGAAGCTAGGTACCTTGGCCAGCAAACCAAGTCTTCTACCTAGTGGCCTTGATGGAAGAGGGACACCTGGATATCGTGGCAGTCACAGAAACATGGTACACTGAGAACCATTACTGAGATGTCAACATACCAGGGTACACAAGCTACAGGAGGGCCAGGGAGAGTAAAAGAGGAGGAAGAGTAGCTCTCTATGTAAGGGGAATGGACCAATCAACAGAACTAAAGGATAAACAGGGAGTAGAGGAGGCACTTTGGGTCACTGTGGAGAAAGGATATGGCACCACAATCTGTATGGGGGTTGTATACAGACCACCCATCTCAGAGAGAGGCAATGGACAACGAAATGATAGAAGGCATCCTTAGAATAGTAGAAAAAGGGGAGATATTGTTGATGGGGGACCTGAATATGCTAGATGTTAACTGGAGCACCTTTGCTGCAGCCACATCCAAGAGCAGGGTTATTCTCTATACCCTACAGGGGGCATGCCTTAGACATCTCATGCTGGAACCCACTCGGGAGGGAGCAATCTTAGACCTGGTACTGTCAAATGGGGACGGAGAAAGGATCTCGAGTTTAGAAGTGAGTAGCCATCTGAGAACAAGTGACCACCAAACAGTGTGGTTCATGATAAACACAGCCATAGAGTCAATCCAAACAAAAGTAAGAGTATTGGACTTCAGGAGGGCTGACTTTGGGAAAATGGGAGAGTGCCTTAGAAAAGCACTAGCAAATGGGCAAGAAGGAGGGGTGGAGGAACAATGAGGAAAAATCCTAACAGCCATCACAGAGGCAACAAGCCTTTGTGCAAAGCAAATCAACAAAACAAAACAAAACAAAAGAAAAAAACACTATGGTTCTCAAAACAGGTGGCGGGGAAAGTTAAAAAGAAAAAGTTAGCATTCAGAAAGTATAGGGAAACACAGAAGAAGCAGGACAGAGAACTGTACCAGTTAAAGCAGAAGGAAGCAGGGAAGGCAGTCTGAATAGCAAAGATCCAAACTGAGGAAAAGATAGCCAACTCAGTTAAGAAGGGGGATAAAACCTTTTGTAGGTACATTAGGGAGTGAAGAAAGACCAGGAGGGATAGTGAGGCTTAATAAAGGGAAGGGAGGGTGGGCAGAGGGGGACAGTGAAAAAGCAGGGATACTGAATGAATACTTCTGCTCAGTATTCACAAAAAGAAGAGATGGGGGAGGTACCTAAATCAAAGAATAGAAGCACTCTGGATAGGTAAGTTGATACTGGTCCATTCACAGAAGAAAGGGTTCTGAAAGAACTCTTGAAACTGAAGGTGGACAAAGCAATGGGGCCAGATGGGATTCACCCAAGAATTCTAAAAGAACTATGGGTAGAACTAGTGACACCACTGACAACCCTTTTTAACAAATCATGAAAGGATGGTGTAGTACCTGAGGACTGGAGGAGGGCGGATGTGATTCCCCTTCACAAAGGTGGGAGCAAGACAGAGGCAGGAAACTACAGACCTGTTAGTTTGACCTCAGTGGTAGGGAAAATGATGGAATCACTTCTGAAAGAAAGAACTGTTCAGTTCCTAAAGGCTAGTGGGGAACAGGACCCTAGGCAGCATGGATTCACAGCAGGAAGGTTGTGTCTGACAAATCTAATAGATTTCTTTAACTGGGTGACCAAAGTAGTAGACCAGGGAGGGGCTGTGGACATGGCCTACCTGGACTTTAGCAAGGCATTTGACACAGTCCCACATAAACTATTAATATACAAGTTAGCCAGCCTTGGAGTGGGTCCCAGAGTGGTAGCCTGGGTGACAAATTGGCTGGACAACAGGACGCAGAGGGTATTAGTAAACGGAGTTCACTCTGAAGAAAGGGGGGTCACTAGCAGGGTACCACAGTGTTCAGTACTGGGACTGGTCCTCTTTAATGTCTTTATAAGTGACATTGCAGAGGGACTGGAAGGAAAAGTATGTCTCTTTGCAGAAGACACAAAGATCTGCAACAGGGTCGATACAGAAGGGGGGTGGAAAGGATGCAAAGGAACTTAGCAAGGTTGGAGGAATGGTCAAATGTATGACAGCTTAGATTCAATGCAAAGAAGTACAAAGTAATGCACCTGGGAAACAAAAACCCAGGGAAAGAGTACACAATGGGAGGGGTGAGACACTAACAACAACAAAAATGGAAAGGGACCTGGGGGTAGTCTTATCAGATGACCTCAAGGTGGGCAAGCAATGTGAAAAGGCAGTAAGGAGGGCTAGTGGGATAATGGGATGCATAGGGAGAGGCATCACCAGTAGAAAACAGGAAGCTGTTATCCCTCTGTAGAGAGAGTTGGTGAGACTCCATCTGGAGTACAGCGTGCAGTTCTGGAGATCCCATCTCTGCAAGGACATAGACAGAATGGAGGCAGTCCAGAGGAGGGCAACTAAAATGGTGCAGGGTTTGCACCAGAAGATATACGAAGAGAGATTAAAGGAGCTTAATATGTATACCCTTGAGGACAGGAGGGAGAGGGAGGGCATGACAGAAACTTTCAAGTACCTTAAGGGAATCAACAAAGTCCAAGAGGGAAGCATCTTTCAGAAAAAGAGATGTACATGAACAAGGGGGCACAATTTGAAGATGGGGGGGATGGCTCAGACGTAATGTGAAGAAGTATTTTTTTCATGCAAAGGGTTGTGGATACATGGAACAGCCTTCGTGAGGAGGTAGTGTAGTCAAAAACAGTGGAGGAATTCAAGAATTCATGGGACAGACATAAAACAATTCTAGTGGGGTGTAGGAGGAAGTTGGCTGTTGGTTAACTAGGATCTGCAGTTTATCCATTAGGTAGGGACATGGGCAGACTAGGTGGGCTAAGCGGTCCTTATCTGCCATCAAATTCTATGTTTCTAAGTTAAGCAGGGACTTACTGTATTTCTCCAGTATACTATAGCAATCTACTATACATCACAGGCACAAAGTCTTTGTTAGCCATAAACTGTTTTGCCAGAAAACACATAAGTTGTCTTGTACCTGGAAACAAGCTACTCACAGCTCATTATGTCTTTCCTGGTCAAAAATTACAAGCAAATCAATTAATTAACTGCTTAGAAGTGAAGCAATAGGTATGGCAGGGGAGCAAGATCAAGAATAGCGTATAAAGGAAATATAATGCACATCATAAAATCACTCAGTATCCACCAGGAGATTAAAGCAAAGGATTTGACAAATGTGCCATTTGTCTTTTACCTTGGGTACAGCTATGATCTCATGTAAACTGTTTGGCTATTCCCTTTACAAATATGGAAAGGGAAAATTCAAAAATTTGATAACATTTTTAAATTAGTGCTTTCATTTTTTATAATTTCAATAGTCAGTCTTTCTTTCTTTCTTTCTTTCATCTGTTATTTTAATAAGTTGATAAGGACACTGAGATATGTCTCTTATGGTGTCAGATCATAACCTCACACAGGTTTAGACAGCAACAACATGTGAGACTTGGTTCTTGGTTCTCATGTCTTAAAAAATTATACAAGATAGCACTCATACCATAACAGATAAATCCCGGTACCCCTTCATAACTTATAACACAGGACATACTTGAAACACAGTGTTTTTATAAATAATTTCCATTGCCAGAATATTTTCTTGGGTTCAGGGAGACCACTGCCTTGTTTATACAGTCACATTTGCACTGGAGTAACCTGAACGCTACGGTTGCTCCAGTGCAAATGCTCTCATACAGACACTTATCGGATTGGGGGGAAAGCCACTCATTATGATAATCCCAGATTCTCTGCCATGCTGAGTGGAGTGAGCAGCCTAAAATGCAGCGTGGACTGTCTGCACCGAGGTAACTCGTCCACTTCATGCACCTCCCATGATGCAGATCACGGATCCAGTGTGTGCACTGCATACTGACATGGGCTCATGCATGAAGGGTATCGTTTATTCATTTATTTTATTTATTTATTGATACTAGGAAATACCTATGAGCTGGAAGCTCGTTTACATAGATTCGGTGTCAGTGACAGTAGAATATACAACAATTAAGGTGTACAAAACAGCAGTACCTCAAGACAAGAATTACAGATTGAGTATAGAATTTACAGCAAGAAGTTACATAATTTGTTTTGGTAGACATTAGACATTCGGTACAATACGTCACATGATTTTAAAAATCTGGAGGAGGGATGCCAGCCCAATGGCACAGAGGGTTGAGGTACTGGATGCCTTACCTCATGCTACACTGGCGACTCGGTTTCGGGAATGACCATGGGTAATTGGGGTGCCAGTGTGCGGGAAGGGCAGAGCAGGATTGAGCATGCTGGCAGGCAGCTCTCCTCTCCTGAAGGTGGTGAGGGTGGGTTGGTGCCCTCCCGTAGTTCTGCTCCCCACCAGGTGGAGGTCCAGCAGGCAACACAGGTGGAGAGGGGGGTGGAATGGGCTGAGCTGGCACCATGGGGTGTGAAATGTGGCTCCATATGCTCACACAGCTGTGTGCTGGGGCCTCAGGGATCAGGGGAGAAAACTGTAAAAAATACAGATGTGTCCCCATTGCCAGTTGGTAGGATGTGGCAACAGGGACCAAAAAGCTTAATTAACAAAAAAAAAATCTGAGGGGCTAGAAATGTGAGAAGTGGCATAAAGCATTAAAGGGAGTAGAGGTTACTAGGAGTAGGGAGCAGTCATAGGAGAAATAGATTGGGAAGGGGAGGAAAAGGGAATTGGAAGGAAGGGGTCAGGTGATCGATATGGGGAGGCAAGTTAGAGGGAGGGGAGCAGCAGAAAGCCTTGTTAAGGGAATAGGGAAAGGGGGAGGTAGAATAATGACATTGAAGGGAAAAGGGTGAGGAGGAGGAGGTAAGGGAGGAAGAATTTTAAAGAAGACGAGGGGGTGGAAGGGAAAGAGAGCAACAGATAAGACTTGTCTGGGGTATGGACAGAGAGTTGAGGGGATGTGAGGAAAATCAGTTGCTAAAGAAAGAGTAAGTGCTGGTAGTTGGATAGAAGAAGTGGCTGCACTTGGCAGGCATGAGGGGAAAGAAATTGGGGGGATGACTTGGAGGTTAGTCCCGACAGCTTCACTTAGGGATGTTGGCTACCAGGTGATCTCTTAGGTTGGACTTAGACTGTCCAATTCTGGAACTAGCTGGGAGGGCAGGGCTGAGGGTATTCAACCATTAAGGGCCCTACAAGCGAAGGCTCTCTGGCCTAGGGAAGTCCGTCGGAAGGGTATCCCAGGGGTAGAATGGCCAAGAGTGGATTTTCTAGCAAGTAGATAGACATGGTACTAGATCCTTTGATCCAGATTGAGCCATCCAGAGTGAGAGCAGAGCTCACAACTATGTGTAAGTCAGTGAGCACCCAGGATCAGTCTCCAGGATTTGTTGAGGGATACCTTGATTTTGTGTAGGGCAGTATTGGTTGCTGATCCGTAGACTACGAGACCATGATCTATAGCTGACAGGATTGAGCTGGTCACTACTAATCTGAGGGAGTCATGAGTCAGGCAGTGCTTAAATCTGTACAGCATGCCAATCCTGGAATTAACTGTCTTGGAAACCAGATTGATATGCTGTGAGTATGAGAGGGAGGAGTCTATGATGATTCCTAGGTATTTGAGATTTTGGACCATGTCAGTACGTCCTTTTGGTTATTGTGGATTTGCAACTGGTAAGATTTATATCTGTTTTGGGGTGAGGCAAAGAGCATGGTCTTGGTCTGCTTTTAATTAAGACGAAGCTTGTTGCTTTGAAATCATGATTCAATCACTGAGAAGCATGTCTGCATTTGATTTTCAAGTGCTACAGGGTTGGCCTGGCTTGAATACAGTACTGCGTCATCAGCATAAAGGAGGACATGGTTAGGGCAGTGCTAGGGGAGGTCATTAAGAAATAAGCTGAAAAGCAGGGGGCCCAAGACTGAGCTTGCTGTACCCTTGTAGTGACTTTGCAGGGATCAGAGCGGCCATCCAGGATTTTAACCTGTTAGGTACGATCAGCTGGGTAGCTCTGAAACCACCTCACTGATTCTTGGGCAAGACTGGTCACTGACAGTTGGTTCAGAAGAAGCATACGGTTGATTGTATCAAAAGCCTTCATTAGGGCAATATAGGTGGCTCCAACCATATGTCCTCAGTCTAGGACATCATGGATATAGCTAGTGAACTCAGCTAGGGCAGTGGAGGTGCTATGTCATTTATTTGGTAACTCATGTGAGCCAAACAGTTTATCTAATAGAAGCCAGCATCCTGAGTATGGCGAAGTAATTGATGTTTAAAACGGAGCGCTGTAAATAATAATACTTTCTTTTGAAAGTACAAAACAGTGATTTCGGGCATGCACATTGGTGTCACTGCTTACATCAGTGCAAAGCCATCTGACCCCCAGATGCACGGCCCCTCACCAGCGCAGACTATGGTGGTGCAGAGAGGGGCCGTGTAGAAAAGCAGACGGCGCATTGCTGGTGGTCAGGACCGCACTGTTGTGGTTGTAATTTTGAAGCACCACTGCTGTGTAAACATGGCTTTAGGCTTCTTATTCCTTGTAATTAAAGGAAACATGAACCTACACCTACTGTAAACATTCTGTGTTTATTTGTCACCAGTCAGCTCCATTTCTTTAGCTGTTGAAGGTTTGAAAAGTTTGAGTGCTTTGCATTTCTTGTTGCCAGTATCCCCCTGTAATTACATGGGTGCCTTTATTCGCTGATAGGTGAACTCTTGTTTGTTCTTGATAGTTGCATTAGCATATGAGAAGATGTCACTTGGCCCATTTGTCTTTACTGCATGTCTGCTAATTTAGAATAACAAAGAAAGTAGCAGCAAAGGTATGAAATGCCCTGGTTACCTTTAGTTAGCTTCATGACCTGCTTGAGTAGGATATGTTCTTGTAATTGTTTTCACTGTACTTCCCCCCAGATTGTGACAGCAGTGGCCCCACAAGTAGTTCAGTGAGACAGATTCAGCAAAGCAACCAAGCACAAGAGACAAATACACCTCAAACATCAAGAATCAAATAACATTTTAGGGAATGGTCAAAACTTCCATGTACTATTAATGGGCATACTGGTAATGCACAGAAGAAAGTGAAAAAAGGATTACACTTATCATTTAGTCTGCTCAACTGTTTAGGCTTGGGAAATCCTACAGGTGTGTTATAATTGTACAAGATTTGGTGCATCTTGGGCAAAAGGATCCAAGAGCAGCAGCAGCAGAAACAATGAGACAAGATCCGTCCAGAGCTGACACGGCTGCAGCCATGTCCACTGAGCTCATAGGCGGAACAGTCCATCGTACCCAAGATGGCCACCGGAGCTCACTATGCATGTGCAACTTTACTTCCACAGTTGCTGTGAAGTCTCACATGTGCACTGAGCTCTGGCAGCCATCTTGGCAATGGCAGACTGTTCTACCATGAGCTCCTTGGGCATGCATGAGTTCACTGCAACTGCGGAAATGAAATCACACATGTGCAACTGCTTATGCATGTGCACTGAGCTTCAGTGGCCATCTTAAGTATGGTGGGCGATGGCAACAAAAGCAGTGCACCTGAGAACAGGGGGTGAGTGGAGTGTTTTGGAGTTGTGGAATGAGCATGCTGCAACTCCAAATTTGTTCTTTGGACGGATCCAGTGGGTCATATTTAAGGCGCTCGCAAGATGGCTGCAGATTCTGCCCACTTCAGCCATAAAAATGCAGATCTCCACACTGAAAATGGATACATAATTCTTAAAAAAAAAGTCAGTACACAAATCACTACTACAGGCACAAAGAGCATGGATAAACTCAACTGGGCAGACTGGAAAGCATATCTGTTTGAATGTTTTTCTCCTTTAAGAAAAAAAACAGAAAGTCTATACATTCGCTTGGGTGGGAGCTAACACAATGGGACACAAATGGACATTTAACTCAGCTAATACACTACCAGGCTCACTGCAAACATTTTTAATTCAAATTTCTTGTTATAACATTTAAACAGCCACCTCCTGTGTCACTGTTTCTCTCAGGAGGCTTTCTCAGTGCTGGTAGCTTTGATTAAATAAGAAATTTGCTATTGTGACATTGCATATCATTATAAAGCAGTTTTAATAATACAAGCTAATGATGCATTATTCTTGTATTTTAGGAAAAACAGATGTCTACCAACCAATTACAGCACTAGGAGGAGTTGGTGTCTATGTGCCTGCATGATATGATGTATTCTACTTCGTTCTCATATGGGCATTTCCAAATAATAGAAAAAGAACAAAATGGTGATAAAATAAATGTTTCTTTCATTGTACCATGTCTAATTATTGCTTCTACATTCAGTCAATTGATCTGCATCTTTACACATGTAATGCTTTTGATTCAAAATATTGTATACACTCTGGAAACGTACTGTACCAGCATCTATGGTGGTCAATAGGTTTCTGAGAGACAAAGATGAGCACAACGCTACTCTGGGGGAAAGAAGCATTCAGTTTTATAAAGTCCAACACAAAATGTTATAAAGGTACTTAAACACAGTGCTATGTACAGATAAATGCTACCAGGTTTTGCATATTAGATATGCTTTTTTAAGTGACTTGGAAAAAGTATGTATTTAATTCATGAAACGTGTTGGGTATTTGTCTGTACCTGGCATTACATTCAGGGCCCTTAATAAAATTAAGTGTTACACTTTATAAAATGGAGTGCTTCTTTACTTAAGAAGTAGAACTGTGTATGTCTTATGCCTCTAAGGAGTCTGTTCTTCGGATGGAGCACCACTATACCCGAATGCAGCTGCTTCCTTGTTCAGTAGGTTTACCTGACACAAATCTTAACCAAAGTATTTTTATGGTCAGACAAGGAAATCAATCATTCTCCTAGGAAACTGACTGCTTGTTTCGGAGGCATCCAGATTTTTCTATCACAAGCTAGGGGCATTTGTACCCCAGTTAGCCATCACCAATGTTAGACAGTGGCTGGCTGGGTTCCTCTCCGGACCAGAGTTTTCACAGTCACATAATTCATGTAGGCATCATACATTTTTTGTATCATCTCACTGTGATAGAATAACTATAAAGAGCATGACTCACCATAGAATTTAATTAAACTGCTGTGCAGAATTGCAAAATTTCTACTATTGTTGGAACTCCGACTTGAGGAGGACTAGGCCATTTCTGCTATGAAACATCATGAAAAATATGGACCATCACCAACTGATGCAAAATCCTACAGAACATGGCAACATTCTGTGGTTTCCATGGTATTTCTGCAAAGCATGCTTCTGTGAGTTAGATAATACAAGTGTAACCCCCCTGTTATCCGGGGCTACTAGAATCCCAGTAAGACCTAGTGGTAGGCAGGGAAGGCAGCTTGTGAAACTCCAGTTAAATGGATTTCACACTGTCTCACTCTGTTCTCAGTCTCAACTGAGACTGAGAGATGGCATCATTTTAGAACTGTCGCAGCTGCATAAGCCACACTGGAATGTTGCAGTTGGAGGTTAGAGTAGAACGTTGGGGAATTTGAAGTGAGTTCAGTAGAGTCTGTGCTGTGCAGGCTGTAGAATAGGTGCTCTGCTGTAATCAGGCCCTCAGAGCTCTAAGCTCTGTCAAAGTACTATTATTTTGGTATAGGTGTGTGTTCTCACCTGAAGAGGAACACAATAGGAGCACACTGAAGTGGTAGAGACCACTTTCAGTGGTTCAGGGCCCCATCCCTGCGAGGATGGAGGGAAGGAATCAGCCTGCTTCCAGGGGCAACCCCCCCTGGTCCGGCATTTGTGTTAAGGCACCAGAAGTTCTGGACGAGATTTCTTTTGAGAAGAAAACGCCTGTGGGGCACCTGCAACTAAGGGGTGAGATCGCTCTGCTAAAGGGCCAATGTGTTTTCACCTGAAACAAGATGAAACTAAAGTGACTATTACTGTGGGGTCAGAAAAGACAGCCAAGTACAGTTTGGAAGATGTGGGGATTGGACTGCTTAACTCTGTGGGGGGTCTAGAGTAATGGACACAGCCACTTATTAAGTATGTTCAAGTTCAGCACAAATGGGATGTAAAGACAGTAGATTGAATGTGAATATATTTAAAGAGAATCTACACCGCAAAGTGTTTTCAAGGATGAGGTGTTACAGTCCAGAGAAATGGCTGGGTATGAATTATGGGAGCGAGAGGTGGGAGACCCCCCATCCGTAGTAACTAAATTCACTTCTGTGGGTTTGCTCTGGGACACCTGTTGCTTTCTCTCAGGTACTTGGCCAGAGCCTGAGGAAAGTACCCAGACGTGGGATTGATGAGGAACATTTCCTTATGGAGCAGAAGTACTCATAGGTGGTTTAGGGAGCCAACAGTACATGTTTCCATGCTATATGGAAAATGTCCAAGTGGCTGGCAAGGGAGCCAAGCCAGGGAAAACCCAGAGCAGTGTACAAGTTCAGGCTGTGTGCCCAGTGTGTTTCAGAGCCTGAGGGCTAAAGTGATTGAGGATGTGTTCTGATCTCCATAAATCTGCATTACCAGGAGTGTAACCCCATGGGGGTCCATCTATGCTTTGTTTATTCTGTTGGATGTGAATAAAAGCCACACTTTAGAATCCCACTTCTGGTATTGGACATTACACTTATTGCTTCCTTTGTCCGGAGTTACTTGGGTGCTCCTGTTGCAGAGTAGCCAAACCTAGCCAATGTGCCGAGTGACATATTCCTTCCCTAACCCAGCCCACCTGGTATTGCTGTCAAGATGGAAATGGCATACCTGGGTGGGGGTTACAAAAATGGGGGCACCGCTGAGGATTTGGGTTTGGAATTTAGGGAGGAATGTGAGAAAAGTCGCTCGGACAAAGGCTAGCATTTTGGTTATCTGACAGTGGGTTGCCCAAAACAACTGAAGCAACATTTAACTAATGTGCCGCTGTGTGCTGTTATCCATGTGCTACTATTAAAATGCCAACTGTTTACCAAGGAGCAGTAAAGCCTAAGAGTGTATGCCCTTGTCCTGCATCAAATTTACAGCATTTACCAGCTTTTAAAAGTGTTTGTGACAAAGAAAAGTGTGGAAAACTGTGGGTAGCAAAAAGGAAAATTGTGCCCTAGACGTTGGAAATGCTTTCTGTGTGAACTGAGAGACTTGTGCTTAATGGCCATGAAAAATGGTTAAAATGGGCTCCCACCGAGGAGCTGCAGTTGAAAAAAACAAGTGGCTTGCAGTTTAAATGTTGCCTGCTCGATGATCGCAGTGAGGAGAAGAGTACGAGAGGAAAGAGGCTCATTTGCATGGCGTCAAGTGATTGGTGAGACTGCAATCAGTCCCTCCCCCAAGCCAGCTCTAGAGTGACTGCACAGCATTCGGGAAGGAGAGTGAGTGGAGTGAGCGAACTGGCTTACCAGGAGGAGTGTCACGGTGACTGAAAGCGCTGTAAAAGTTTAAAAAACTGACTTTTCTGTTTAAATTCGGGCTCAACCCACATCTCAATCAACTGGACTGTGAGTGTGGTGTTCAGAGGACAATCGGCAGGACTGCCAACCCACTTCTTTCCAGAGGCCTCCAAGACTGGCTGCAGGCCGTTTTCCATCGCAGCAAACAGCTACTGATAACAGTGAGTACTAACAGAAATAATTGCTCAAACTAAGTGATTTTGCCAAAAGCCAGCTGAATCTGTGTGTAGCAGTGTAATCGCTTTGCAAAGAAGGACTGTGTTAAGTTTTACCAGTGAAAGCAAGTATTCTAAGCAATCGACTGTGAGCATAATTATAGGTTCAGCGACAATATAAGTTTCAAAGCCATGAGAGACTGTGAGTTGTATTAGATATGCAGCAAGAAATACAGGCAATCCTGTGTTGTGAAATACTGAGGCTTTAAGGGACTGTAAGCTAGAGCAACGTCTTCAATGAATAAAAAGTCTGTGGTAAATCATATAAATGTGCTAGGAAAAAGAACGGTGCAAGTTTGTGCAGTTTGAGCAAAGTTATCGGTAGAGTGTGTAAATCGGATTCGCAGTGGCTTGACCCAATTACAGAATGTTGATGCATAGGAGTGCTGCCGCCACCATTACAGGGTGGGGTAGTAATGTAAACACGGCAGCAGAGGAGCCATTTTGAAAGAGAAAGAAAGTTTTCAGTGATGTGGGACTTGAAATAACAGTGAGCGTTTGTTTGTTTTCTCTGCAGTCTTGGCTTCAGGACCAGCCCGCTACCGGGATCATGCCCAGGCTGTGATAGCAGTAGAAGTTAACAAGTTAAGGGACATTGAGAAATGTTACTATGGAGGACGACTGCCTCCTCGTGTGGTGATTCCTGGATATCCAGTACGAGTATGTGTGATGTGCTTAAATGCTGGAAGAGACGTCTTCGTGGTACCTCACTGTTCTGGGTGCTTAGAGAAATATGGTTTGTTTAAAGCGCCCAAGATTCGTTTGGCTCCCACATGGACAAAAGTTCCAGAATCTGCAGTTGGCAGCACACAGCACCAGGCGGAGCCTGTTGGAGAAGGTCCCTCAGAGTGTGGCACAAAGCAAGAGGGTACAGATTTACAGACAGAACAATGTGCTGATGTTTCAGAGTCTGAGTTGCAGAGAGACATTTCAGGAAAAGCATCAGTAGACCCTTGGAGAGAGGGGCCTAGCCCAAGTCTCATAGGTGAAGAGCTGAGATGAGGAAGGCCTTTGAATGGGAGGTTTCAACCTCCGTGCCCAGCGAAGAGTGGACAGTCTCAGGAGTGAGGATGACTGCTCACTCCTGGGCACAGATTCTCAGTGAGGAAGAAGAAGAGGGGGAACCTATGTGGCCTTGTGAAAAAGGAACTGGTACAAAGCCTCAAGCTCTTGCCTCAGAGGAACGCATGGAAGACAGTGGTGATTCCACTCCCTGGCTGTGCAAGAAGAAGACAGGGATCCATTTTTTGTGTCGTTAAGATTGTGTAGCTGGCAGAACCAGGACTGGTCATCCCCAAGCAAGGCCAGAGATCTCAGGTTGACCAAAGCTAGTAAAGAGGAAAGACTGGTTCATAGGAAAGCGAATGAAATCTATGAGATGTCCTTTCCTACTTTCCTCGGAGAGTCTGGGAGGAGATTGAAAAAAGCAGGAAATCCTGGATTTGGGAAGAAGCAATGAAATGTGTGCATCCTGGTGCAAACAAGCATGTCAAGAACAGAATGTTTCAAGAAAAATACAGCCAGTGGAAAAGAGGCAGGACACTGTTTATTGACACTGTTCGAATTGTGGATGGAGAGGGACATGAAACCTTTCACAGTGTGAATTATGAGCACCCAGATGCGGTGATAATTCCAGCACCTGACCCGTTGTGCTATTGACCACAATGCAAAGACCTTCCTGCGAATGTGCCCATGCCCACCAAATGGAAAGCAGAGCAGTGGTAGCCAGTGCTGCCACTCCAGCCATTGCTGTACCTATGTTGTTCCACCAGTCTGGATGTCCAGGACCCAGGTGCCCCATATTCATCAGTTCTACAGTGTACTGGCTTTCCAGAATCCATCGACTGGCCCACCACAGACTTCAGATCCAGAGAGGACACCAGCCCAGCTGTACCGATTCATCGCCTGAGTATCGGATGACTTCAGACCAGCTGTTTTCCTTTTTGTTCCTGTTCCAAGGTTCCATCTACAGAGATGACATCTTCCCAGCAGTTTCCAAATGTGCCCTCCTGTCATTTCCCGAAGATGTCCACCCAGCTGTATCGGAAGAATGCTGCCAGGGAGAGTCTTCGGCTGAGGACCAGGTGTGGTATCGTGTTATTCTACAAGGGAGTGGTAAGTCCATACTCTTCTGTTCTTATGACATTGCAGTACACACCCTACACTAGCAGACTCCAGATGTTCGAACTGTCCTCAAAGACTCTCCCTTTCGGGACTTTGGCCTGCTAGAACTGTGCTTCACTGGGCTCCGGGCCCAGGAGAGACTCTTTAATGGACTTGCCTTCAGGCACTGTGGTCACTAGATTGGACTTTTTAGGGCACTCCATCCCCCAAATATGGTGTATTGTAAATAATGTCATTGTTTTCTAAAGTTTATACTGTTTTTTCTACTTTTCTAAAAAAAATATTTTTGGGATTCTCCAGTGTTTTGATGGTAGGGGTTTAGATAGACTGTGTATGCAGATTAGGAGTGTGTGTTGTCTTTATTTTTCTTGCAGGTGTTCCTGAAGAAGATAGAAGAGAAGACAAGAAGAGGAGGAGGGACTCAGCAGAGTTCCTCAGTAGTACTTTAGAGTGTAGTGTTTAAAGTACAGTTGTTGTTATTGTTACTGTGTGTAACTTTTTCTTCCACAGGCATGGTTGTGGGGGGAGTGTGGAAGTAATGCACAGTGTATGATATTAGCTCCTGTGTGTGGTTGCATGGTGTCCAGGGTTGGGGAGGTCCCCTATTTGCTTTGTTTTGGGAATTTTTAAGTTAGAGGCAGACAGGTTTTCCCTAGAGGGCTAGGGGAATAGACAGGCTGTGGTCCTGAATGGCCGTAGGGGCCACAGTACTGATCTAATAGGGCTATGCTCTGGACAGTTCTTCCAGAGCCACTGGGTACCCATAGTCAGCGGGTAGAGTAGAGTAGAGGCTGATACATCAGCCGATGGCCTCTGGGCCCTTAGTGTTGCCTGCCTGTGCCTAGCACATGATAGGAGGGGACCTGATCACCCCTCTCCGTAGGTAGCACATAGGGTAGGATGGCCTAGGTAGGGTAACTAATGACTGCGGACAGCCATTTTCCTAGCCCAGGGTGAATGTAACCCCCCTGTTATCCGGGGTTACTAGAATCCCAGTAAGACCTAATGGTAGGCAGGGAAGGCAGCTTGTGAAACTCCAGTTAAATGGATTTCACGCTGTCTCACTCTGTTCTCAGTCTCAGCTGAGACTGAGGGATGACATCATTTTAGAACTGTCGCAGCTGCATAAGCCACACTGGAATGTTGCAGTTGGAGGTTAGAATAGAACACTGGGGAATTTGAAATGAGTTCAGTAGGGTCTGTGCAGGCTGTAGAAGAGGTGCTCTGCTCTAAGCAGGCCCTCAGAGCTCTAAGCTCTGTCAAAGTACTATTATTTTGGTATAGGTGTGTGTTCTCACCTGAAGAGGAACACAATAGGAGCACATTGAAGTGGTAGAGACCACTTTCAGTGGTTCAGGACCCCATCCCTGCAGGGATGGGGGGAAGGAATCAGCCTTCTTCCAGGGGCAACCCGCCCGGTCCAGCTAGGGAGAAAAGAAGCTGCCTGATTTAAGTTCGTGCTGAGGCACCAGAAATTATGGACGAGATTTCTTTTGAGGAGAAAACGCCTGTGGGGCACCTGCAACTAAGGGGTGAGATCGCTCAGCTAAAGGGCCAATGTGTTTTCACCTGAAACAAGATGAAACTAAAGTGACTGTTACTGTGGGGTCAGAAAAGACAGCCAAGTACAGTTTGGAAGATGTGGGGATTGGACTGCTTAACTCTGTGGGGGGTCTAGAGTAATGGACACAGCCACTTATTAAGTATGTTCAAGTTCAGCACAAATGGGATGTAAAGACAGTAGATTGAATGTGAATACATTAAAAAAGAATCTACACTGCAAAGTGTTTTCAAGGATGAGGTGCTACAGTCCAGAGAAATGGCTGGGTATGAATTATGGGAGCGAGAGGTGGGAGACCCCCCCATCCATAGTAACCAAATTCACCTCTACGGGTTTGCTCTACGACACCTGTTGCTTTCTCCCAGGTACTTGGCCAGTGCCTGAGGAAAGTACCCAGACGTGAGATTGATGAGGAAGATTCCCTTATGGAGCAGAAGTACTCATAGGTGGTTTAGGGAGCCAACAGTAAATGTTTCCATGCTATATGGAAAGTGTCCAAGTGGCTGGTAAGGGAGCCAAGCCAGGGGAAACCCAGAGCAGCGTAAAAGTTCGGGCTGTGTGCCCAGTGTGTTTCAGAGCCTGAGGGCTAAAGTGAATGAGGATGTGTTCTGATCTCCATAAATCTGCATTACCAGGAGTGTAACCCCGTTGGGGTCCATCTATGCTTTGTTTATTCCATTGGATGTGAATAAAAGCCGCACTTTAGAATCCCACTTCTGGTATTGGACATTACAGTTATTGTTTCCTTTGTCCAGAGTTACTTGGGTGCCCCTGTTGCAGAGTAGCCAGACCTAGCCAATGTGCCGAGTGACATATTCCTCCCCGAACCCAGCCCACCTGGTATTGCTGTCAAGATGGAAATGGAATACCTGGGTGGGGGTTACACAGGTTTACAATAAAACCCCACAGTTTACTTTAAAATAATGCGGTTTCCTGTGACAGAATTCTATAGACTTGATTGTGAATTCTCATCAAGCTTTTTGAAAGCACAATTGCTGATTCTGCATTCTGCACAGCTCTGGAATGAAAAACATGTGTATGTGATTCATTAGGTAGATCACAGGTCCATTATGAATAAATTTAATTACACCCTGAGGAAAGCTTCTGTTATTCACTCATTGTCTGCCTGATTTAACAGAAGACATTTTATTTTTTTGGTAACCAGGTAAGGCCCACTAGTGCCTGTTTTCAGGAGTGACCTGTGAGCACTGGGGCGGTGAAGTGATTTGCTCAGAGTCACACAGTGCACAAGTGGAGGTTGGGGAATCAAATCCAGGTTTCCTGGATGTACCAAGCTCATTACTCTAACCTCTAGGCTATACTGCCAGTCCCTATCATCAATACTATATGACAGCACAGGTTGAACATGCAATCAGTTATTTGGCGCATTGGGATTTGCTTACCTTAGGTGTTTTCAGTTTTTTTGGACATCTAAACTGTGAGGTATGCAGAGACTCAGAGACACTCAGTCCTTGTTTGAAATCAAAAAAGATTTAAGTCAAAAGAATATAGTTGTAGTGAGGTTCACTGCCACTGGTCTGTATTGTGGAAACTAGTGTAGCAGATTTTTCACATGAAGCAAGGACGTACATTGATTATTCACCTAGCTGTATTGTAAGACTTTATGGGTATTTATTAACTTTTTTCTGTCAGCCAATTAGTTTATTTCAGCTCTGCTACTTTGTGTTGTTCATTTGTTTATTTATTTATTGAAATATGTCCTCCACCAGCCGGCCTGTTGGCGAAGCGGTATTGCTACTGCTCGTGATGCAGATGACCTGGGTTCAGTAGTGAATCCAGGTGTTGGAGGGCCAGCTGGAGGGAGGAGAAAGACTGAGTGTCTGTAGGACTGCTGTCCTCCTCCTCCTCCAGGGGGAGGGTGGGCAGGGTCCACCACTTACCTGTCCCCTGTTGGAAGCTGGGGGAAGGCAGCCCAGGCCAGAAGATCAGTAAGTGTGGCAGACATCAGCACACATCATGTGGAAGTGCATGGCATGCACCTAGATGACCTTCCATGCCACATCTCCCAGGGGACCAAAACAGGGAAAACACTGGTGGCAGGATGCCAGTGGTTACCCACAGGTCCCACACCCAACTAGCTTGGCTATCCAGCCCGAACTGGATCTGGTCCTTGGTGGAGACTGGCAACCCCCACCGACCCCACCGGGGGGGCAAGCCCTGGAGGAAGACAGCTGGCAGTAAGTCCTGTCATAGGCAGGGTGATGGGGCTGGGGCATCTGCCCAAAGGAGGGCTGACCAGGCAAAGGTGGGAATAAAAAACAAAATATGTCCTCTGAGAAAAAGTCCTTGAGATTGGAAAATTTTGTTTACAATTAGGTCTTAGCATGATAAGTTACTTTCAGTAACATATTCACATATTACGTATACATGAATCTTACTAAGAAAAAGAACATTTATTAGTTTTTTTATATATTTATGTATTTATTTAGTTGCTTTTTGTTTACCATGAAAGTACACTACACATACACTACCTATTTTCAGACATATCCCGGGAGAACACAGGCAGAAATCACAAACATCAATAACAAAAGCACAAAAATGTTACATAATATAGATTACTAAATAAACAGTAAAAATTGGTACATAAATATAGGAAATATACAGGTAAAGAAACGCTGTTAAGGAGATACAATTTAGCAATATATATACTGTATCGAAGTATCATGGGAAACATATGCAAATCCCCATGAGAGAATTTGGACTGGCTCTACCTTTTTTTATATTTTCTGTTTTTTGCCACCTCTGGCAGCCAGTCATCACCCCTGTCAAGGACCCCTGCACTTCCACCTCCAATTTTTGCCTGCGCTCTCCCAGCACCCCTGGCTTACCCCCCCAGGGTGGGGTCATGACACCAGGCCCTTTAGTGCCACAATCCTGGTAACTGTCTGGGAAGAGCCAGCCTGGAAGCTAATTGAGGCCAGGGGCAGACTTCATAGAGGCGGCCAGCTGTGAGTTTTCTCCCTATTCAGGGGTGGGACGGCAATGATAACCAGTGTCCGCCCACCGATGTGTTGGTATTACGCTGTGGATACACCTCGGCCCTGCCAGGTGTCTGTAGTGCACTGGACACACTAATCATCCTCCTCCCGGAGAAGGAGAGCAGTCGCAAGATGCTCAATCCTACCCCCTGGCCTGCCCTCCAGCAACCCGGGTTCATTCCTGAACCCGGGTCCCTGGCACCGCAGGTTGGCACCATGCCCCTGCACCAGTGGGCCTGGAGACTGGCTCTACTTTAAGCAGAATTGTATGGTGCCAGAAGGCCTCACAGTGCAATCAGCAAAGGCTAAGAACAGCAGACACATACACGTGTTTTGTCCTCATTTGGACACATCAGTGTGCCATATCTGTGTCTTAACCCAAGGAAAGGGAGCCAGCCACCTCATATATACACATACACACACACAATACAAAGGCAGCATAATAAACATGGTATCAAATGCAGGAACTAATAAGAGTAAACAACAAAAAGGTTTTGAATCTAGCACATACTGAAAATAGTAAATAATAAAAACACATTCATCATCTTTGGTTATAAATTTTAGAACAGCTAATTAAAAAGCACATACATCTGAAATGTTCTATAACTCTTGAAGAATCATGTTATTGCATAATATTATTTCTTTGTATCTCTTCTGCACTGTTTCTGTGTTGCTAGGAATGGTTCTCTTTCTCCCTCTAGTGGCCGAAACATTTTTTGCCTTTCCCTATGAAGTGATTTGTTTGGGGAAAGCAAACTTGTCAGTGGAGAACTAAGAATGCGACCCCCTACTGACATTAATTTTCCTCGCAGCTATGGTAGCTAGTGATTTGCTTATGTATATATGTGTGTGTGCAATGTGTACGGACATTGCAAGCTGTTGGCAAAACACACAGCAGCTCAGCTGGCATGAAGCTGAACCAGTGAGTTGCCACCCCATCGGTGCAACGTTAGGATTACTGCTCACGGTGCTGATGACTCAGGTTAAGGATCGAGTCTAGGTTTTCAGGGCCAGCCAGGAGGAGAAGGATTGAGCAGCCCAGAGGACACCTTCCTTTTCCAGGTAGAGAACGAGTGTGCATCTGCCACAGTAGCACCACCTGGGTGACCACAGGTGAGGCTGTGGGTAAGCACACACTGAGAGGGAGGGGTGTTGCTGGCTGTTGCTGTGCGATGGCACATTTAGGAGTGTCAGTGCATGGCATCATTATTGCTGGTGTCTTGTGTGGGAGAGGGGTAGAAATAGTTGAAAATGGCCATGACAGCAGTAGATAATGGACCACAGCACATCCTGGCCCCCATACTGCCACTACACATCACCTGACAAAGAATCCACTGTTGGGGGTATATCCCTCTCCCTAACCCAGCTAGATGGTAAACCAAGGCTCCTTGAAAGGCTGACAGTGTGAGCTGTGGGAAGGAGTCAGCCACTGAGGACAAGATAAGGGGAAAAACCACTGATTACAATTGAAAAAAATTAAAAACAAAATATCAGTTGAGTTATCGCAGGTAAATACAGCATGTAAAAACATATTAAAACAATATGGGCTGGCAGTGTAGCCTAGAGGTTAGAGGAACAACGTGTAAATGAGCTTGATACATCCAGCAGACCAGACCTGAGTTTGAGTCTCACAACCTCCACTTGTGTACTGTGTGACTCTGAGCAAGTCACTTAACCACCCAGGTCACCCCTGAAAACAGGCACGTGTGCCTAGTGGGCCTTACCCAGTTACCAAAGACTAAAATAAAAAAAAAATTATAAAATATCCATCTGCAAAAAAGACAGCTTCATTTGGAAAGCAGTCTATAAAGCACACCTACATTCAAATTTAATTTTGGAAAATGTCCTTAACAGCGGAACAATGTAAAATTTATTTTGAGAATCTTTGACTCTGTGAATTGAACAGCAAATCTCAGTGCTACTCCAAAGCAGCTCCAGTAGCTGATACCTTGCTCTCCTTTTGCTCGTATAAAAATATATGTATGTTCCTCCAAATTGCTCAAACAGGTCCCCCGGGCTCCTCCCAGATGTTACCAGATCTAAGTGACTTCGTAGAATTTGATTAAAGGACAAATGGAGTTGGTCTAGCCAGGTAAAGCAGGTTCATCAGACTATTGGATAAAAACTCTTCCAAAGCACTTGAAGAAAAATTGAAAGAATATTTACTGTTGAAATGTTCATGTAGCTGCTTCTTGTAATTTATTGTTATTGTATAATGTATGTTATTGTTATTATGTAATGTGTGTTTAATGTTGTTGTGTCTTTTTTTATTGTGTTCCGGGTCGGGCCTGAAAAAGGGCCATTGGTCCAGTGTCCTTACCCGGTTAACAAATGAATAAATAAAAATAAAACGCCATGGCAAAATATGCATAAATGACAATGGTATTAAAGTAATAGGATATACAGTACAATTTGTAAATGTCTCTTCTTTGATAAGATGCTAATTCCAGTTGTCAGGTTACTCATTCCCCTTAGTCCCAATGTCATGTATTTAGTTTATTTCCAGAAAAAATCTGGATAGAACATTGGATTAATTGTAGGACTTCTCCCTCCACAGATCACCACTTTCAGCAGACCAACAAAACCTACGTTCAGGGTAGGACCATTCCTTCACACTGACCATCGCTGTAAATGAAAGGAGAGTAAGAGACACAAAAAGGGGATGGTTTGAAAGCACTATCATCCTCTCTTATATATCTTCACTGTTCTGAATTGTATACTATTTATATTTTGCCTTTCAGGAGTTCTGCTGTGAAAAGTCTTGGATCTGCACATGATTAATCTATATTAATAGCGTTAAGCCTTTATGTAAACCAAGACAGGCTACCACACGTAGTAAGTACTGTACAATCAGTACATTCTGCAGGTACCCATGCATAAATGAGAACTGCTGAAACTAACAGCGGTTCCTCTTTGTTCTCATCACAGGCAGTAGAGAGTAGGGGGATCAAAATGCCGGTGGCAGACAGATGAATACCGAGTTTTCCCTGGTTAATGGAAACCCTACAGCTTGTGGACTTTGGAGTTTTCCTTAGAAGTAAGCTTTCAGCATCACAACAGGACAGCCAGTAAGAATGGCAAAATAGGCTTTTCAAGGGTTGTAGAGAATGAGGCTGCACCTTTTAAAGTACCTGGAAAAAAATGCCATGAGTGTGTGAGTGGTGAGTTTAGCCATGAGATATCACTTCCTGTTTAGATATAGGAAGACATCACCGTTATTAAAAGGAAAAAAACACATAAATATAAATGAAAAGAAAAATAATTGCATAACAGCCATAAGCCCCTTCAATGCAGTCTATATATAAAATGTGTTTCTATGTAAAACAATCTATACATACCTAAAGGACATTGGGGCAGTCAAGAGGGTACAATACAGGAGCACCAAAATGTACAACAGTATGGAGGACAAAGGCTATGAGAAGAGTGTGGGGGCCCTTGACAGGCAGCAGCAAGCAGAAATAAACGAATAAAGAAGCTGCAGAAGTGTGATTGTCTCTCTCAGAATGTCCACTGTACAAAATGAGGATTATCATTTAAGAATGTTAAAATGTTTATTGTGTTCAGCCTGGCACTACAGCAACTGCAAGCAAATCAGATGTCCTCTCCAGGCAATGCAGATGGCAGGGTGTGTGACTCAGAGGTATTAATGGTTTGATGGTGTATTAAGACTGTAGGTGCTGGAAGAATAGTGCTTTATTGCATAGATTAGGCTGAAGTGCGCCAGACATGAATGATTATAAGTTAGACTGGCTGTACCTGCTTTCTGCTGCCAGGATGATTTAATCGGGGCTGTGGGCCCGCAGGCATGTATGGACTCTAGGCCTGTGCCTTGGTGGCAAATGTCTTTATCTGACCTCGGCCATTACACGTTCATCCTGTAGAAAAGGAGTGGACATGATCTGAGTCTTCTGCACACTCAAGGGCATCAACAAGACTGAGCACACACAGATAATTGATATGGTGCCCTCCAGCAAAACACGGGGACATTCTCCGAAGATTAAAGGTAGTAAGTATAGGGATACTATTAGGAGGCAATTCTCTCCAAAGCACAAAAAAGGGGAAAATACAATGCGCACAACAAGAAACGGTTGATGCAATTTATTGACTGACCTGACATGAAGAAGAGAGTATTATCTCTCGAAAGCTAGTCTGAGAAATTATTTTGTTAGTCCAATAAAAGGTATCACCTGCAACATAGTTGTTGTTTTTTTCTTCTAGATTGCAATTTATTGGTGCAAAATGTATTGGTCGGTTCTCTGAATTTTGCACCAATAAGTTGTACTAGCAGTTTCTCAGTCTGTGAACTGTCCCCCCCCCTTTTTTGTTGAAGTATATTTGGACAGTAGCACTTTTGGGAGCAAGGTGTGCTCCCATTTTCCCCTCTCTTACACAATTCTCTCCAGTGGGTGATGAACCTATGGACCTGTGTAGAGTCAGGGAATATGAAGACAGCACAGGCATTCAAGGTACAGTGGGCTAGATATTCAAACTGCGCCATTCTGTGGCGCAAGGTCTTGCGCTGCTCAAAAAAGTTGCGCAGGGGTGTGGCCAGGGCGATATTCAACGGAGTTGCGCTATTTAGCAACTCTTTGAATATTTTCCCCTGGCCACTGTGCATGGCGCAGTGGAACTTGCGCCACCGCAAGTGGTCAAAGTGGAGCATTCAGATGGGGTGGTGCAAGTACCATTGCGCCACGCGCAAACCTGCGATATTCAAAGGGTGACATGCAAATGGGGCCATAATTTATGCAAGACGCACGCTGGGCCATTTGCATCTAATTACGCCCCATTTGCATGTTATTAGCATGCAGGCAAGCGCTGATCCCCGACACTTGTGCCTGGCGCCCCGTTGTGACTCAGCCGCTGGGACCGACGCCTTGCAGCCCGGGACGGGCATATTGTAAAGTCGCTCGTAGCCCAATCATGGCATACATAGAAAGTCCACCCCTGAATAGCCTGATCGCGGGCATAATAAAGCCCCCACAGCCCGATCGCGGGCGGCACTCTCACCCCCATGTCCTGAACCTTGGTGATCTAGTGGCCCCCACCCTCCCGCCCACGGAGAACCCACCACCCACTCCCCCATCAGCCGGTAGGCAGCATCTTCACCCACCTGTTGCTCGACCGACGATGCGAGCTGCATCGCTTGTTGTTCAGAGCATGCGCCAGTGGGCGCAGTCAGTTTACAGCCGCATAGCAAACCGGATGTGAATGAATCTTTCACATATCCGACCGTTTTAGACGATATGGCTGGCAATTTCATTGGCCTGGGCGTTCTTGGAACCAATGGGCTGCAGCCCACCGAGCTGTCAGTCGGTGGGCGGCGGGCGGCAGCGGTGGGCGCGTGTCTGCCGCCGCTGACGGGGAGCAGGTGGTGGGGCCTGTGGGCAGGAGGAGTGGGGGCCACTAGATCACCAGGATTCAGGACATAGGGGTGAGGATGCCGCCCGCGATCAGGCTATGGGGGGAACTTATTATGCCCGCGATCGGGCTATTCGGGGACTTTCATTGCCCGCGATCAGGCTATTCGGAGGGGACTTTCATTATGCCTGCAATCGGGCTATGGGGACTTGTCTATTATGCCCGTGATCAGGCTGCTGGGGAGATTTATATTATGCCCGCGATCGGGCTATTCAGGGGAGCTTACAATATGCCCGCGATCGGGCTGCAGGGGGAATTACATTATGCCCATGATCGGGCATGAGGCACCGGAGGGCCACCCACAGGTGGCAGCTGCTGTGTTGTGCCCTGCAATGGCAGCTACCTGTGGGTGGCCCTCGACTTGTTCCTTTTTTTTGGCTTAAAGTTTGCAGGCGCAGGTAGGTTGCGCCATAACTCTGCACGGCCCGGCTGAATATCGGGCTCTGCGGTTTATGCATGGTTCCTCCCCCTTCAGTTGCGCATGCCTTCATTATCATTGCGCTGTTGCTCAGCATGTTTTCAGGGGCACAACTGCCTCCTGCTGAATATCACAGAATGGCGCAATTTCCGACTTGCGCAGGCGCAACCCTATTGTGCATGGCTCAGCTCTTTTGAATATCTGGCCCAGTAAGCCTAGACAGAATTCTGCTTACCAAAGGAATCATAGGGCATCCTGGGTAACTAGCAATGGTAAGGAATCCCTATAAAATAGTGCACATTTGTACAGCATACTTTTTTGTCTGCTTATAAAGCAGGAGGGGGACTTAATAAACTTAGAGTCCATTCCAATGTTAAATTATGTTACTATATACACTGTTAGCATAACTGCTCTCATTGTGTTTAGGGCCCTCATGTTCAGCACAGGACACACAAATAGTGTTGTTGACAATTATCAGCCAGTATAGACTGGCCTAACAGCCTTCATAGTAAAATCACACACTGCTGAAAAACCTTTGTACAGCAAGCATAAGCTAAATTGTGAAAACAGACACAAAGCAAACAAGCAAAACAGAATTATGATGGAAAGCACTTTGCTAAAGATCTCAGTCATGACAACGGCTACTGCTGTCAAGGTACTTTTGCATGAATTTCTGAGTGTAAATTCTCAATCTTTTTAAAATTTCTTAATTGTGAAATATTATGGAATACAAAATACTTTGAAACAGAAACATGTATGCTGATGAGATTAGATTTTTTGCAACAATTTGACTGACAGCAGACTGTTCCCTTTGTTCAAGTAGTTTCTTCAGACACTTGAAAATATGTGTTTCCCAAAATATGAAAGCCATGCAATTTTCAGAATTATTTAGTCTGCATTGTGTCTTAATTCTGTTTAATAACAACAAACTTCAGTACAAAAACACTGCAGCAAGGGGTTACCCAGGATGGGCACCGGCCATAAAGCCAGGTTTAAAAAAAAAACACTGAGAAAAAGTAGAACTACTCTAAAGTCTGTCATTGTAATTTGCATATACTTCCCATGATGCCTTGCATTATCGGGGTGTCTTTAATTATGTTCATATTACTTTAATGCATTTTGTCTTTATTTTGGGCCATTAAGTTTTGCGTCCCTTTTAACGCTTTGCTTAATTTTAATTCATCTCATTTATTTCTTTAATGATCCTATCAGAGCTTTTACAAAAGCGCTGTTGGGTCCTTGCTGCACACTTTATCTTATCTAATGTTAATTGTGAAGTTAGAATACTCTTTTGCTTATTAAATTTGTTCACTTACTTCATCTGAATGATAGCACTATACATTGTCCTCAGCCTGTCAGTTTGGTCTACTGGAAATTGATTGGGAGAAGATAATTCTTCCCTGTCAAAATGTGTTACTTCCTCACTGTAGCTAAAACCATTTATCTTTTCCTTAGCCCTGATAGTTTCTGATGATACTGAACTTAGTTTGTAAAGATGCTGGATCTTTTTGTGTGCAATTTATGGGACCTCACATTGTAAATAATTAAAAGGGCATCAGAGTTGTGATAGTCGGAAAATGTGCATACCATTTAGGGATGGTATGTTACGGTCACTTGGTGCTCACTGCATTATATTGACTCCCACAGTGTGTGATATCAGGAGGAGGAGGAGAATTCAAAGGACTATGGATAGAAATCTAGTGCAGTGCTGCTGAAGATATCCATGAGGTGGGGTGCAGTTAGCTACTGGAGTACAACAGACAAGTTCATAGTAATCCATTCAGATATACCACACAGGACAAGCTGCAGGAGCCTTACCTTAAACTTGAAGACAAGAAATTGGTTTTGCCATAACATAAATCAATGAATGTTTACAGCTTTGGCACATAGAAAGCATCTGTCAAATGAACTGTAATGCATGATTGAGAGTAACAGTGTTGAGGTTTACATGATCTGCATTCATCCCCATTTCCAAGTTAACAACTGACTGTACTGTATGCAATGCACTATGTAACCAGTGATGAGGAGTTGCATGAAAATTACCTCAAATTCTTATAGTTCAGATCTGAAAGTGGGTTGGTACTAAACCATTAAAAACAAATTACATATCTATGGTGCATAACTCAACTCTGATGTAGGAAGCCTCATATTTACTTAGTAACATGGTATTGTGACAAAGGTTTGGTTTTATTATCCTAGTTAGCATATCGCAAAATACCTTTTTTCAATTATGTCCAGCACAAAAAATACAAATTCAGACATAAAACAAAGAATAAAACAATTAATGCAACTATTAAAAATGATGTACATGAGCAAATAGTATAAAAATCAGGATTATGGAAAGGACTAGTGGTCCACCTTGTCTGGCCCTGCTGCCACACAGCAGTTAATATGCTCAATTTTTGTATGGACACACATCCATGCATAACAGCTGGTAAGTTATAATATTTATGCTGTGTAACCCTCAATGTTACTTTCCCTCAGGAATCTGTCTAGTTCTGCTTTAAAAGCCTGAACAGTGTTTCTTTCCACAACCTCACTGAAAAGACTTTTCTGTGCATACTACCTTTGTGTGAGGTAATGATTTCCAATTTCTACAACCACAGCAGTAGATATCATACTGCTAGAGTTCTCCACAGCTTTTGACACCATACCATATAGTGATATAGTATACAAATTAAAGAAGCTGGGGTGGACACCTCAGTGGTGAAGTGGGTGCAGGAATGGTTATTGCACCATAAGGCAAAGAGCAATGCTCAAGGGACTGCCATTTGAGGCCCCTGTCACTAGTGGTGTCCCTCAGGAAGCCATCCTGGCACCAATTTTTTTTTTTTAATATCTTAACGTGGGATATGTCTACATAGCTGGGGGTTTCAAAAGTTTGTAGAGGACTATAAATTAGGCTACTATATAGATACTCTGGACAATGTAACCTCTCTTCAGAATGACCTGGATAAAAGAGCAACCTAGGCAGACACATGGGGTATGCTGCTCTACCTTAACAAAAGGTCTTTCGTATGGGAAAGAAAGATACATTCAGATATTACATTTAAAGAAGAATTGTCAGTGAAGGAACAAAGGAGAGGGACCTAGGCATAACAGTTTCCATTGACATCAACAGCTCCAAACATTGCTAAATTCTTAATAATGACAGGATCATTCTTGGATGTATAAAGCACCACCTTCTATTCAGAAATAAAAACATCATTATCTACCTGCATAGTAGTCTTGTGAGACCCCATGGTGATTATGCCTCTCTCGTTCTGGTCACCATACCACCAAAAGGATATAGCAACTATGATAAAAATGGTATGGGGCCTTGGAAACTACTCCTATGAAGAAAGGCTAACTCACCTAGGACTTAAAAGCCAGGAGAATTAGAGGAGAATTGTTCCTAACTTTTAATCATACATGATGGCACACTAATGTCACACATCGGTCTTGAACTCAGGACAAAACAGTAAACAACTAGTAGACATTCCAAATAACTCAAACAATCTAACTTTAGAACAAACAAAAGTTTTATTTCACTCAGCGGGTGGTGGGTATCTGGAATGGCTTTCCAAATGATGTTATCAGCTCACCAAATATGCAAACCTTCAAAGATAGAATAGGCAGGTTATTCCTTTCAGGATACAAATTACAGTAAACATAGAATTTGACGGCAGATAAGGACCGCTTGGCCCACCCAGTCTGCCCATTTCCCTACCTAATGGATAAGCTGCAGATCCTAGTTAACCAGCAGCCTACTTCTTTCTACCCCCACCTCCTAGAATTGCTTATGACTGTCCCATGCATGCTTGAATTCAACCACTGTTTTTGACTCCATAACCTCCTCTGAAAGGCCGTTCCATGCATCCACAACCCTCTCCGTGAAAAAATACTTCCTTACATTACCTCTAAGCCACCCCCATCTTCAAATTGTGCCCCCTTGTTCTTGCACCTCTTTTTGAAAGATGCTACCCTCTTGGACTTGTTGAGTCCCTTGAGGTACTGAAAGTTTCTGGCATGTCCCCCTCCCTCCTTTCCTCGAGGCTATACATATTAAGCTCCTTTAGTCTCTCTTCATATGTCTTCTGGTGCAGACCCTGTACCATTTTGTTGCCCTCCTCTGGACAGCTTCCATCTTGTCTATGTCCTTGCGGAGATTGGGTCTCCAGAACTGCACACAGTACTCCAGATGGGGTCTCACCAGCTGTCTGTACAGAGGGATAACAGCTTCCTGTTTTCTACTGGTGATGCCTCTCCCTATGCATCCCAGTATCCCCCCAGCCCTCCTTACTGCCCTCTCACATTGCTTGCCCACCTTTAAGTCATCTGATATGACTACCCCAGGTCCCTTTCCATTTTTGTTGTTGTTAGTATCTCACCCCCCATTGTGTACTCTTCCCCTGGGTTTTTGCTACTGAGAAGTGGTTAGGCAGTTGAGATGGACCTATGGTCTACTTCTGCTACATCACCGTAGTAAACCCTTATGGTCCCCTAATTCAGCCCCCCGAGTCTGAGGGCATGGTCTCTAGTTCTACTTCCTCTCACCAACTCAAAATCTGTGTATACTTCACTCCGTCAATTCCCTTTAATATTCAGAAAATTGTGATGATGTCCTAGTTCTCAGCCTTCTCTTTTCTAGACTAAATTAACTGAGTACTGTAGGTCCAATTTTTTCTCATAGCTTTGACCTTGTACAGTCATAGTCAATTTAATGAGTTATCTCCTGGGATTTTTGGAAGATAACTCTCAGGAGATGTTTTTTTCTCGCCTATAAAACAGTACACGTAAGCACCCCCTTCGAGAGATGCTTACTAAAGTGACCTTCTCCTCCTACTTCTTTCCATGTCTGGGATGGTGGGCTGGCCACCCGCAGGTTGGGCGGAGCCAGTCCTCTCCTTAGGGGTATTTAATGGGCTGGATTAGGCTGGTGGAGGAGGCCAGCAGGAGTGAGAGACGAGAGTAACTAGTGGGCCAGGGCTCCTGCCCTGGCCTGGGATTTGGGCCTTGGCAACTCAATGACTGCATTCCACTCTGTGGCAGTGGGTGGTTTACAGATTTGCAGTGGTAATGGGGACTGGGTCTGTGGGGAGCCATGGTCTGGGGAGGAAGAAGTGGCCCATCTGCATGCACCAGGGTGGGCCTAGTTCCTGTTCTGTGGCCTGGCAGTGAAGTAGGAATGGTGGAGGCAGAGCAGTGGTGGCAGCCTGCATCACGGGGTATGATGGTGGTGGTGGTGGTGGTGGTGGCAGCCCTCCTGCCCATACATATGTGGCACTCTGTTCTTTGTTTGATAGCCTATGGGGAGAGATAAATGGAGCCCAGTGAGTTTCCCAGATCGCCCATGTTTTTCTAGGTCCAAGGATGCTGGGGGCCTGGACACCACGAGGTCCTGTGTTGCAGGATGAAGTGAGAAGTCTATGTTAGTGCTGCAGCCTGTTTGGAGCCACCGCATAGTGTTTCAAGGTCAGAGCAGTTAGCATGTGGTTGAGCTGCCATGGTTAAGTGTTGGCCAAGGTGTGAACTGGAGACCAGCCTGGTTATCATGCTGCCTAAATTTTGTTGAGCTCCTCAGCTCAGTTGGGATCCAGCACTGTGGCCTTTTCAGCCCCAAGTTATGTGCCATGGCCCTGTTCCACTGTAAAGCTGTTGTCCTTCCTCTATGCCATGCCCCCAGCTCTTGGGAGCTGTTTGTTTTTGGCCATTAAATAAATTATTAAATAAATTATTTTGTTTGTTACACTTTTACTAATGTGTGGCCTTCTGCTGATTTACTATGAATTTAGACATTGCCTGCTAATTCCAGCTTGCTCCTACAGCTTAGACACCAGTGTGAATGCACCCCATTGCTGGCTGCATTCTGCAACCATCTGTGACCCCTGAGAGCTACACCAGGTATGTGCCATCTTTAATTTTATGTTCAGGATGGTTCTTCATAGAGTTCTTGCCCCCTCCCTGACTGTTACCATCAGGATCCTAGATACTGCAGGGAGGGAGTGGCTTACATACAAGACAAATTCTCATGAAAATTTCCTTGGAGATCTTCAGAAATTTCAGGAAATATCTTGCCAAATCACTGATACTACTGTACACAGCTTGGTGCCCCTGCGTTAGCCCTTTCGATTATTTCAATATCCTTTCTACATTGAGGTTACAAGACTAGACACAGTACTCCAGGTATGGCTGAGCCAAGGCCTTGTACAGAGGGAGGATCATCTTCCTTGAGTTGCATCATACCACCTCTAAATATATCCCAGTATTGTATTAGCTTTTTTTTTTTAACTGCAGCACCACTCTGCCTGCCTGGCTTCAGCTTATGGTCCAAAAATACCCTGAATCCTTTTCCTTGGTTGCACTATTGACTGTTGCACCACACCGGGTATACTATATTTGCAACCCAGACTCCTTTCCCCTGGGTGAGGAAAAGAATGATAAAATGAGCAGACAATAAATGTAAGGAATTACATCGCCCGTTGCAATATTTTTCATTCATGGACGGAGATTTTGTTTTATAATGTAGATTTTTTTGTTTCTGCTTTGGTTACATTAGTGGAACTAAGTATGAGCACAAATACTGCCTGCTGCCAAAGCTGTAGTAGTCAACTACTGAGTACATGTGGTCAGGCTGGAGAACTGTGCTTGCCTCTGGGTGGCCGGTCAGGTCCCTCATTCTGTTGACATCCCATTCATGGTAGGTAGAGTGACATGTTTTATTTAACTGATACTGACTCCGACTGCTCAGTATCACACTTGATCATATTGAGCTTGTTGGTGATGACAGGAGGAGGCATTGCACCACTACTTCTGGGAGTAGTGAGACAGACTGTGGTGTCAGTGCCAGTGGGAGGATTCTGGGGAGATCTGCCCCTAGGAGGTGTAGAAGTGAGAAAAGCAGTAGTAGATGTCACTAGTTGGAGATGTGAATATTTGAATGATTAGTTAAAGTTGATCCTTTGTAAGCTGAGTTTGAGAATGATTCATGACTCTCAGGATCTAGCCTTGAGTGATGTGGAGAGACAATATCCCCAGTTGTTTTGCAACATCTTTCTGAAGTGGCTCACATTGAAAGGCATCCAAGAAAATACAGTATAAAGCCACTTCAGGCAGTTCAAGCTAAATTCTATCTATCTGTTTGTTTATTTAACAGAGTTGATGTTCTTGTCCCAGGGACTATTTTCAGGCAAAAACCGGGCCATCAGGATGGCATATACTGGGTAACATTAAAAAGCATGTACAGGTAAAGAGGCTATTAGAATGATGTAATACACTCAATTGACATGGGTAATGAATATAAAAGTCACAGGACAATACATACAAAAATTACAGTACAAGATTAAATTGATGTACCATGGTTTGTGAGAGAGAAATCCAAGTAATAAAGAAAATGTACACAGTTTACAGAATATGCAAAAGCATCACAATGCCACAGAAATGAGAGAGAAGAGAAAACCAGCAAGACTGGTTAAACCAAACCACGGATACCTGATGATGTGACTGTCTTTCCAGAATTTAATTGGATTACTATTTCTGCCAGTTGGTAGTTCTGTTAGATGAGCCTGCATCATGTACTCTGGTAACAGGTTTGAGTCTTTCTGCAAAATGCCAGAGCTGCACCAGTATCATAAAGCACTAAATGTCTTTGGTTGCCTCAGGATCATTACTATCCAAGTCTTCTTTCATGTCACACTGACACCTAACACTGGAACCATGTGAAGTCAACAGAAGAGGAGGTGGGGAAGTACAATCAGGGGGTTGTGTATGCACAGTCTTGTTGGTTTCTTCAAACTGTCTTTGCTGCTCCTCCATAAGTATACAAAATGTCATCATATAGTCTATAAATCCATGGAGAATGAACATGTTTTTGTTCGTGTGAGCCAGCAGTGTTGCCATAGCAAATTGTGTGTGCGATTTAATGCTGTCAAACCTGTCTGCAAGGTGTGTCAGAAATATTTCTGCCACTTCTTTAATGAGTATTGCTTCCTGCTTCTGCAGTGACTCAGATGAATTAGTGGTGCCACCACCTGCTCCTCCACAACCATCATCACTGTCATTCTTGTACCTGCTACTACCACCCCAAGCCTTGATATGCTGAGTTGCCTTTAGAAGATCATAAATATGTGTGTATTTGTGGTGTTCAAGTAAACTCACCATGGGAATGACAATGCTAAGAGTTGCTGATTCATAATTTAAATCTTTATTGGCCTTTTCATATAGTTGAAGAATTGGAACAAACATTTGCAGGACAAACCACATCCCTCATAACAGATATACCCTACAGGTCACATGATCGAATTCTGTAGCCTGGAACACAGTTTTCTATTCCATAAGTCTCTCTACCAGATAAAAGATGGAGTTTAACCTTCTGGAAATGTCTTTGATTATGCAGTACTAAGGAACATTATGCTTCTGCTGATATTGGTGACAGAGCTTAGCACATTTGGGGGAGCCATGGAAATATCTAGTGAGGTCCTGTACAGTGTCATTTGTTTCTTTTAACTGTGCATGTTTGTCAAGCATGTGATTGAACACCAGATTTAGTGTGTGTGTGTAAAACATGCTGCATGAGTGAAATCCACATCATTGATTGCCTTCAGCATGTTATTGACACTGTCTGTCACAAAAATTCCCACTCTCTTATCATGAGGTTATATCCAGATGTGTATCAGTGAGTAGAGGAACCTCAAAATGTTTTCCTCACTGTGCTTCCTCACAATTAGTGATATTATTGATGTGCCTTTGTGAGGCCATCTGTTTCAATATAATTCCTGAAGGGGCTGGTGCTGGTGGCAGAGGTGGGATAAGAATGGTGGTGAAGCTTGATTGGGACACAGCCGAATGGATAATGAGACTTAAAACACTTGGGTTTACACTACTGCTCTAGATGCTGTATCACTAGAGAAAGGCACACAACCCTCTCTGGCACTTTTAGAAGTGGCATCATCTGTTGTGTACTGTCTTGTACAGACTGGGAAGAACGTGTCTGGAAAATGTGAAGCATGATGTAATGTTGTGTTTAGGCTTCACTTGGCAACAATCTCTGAAATGTATTGTCTTCTACAATGGAGAATGGCTGAAGATCATTTATTTATTTATTAGCATTTCGGAAGTACCTTTGAGCCAGAGGCTCTTTTACAGAGGTTCCACGTCATAGAAACAATACAAAGTCTGAGAAGTACATACAGTAGTAATAATGCAAAAGTTGACCAGTAGCGCGGTATACCAAGCGATGCACAAGCATGGCACCATTGAATAACATATATACCACTACCGCACAATGATGCGCAGTGCACTGTACCAGTCAATTTCTGCGCGATTACCACTGTACAATTTCCGGCATAGCAATACAACATGGTATAAGAAGCAGAGAAGTACATACAGACTACAGAAAATTACCTTACAGAGAATATACAGGGCAAGACAATTACCAGCGTAAGCAATAGAACTCAAATTTATGATTACAGAGGGAACCAAAACAATAAGGTGGAAGAGACCAATAGCCAGCATTGAAACTTAAAGCAGCCCCTGTGGTCTAAGTGCAAGGCTGGAGATACAGTGCATACAATTTACACAAGTGGGTTGACATGGGAACATCTAGCAAAGTCGACAGTCCTTCTAGCTAGAAGTGGAAGGAGGCCATTCTACTGCAAGAAGAGGGGGTGGGAGGAGAAAAGGAGGGAGGAAGACCAAGCGGTTTCAAAAGGCTAGGCAGAAATAGCAAGAGGCAAGGTGATGGAAGGTGGGAGAGAGAAATAAGGGTGTACATTTGACCTTAGGAGGAGGGAGAGAGGTAGTTGAGAGAAAAGGGGCAGAATCTAAAAAAGAAAAGGTAGCCATTGGCAATTAGAGGGGGTTAGATAGAGCAAGAAAGGAGTAGCAGTAAAGGAAAGCTAGAGGAACAGAAGTAACATGAACTAAGCAACAGTGCACAGGGAGTAGGGATGGAGGTAGAGAGGGGGGACCTGGTAGATAGAGAGAGGCAAGGGAAAGATGGGGAAAGGTTCAGATGAGCAAAGGCAGGGGTGAGAAGAATTACGGAGGTTGAAAAGATGGGTGTACTTAGGTCCCGCATTCATAGTTACTATCTGTTGCAAGAAATTCATGTAGTTTCGTTTTGAACCAGCCTAACTTACTTTCCTTCTGTAGATCTTCCCTGAGGGAGTTAAGCTAGGAGGGCACGTGTTATTCAAAGAATTACTGTCCTTGTGAGGTGCACCAGAAAGGAACTTTTAATGAGAAGTTGTTTGCACCTGTGTTACATCTGGTTTGGGTGGGCATGCTTAGAAGGTTGCAGGCTCCCGTAGGGACTGAGTCCAAGGGTGGATTTCTTTGCCAGGAGGCAAACTTGATATTTTATTCTGTTGTCTAGGTTAAGCCAACCAGACAGTGCGTACAGTTCATATGAGTAGGTTGACTGGTTAGCATCTAGCACAAGTCAACAGGCCTTATTTAGCGTGGTCTTGATACGCTTGAGATCCGTAGGAGTTGCTGCTCCATAAATCAGTAGGCCATAGTCAATAAGTGACAGCACCAAGCCAGAGACCGCAATTTTATGGCTTTACTAATTAGGCAATGTGTATGTCTGAAGAGGAGGCCTAACTGGGCATTGGCCATCTTGGCAATTAGGTCTATGTGTTGTGTGTATGACAGCACACTGTCTAACATTACTACAAGATACTCGAAACTGTGAACCATTTCAAGGGGGAGTTTCGGTTGTTACAGATTTGTAGTTGGAAGAACTTGTGTCTGTTGTGGGTGGAGGCAAATAACATGGTTTTCATCTTTTTATAATTTAATAGTAGCTTGGATTTTTGAAACCATTTTTCAGCTGTGGAGAAGTTAGTCTGCATTTGATTTTCTAGAGCAGTAGGGTCAGAATGACAGGAATATAGCACCATATCATCTGCATATAGTAAAACGTTGTTTTGGATAGCTAGGGGGAGTTGGTTAATGAACATACTGAAGAGTAGAGGGCCAATAATAGAGCCTTGGGGCACTCCTGTTGTGACAGGCTGACTATCAGAGAGGACATCTTGGACTTTAACTTTTTGCTCTCTCCCTGAGAGGTAACTCCTGAACCATGCAACCGACTCAGCAGATAGACCCGTAAGGGTTAGTTGGTGAAGGAGCAGTTCATGGTTAATGGTGTTGAATGCCTTGGTGAGGTCAATGAAGGTTGCCACCACCAAAGCCCACAGTCTAATGCCTTGTGAATGTATCCAGTAAATTCAACTAGTGCAGTAGAGGTGCTATGCTGCTTCTGAAAGCCGTGCTGCGGCCGACACTGCAGCTGGTATTTGCTCAAGTATTCTGTTAATTGATCAGCAACAATCTGCTCAATCACTTTGGAGAGTGGGGGAAGTATGGAAATTGGTCTATAATTAGAAGGTTGTTCCTCTACCCATTTTTGCAGATAGGGGTAACCACCACCGCTTTCCAGAGTCAAGGAAATTTACGAGGTTAGGGATAGATTTATAATTTTGGTAAGTGGAATGAGGATAATGTCAAGGGCCAACTTAACTAGTCTGAGGTCAAGAGAATTACTGCTGGTCCTGGATTTGCCGATTGCTTTAGTGAGGTACTTTGTAGCCTTAGAAGGGGTGATGATTTTTCAGGTAGAAGGGGGTACCCTGGGCTGTATGTTGGGTTGGACAATGGGTTATGGTCTTTCAGGGGATTTAGGAATTCCGGAGGTAGAACACTGCTGAGGTCAGTGAATGCCTTGTTAAATGTATTGGTGATAATTTTAGGGTCCTGGGTGGGAGTATCCTCTACATTTAGAAGGGAGGGAGGAGTCTTATTCAATTTTCCAGTTGATAGTTTAATGTTATCCCAAAACCTACGGCAGTTACCCCATGAGTTTGTTGGCTCGGTTCTGAAATGTAAGCTCTTAGCCTTATGAATTTCCCAAGTACAGTTGTTCTTAGCTGATTTATACTTCTATAGGTTAGCCGGGGATCCAGTACATTTGGCTTTTTCCCATAGGATGTCTCTCTGTTTCATCATCTGTAGGAGCTAAGGGGAGATCCAGGAGTTGCTGGTGACTCAGATCTTACATTTTGAGAATGAGGCAAATATGTCACAGGACTTGTTAAATGTGTGGATGAAGCCTTCCAGAGCAGAATCAATGTCGTTTGTATTGTCTAAGAAGCTCCAGTCTTGACGTTTAAGGTACTCCTTGAAGACCTCAAGTTTCTCTTTCTTCAGTAGCCTGTTTTTGATAGTTTTGGCAGGAACCTTGGGGGGCTTGTTTGACCAGTGGCAGATGGTGGGGGAATGGTCACTAAGGGTGTCCTGGAGGACTACAGTACCTGTTATTCTCTCTGGACAGTTTGTGATGATCCAGTCAATTAGCGAGCATGTCCTGTGTGGTAATGCATCCCTGTGGGGGAGCTAATTATTTGAACCATGTTGAGGGAAGATAGTGCATCCTTAATTGGGTTAGTCTCCTGATTGTCCAGTTTATATTAAAATCACCCATCATTATTAGCTCAGAGTTCTGGCGTCAGTCAGACAGGAAGTCGTGGATAGTTTTAATGCCATTTACGTGGTCCTTTGGGGGAATATATACCAATACCATAGTTAAAGTTTTACTATTACCACCCAGAAGAGCCTTTATTGCAAGGAGTTGGGTGTTGCTAGCAGCAACACTGGAAGTTAACATTTGAACCTGGAGGTGATCTTTTACAAAGAGAGTGCAGCCTCCCCCTCGCTTCTCTACCCTGTCCAGTCTAAATACAGTGTAACCTGGTATCTGGATGACTGTTGGAGATCCTAGGAGTGAGCCATGCTTCAACAATCGATAGAATATCAGGTTGGTGATGGGTGACCCAGATTTGAAGCAATAAATTACAGTAGCAGGATGTTGAGTTACCACGCCCAACGTGGTTCGTCACGAGGCTTGAGGTCGAAAGACTAAAACCTCGCCAGCGCGGTAAACCAGCATCACTAACACCCTGGAGTGGTTTATTGCAATTATACAATGTTCCCTTTGATTTTTTTGCAACAAAATTAAATAAAATATATTTTTTTCCACTTTTAATCATTTTTATTACATTTGTCATTCCACCACAAAAAATAGTTCCCTATCGGTAGGTAGAATAATGTTACCCCATTACTCATCCCTCTCCTTTGAGAGGAGAGACAGCTAGAGAAGAGTTTTGCTGTAAACAATGTAAATGCAACACTGTTAATAAGAAATGAGGGCTACAAGTTGTGTAAATCAGCAGAGAAAAGTGAAAACGTGAAACTGTACATGCATGCACTTATGCATATTCATAAGCGCGTGGACGACTGTATGGCTTCGCTTTTCAGGAGCGATTTATAGAACTTGTAGTCCTCGTTTCTTATTAGGACATATTGTCTTAAATTCAGGATTGTTGGCAGTGTTAAAATATATTTTTAGGTGACCAGTGATGTTGGGTGGCATGGAAAGAAAAGAATGATTCCCTTTTACTTTCAAATGCCACCATCTTGTCCCACCACATTACCGGCAATCGCAGTTTGAGTAAAAAAAAAATTTTTAAATGGTAGTACACCAGAGTTGGGTAGTTAAATTACTACCTTTAGTTTATTGTGCATGTTGGCTTTGTCTTTGCTGCTCATACATGCTCACCGCTACTTGTCTTCAGGATTGGTTGCCAGTAATGTGGTGGGAAAAGATGGCGGCAGTTGAAAGTTAAAACGGGCATTGGATTTTGAGGGAAAAAGATGCTGAAGACAAGTAGCGGTGAGCATGTAGGAGCGACGTACAGATACAGCAGAGACAAAGCCAACATGCACAGTAAACTAAAGGTAGCGATTTTACCACCCAACTCTGGTAGGTTTCTTTGGCCATACTATTACATGACCAGCTCTACTCCTCCTCTCAGATGTAGCCCCACCACTATAACTCCTAGCTCCTGTCCCGACTCCTACTCCACCTCCACCACCACCAGCAATGCTTGCAGAGCTGGTACTTGGTGGAACTGGAATGCTGGACTCTTTCCCTGCTTTATTCATCCCCCTGCATCCCTTTCACCTCCAGTTTTGTTCCTTCATGGTTTCTATACAAAGTGATGGTAAATGCCCACACATGTTCATCGCCCGCTGACACACACTCTTCCTCTTCCTCACTGAGAGAACTGGAGCTGGATATTCAAAATTCTTGACATGGATGCAAGTCTCAATTTTGGGCTGGGTCAGCATCAAAATAAAGGCACCAAATAGCTACTATATGTCACTAGTAGCATAATGGCCCTAAAACCATAACACAAGTATGAAAATTCAGCCTGTTGTGTCTCACTGCAGCAGCTTACTTCAATTAGTTTTACTCACAGCCAAAAAAGAGATGGATTGTTGTGCCCTGCATCACCAACATTCAGTAGAAAAAAATATTCATTAAATAAATAATTCAAAACTCCCCTTTGCAGCTTTTCTGAACTGCTAAATTCACTTAACCCTGCTCCTGCTGCAGGGGGGGCAAACAAAAAATAAAATAAAAAATGTAAAAATTAAGATGGATTTCTGTGCCGTTTACTCCACCAGCACTCAGAAATAATTGTTAAATAATGCCATCAAAAATCCCTCATGCACCTGTCCCTGTCTTTTTTTTTTCCTGATCTGTTTTACTCCCCTACCTGCTCCAGGACCCGCCACTCCTTCAAGCTGCCATGGTCCTGACTTACCTGCTACTACCCTCGCTCGAGCCTCCATCCTCACATTGCAGCCATCCCTGAGGTAATCCAGCATAACCCTTCACCAGATGAGTCCCTCTCCTCCGAGGGGGAAGGCACCGGTTGGGTGACCAGCACACTCTCTATTTGACCATGTAGTGCTGCTGAGGTGGACAAGGCTCCCTCAGGGACTTCGGTGGCATCAGCGGGCTGGCAGCCATCATCCGGTGGATCCTGGAGCTGTTTTTCCACTTTCCTGTGGTTCCCCATTGAGCCGCTCGTGCAGTGCCCCCAGTCTCCACTGGGGGCTGCTGCCAAGTGACGCTTCCCTACAACACTCTTCCAGGACAGGAGAGCAGTCCCATGGATGCTCAACCCTCTCATTCTCCTGCCAGCCCCTGGTGTCCCGAGTCTGTTCCCAAACCTGGGTCACTGGTGTGGTTCGAGATAAGGCACCAGCACTTCAGCCCTCTGCGCCACTGGGCCGGCCCATCCCTGTCTTAAATTCACTCTGCTCTGCTTCTGCTGCAAGCTCACACTGTGCACTCTCCTCTGCTCTGCAACATGATTTCACTAGCCAACCTGCCTGAAACTACAATTAAATGTAGTAAATTCACAAAGTGAAATGATAATGCATGTTTCTCTGATGATTTCTAATGTTTTCTGACCACAAGTCATTATTTTTTACATAAATGGAGCTCATTCAGTAGTAAGGATCTTCCCCTATGACAGCTGAAGATGGCACTGAGATGTATACAGCACAAAGAGTTCTCAGTCTCCAGCAGTACTGACCGACTTGGACATGCTTGGACAACATGGACATGCTCAGTGGGTGTTCCTTGTAAACAGTTCTGCATCATGATGTCAAAGTGCTGAAGTGCCAAAGGAAAACCTGAGTTCCCTTAAAAACTGGATTTTTTTGCCTGTTCACCAAATGCCAAATCAACATTGGCTCATCCATAGCATTTCCCATAATGCTAAGGTCTCCCATGCCCTCCTACTTGAAAAACTCTCACGGGCTGGGCTCTCTACCCTAGCCACAAGCTGGTTCCATTCCCACCTGGTCAGCCGCTCCCAGGCGGTAAAAATCGGAAGCACCTGCTCACCCCCCCCTCAGTTACCTCTGGGGTCCCCCAAGGCTCGGCCCTGGGACCGCTACTATTCTCTGTTTTCTCAAATGATCTGCCCTCCGCCTGCCCACACTCATCCATCCAAATGTATGCAGATGACACAGTCCTGTATACATCTGTCCTGTCAACAGTAGACGTTGAGTCCAGACTACAGCAGGATTTTAATGATGTTCAGCTCTGGTTCTGAGCAACCAGCTTTTTCTCAATGCCAAGAAGTCGGTCTCTTTGATCTTCGGCACAAGACAGAGACTGTCTAGGCTCCCTGCTACCCCCTCCTTCCACACCCTGGACAGGACTACTCTGGAAGCCTGCTCCTCCTTCAGATACCTCGAGGTATGGCTCGACCAGCATCTCAACTTTTCTGTACATGTCGATGCCATACACAAAAAGCTGCACCCCAAATTGGGCACACTCTATTATAGACAAGGTTGCATGCCACCGCCAGCTCGCCGTGCTCTGGTACAGAAAATGATGGAAGCACTGGAATGTGCAGTGTCCAGCACAGGTATCTGATAGGATGAAGCAGTGGACTTGTCAAAGGCAAGTCCAGTGGATGCAAAGCATTTCTTCAAGTATAGTTTATTTATCAGTTATGAGGTTTTCATTTACTAGAATTTTCTGTGGAAGGGTGGGAGCAGGAGGGGCTCCTTCAAATGATTAAATGAGCTTCCAGAATTTCATATTATCATGTTTGTTGGTGTTCACTGACTTTAGGTAGTAATTAGCTTTGGCATCCTGTTTTAGCTTGGTGCAGTGATTTCTCATTCATTTGAAGATAGCCCAGTCTGCTTCCAATTTTGTGCGCCTGGTGGTTGCCCAAAGTAGATCCTTGCTTCTCAGAGCTGCTTTCAGTTCGGTGGTGAGCCAAGGGCAAGCTACTTTCTTTACCCTCTGCTTAACCACGGGGGCATGTTTATTTATAGCCTCAAGCAATAACCTATTAAACCATTGCCACATGCACCATGGGGGCAAGGTAAAATTCATTGAGGAAATTTGTGACAGTGAAGCTGGTAAAACACCTTTTGAATATGAATTGACTAGAACTAATTCCAGTTTTCAGGGGGTGGGGGTGGGGAGGCGGGGTTTATTGACACTGTTGAAAATGTTTTAAATGTGTTAGCAAATGTTAAAAATGTTTTAAAAAAAAATTAATTTAAACAGTTACTCATATTAAATTTCTCATTCTGTTTAATAAAGTTTTCATACTGTTCCGCATTGCTGCTTCAGCCATTTTTTCATGCAACAGATTAACTAACGCATAAACAAATGAACCAGTAAATAAAAAAAATAAAACATGGGGAAGTGTTTAAACTTGATTTTATGCACAACCTTGGTGTGTGATGCCCTTACAAACCACTTTGGCTTCACCCTCGCGGGTTATGGGGCATCGCACACCTCGGGTGTGCATAAAATGCTCATTATACACACTTCCCTATTCATTATTCTCTGTTTTATGTATTATGTAAGTATCGCGCTATCTGTAATCACCACCCCCCCGCGCGCCATTTTACATGGTTGGCTACCCCTGGCACCCATACTGGGCACAGACTCAACAGCATTCAGTAATGTGGTACCACCCCTAGCTTTAGGAATGTATACCAGGCTCATTCTTCTAGAGATCAAGGGGTGGGGTGATTTCCACCACTTCTATTGGCAAACTGGAGAATTACCAAGACTAGGGTGAGAATGCAGGGCCCTCATTTCAGAGCCCACAGCTGAGCAGTTCTCACTCCTCCAACTTCAAGTTGCTACTTCCAACTACTGACTCACATTCACTGATCCTCATCTCAACATTCTAAACTACTCCCTTCTCATAGCTGGCCAAGGCTTATGCTATTGCGAGAGCTCCAAATGAGCTCATCACTTCCATCTCAGCTGAAGCCAAGTAAACAGAAGAGTCAGCAGGTGAAAACCATTTAACTAGCTAGTCACCAGCTGCCTCTCCCTGCCTAGCACTGATACTGAAGGGATTCTAGTAACCCCAGGGGACTGGGTGGTTACAATCACTGCAACCAGATGAATGACTGTCCCCAGTCATATCTCTATCCAGCCCTAGGCCATCCTACCTTCTATGTCACCTATGGGAAGGGGTGATCGGGCCCTCCCCTACCATGTGCCAGGCATAGGCAGGGAACACCAAAGGAACACAGGCCGGCTGATGAAACTTCAACCCCTGTCCTATGATCTATCTATGGATTCTCAGTGGCTCCAAGAAAAACTGCTTGAAGCATACCCTGACAGACAGAATTGATTACCTCTATTGCGAATCAGGACCACCAGCCTGCCTTTCTCCCAACCCTCTAGGGAAAACTCTCTCAACTATGCTACTTACCAGGGAAAAAACCTATCCCCCAAACTTCCCAGGGTACCTGTCAACAACAAAAAGGAAAACATACACTATAATGCATTACATTTCGCAAAAATCACACCTGTGAAGAAAACATGTTAACACCCTGTAAACCATATACAATTCTAAAAACACTAAGAAAAGGGGAACTCGGATGAGTTCCAACATCCTCTTCTTCTCTTCTTCAGGAACACCTGCAAGAGAAGAGAAGAGAAACACAAAAACACATTCTGCATTCCAAACACTGCCTAAACCTTCACCTAACACTAAAGAATCCCCAAAAACATTTTTTATAAAAGTACAAAAGTAAAAAAAAAATGGAAAGAAGACATTTATACAACACATTTGGGGATGGAATTCCCTAAAATATCCCACACTAAAGGTCAAATGTCATTGGTGCCCCCAGGCATTGTCCATTAAACAGTCTCTTCTAGGCCAAAGCCTGCTGAAGAACAGTTCTTGGACAGGACAGGGCCTGTATAGCACTGCAATCCATGGGGAAAGTCTTTGATGAAAATTAAAGTTCCTTGGATAGTCTTCAAATGCAGGATCTGTAGTGCAAAGTCAGTTCATGTAAATAAAAAAGTTTTCTTACCAGCTCCTTCAAGAACGAAAAAATGTTCTCTTACATTGTGAGCTGAGAACCTTCTCCCTTCAGACCAGATGGCATCTTCAGATACTGCTGGGCTTTTGTCCTCTGGAAAAAACAAACGATGAAACAGAAAAACTGTTGGGATAATGTTCTCTGGAAAACCAAACGATGAAACAGAAAAACTGCTGTGTTGATGTCTTCTGGATGGCCAGACAATGGAACAGGAAAACTGCTGGGATGATGAATCTGGATACACCTGAAGAAATCCAGGAATACCAGAAGAGCTGCATCTTCCTCCATGGATACTGCTGCTTTGGATGACAGGCATTTGGCCTGCCGCTGCTAGCTTCCCTTAGGCATGCTGGGCATATTCACAGGGAGTGCTACCATTAAGGGTGTGGGGCGAGGACTATGACCCCGTCTGGGCATTCCAAGTTGATGTTATGAAATGTCTCTTGCCCAACCCCATCCACAATTCACACAGTGTCCACAAACAGAGTCCTGCCCAGTCTCCAGAATCTAAGGCAATCACTGATGATTTTGTCCCTTACACATTCTGCCATACATGGAGGCAAATTCTTACTTGCCTCTTCCATTAGCCAGGACTGCCTGTTCAGTTCTATTTCCTCCCAGACTCGGCAAGGAAAGGTAGGAAAGGACTTCCCATATGTGGCATCAGCCCTCCTATGAATCAGTCTCTCCTTCTTACTACTCTTTACTAGTCTGTGGCCCATGGCCTGGCTTGGTGGTGGCCAGTCCTGGTCGAGCCAGTGTCTCAGACTTGAAGAACAAAAGAACTTATCCCCCACTATCTCTGTGGACAAGTTGCTAGAGCCTTCTCCAACTGTCTCTGGCTCCTCTGAGGCAAGAGCTTGGGGTGACTCACAGTAACCCTCAACATGAAGATACCCTTCTTCATCCTCCTCTTCCTCAGTCATGATCTGTGCCCAAGAGTGAGCAAATGTCCTCACTCCTGAGACATTCCATTCCTCACTGGGCATGGAGGTAGACACCTCCCAATTCAATGTCTCTTGTAATTCATCCTTCCCCAGTAGACTAGGACTCAGACCCTGATTCCACAGATCAACTGATCCCTCTGTTGCACTGTTTATCTGGGACACAGGCAAGGAAACCTCTCTCAGTTCCTGCCCTTGCAGTGGATCAACAGCAATTTTACTTGCTCCTTCTGTAACACACTCTGAAGAACTTTCCCAAACAGGTTCAACCTGGTGCTGCGTGCTGCTACTGCCTCTAACAGGATCCCCTGCCAGGGTCCATGTGGGAGCTAATTCTTGTTGCCCTCTCTGGCAGTGCATCTCTGCTCATTCCAAACTTCACAAGATAAAGAGACTGAAGGCTTCGATTCATGTAATAAAAGATTACAGGAGTTTATTGATAGATTGGATCAAGAACTGAGGAGCGTCAAGCAGATCAAATTTACCCGAGATAAAGGGGACTACGAAAACAATCGAGTTTATTCGTGGAAAAAGGAGACAAGAAAGGGGATTTTGAAGAGACCTTCCCGAGTTTCTTTCAATTACAGCACAGAAGAGAGTGATTTAGAGGGAGATGAAAATAATATTGTACAAAGTCGTTTTTTTCACAGAGACCAGGAGAGTTTCGAACAACCACTTCAACAAGAATTACGTCACAGCCCCAGGTTGGTGAATTATGGTATAGAAAACGGACAAGGAGGGGACATAAAAAACATTGTATATCGCGAGCAGAGGGGACGGTACAACTAGAAGAGGAATGGCAACAGGTGGAACGCCAGAACAACGAGGACTTGAGTCAAGATATCTGTTATCACTGCCTGTTTAAGTGCTTCTGCTATTGTTTCATCGATACATGTTTTATACTCCCAAGTCGGATCAAAATTCAACTTTTCATAAAACACTGCATCATTTAGTTGCCTCATCACTTCCTGCTTATATTTCCACACATCCCATAGTACTACACAATCCCCTTTATCTGCTTGTTTAATGATAATACTAGAGTCATTTTGTAAAAGTCTCAAGGCTTCACGTTCATTCTTAGTCAAATTGCTAAATTCCAAACGCGGTGGACTTTCAAATAACTTCTCCAAGTCCCTTTCACATAAATCCCTAAATACACTCACTGCGTTGCAAAGAAGTGGGCTTGAACACAGAGTTCGGTTTAAAAGTCTTCATTGGAGCAGAGGGGTGAACTGAATGTTCTGAGGCAGATTCTCTATTAGTACGTTTGTTAAAGAAAGCTTTCACATTCAAGTTTCTGCACATCAAATGCAAATCAATAATAGTTCGTTCAGGGTTCAGCAAAGTTGTTGGTGAAAAACTTAAACCCTTTTTAAGCAATAGTCTCTCTGATTCGGTTAACATATGTTCTGAAAGATTAATAACCTGGATCAAGTTAGTAAGTTTTTAAAAGTTGAACATCCATTAAGACCAACTTTCTATGTATTGTCGAAAGTGCATAAGGACAGTCAGCACCCCCCAGGCCGCCCAATAGTTAGCGGCCTTGGGAGTCTAACAGAACCCTTATCCCAATATGTGGACTCTATTCTTAACAATTATGTTAAAAAGTTTCAATCGTACATCAAAGACACCAAAGATGTTTTGAAAGTGTTGTATGAGATGCTAGTTGGAGAAGATTGTATGTTGGTAACACTCGATATTGAAGCCCTTTAAACTAATGTGCCCCATGATGGGGCTATGGATGCGGTTGCTTATTTTTTAAATCATTCTGGAGATAAAACTGATGAGGAAGTAGTAGTGATTTTAAAGTTTCTCGAACATGTTCTGACTAAGAATATTTTTATTTTGATGGTAATATCTTTAGACAAATAAAGGGGACTGCAATGGGGGCCACTTGTGCACTGTCAGTAGACAGCCTATATGTGGGTCAATGGGAATATGATGTTGTCTTTAACAACCAGAGCAACCAATTTTTTTATAATGTGTTGCTGTGGAGACGTTTTATAGACGACATCAAATTAATTTGGAAAGGGGATGAAATAATGCTTAAGGAATTTGTGACAACTTACAGTGCTCAAAGTTGGGAGATAGGGAAAGTAATAAGAAAACATTGGCAAGTGTTAGCTGTTGAACCAGGGTTACAAGAGGTTTCCTCTCAGCCCCCGATTTTGACTTATAGACATGCACCTACATTAAAAGACACTTTGGTGAGAAGCCATTTTACACCCATAGTGGGACACACCAATAGTTGGTTAGGAAATTATATAGGCTGCATACAGTGTAAAAATTGTAGTGCATGTGACTATATTGTAAAAGAGAAGGATTTTAGTGTAATTTGTCGACAGGGGAAAATCTTTACCATTAGACAACTAACAACATGTAACACTCAAGGGGTTATTTATTTGGCGAAGTGTAGTTGTGGAGCTTTTTACGTTGGAAAAACAGAAGGAGCTTTTAAAATCAGAGTATTAAACATGTTAGAGCCATAAATAGACAGGACCTAACTTATGCGATGGCAGCGCATGTTTTCGAGAATATGGAAAAACTGGAGAGACATGACTTTAAATCTGTAGGCATTGAAAACGTTTTTCATGGTCCGAGAGGTGGTAACTATCGAAATAAAATTCTGAGAAAAGAAAATGAATGGATCTTAAGGTTAAATGCTTACAAAAAAATGGGTATTAATGCCCATCTGGAGCTTAAACCTTATCTGGAATGTAGATAGAATTCATGTATATTTTTATCCAGATTAGGCTTCAGTACTGCTGCATAAAACTTATAAGGTCTTACATTGTATTGTAGTTTTTCATAGTGAAGAATGTATCTAGAAGTTCACAAGAATGGACTGTTTTACTAAATTACTATAATTTGGGAGTTTTATGATATGGGGCAGATAGTTTGCATATATATAAAACAATATTTGAAAGATAGTTTAGAAGGCAACTGTAGTATGCCCAAAGTATAGATTATTTGATGTTGGCAAGCTTAATTTTTGACATTTCATTGATATGCTGCTATGGTTTTAAGGGTGATGGTATTTTAAATAATTTATTGTAGAACCAATTAATTTGTATTTCGTCACTATGATGTAATAGGTGATTTGGTATTTAAGTTGTTATGTATGTACTAATGCTTTTAGCCTTTGATGAAGGACTTTTGTCCGAAACGAGTCAGGTGGTGCAGTTGGTGGAATAAACTTGTTAAAGAAGCTCTGGATCCGAGAATTATTGGGGTGTGTGTGTGTACTTCAGCTTTTTCAGAAAAATTAATTATTCTGCTGAAAGCACCACAACTACCTTGTGCATGGTTCGTGTATGAAGACAATGCATAGTCTCACTGGATAGCTAAGAATTGCTACATCCAGAGGTAACCTTTCACCATAGTAGGCTCTCTCTACCTCTCTCAGTGCTGCCAGCCCCTCAGCTATCACAGCTTGGGCATGATCCGGATACCGGGGTGTTCCCAAAGCCATGTCTGAAAACAAACACACAAACTTTTCATTACTGAATTGCTCACTATTCACATATTGTCTCACAAAATGGCTCCCTGCTGCTGTATTTACATTGCTGGCCCCGCCCTGTCATGGTGTCTTTAACTTTTCTCATGTATCAAAGTCTGTTCAACTTGCTCAAACTGAAATTTCCAACCTTTCTTGCTGCTGAAACTACTTTAAACTGTAACGATTGTTTCTGCTGGTACATCTCAGCACATCCATACTGATTTACGTTGACTTTGCAGTCAGCATAGTTCAGCAAAATTCTATTTACACATGCTCAAAGTCACTTGTAAGCCCCACAGTCTCGCTTTGCACAGGATTACCTGTTTGCTGCATCCTACCTATAAAACTCACAGTCCTGTTGCTTAGAAATTTACTGTTGCTGAACCTATTTCTTATTACTTACAGTATACGCTCAGAATTTTCTGTTTGTTGTGCCTGTCTTTACAACTCGCAGTCCTTCTTTGCACATATATCACACTGCTTGCACACAGGTTTAGCTGGCTTGGTATTCACACACAGTTTGTTTGCACAGTTTACTTGTTTACTCACTGAATTCAGTAGCTGGTTCCCTCTGATGGAAAATTTCGGCCTGCTGCCAATTCAAGGAAGGCCTCTGGGGTGAAACGGGCTGGCGGTCCCACCGATCATAGCTACAATCACCTTGATCACTCTCCAGTCGGTCAGACGACGGGTTGAGCCCAAAATTACTCTGTACTAATTTGTTTACTAAAGTTTAGAATGCTCACAAGCTCCTCGATGGTTGATACTTGTCTAACCAGCTCGCATGCCACTCTTTCTCTCCTCCTCGAACACTCTGCAGCACACAGGCGCTAGCCAGGGGGGTGGGACTGGATACAGCCGCACCAATCACTCAACACCATGCAAATGAGCCTCTCTCTCCTCGCTTGCTCTTCTTTCATGGTGATCATCTAGCAGGAGCAAATTTAAACTGTAACTTTTTTTCGGTTGCGATTTTCAGTATGGAGCGCTTCTTGACCATTTTACCACAGTTTCGGACATTTTCTAGCGACTCACAATTTGCACACTAAACACATAAAACTTTCAGGGCACATATCTGGGTCTGTTCCTTAAAGTCCACAATACTTTTGGCACTTGAAAATTGCATTTTAAAAGTTCTTTAAGCACTTCTTGATGCAGAGAATAGGACACACATTTAAATACTTTACTGTCCTTTACTAGTTGAAACACACAGGCAGCACTCTGTCCTTTTACTGTACTGGAAGGCACACAAGCAGTACATTTGGGTGGCATTTTTCTGGGCACAAATCCTTGTCCAAAGCTTCCTTTCCATTTGGACTACATCACTGCCAGACAGAAAGATGCTAGATATACCCTCAGCAAAAATTATGGTTCTCTCCACAAATTAAACATCACCAGATGAGCCCCCATTTTTTGTAACTACCCCCCTCCCCCCACCCCGCTACTTTACACAGTTAGCTACCCCTGGCACTCATACTGGGCACAGACTCAACAACATTTAGTAATGTGTGGTACCACCCCTAGCTTTGGAACTGCATACAAGGCTCATTCTTCTAGAGATCAAGGGTGGGGGTGTACAAAAGCAATTTAACCTATTTGGTATTTACAAAACCAGGTCCTGGGGAGAGAACTTTTTGCCAGGGCTATGATAGAACTAACTTCTGGAGGAGTACCCAGTAACTCCACACAGGAAGCAATAACATAACTGTCCAGATCATAGTTGGGGTTCTAGAGTGTGACTTTATTCCAAAAGATGTTCTCTAAAGCAAGGGTGGAACCCCAAGGTTTACACAACGTGGCACTAGGAACTTGCAGAACAACAAAATTGACTGCATCTGACAAAAACTCTTTGTATTCCTACCTCAGTAGGACATAGAACATCTTGCACTTGTATTCCCACCTAGCATAGGACATAGGACACTTCTTCCAGTGGCACTGGCCACAACTGAAAATACATTTGCTAACAGGACACTTGCACTTTGTTTCCCACATGTCTTAGGACATTGAACAACTTGTGCTTGGATTCCCATATTTCGTAGAACATTGACCCTGTGCCCTGGCCACAACTGAGCACACACTTTTTGCTATGACTAGCACCAGTCTTCATAACCACAGAAGAAACTGTAACCCACTTCAGGGAGTAAAATTCTCTTCAGAAACTGGCCCTTTGTCTAAAGTAACCAGGTGCTCTTACTGAACCTGTAGCCCTGAACTGGTTACTCCAGATGGGGGTCTGCCCACCCTTTGCTCCCAAATCCATACTCAGCCATTCTTTCAGAGTTACACCTTAAACATTCAGAAAACACACTTTGAAAATGCTTATTGAATTAAACTTTGGCATCCAGCATTCAAATCACTACACTGGTAGTAGTAAAACTGAAGTCCCAAACAATGTGATATAGTCATACCTCTGGATATCACACACTTCAGCTAACTTTAAATTAGAACAGTCTCACACTTCTGAATTCACAGAAAAGTTGTGCCTTTCCTTTTAGCCAGAGAACACAACACAGGTACTTGCTTTCTGCAGCAAAAGTCAGATCCTACTCACTGTTAGACATTTAAGGCAGCTTCAAGACATCCTGGATCAAAAAGGGGATTGTCCCTTGGATCCATCCACTAGCAGTCCTTTTCACCCCTTCAGGGATGAAAATCAGGAAATCCTGCTGTAGACAATGGTTTCCACCACTTCTATTGGCAAACTGGAGAATTACCAGGACTAGGGTGAGAATGCAGGGGGCACTCAACTCAGAGCCAACAGCTGAGCAGTTCTCACTCCTCCAACTTCAAGCTGCTACTTTCAACTACTGACTCACACTCACTGACCCTTGTCGCAACATTCTAAACTACTCCCTTCTCACAGCTGGCCAAGGCTTATGCTGCTGCGAGAGTTTCAAATGAGGTCATCACTTCCATCTCGGCTAAAGCCAAGTAAACAGAAGAGTGAGCAGGTGAAAACCATTTAACTAGTTAGTCACCAGCTGCCTCTCCCTGTCTAACACTGATACTGAGGGGAGTCTAGTAACCCCAGGGGACTGGGTGGTTACATATCTAGCTACCTGTCTCAAATGTTTTGCCAGGAAAGACATACTGAGCTGTTAACAGCTTGTTTCCAGATGCATCGTTGTGGTGAGAGGTATGGGAGATAGTCAAGGGGAGGAAAAAACAATGTGAAGTATTAACAGCATTACAAAAATAGTAGTCATATTCAGCAATACAGTATATCGGTGAAGCATAATAATAGGCATAATAAGGAAAATCAGTACAACATAGGTGTATGTAGTAGACAGGAACTGGGGGATCTTGGGGAAAATTGCTCATGCAGGTTTAGTGGAGGGAGAAGGTGAGCAAAATGGCCAGGGCAATATAACTAAAGGGGGGATCCAAGAAGCAGGGTGTCAAGTACAGTTGCAGGTGGGAGTAGAAATGTCAAGAAGAAGAGACATAAGGAAGAAAGCAGAAGAGGCAGAGCAGACTGACTTAGGAAGGGTGAGCCACAGTTTAGGAAAGTGATATGAGAAGGTAGCTTGACGAATAGTAGAGTTTCTAGATGGAACAGAAAGCGAATGCAAACCATTGCTGCGAGAGGGTAAGAGGAAGATGGGAAGAGGACAGTAGGGAGGTAAGGTATCAGGGAAGGAAACCAAGCCAGAGTTTTGATGCAAAGGAGACACAAAAAAGAAAGATGCCTGGCATCAAGAGAGGAGAATCGAAGGGCAGAGTAGAGTGAGCACTGGTGGGTGCAAGGGGGGTAGTGTAAGGCAAAATGACAATGAGAGTGAAAGAGGGGGGTCTAGTCTGGTATGATAGGATTTGGGAGCTCCACTGTAAACTATGTCACCAAGTCAAAAATAGGGAGAATCATTTTTAAAATAATCTATTGGTGGGCAGTGAGTGGGATACTACCTTTTTTCCTGTACAGTGCACCAAGCTTTGGGGTGGATCTTTTAGTGTATAACGTAAATGTGCAACACTCCCAAACAACCCCCTGTTTTTGTGTCTAGGGGTCCTGACGGTAACCGGGGGGGGGGGTACAAACTGAAAACTTTCCAGGGAAAAAAGTAAGACCAGCAGAGTACAAGATAAACAAGGCCTTACCTTGGTTGCAGTTCTAGCAGCGTAGTAAAGAATGGAAACATTCCCACAGGTCTCAGCTCACCACTTGCTGCAACTTCAGGCCGGGTCAGGGTGGGCCGAGGCTGAAAATGGCTTCTTTGGAGGAAGAATCAGTTAGTTCATTCAAGAATCCCAGCACATGGAACACGAAAATGGAGAAAGAAATCTAATTCTGGTTCTCATTTTAAAAACTAATAAAATAAATTTTTTCAGCTCCATGGAGCCAGGAGACAGAGCATGCGTAGGGCAAAAGACAGAAGGTACTAAACAGTACCAGGCTGATACAAGTACTTAAACAGGTCTAAAATAAATTAGACCAGGTGCAGACTCCACGCAGTTACCCAGAGCCAAAACAAAGCTCAGAACCTTAGGGGGTACGAGGACATATTCAACCAATGCACAGGGAGTGCCTTACTCCCCACCCCGAAATAACCAAGAATGGGGATGCAGCCTTAAACCCGTACCATGGCTGCCCTGAAAACCAGCCAATCTGTGACCCTCTTTCTCAATGAGCCAGGATGCCAGATTGAAACCTCCATATGTGTGACACAGCTACACTCCTTCAGTTACACTCTGCCCTGCATTCCGTATGAGTCTAACACGGGTCCTGCCCCAGACACGGGCACAGCAGGCCCAATAAATTGAATCCCAGAATGCAACCACCCAGCTCATCCAGTGTGCCACACCGGGAAAATGGACCTCCTTGGAGCTGCCACCTCCAAGGGACCCTGCCACCACCACTGCCATACCTTCCTGTTTTGGAGCACAAGGCCTCCCAAACCCAGCCTCAGTGGGCTTACCTCCCGCTGATGTCCTTACTGCTGCTGAGCTCCCAGGAACCCCAATCCCCAACGGTCACCATACTCTTGTCACCCTCCCCATCAGAAAACAACAAAACCCACGCAGCCATCGACAATAGAACAGCCAGTATCTCCGGGGGTTGGAGACCACAGCCCAACCTACCCTACTTGCAGCCTGCTGGCCATCCCTCCTTACAGAAACCCTTCCCCTTTTAAACTGGGGCATGGAGCAATGCCCCCCTCGGGGCGGGACACAGGATGCCCAAAAAGGAGCCTAACCAATAGGGGAGAATAAGGCATAGTAAGCCAGCCCTGCAAGGGGTGGCTTAAGACTTCAAATCCATTTCCTCTGAATGGGGGCACAGCCTTCCCATGAAGGTACTCACTAAATGGGTATGTGCACTCCCCTGCCCAGAAACTCCTCCCCAGGGTATGCAAGCAAATTCAATCCCCCGGCCTACTTTCCCAAAACTGCTTCATGGAGCTGCTCCTGCCCAGAACAAGGATAGCTATAACTAAGACTTTAGAATTACAAAACAATGAAGCCAGGCTGTCCTTAACAAAGCTATGTAAGCAAGATATCTAACAAGATAACACACTTCAGCAAGTTTTACTTTTTGTTTTGTTTATAGGAAAACCCACTCTCTCTACACACATCCACCCCAATCACTCAATCTCCATACGCACTCTCACTCAATCCTACCACAGCATGAGGTAGACACTTGTTCAGACATTATTGCTATATTTTCTGGTTCCAAATAGGGAACAAAGAATCTTTTTTTTTCAACCACAAGAACAAACAGTCACAGCTGGGGGGCAGTAGTTCAAGCAGTCCCAATCCTTAATTCACTGAAGAATGGTCCTGCAGTGACATCCACTGGGCACAGTCTCTTTTTTAAAACTCTCTTTTTAGCTTTTAACTAGAAACGGCCGAACAAACTTACGGGACAGTCCTGACATATTACAAGTGATGAGTATCTTCCTCTAGATGGTGGGCCCTCCACCGCGGGGAACATAGAAGGCAGTGTCTGGCTTGGTAGTCTCATTTGCAAACAAGTCCATTGATATTATGTAGTGCTTCATGCGACAACCAGCAGCTACATCCTGGATGAGAGCATAATGCTTGAATAACATTAAACCTGCTCAGGGGGATGAATGGCACAAGGTTCTGGCCTTCTGAATGACCTCCTGAGTCAGTGAGCCAGATGACTCATTCTGCCATTGGAGTTTTTTGACCGTTCCCCAAAACACCCAGTCAGGTTGCTTCTCCTCTGTGATGTCCCACAGTCTTTCCAGAATACAAGGATATTCAGCAGTTGGATACTCAATATGCATTCTACGCCTCACCCACGTCCCTGCCTGTGACCACAGAGGCAGATCTCGAATACTGGTCCGCTGGGCGGCACCTGGCTCCAACCACACATGTGTCCTGTACAACACATTCACTGGGTCGTTACTCAAAAGCCCATCCATCCTGACACGGATGACCTTGCACAGCGCCAGGAGGCATGGGGTGTTGTCTGGCGGCTTTAAAGTAGGGTGCTCATAAAGGTGAGGAATAGCTTGGTACACATGCTGGTCAGCAAATTGATAGACCTTCGGGGCCTGTCCAGGGGGCAGCGCAGCTGGTAACTCCCACACAACTTCACTTTCCTGTTCCTCCACTTTCACCTTAACTGGAGTATTTAAGTAGGAAAATTCTCCAACTGGAGCATCCAAAGAGTCACCATCACCATGTAGAGGACTTCAGGCTGACACCCTGGGCCCTGGGGGGTTGCCAGTTTTAAGTCCCCATCCCCTACCTCTCCCCCTGCTAACAGGATAGTCAACAGCGGTGGGTACCATGGGGCTGTACAGATGACTGTGCCCCAAGTACCCTCACAAGGGTCCTTCTTCATGGCCTCCATGACTACATCCAGAGCCCCTTTACTTGCTTCTACCAGAGGAACAGGCAGTTTTACATCCTCATATGATTCAAGTAACTCGGACTCTTCAGATAGGTCCAGGCTCCCCTGGGACACCAGTGATGCAACACCTGCTGATGTCAATGTGGAGCAGAGCCAAGTATACTCTAGCTGAAAGGAGTGCCCTCAAATAGTCCAAAAGGAGGCCCCCTGGAATAATCAGAGCACAAAGGCAGCCAAACTATTCCCTCTCCTAGGACTCTACAATGCAAACATTTCTCCTCTACTGCTCCTCCTCTTCCTGCTGACTTCCACAGCCAGGACAATAAGAAGGCTGGGATGATGGCCTGGGGCTGAGGGAGGAACATTATCTGCCAAGTATACTGTAGCTGAAAGGAGTGCCCTCGAATAGTCCAAAAGGAGGCCCCCTGGAATAATCAGAGCACAAAGGCAGCCAAACTATTCCCTCTCCTAGGACTCTACAATGCAAACATTTCTCCTCTACTGCTCCTCTTCCTGCTGACTTCCACAGCCAGGACAATAAGGAGGCTGGGATGATGGCCTGAGGCTCAAGGAGGAACATTACCTGCTGGAATGTTGCCAAGTACTTTTTTTGCTGTGAAACTTGACAGTGTCTAAGCCTGCCATATGTTCAAGTTGAAGATATTGCTGCAAATGCTACTTCTGGTCTTTCTAGGTTTATGTTACATGGGCTCAGTCTTTTAGGAATAAATTATTTCAGCTTAAATTCTGAGAACAGGTAAGAATTTACACACAAATGCATACCAGATTGTGAAGAATTAACTCAGGTAAAATCACTGATGAGAAAATATATACATATATATATATATATTTATATATACACCGACTGCAACCAGTATTAGACCCGCAGCTACTTTATAAGTGCCACCAGTATCCAGTGCTCTCTTATTTTTAAAACCAGCATATGCTGTTGCTAAAGCAGGTGGCTTAGGCAGCCTGATCACTAAATTCCTGTCTAAAAGGACAACTTCTCTTTCATATGTGATCCAAGAACCAAATAATGTAGAAATGTATCTGGGGAAGCAGTTACTCATGAGATTATAAAGGTGATTTTTTGAAATCTCAGTAGTAACCACATCATCTTTGTCAGTAACTCTACTAATGCTCTTACCTCACAACCATTGTTGGAGTACTTTTTGTTAATGTTTAGCAGGTTACATTGGCAAAGAGCCCATCTTCCATCACAAACATTCAAATGGGACAAATTTTACAGTGCTCAAACAAAACCACCTATTTTACATGGGCATAGCTCTCTATAGTTAAAGGAAAACAACATGAGCCATAATTCAATGGGCCACTTTTAAGCTTTTTAATGTCTTTGGCTACTGAATCCTCTATTTATGAAGAGAGGACCATACAAAATGCTAAATGAAAAAAGAACAAGGGTCCATCTCTTACGTTTGTCTCATGATATCCAGGCAGATGCAGCATTCAGTATCTTGTGGAATACTGTAGCTGTAGCTACTGTTACATAGGAAGTGCGACCAGCATATGTTATGGCACTATGAAGAGGAAACCCATCAGGAGAAGACAATGGATCCCAAGGTCAAATAATCGGCCTTTTTCTCCAAGGCATATTTATGTATGAGGCATGCTCAGTGTGACACTCCCTCCCCCCAGTGAATTAAATGCTGTACCCAGTTAAGTTATTCTCCATGAGGAGCTGAACAAGCCTGGGTTTAAAGGAGTCAACCCTCCCTCCTTTCATCACTTCTTTGGGAGTATGTTCCATAGGTTAATCACTCGTTGGGTGGAACAAAATGTTCCCTCACATTACCCTAATTCTATCCCCCTAACTTTATTGTTGGGTATGCCTTCTATTTTTTCTGCCCTGAATATGTTAAAAAAGGTTTTCCTGGGCTCATGGCATGTAATGCCTTTAAAATACACAAAAAAAAGAAAGAAAGAAAGAAAAACAAACTGTATTATTTATTTAAACTAAGTGGCCAAGATGGCAAATGGAGCAGATAAACCTTTTCATTTCCTGGTGCATCCAGGGAGGAGGGAAAGGGGATTCATAAAAATAAATAAATATATAAAATAAAACTAGAAAAATGGTATGATCTCCCTTTATGAAATACTACTAGTATCTTCCCACAGAGTGGCAATATGATATCAAATGCTACTGTTATATAGAGGATAATGGCTGGGGTTATGAAGTTTACCATACTGTAAACTCCTCGAGCGTGTTGCTAGGGCGACCTTTGTAAACCCCGAGAGCTAAGCAGAGCCCATCACTGGGCAGCATGACAACCACGCAGAGGGTTTTTTCAATGTGGTAAACTTCATAACCCCAGCCATTGTCTTTTATAGCGTACAGGGTCGCAACAGTAATACTTTCAGGACAGAACTGGAAAGGCACATATTCGTTGCTTGTGGGCTTCGGTTGAATAGTTTAAACCGATCATGGTGGCGCGACCAACATTCGGGTGCTAGAATTGTCCAAACCTGACTGGATTCAATCCTGTAATCTCACCGATCTGATGAACACAAGCAAGGTTTATAGCGCTCATGTCAGATCGGTGAGATTACAAGATTGTCAGACAGCAGCACGCCATACAAAATAAGGGCTCCCCATACATTATTCAATTATATTGTATACTGTGTAAATCAGGGAGACTATGACCTTCATTTATTTTTGTTTGTTTTTTAAATGAAGATTGGAGTTAATGCAACATGACTGAGCCATATTGATACAATTTCCATTTATTGATATGCATTAAAATGTATCAATATGTGTATAACCCCTTTTCTAGCTCTTCCCCCTCTGATTCTGGTGGTGAGACCGGGATCCTAGGATGTAACTCCTTCCTAGAGGAATTAGGGGGTTAAATCCTAACAGATAAAGTGTGTTGCCTCCCTTGGGATGCAGTATTCACCCATCTTCCCTCTTCTGGACCATGATGAGAGCCACAGCTCTTTCACCTCCAGTGCCCCTCTTTAGCTACACCCTCCTGCCACTGTCGACAAATATGATCATCACAGTAAACGGAATGCAACTATAACATTTATTAATACATTCAGTAGGGCTGCAGGAGGAAAATCTCACATCAATACACTGATCAATTAATGGTTGGCACCAATACCTCTACTTTCCACTTCTCCTGATGATCACATGCCTGTCTATACTGTCAGGTGCCCCCAAAGGGACCTAGTGAGGTGGGGCACTCCACTACTACAGCTCTGTCTGAGTACCCAGGGTTGAATCACTGCAGGCCCGATGTCTGTGCTGTCTATGTGTGCTCCTATTGGCCAGTTTCTTTTGAAATGCCGTGGCTCTATAGTACGAACTTCTCTCATTCAAAATTCTACTGCTTAATTCTGGAAAATCTTAATATTAGCAAATAAGATTGTTCATAACTGTTTTAAAGCATTAGAGCATTAATTGCCATTTAGTTTTCAGTGTGTGTATATAAGCAGGGCCACCTCAGCACTCTCAAAATGTCATTACTACAGCTTTTGTTAAATAATTTATTCTGTTATTGACTGTTAAGCAGTATCCTGAAACTATTAAATTCGTGCCGACCCGCCACTGCAGAGCACAGGAGGGCTGGCGAGAACGTTGGAATTAAATATTCGTCAGCGCCGTGGTTTTATATACGTTTTGGAAGTGAGCAAATTACACAAATCATGCTGAAGTTTAACTTTTAGGTTAGGTCATTTACGTGATCAGGGTATTCAGATAGCAACATAGTTTCTTCTGTGAAACTGGCTACTTCAGATATGGTGCTGCACCCCAGTCTCCCCTAATGAACCCTCCTCTCACCTCTAAAACTTCACCACTTATACTCCTGTTATGTCTAAACTGGCTAACAACTTGTACATCTCTGCTACTTATCCCTCGCTAACAATGATAGTGACTTCAGGTTTTCTAACATCCTGCTGTACTATTACTGAATTCTACCCTGCTCACTCTATCCTCATCAAAAGGGCTGTATCTATCTGTCTATCCACTCCTATCTCTTGAACTATCGTAGACCCAAGCGCCAATGAGCACTCTCTCTGCCAACCTACTTTCTCACCTCACCTTGCCCGTGGCTCCTTATGCTTGCCGGAGATATTGAACCCAATCCAGGCCCCTATGGTTTGCGCTCAACCCCTGCAACGGCTGCAACAAAAAGGGTCTGGTTATAGCCCACATGAATATCCGAGTCTCACGAGTCACCTGGCTGAGCTCGAAGCCTGGCTAAACTGATTAACCCTGACATTTTATGCCTATCAGAGACTTGGCTGAAGCCTTGGGTGCCTGATGCCACTTGTCTTGTGCCTGGTTATAGCATTCTAAGGAAAGACCAGATGGTCAAGGGGGTTGCATTATGTACAAAAATAATCTATCCCTGAACATCCTACCCTGCACTGATTCTCTAACACCTTGTGAAACTCTGCACGCTACCCTGGCACTGGGTTCAAAACTGCTGCACATCATTTGTGTCTACAATCCACCTCACAAGCGGATGAGTGGTCTCAGAATTTGTTACAATATGTCTCCCAGAATGTAAAATCAAATGAGGCTCTACTCCTGGGGACCTGAACCTTAACTGGCTGGGTCCACAGCACAGCATCCTTGAATCTCTAATACAGAAGCACAATCTACACCAAACTATCACAGGCTTTACCAGAACTACTACTCAGCACTCAGGGTCCCTACTTGATTGGATCCTCACCACCAGACCTGATCATGTACTAGATGTCACAGTGCTTGCTGACTCAATCACTGATCATTCCCCCATACTTTGTCGATGGCGATCCTGTCCACCTCCTCCTCCTCCACCACGTCTGATTAGGTTTTCAAACTATGCTGCCCTGGACAAACAAGCCTTCCTATTTGACCTCTCTTGTGTTGACTGGTCTAACATTTATACCGCAATCAATGTTGATACTGCCCTCAGTTCATTTCTGACTGAATTTGCAAAACCAAAGAAGCACCTCCCTACAGTCAAAGGAGGGTAAGGGCCAGCATTCGAGGTGGCTGAAAAAAAGACCTGCTTCAAAAGTTAAAAGTTAGAGACAATCAATGGAAAAGTACAAACAAACTGACTGCAGTCAGATCTCATTCTGTATAAACAATACAGAAATGACTGTAAAAGATGCATCAGGCAGGCCAAAAGTAAATACTGCCAAACCTGCTGATTAATTCTTCCAATGACCTCGTAAGTTTTGGGTCACATTAAGTCCTTCTTGGGTTCTGCTAAAGATGTCACTCCCTCAGATATGGTCCTACATGGTGTACACTGTAATGATTCTATTACCATTGCAAATGCTTTTAACCAACAATTTTCTGACTTATCTGCCTACACAGCTTCCCTCCATCACAATCCTCTGCTTCACAGTTTAACCCCACAGCATCTGAAGGACCCCAAACTTAACCAACCCCTTCTATTTCAGGGAAGTGTCTAGGCATCAGGTCCTAAAGCTGCTCAGGTCACTCTCTGAAAACACCAGTACTGGCTCAGATGGCCTAGAACCAAGACTACTAAAAATGGCTTTCACTACATCTCTGGCCCCTGGCACACATCTTCACCCTATCTCTCTCCAATGGCATTGTCCCTGAAGACTGGAAGGCAGCCAGAGTCACTCCTGTATTTAAGAAGGCAGTAAAATGACATATCAAATTACCGGCCTATTGCTATTTTGTCTGTTCTGAATAAAATCCTGGAAAAGTAGTATCCATACAAATCACTGAATACCTTGAGAAATTCAATTTACTAAGCTCAGCACAACATGGTTTTAGAAAGCATCACAGCACCATGACAGCACTTGCAAAATTCACTTCAGATATCGTTACCAATATGGATAGAGGAAAGTTAACAGGGCAGTCTTCATTGACTTAACCAAAGCTTTCGATCTGGTTGACCATTCTCTGCTACTATCCGCCCTCAGTACCTTGGGCTTCTCTCCCCAGTCACTACCTGGTTCAAAGCTACCTCTCCAACAGAACACAAACTGTTAAGTTTAATTCATCCATGTCAGACAGTGCTGTTATCAACATTGGGGTCCCTCAGGGGTCTATACTTGGCCCTCTTCTATTCTCATTATTCATCAATAAACTTCCTGAGCTGGTCACCACAGGTCACTCACTTCTTTATCCGGATGACCTGGTAATTTATTATCACTCTGATAAGGTCCTGGATCTAAATGCTGCCCTCACTGCAGATTTTCGTGCTGTACAACACTGGTTGAACTCTCAGCCTGGTTTTAAATACAAATAAAACAAAAGTTATGATGTTTGGCTCCAATCACAAGCTTAGATCCTGTCCTCTGACCATCTCTGTCTCTGATATCGATGGGGACCCTATAGAAACTGTCACTTCCTTTTCGTTACCTTGGCATCCACCTGGATCAAACCTTGGACCTGAAAGCACATATACAGGAAACCTGCAAGTCAATTAACTGCAAATTGGGGGCTGCCTATAGAACCAAATACCTGCTCACCCCTGCTGCTAAATTGGCGATAGCCAGAGGCATTCTATTGCCAACCCTTACATATGGGTGTCCCATCCTGTCCTTACACCAAATCTTCACTGCAACTATGGGATACTACCTTCAATAATGTGTGCAGGTATGCAACCAAAGCACCTCAGCTGCAGCATCATTGTCTCTTATATCAGGACCTTGGTTGGCTCTCTCCTTCCTCTACCAGGCAGTACTACTTGTACAATTTAGTTGATTCCATCCTAAGGACGTCCAAGCCTGCTATCCTGTCTGATCTCCTCAGGCCGCCATTCCCACAAGGAATCTTAGATCGGCTGATCAGACTTTACTATCCATCCCTTTGTCGGACTAAAAGGGCATGGGCTCCTTCCATCATGCTGCCCCCCACCTATGGAACCTACTACCTCAGGATCTAAGAGATGTCTCCACTCATGTGACTTTTAAGAGCAAACTCAGGACTTTCCTCACTACTATGGACAAATGTGTTTGCTTTGACCCTACCTGATCCGCTGCATTTGTACTGTTTCCTCATTGCTAGCACTTTTGTCTGTCCAAATGGGTGTTCTATACTGTGCCTTGTAATTAATGTTTTATTTTGTGCCCTGTAATTAATGTTGCCTTAACCTGTTTCTTTATAAGCCTAATGTTAGCTGTTGACAATTGTAAGTCGCTATTCTACTCCATGACATTCTTATCTTCACTTCACAGCCTCTCCTCACTTAACCCCACTGCTCTCTTCCCCCTTCTTCTGTTATATCCTCTTCCCCTTTTGCCACTCCCACCAAACTCACCTTTACCTGTTCCTACCTCATCCATGCCTCCTTAGTCCTCACCCTCCTGGCTGTGCTTAGTCACCTCTCTCCACCTACTACTGCCTACTCCCACCATCTACCGACCCCCTCCTGCCCTGCCGTCTCTTGGTTCCACTGGCTCAGCCTGACTTTAACACTTTTGCCGCTATTGCGTAACTCCTCCACCTCTATCCCCCTCTCACGGCATCCTCACTCTCGCCCTGCCGTCTATCGAGTTCCACCAGACCGGCTGTATTTTCCTACCTCCTACGCTGTTGCCGTCTACTGCCGCTCCCCACCACCCTCTCTTCTGCCGTCTTTCGGCTCCATAGGCCATGACCGCAGGTTTGGTACCTCACCCCGCTGTTGCCGTATCTGGACGGCACCTTTCCACTTAATCTCCCTCCCATCCTTTTGCCAGTTTTCCTTCCTGTGTCTTTTCTACTGATGCCTATCTCTCTTATTTTCTGCCTCTACTATTCACATTTTTGAGTATGTTCCATGATCAAGTGCTAAAGTATATTTTTGTTTACTAATGTATGTTACATTGCCATATGTATTTCTCTCTGCATTTTTTGTACTCGTTGTCTTAATAATCTGGCTGTACTCTTTGTGTATTGTAATTGTACCTCCCGGGTCGTGCCTGAAAACAGTCACTTGCTGACTAGCGCACTTACCCGGTTAACAAAAACTAAATAAATAAAAGAAATAAATTAGTGCTCTTAAAGGTGACTGCATTAACCTTACTGCCAAGTGATCTTTGGTTACTCAAAACATATCAACAACAAATATCCCCGAAACTGTAATGCCACTCGCTGGCTGGAGGGCACATGCAAATTTAACAGTTCAATACTCTCCTGTTGTTGTTTCAGGCACTACATGAGTACACCTGATCTTTTGTCACATAGCCCTGAGCTAGGCTGGTGGGACAGGTGTCAAAATCAGTGGTTTTCAACTATAAACAGGTGGAAGACAGTTCAAATTCTGTGGCCAGTCAGACAAGGTCAAAGCACCCGGTACACCAAAAAGTGGGTTTGGAGAGATGACTTTTCTTTTGCTGCAATAAAGATCTGGAATGAACTAAATGTTCAAATGAAAAATGTAAACATAAGCCTAAAAAAACTTAGCACTGCTTTTAAACAAGAACTGGCTTTAAGATGTACAAGTTTTGATTAATAATGAATGACTAAAGTGTTTTTTCGGCACATCTCAACTCAAAGATCTTGATTACCTCACACTTGTCGAGGGCATTATCATGTCGCAGGCAATGTGCAGTGAGGGGTAGGGTGCTACAAAACAAGCTGAACCCTGATTGACACTCCTAAAGAGATAAAGAGGTTAGAATACAGGGCTCACAGTTACCATTCTTTTCTTTGAGCAGTTACCACTTTGCACAGGGCTACACCAGCTGAAAGCAGTAGCCCTTGGTTGATCATAGATACATATACATAGACACATACTGTAGCCAATGATGGCTGAAAAAGGCGTGGCAGCCCATCCAGTCTGCCCTCCTCACCAAACTACTCTGCACTGGTGCTAGTAGTCATCTCTCCCCTTTGTTTCTGCCACCCCCTCCTTTTTCTAACCAATCACATATTCTGTACTTGTTCCATCTGTACTTGAAGCTGCTCACTGATCTGGCCTGTACAACTTCCTCCAGCAGCTTGTTCTACCTGTCCACCACCCTTTCTGTGAAAAAGTGCTTATGGATGTCCATTTTGAATCTCCCCACCGTGAGTTTAAGTGAGTCCTCTCCCTTCCCTGTAGCTGAGCTCAAGTAGAAAAGTTCTTTGGCTTCCACCCTTTTTATTCTGTGCGTGTACTTCTATGTCTCAATCATGTCGCCCCTTTCCCTCCTTTTTTCAAGGGTGTACATGTTCAAGTCCTGCAGCTTCACTTCAAATGTCTTGCCCCTAGTCTATGGACCATCTTGGTTGCTCTGTGCTGTACTGCTTTCACCTGCTTTCACCTTGTCGCAGTCACTCCTCAGGTGTGGACTCTAGTGCCCTGTGCAGTACTCCAGGTGTGGTTGCACTAGTGACCTGTATTTTATTTATTTAGTTTTTGTTAACCGGGTTAGGTGCGCTAGCCAAGAGTTGACTATTTTCAGGCATGACCCAGGAGAATACATACATAAAAGAGATGAGATTATACAATTACATAGTATATTGTTACATAGTATATAGTACATGTAGGTAAGAATACAGATCAATTCAGACAGTACTAGAGATTATACATATGGCTAGGCAGAGATGACACAAGGTGACAGTAGTACAAGCAAATAACTGAGACTAGGCTAAGTGGCAACTATTAAGACAAAAATAAGGCAAAGATTTTTCAGAAGTGCAGCAGTGTCCTGGGCGAGGTAGGGTGGCTAGCTGTGAGGCCTCAAGTGTGATCAAAGCACATGCAAGGGTCCCGGGATAGGTGGTGATATAGTTCTTTTTTGAATATTGGGTGGGAGTTTGCCTGTCTTAGGGCAGATGGGAGGGAGTTCCAGGTGGCCGGGGTGATGCAGTGAAACGCTCCAGAGCCTTTAGAAGTAAGACACCTGGGTACAGTAAGTAGAAATTTATTTGCCAAGCGTAGTCCACGAGCAGGTGTCAGTGGAACAAGTAGAGCTGCAAGGGAGGAGGGTGTTTGGTTTCAGATTACAAAGTCTGTGAGGGTCCCTAGGGAGTAAAGTCAGTAGGCAGAAGGGGAGAGCCAGCCCAGTTCGTTACACAGTGTGCAGTGGTGCTTGGGGCGCTGTGAAGAGGAGGCATACCGATATATGTTGTTATATGCGACATCCCATTTATGGACAGCAGTCTTATGGGCATTAGCAAAAGTGCAGACACCATATGTCAGCGCTGGAAGCAGAATACCCTTCGTAATAGCCAGTTTAGCGGATGGTGTTAGCTGGTGACTAGTCTTGTAGGCGATTCCAAGTTTGGCATTTGTAGCTTTGCATGTTGACTGTATGTGCAGACTGAAATCAAGGGATTTATCAAGGAGGACCCCCAGGTATTTGAAAGATGTGACACAGTCGATGAGAGACCCCCCCCAGAGTCATGGACTAGGAGGGGTTCCTTACAGGCCCTAAGTTTGGGGGCAGTGCCAAGTAGCATGGCTTGTGTCTTTTAGTGTTGAGGATGAGCTTATTAGCATTTAGCCATGTTTGCACATTCCTGAAATCCGAGGAGAGGTTTTTGTTGATGATGTTGACTTTGTCGGTGCTGGAGTAGAGGACCAGATCATCAGCGTATAAGATAGCTGAGCAGGAGAGTATGGTAGAATCTATGTTGTTAATGTAAAGTGAGAAGAGAAGGGGTCCCAGGATGGACCCCTGGGGTACTCCGATGTCAGTACTGGTCACATCCGAGAGAGCGGAGTCGAATTTAACAAGATGTAATCTGTTTGATAAGTAGCTGTTGAACCCGTCAACTACTTGGGATGAGAAGTTAAGTCTATGCAGGGTCGAGAGAAGCAGGGGATGATCAACGAGATAGAAAGCCTTGGTAAGGTCAATAAATACTGCTCCAGTGAGTAGGCCTTTGTCCATGCTGCAGAGGACATCAGTAGTGAATTTGAGAAGGGCAGTTGAGGTACTGTGCCCTTTCCTGAAACCATGCTGAGTGTCTGAGAGAAGGTTGTTCTTTATAAGATAGGCAATTGTTTGGGTTGCAACAAGCGTCTCCAGTAGCTTGCTTAGCACACAGAGAATGGCTATGGGCCTGTAGTTGTTTATATCCGTTGGATCACCTTTTTTCAGGATGGGCGTAACTCGGCCAGTCTTCCAGAGATCAGGGACAATGCCAAGAGAGAGAGACAGAGTGAAAATCTTGGCCAAAGGGAAGGCAATCAATGGTGCCGCTAGCTTCAGGAGTCGTGGCTCGAGTGAATCGGAGCCAGGGCTAGTGTTGTCGGATATGGTTTCCAATAGCCTTTGGACCTCAGACCCAGATATAGCTTTAAAGTAGAAAGGGCGGGTAGTAGGTAGTTTGCAGTGGTCAGCACCAGATGCAGATCTCATGGTTCTGCAGTAAGGCTGAGATGTTGTGGGAGATGAAGCAAAGGACAAGGTGTACTGAGACATGTCCGTGAAAAGTTTGTTAAAGGCATTCGCTATGGTGTTCGAGTCGTTGCAATGCACACCATTTAGGATCATATCCCCTTGGGTCGATGACTGTGCAGCCCCAAGAAAGGTCTTCATAAAGGCCCAGAATTTTCTAGGGTCACCAGCTGAGCATGAGCAGTTCCTGGCAGTAGATGCTCTTTGCAGTTCTGATTTGCTTTTTGCAGGTGCTCCAAGAGGCCCTGTAGGTATTGTAATCCACTGGTAGTCTGGACTCTTTATACTTCTTCCAGAGTTTGTCCCGAGTGCGCAGGTTAGCAAGCAGGTCCTTGTGTAACCATCATGTTTGTTTACCCCTGACCCTTCTGGTGACCTTCAGAGTATGTTTATCTTGGAGTGCTGTGAAGTTGTTAATGAAGATATCAAGGGCAGTTTGAACATCATGGGAGCAATAGATGTCAGACCAGTTGATACAGGAAACATCATAGCGAAAAGCTTCCATGTCCAGTTTGGCAAAGTTGGTAATAGTGATGTAGCGTGGAGGTGGTGGGGGAGCAGTGTCCGGACTCCATACACAGAAAGTGGGTGAGTGGTCTGTGATAGCATCTGCCAAGATGCCTGTAGTTTACACATGGTCAGAGCAGTTACACAGTACCCAGTCTATGAGGTGGATGTAGCTAGAGAAGGGTGGTTCTAGTAGGCTCTGGTTAGGGTCTGGTGAAGGTTATAACTCTGTGTTAGTGTCAGTAGCATGTGTGAGTTGGTCCCAGCCAGTTAGGTTAAAATCTCCTAAGATTATGACCTTGTTTCGCTTGCATTCATGGCTGTTTGATTAAGTAAGTCCTGAAGACCTGTGATACCTCCAGTGGGTGGATTGTAGGCGCAGATAATGTGAAGTTTTTTTGCACCAAGGGCAATGGTTGTGTGTAGGGACTCACAGACTGAGGGGGAGGTGGTGGGTGGGCATACAGTAATATCATCTTCTCAATGTACATCACTTTCTCTTTTGTTTTTTTTTGTTTGTTTGTTTGTTTTTATTTGCACTGAAGCACAGCTGCCAGATCTTTGGTCAGCTCGACAACCTGCCCAGATCCTCCCTGAGTTCCCTCATTCCTTCTTCCATATCCACCGTTGTGCAGATCACTGTATCATCTGCAAAGAGACAAATCTTGCCTTTGATGTCTTCCCCAGGTATAAATAAATACATTCAAAAGTCCCAGGCCCAGCATTGATCCCTGAGGTACTCCACTTATTACTTCTCTTACCTCTGAAAACTACTCGTTAATGACTACCCTTTGTGATCTTCCCCTCAGCCAGTTCTCCACCCAAGTTGCCGGTTTTACCACCACCCCATGTCTCTTATCTTTCTGACCAGTCTTCTGTGGTGGACTGAGTCAAAGGCCTGGCTGAAATTCAAATACACCACATCTACTGCCTGTTCCCTATCTGCTGCCCTGGTCACCCAGTCAAAGAAGTTGACCAGATTTGTCTGGCAAGACCTTCTCCTTGTGAACTCATGTTGTCTGGGGTCCTGTAGCTGATTTCCCTCTAGGAAGTCCACCAGTTCCTTCCTTAGTAAAGACTCTATAACTTTTCCCATTATAGACATACAGCCATCAAGCTGACTGGTCTATAGTTCCCTGACTCATCCATCCTTCCACTCTTGTGTAGACGGACCACATCCACTATCCTCCAGTCCCTAGGAACCATCCCCCTTCTGGTCAAATCAGCAGGGCTTGTTTCCTTGCTACCGTGGCAAAACAATGAACTGGGTGTGTGGTACTCAGGGGTTGACAACAACCTTGACTCTCATGTCGACCTCTTCTTATCCTCTCACCATCCTCAACGGTGATTCATGGATTTTCCTGTCAGTCCCTCCCTCCCCCCGGTGGCGGATCAGTCTTTGACACCTGACTGTGTGAACAGCTTTGCATCTCTCAGTCATTAGGGCACAGTCACATGCACATCAGTTTGGCTCAGCTCCCACTGAAAATATGTATTTATATATATTTAGAAAAAGGCTCCACTGAGCAAGCTCATTTACAACAAAGTCCTGGGTAGGAGAGCATAAAAAGTCAAACAGCAGCGATTTATAATAGGATACAGTTAGATTCAAGGTACAAAATAATTACATACAGAGATACAATCAGAGAAATTATAATTCATAAAGCTCCAAAGAGAAAAAATAGATCATTGCAATTGGTCAGCCTTCCGTTCATTCTGATTTGTGTTTCACTCTTAGCCCAAATGGCTGACAGTCCAGTTTGCTGACTGGACAATCTATGCCCTCAGCCCAGTTTGCTGAAAGTTTTGTTTACTGACTGGTTTGCCTCTAATCCCCTCACCAGCCACTCATTATGGACAGAGTTGGGTGCTGCTGAATCATAAATAGTGATGCAGCACAGACATGAGTGTGTCTACCCTATGGTTAAGTTCATCTCGCACTTTTTTTTTTTTGTTAAAGATTTTTATTGTTTCAGAAAAAAAACATCCATACAAGCTATGTGCGAGCACACAGCACAAGCAACACATACAATGCAGGGAAAGAGAAAAGCACACTGAACTACTCCTACTGCCTCAAGCTTCCAAACATATGCCCTGTTACATGAGGACTGTAGGCATTAAAGGCTTCTGTAGTGACACAACCCAAAACATTTTAAACAAGGCCTACCTGGTATGACCTGGAGTATCATCTCTTAGAGGTGATTCTCAGGGTGCTGCACAGAATGTCAGTGATATGTATTCCTCTTAGGAGCATACCTGCATCGAAATAAAGAATATAACACACACAAAGCATCTGGAAGGTTTTAGGAATGTGGTAAATGCTAGTACATGAAAGCAAAATGGTGTACATTATGAGCTCAAACAGTTGGTCCTGGGTGGCTGATCTCTGCAATCCCAAAGTGTCGGGGGAGCTGGGGGCTTAAAGGACTGTTAGAGCCTTGCTCATCCAATCTCTCTTTCTGGGTTTCAGAAAGGAGATGAAAGGGTACCAAAAAGTTTTGTGCTGCAGTAGAGTGTTTGCCACTACATGGGACATTCATGCCAAATTGGCAGTCTGCATTATGGCATTCAGCGCTTCACTGGCAGAAGGGACCTCCTGTGTTCTCCACCTGCAGAGGATAAGCCTCTTGGCCAGCATGCTCAGGATGGCCGTCCACTTCTGATCTTGAAGTGTAAAATGGGGGGTGGTAGCATGGAAGCCTAAAATCAGCACCTCTGGTGAGGGGGGAACTGGCTTCTGCAATACCTTAGAGCCTAAAGAACAAACATACTGCCAGAGGGGCTTAATTGTAGGGCAGTCCCATAGTATGTGGAGCAGATCCCCCTTGTGAGATTGACACCTCCAGCAGTGGTCATCCTGCTTAGCTTGGTCTTATAGAGCACTGCAGGGGTTCTGTACCAGGACTGAATGATCTTGTTCAGAATTAATGCACTCCTGGGGTCAGGATAGGCCCTATGGGTGAGCCTCCAGCAAGCTCTCCAGTCCTGGTCTGGAATTTGGGTATTCAGGGAGGCTTCCCATTTAGCCTTGACTTCCAGGGACTGAAGGGGATTTGGGCTCTGACTGCCACATAAATAACACTGGTCTGGCCCCTCTTGAGGAATTGCCAGCATATGATTGTAGACATGGGGTTGCCCTTGGAGTTCTTGCGGAGATACTCATTAATGGCACTTCTCAGTTGTAGGTATCTCTAAAACTCAGTGGGCGAGATGTTGTAGCAGCCACTTATTTTCTTGTATGTGTCTACTGTATTAGTGCCTGGCACATAGGTGCCCTGAAGGAACAGAAGCCCTGCCTCATCCCATTTGGGCCACACGATGGGTTTATGTTCTACTGTAATGTTCATGTTTCCCCACAGCGGGGTTAAGCCAAGGGGAGATGGGCTAGTGTTCAGCTTCTTGTGTAGTTTCCCTCAGTACTCTATTGAGGGGTCGATCATAGGGTGGGAGCATATCCCCTCGGGGGGACTGTTGTAGATCAGCAGAGATAGGTGAGCCACTTTACTGTATGCCCACTCCATGCCTAGCCATTGTGAGGCTTCAGAAGTGGGGCCCGTGAACCATTTAAGTGTTTGCATGGCTTGGAAGGCCCATTTGTACCCTTCGAACCATGGCATGCATCAGCCTCATTCGGACCAGTGAGTGCACAGCTTGTTCCTGCCATACCTGGACTTTTTCCCTTCCCATAGAAAGCTCCCCAGTAGGGTTCTATTTTGTTGTACCATAGAGGGGGTAATTTAAGGGGGAGGGGAGACAGGATGTACAGAATCTTGGGGGATGGAATCATCTTTATGGCAGAAGTTTTGCCCACTAGGGTGAGTTGGGGAGGTCTCCACCTATTCAGCTCTGTGCAAATGGCGGAAAGCAGAGGTTTTAGATTTGCCTCCCAGATTTTGGAGAGGTCCAGGGTTATTAGTATCCCTAGGTACGTGATGCCATTTGGCACCCACCGAAGACTGTGGGCTGTGGCCATCTGTGGGGTGCACTTACAATTCAGTGGGAGAACCTCAGTTTTGGACTGGTTGAGGTGTAGAGCGGAGTAGACCGCAAAGTCTGATAGGGTATTCAGAAGGGGTGGGATGGACATTTTGAGGTCCACCAAAGGGAGCAGGAGGTCGTCCACATACATGAGAGTAGTGCACTCCACGCCTCCTACTTCCACCCCTCTGATGTGGGGATTTTGTCTTATGGTCACAGCCAGGGGCTCCACAGCCAACACAAAGAGTAGTGGTGAGAGGGAACAGCCCTGGAGCTTTCCCCTGCCTAATGGTAGGGGTGAGGATATCATGGCATTAGTCAGCACCCTGGCCTTGAGGGAGTAGTAGATTGTCCTGACCCATGACTGGAACCCTTGGCCAAAACCCATTATCTGCAGGACCTGCTAAATGAAATCCCATTCAAGGGAATCGAATGCCTTTTCAAAGTCAATTGCCACTGCTGCAGCAGGGGTTGGGAGTGATTTGGCTTTGTGGATCAGGTTCAGCAACGACCTATGTGGTCTGTGCTGCAGCAGCCTTTCACAAAACCCATTTGTGAAGGATGTATGAGATTGGGCAGTGGGGTGTTAAGCCTAGTGGCCAGTAGTTTAGCCAGGACTTTGCTATCAGCATTCAGCAGCAAAATGGGTCTGTAGCTAGAAGCCTTTTGGGTGTTCTTCCCCTTCTTTGGAAGGACGGTGATGACTGCTTCTCGAAAGGAGGGAGGGTGCCAGCTTCAAAGGCTTCAGAGTAAACCTGTCGAAGGATCAGGGAGACTATCTGATGTAGGAGTTACTATACCTCCAACAGGAAGCCAGCCCCACCTGGGGTCTTACCCGTCTTTAAAGATTTAAGGGTGGAATCCACTTCTTCGGTCATGAGGGGAGCATCAAGAGCCTGAGCCTGCTGGCTGGTTAGCATGGGGAAGTTAAGCATTTTTAAGAATGGGGCTACCCACTCCGGGTTTGGGGTTCTAGAGGAGGTATAGAGAGTGGCATAGAAGTCCGCCATAATACTATTTATTTTTTCCAACTTGGTGTAGACCTTCCCTTGCCCTTCGGTCAGACCTGCAAAGTGTCTGTCTGCCTGCTGTTTCTTGAGACAGTAGGCCAGGACCTTCCCCCCTTTTTTCCCCCACCCTCCCAATATTTGTGCTTGAGTCAAAGAATGGAGACCTCCACCTTCCTAACCAGCAGTTCATTAACCTCCAGCCTAAGGGCAGAGACCGCCCTTCCGACTTGTGATTGTAGAGAGGGGTGGCACAGAGCTTTGAACTGTGCGTCTACCTCACCCAGCTGCTTCTCTAGCTCCAGGAGGCATTTTTCCCTGTATTTCCTCCTTCTGTATGCATATCCCATAATGGCCCCCCTCAGGGTGGCTTTGAACGCCTCCCAGGTGTTACCCACAGATGTGTCCACAATGGGATTCTCCCGAAAAAACATGCTAGCCACCTTCTGCAGCCATGGGTGAAGTTTGGTTCTCAGTAAGATGGGGGTCTAGCCACCATGAAGGGGAAGAGAAGGATGGGAGGCCCCAGGTGAAGGTCAACTGGACCAGGGCATGGTCCAAAGTTACTTTCGGGTGAATGACTGCTTCCAAGGCCACTTTGGTGATGTATAAGGAGGTGAGAAAAAAATCAGTTTGGCTGTGAGAGTTATGGACCGGTGAATGGAATGTGTAATCTCAATCCCTAGGGTGTAAAACTCTCCAGATGTCAGTAAGCACCATGTCCTGCTGGAGCAGCGCAAGGGCTTCGGCCCCTCTTGCCTGGGATTCTATATTGGAGGGACATCTGTCTGTTAAGGGATCTAAAGTGAGACTGAAGTCCCCCCCTCCAACAACACTGGGGCGCCATCCTATCTGCTGGGCCACCAAATGGAAAAAGGCTGGTGCATCCTCATTAGGGCCGTGTAAGTTTCCCAGGAGTAGGGACCCTTCGGGGGAGGTTACCCAAGCCAATACCCATCTCCCATTCAGATCTCTCACCGCTTTGGACACAGACCAGTGGAGCTACTTGCTGATAAGAATAGCCACCCCTCTCTTCTTAGTGGGGCAGAGGCATGGACTACCAGGCCTACCCAATCCCTACATAGCCTGTCATGGTCCCCCTGATTTAGTTTGGTTTCCTGTAGGAAGGCCAGGTCAGCTCACAGTCTCTTAAGGTGAGTTAGAACCTGTTTTCTGTTTGTGGGGGTGTTCAGCCCTCGCACAATCCAAGAGTATCCTGTGATGTCACCCATTAGGTTGAGTTTGAGGGGACAGGTTAGAATGGACTGAGTTAGAGAATTTAGAGACTGCGGGCTGCTCTACCATCCAACAGGCACACCCTGGGAGCCTTTTGGCCTGGAGTGGGGCTAGTTAGTGGCATACCTGAACCCATGTTACTAGCAATAACAGCTTTATAGAAATGCAGAACCATGTGTGTAAAACAACTATAACATAACCTTACAACATATAAACTATGTACATAAGTTGAAGAACATCTTAAGGTGGGAAACAGAGATGTGTCATTGGCCGCAGCACTTAGCTGTAGGCCCACCTTTGCTCCCTGGGCACCACTGGAAGGGGTAACCTCCATAATTCCTGAGGGCAGAACCCCGGAGGGGTTTCTTTCAGGGTTTGGCTTTCTGTGTGGGGGGGGGGATGGTTGTTAGTGAGAGGTGACATCTCCCTAGGCCTTTGAGGGGCTGCTGGAAAGACTGGGGCTGTGCACAGCAATGGATTAGACACACTAGTGGCCTCAGAAAGGAAATTAGGAGCAGAAGTGAGAAGTCTGCAGCTGTGGGGTTGGGGGGGCTCTTAATAAAGGGCTCTAGAGCACCACTGGGCAGCAGCAATTGGGGGGAAGTCGCGCACCACTTCTGACACGGGTTGCTGAGGGTTCATGGAGTCTACAGAGGCTTGGGTCCCAGGCTACTTGCTGAGGAAGAACCTACTGACATTCATTTGTCCAGTCACAATTATGTATATTCCCCCTCCTCGCAGAGCCTGAGCATTAGTACTTGCCCTAGCATTGCGGGATAGTATCTCTGCTTTTGAAGGAGGGGGCTCCAACCCAGTCTCTATCTCTTGGACTGGTTAGGGCCAGTTGCCCATGTCTCTAAGCCGGCCGCTTTATGGAGGGCTGCCACCAGCCCGGGCCTATGCCCATAGACTGGAAGCCTGGAGCTCCTTACCCTCCCCATCAAGTTTGGGTGCAGCATGGGGGGGGTTGCCCACTACTGCCTAGACAAACTAACCAGCTGTGACCCCCTCTAATGGCAGGAATCTAGTGTGCCCTGTAAGTGGCCCTCCAGCTTCAGAGTGTAGAAGCACCAGCCAAGGCAGCCATCCCTTGGAGCAGTTAGCTTCTGCAGTTGCAAAACGGGGGAGGTCAAGGGGGGGTCCCTGCCTATGGAAAAAAGCACTTTTGAGATCTGTACTGGTAGAGGTGGACCGGGGGTAAGTGTCCATCAAGACTGAACAAAGTTAAGAAATTGAGCACCCCTCCCCTAGGCCAGTCGAGCACAAGAAAGAGTGTGTCCTCGGAGAAGCACGTGTGATCTCCAGGTATAGGAGGGGCTTTCTTCATCTGTTATTGGTTCAGTCCAGCCTGCAGGCGGGAGGCATTGGAGAGGGAGAAGGGAAACAAAATTGGAGGAGGACCAGAACCACGCAGCAGAGAAACAGCCTAGGCCTCCAGACTGAAACATGGGCCTGCATGGTTAGCCCTTCCTCACCCCTCCCCCGGAACCCCTGCTCCTTCATCTACTGTAGCTGCAGTACGTACTCCCAGAAAAAACCATCAAGGAGAGATTTTACTTATCTGATAAATCCGGTGGCAGGGCTAATGGAGGCAGAGTGAAAAACTAGACCGGGGAAGCAAGCTGGGGGCTGTTACTGGTGCTCCGATGCCTGGAGGGCGATGACTTGGGGGTCAGTGGGTGGGAAAGCTCTAGTGCAGTGGAGGCCTTGATGGGGGATGTGACCAAGTCTGCCCAGGAGCTCCGTGGAGATGGCGATCGATGTTGATACTGGCAGGGGTCAGACTGCAGCTCACTGGAGGTCTTTGGATGCTGCTCCGGTGTGCTGGACCTCAGGACCTTGAACCTGTTCTCTGTCTGGAAGTCACCAAGGTTTTCATATGTGGCCATTTCCATCTGGCAGATTTCAGGACTGTCTCTTCGGGTCCTTTCTGTGGGGTGGTCCCTCTTGCCATGGTGTCATTTTTGGTTGCTGCGGGAGGGGAGCACCCAAGAATTATCCGGCCTAGCTTGCCATGCAAAATCTCTGGGTGCATGAAGGGGGGAACGTCTGTCCAGACCCTCAGTGGACCCCTGCAGAGTCTGCAGCAGCTGACGTTGTGGCCGGGCTTCAACAGGCCTATTTCTCTGCAAAAAATCTATGAGGGCCTCCAGCGCTGAAAACAGAAGTGGGACCCCATTGTGCTCTACCCGCAAGGTGGCCGGGTAGCAGAGGGAGAAAGTAAGACCAATCCGGTGCATAGCGTGACGGGCCTCCATGTAGGCCTGCCTTCTGTCAGACAGTTCCTTTGAATAATCAGGATAAATATTGATCCGATGATTTTGCCACATTATTTATTTTATTTTCCTGGATTTGGCAATGACCATTTCTTTATTCCGAAAGTCAAGGAAACGGGTGATGATCGGTCTGGGTCTTTCATGAGATTAAGGCAAGGGGTCGAGGGAGCGATGGGCCCACTCCACTTGAAGTCTGCACATTGGGTCCAGGTGCAGTATTTCAGCCAGGGCAGCCTGTAAAAAACGTTGGTGTTCTGATCTTCCGCCCACTCAGGGAAACCTAGGAACCCAAGGCTGTTTCTCCTGCCCCCGGTTCTCTAGATCGTCTATGTTTCCTTGCATTTTCTGGAGTGTTGCTTGGTGATCCCTGAGGGTAGCTGTGTGGTCCTGGATCCAATTCTCAGTGGCAGCCAGCCGACGCTCATTTTGGAACAAATGAGCTTCCATGGACTGGAGGACCTGGGCATAATGATTAGTGGCCATGGTGACCTGGGCCATTTGTGTCATTAATTGCCCGAACATCCTCTCCACCGTGGCATGGTCCCAGACTGTAGGCTGTGGAGGCTGTGCCTTGCTTTGAGCTGTGGGCCCCACTGACCTTGGCTATAAGTCCTCGTCTGATTATTCCTGTTAGATGATAAGGCTGTGTTGCAGTGTTGGTATTTTGAAGACCTTGAGACAAGCTGCACAGCACAGAGTACTTTAATTTTCTTAAAACGTCAGGATGAAGCAGGATATTTTAGGATTCAGCCCTCTTAGCCAGAGAACCTGTAGATCAAGCTGCCATCTTGGTTAGCACTCCTAGTGGCAGATCCATTCATCTCGCACTTCAATTTCTCCAGTGAGAACCTGACCCCTCTGTTACTCTGGCAGGCACAGATAGCCCAATCCAAAGTTTCACACTTCCAAGGGTTCTCTGTACAGCATACCACAGTCAGGTCCATACTCTCCCTCAGATTGCCAGATTTGTTATAGCCCAGTAGTGGGTTACACATGTACTGATGCATGTCAAAGTATATTGACACATTTTAATAGATAGTGATACACTGTAAGTATATTGATATGAGCCAGGCAGGTAGCAATGACTCCAAGCTTTCATTTTTTTTATTTGAAACATAATTTCTTTGATAAGGAGGATCATTTGGAACTGTTAGAGCTGGAAACGTAATTTGTTTTAATGAACACTCAGAGTCAGTGCTACGTGACTAAGTCATGGCAGTTTACCTTCCATGTACTGATATGCATTAAAACATGTTGAAGTACATTTATATTTATTTATTTATTAACATTTATTAACCGACTAAGACCAAAATTTTGGATTTCAGGAGGGCAGACTTCAGGAAAATGGGTGAAGTGCTAAGGAGCCATCTGGCGGGCACCAAAGCAGATATTGGGGTAGACCAAAGGTGGTCCATCATTAAGGAAGGAATACTGGTTGCCACAGATGAGTGTGTTAGGCTCAGTGGGAAGAACACAAGGGCCATCTGGCTAAATGGCCTTGGCCTCAATCTAACTGGCCTAACTGGGATGTCCAAGTTTAAACGCCTTCTGCACCAATGCATCCTGCTACAGAGCACCTATGACTGCCTAAATTGAGAACAGCCTTGCCCACTTAGAACCTAACCGTTTCCTCTTCAACCCTCTTGGCCACCAGCTCTGACTTTTCTCCTTTGGCTCATGTCTTCTTATCCTTCCCTACTTCTAAACTCTCACCCGTTCTCCTTCCACGCACTATCTTTTGACAAAGCCTCTGGGCTACTACCCTCCTCACCCCTTTTAAACCCTCCCTAATCTCCTGCCCCTACTTCCTTCCACTCCTTATTTGTTCGTCTCATTTGCATTATAATCTTACCTGAGAATGTATTTACAATTTTTGGTACTATGCTGTTTTTGTTGTTCTCTGTGAATGTACATGCTGCCTTCCTTTGTCTATTTGTTCTACCCTCCCACTCTTTGACGTGGAACCTTTGTAAATGAGCTGTACTGTGCTCAAAGGTACTGTTAACTAAGAATAAATAAATAAATAAAATAAGAACAGAAGGGCCAAAGTGCCCATCTGGTTCAGTTCTGGGGTTGCCCAGGCAGTAAGGGAAAAGAGGCTGGCCTATAGAAAATTCAGGAACACCAAGAGAGTGGAGGATAGGAAAGATTATCTAATGTTGGCTAGTAAGGCAAGTAAGGAAGTCTGGACAGCAAAGGCACAGAAGGAGCTGCAGATAGCTGAAGGAATTAAGAAGGGGGAGAAGGCTTTCTTTCAATATATAGGTGAGAAAAGGGACAAGAAGGAAGGGACTGTTAGGCTTAAGAAAGGGGTGGAGTTGGTGGAGGATAATGAGGGAAAAGCAGAGATACTAAATGAATACTTCTGTTCCTCCTTCAGCAGGGAGAAGGATGGACCAGTGCCTTCAGGAGGAAAAGAGGAGCAGGGAGAGGGAACACAGATGTAATGATAGAGGAGGACAGAGTGAGGGAGGGGCTGCTGGCATTGAAGGTGGACAAATCACCAGGCCCGGACAGAGTACATCCAAGGGTACTAAAGGAACTGGCTGAGGATCTGGCAGGGCCACTGGCAGACCTATTTAATAGTTCACTAGGGTCATGCATGGTACCGCAGGACTGGAGAACAGCACATGTAGTGCCCCTCCACAAAAGTGGTCCCAAGGATGACCTAGGGAGTTACAGACTAGTCAGTCTGACTTCCATTGCGGGCAAGCTCATGGAGACCATACTAAAGGAAATGTTGGTGGAATATCTAGAGGAGCATGGTCTCCATGATGAGAGGCAGCATGGGTTCATGGGGGGCGGAGATTGTGTCAAATGACTCTGATTGACTTCTTTGACTGTGTCACTAAGACAGTAGACAGGGGCCAAGCAGTAAACATCTTCTATCTTGATTTCAGCAAGGCCTTTGACTCTGTGCCCCACAAAAGGTTGATCAGGAAGTTAGTGGATCTCGGGGTTGGGGAAAAGATGGCCGGATGGGTGGAAAACTGGCTGAGGGACAGAATCCAGAGGGTGGTTGTGAGGGGAGAGTTATCTGGCACCAGAGAGGCAACCAGTGAGGTCCCGCAGGGCTCGGTGCTGGAACCGGTGTTGTTCAATGTCTTCATCAATGACATTGGAGATGGCATTAAGGGCAAAATGTGCATATTTGCAGACGACACCAAGCTCTGTGGGAGAATGGACACAGTTGAAGGGATACAGGACCTACAAGAAGATCTGGAAAAGCTAGGGAGGTGGTCCAGGATCTGGCAGCATGGCTTCAATGCCAAGAAATGCAGAGTTATGCATATTGGAGCCAAGAATCCTAGGACAGAGTACTACCTGGGTGGAGTCCGAGTATCTGCATCAGAGGAGGAGAAGGACCTGGAAGTGATGATCACTAGTGACCTAAAGCACTCCACGCAGTGCAAGAAAGCAGCAGCAAAGGCAAACAAGATGCTGGGATGCATATCTAAGGGGATCAGTAGTAGAAGAAAGGAGGGTATACTGCCCTTGTACAGGCCACTGGAAAGGCTGCATCTAGAATATGGAGTTCAGTACTGGTGCCCACACCTCAAAAAGGACATTAACCTGCTAGAGAAGGTCCAGAGGAGGGCTACAAAGATGATAGCTGGTCAACAGGGTAAGGCATATGAACAGAGATTGAGGACACTGAAGATATACTCCCTGGAAGACAGGGAGAGAGAGAGAGAGAGAGAGAGGGGATGTGGTTGGGTCCTTCAAGTACTTGAAAGGGATAAATAAGGTTGATAAGGAGAGTCTCATTAAGCTGAGTGGCAAGCATAATGTGAGGGGGCACAGTCTTAAGCTGGAGGGTGGGAGGTTTAGGAGGAAGGTCAGGAAGCACTTCTTCACAGAGAGGGTGGTGGACACTTGGAATGCGCTGCTGGAAGAGGTCATCTCGTTGAAGACAGTGGGCAGCTTTAAGAGAGGCTGGGATAGGCATAGGGGGGCTGTAAGGACCATGAATAAGGAGGATGGGAGGAGTGGGGAAGGAGAGCAGGGACATTAGCTCAAGCTGGGGACCCTGCAATACGAGCAGACGTGATAGACTAAATGGCCTTCTTCTGCTGGCTTCTTCGTATTTTTGTATGTTAGTATGTATATGTAACAGTACATGTATCGATACATTTTTTACTTCTATCTTATTGCTCTGAATATACAACAATAACAAAGTTACATCACAGGAAGAGACTTGAAAGTACACTGTGCTACATAGACACTGCAGTCAGTTGAGATTCAAAACTGATACCCATCATTCTGTCAAATGAGGCATTCGGGACTCTGCTCACAGTGCACACAGTCGCTAGAATACAAGTTGGTAGGATTTGCGTTCAGACTCTCAATGTTTCTATTAAAGGAAAAATGAACAATAGCTTCTGACTGTGTGTCACGGCCTTTTTTATGGGACACTCTGAGAATGTTCCAGTTTCCTAAATCATTCCTGACATGGCTCAACCCATATATATTCAGCCCCAAAAGCATATGCCCGAATTAATGGAGTGTAGGCACCCATAGCAGCTGAGCAGTACAAAGTTCCTTGGAAAAAAGAAGAGTTCCACTTGAACGATTCATACGATATAAAAAAAAATATTTTTGCTTCACCTGGGAGGACCCCTCCCCTAAAAGACTTCTCGGAGATTACTGTACAAGTTTTGAGGGTTTGGTTCAGGATGCATAGAAGGGAGCCCCTTCGATCCATCTACAAATATTGTAAAATTGTATTGGAGGATAAGTCCTTTCTCCCATCTCAATCAGACCTATCCTTCCATCGATGGAGAAGGCCAGGCCTGGAGCAGGTTTTTCAATTTCTAGGCACTATGGGGTTCCTAACCTTCGACAAATTAATTAAGAAATTTAACCTATCAAAAAGTGATCAATACCAATATTTCCAGGCCAGAAACCATATCCCGAGAAACCGGAACATACAAGTTAAACTTATTTACCCCACCTTACCCCTCTTAAAACTATTTATAGACCACTCCCAAGGAAATCAATGGAATCATTTTATAGGAAACATATATAAGATGCTATGAGACCTCTCCAAAGAATCCACATTTTCACTTTTAGCAGCTTGGAATAAAGATTTAAATGTAGAAATATCAAAAGAACAGTGGGAAGCCACTGCGCTATGCACAGTAAAATCACCAGATCCCATATCTGGAAAGAATGCTCCTGGAAATGCAGATATCGATATTTTAGGTCCCCTGCAAAATTAACAAAATACCTACCTGATCGCTACAGCCAATGCTGGAGGGGATGTGGGTGTAAACTAGCAGACTTGGCACATATTATGTGGCTATGTCCACTCCTCATGCCATACTGGATCTCCCTACAGAATACAATCTCTAGATATATGGAGGAAAATGCAAAATTAACAGCCGAGGTGGTTCTGTTGGCCATATTCCCGGACCGTTCCTCCTCATGGGCAAGGACTCTGCTCCTAGTCTACCTTCTAGCTGCTAAAAAGGCCCTTACTAGAAAATGGATGTCGCGAGACATCCCCACTATACAGGACTGGAGACAGATTACGGTCACTAGCTACCAAATGGAAAGCTTATCGGCTAGCACGAATAACCAGATGCAATCATTCACAGAGAAATGGTAGCGGTGGATTCTCCACCAATTGGAATCTGATCCAGACTTTTGCCCCTGAAGGGAGGCATGGATGAAGGGAAGAAGAAGGAGGAGAAAGAAGGAATGGTGACAAGGGGGTCTGTATCTAAATGTTGAGGTTCCTTAAGGGACTAATTAGTTAAGAGTAAACATCCAAAGTTTTTATCATGACTGAAATTACTAGTTTTAATACAAAGACATTTGCAGTATAAAGGGGTGCAATTTTAAGTATACAGTATGTATGCTGATGTCAAAATTGATGTAAAAATTGCTATCTCATGTGTCACTAGGTAAAAATATTCTAATAAAAATAAATTAAAAAAAGAACAATAGCTACAGGTTAAAATGTTACTGAATAGTATATTTTTTATGTGGATATATGCTAACCCAGTTTTATAGTTTAGTGTATGCCATTTAAGAGCTCTAGTGGAAAGCAATATCCACCTTTGAAGTTCTGTCTTAATATCAAAATAGCAGTATCAGTGGGTATCTTAAATTTACATATTACATAGAGAATAATGCACAGATGACTTTGTATCATGAAGTTTTTTTACACACCTGAGTTGTGAGGACCCATAAACCTTGAGAGCGAAACTCGAGATGTTTATATGGTCATTATACACCTGGGGTGTGTAAAAAAATATCATAAGCACACAGTCGCTTACGGTTATTTTTTTTAATAATAGGTGCATGGACATGAATACAAATATCAAGTTTTCCTACAGGGAAAGTAAGCACGAGCACCCCCAAATGCTGTAATTACTGGGTATGACATCATACCTGGGTATTACGGTGTTTGATTACACTGACAATCAGTGTGACAAAGGGGGTCACCAGTTACTATCATCCCTCACTGTATATCACCTAAGTCAATGGAAAGACAAAAACATAGAAACATAGACCATAACGGTAGAAAAAGACAGATGGTCCATCTAGTCTGCCGATGCTATCCTGTCATACCTTGGGACCTGTTGTTCCTGTGGGGTTTTTGCGTACCCGGTTCTCCATATTGTTCTTTGTGTTTCCACCTCCCGCTTCCCTCGGAGTAGCTACTATAATTTTGGCTGTATCCCAGATGTGTTTGAAGACGTTCGTGGTTTTGGCACCCACCACCTCTTCTGACAGACCATTCCATGGCTCAGCCACTCCTTCTGTGAAATAATACTTCCTTACTGTACATCTTTTTTAAATCTTCTCCCTATTAACCTCCACTTGTGTCCCCATGCCCTAGCATCTCTGTTCCTGGCAAATGGCTCTTCACAATTCACCTTGTTTATTCCTTTCAGGAACTTGAAGATCTCTATCATGTCTACCCCCTTTCTCATCTGGTTTTGAGTGAATACATGTTCAGTGCCTTTAGCTGATCCTCATAGGATCTGCCCTGCCGGCCCTGAATCATCCTGGTCACCCTGCACTGTACTGCCTCTAGGTCTCTAGCCTGTCTCTGTCCTTTTTCAGGTGAGGACTCCAGAACTGGGCACAGTACTCCAGATGTGACCTCACCAGTGGCCTATACAGAGGTAACAGTTCCTCCCGTTTCCTACTGTCAACACCCCCCCTTCCCCAAGCACTCTAACATCCTGTTAGCCTTGCTGAAGGCTTTGTTACATTGACTGGTCTGTTTAAGGGAGTCACTAATAATGACTTTTAGAAAATGGGTATTATAAATCAGGCAATTTGATTGGTCAGTTATCACTGCACAAGCCTGGTCTATGTGGCAACAGACCCCGGGCATGAAGTAGCGCCAGTGCCAACTGTCCAATCACCCATCAATATCACAGAGTCAGCTGTTTATGTACCGACGAATTCAACACTCCACTGTCAGCGTCAGCCAGCATTAGTTTCTATAACTAGTTTCTGTGGGCCTCTAAAAAAAACTAAATTAAAAAAATGTCCGATGTCTCACCCATCCATTTCGACCTGTATTTTGACCAGCAGTTTTCAGGCAAAGAAATCGGAACAGGAACTTGATGTGCGACCTGCAAACAAAAGAAAAAGGAAAAATCCTGTCAGCGAGGAGACGGAGCACCACGTAAGTCTGACACTCGATCAGCTTGATCAAATTGAAACTGACAGGGACGAGAAAAACACACAGAAGAAACAGCTTGGCTGTAGCTGTGTTACAGGACTGGGCAACCGAACGAAATCTGGCAATTAATTTTAAAACAGATAGCCCTGAATATTTAAATACTCTACTTAGGCAGTTCTATGGAGAAGTACGGACGAGCAGCGGCAGCGAATACTCAGTCTCAGGGTTGTGTGCGATCCGAGCGGGCATAAACAGATATCTCAACAGCCCCTCGGTCGCATGCTCTGTAAACATAATTTCGGATGCCAAGTTTAAAAGCAGCAATAATGTTTTCATCAGCATCCTTAAACAGTATAGAAAGCGGAATAAAGACGAACCAGCCCATCATCCTGCGATTACAGAGGCTGACTTACAAAAGCTCCACTCCTCACCTTCTCTGTCTCCTGACACTGCGCCGGGCCTAGTAGAGCGTGTGTGGTTCGAGATACAACTACACATGGCCCGGTCAGGAGGGATTACAGAAACTGACGCCTCAGTCATTTCAAGTGAGCACACATGAGAAAGGAATGAAATATATAAGCCTTTCTCACAACGCCCACACCAAGAATCACCCAAATCCTTTTGAAATCAACAAAGAAAATACCAGGGGATTTATTTATGAAGAGCCCAGAAATCCAAACTGCCCAGTGAAATGCATACAGAAATATCTTTCAAAAATTCCTCGACAGTGCAGCATTCTATCTTCACCCACGACGTGTTGCACAATCACTTCTAGACAGCCAAAGTATCAGGTATGGTAAAGAGCCAATGGGTAAAAACTATTTAGGATCTCTAATGTCCAAACTGAGCACCGAAGCTAACTTAAGCAAGAAATATACCAACCACTCAATCAGAGCAACTGCTGTGCAGATTCTGTCAAATGCAGGGCTCCAGTCAAGAGAGATTGTATCAGTCACAGGGCACAGATGTGAGGCAAGTTTGCAAAGCTACTGGACAGCATCCATGTCAGACCAAAAGAAATGGAGTAACTTCCTAGGAGAACAGTCCACAGCAGTGACCCAGGAAGAAGAACATAAAGAGCAGCAGAAACCAGCAGAAACACAATGCAGCCTTGAAGATCCCTGCAGCTCATCACTGCCAGCAAGAGGTTCATCAAACTCACCCTTCAACTTAATCAACTGCACATTTAGTGCTCCAGTCAGTTTCATTGAAATGCACAAATAGTGGCCCACAGTTTATTTTTTGGCCATACCCTCAACAGAATGTGCATCGAGCGAGTTTAAATTTGTGTTCTTGTTTTCCCCACCCCGTCCTAAAATGGGACTATTTTATCTACCTTTTACCTTCTAACAAAAAGATTTCTCAGTAACTTAGTATTCGATTTGTTAAAACCTACATTTTATTGTCTGTCTCTTTATTCTTACCTATTACTATTTTTTTGCTAACATTACCCTCCAGGGTGTAGTATTGATACAGGCACCAGTGCTATGTGGCCTCTGCCCAGTGCCGGGCCCACACGCCCCTGGGCGTCCGCATGGCACACACCGCCACCCTTCGGTATTATTGCTTACCTAGGTTCCTTTGGTTGGCACGTCTGAAAACAGCTAATGTGGTCTTATATAGCCTCTGTTTGTGCCACAAAAAACAATGTTCAAAAAAGCAGAATAAAAAAAAGTATCTGCTGCACTGAAGTACTATGTGGCTGGCATCATTTTGTAGTCCAAAGAAAGTTCTCATGCTTGTTCTGAGGTAAATACTTGCTGAAATTACTTACAACTAGAACACAGAAACATAGAATTGGACAGCAGATACGGACCGCCTGGCTCACCTAGTCTGCCCATTTCCATACTGTATAAATTCCAGATCCTACTTGATCTACAGCCTACCTCCTCCTTTCCTCCCCATGTGTTGCCTTCTGCCTGTCCCATGCATTCTTGAATTTGCCTACCACTGTTTCCCCCACAACCTCCTTACGGAGGCTGTTCCATGCATCCACCACCTTTTCTGGGAAAAACTAATTCCTCACATTGCCCCCTAGTCTTTCCCCCTCCAGCCTCATATTGTGACCCCTTGTTCTTGCACATCTTCTCTTCTGAAAGATGTTGCCCTCTTGAACTCTATTGATCCCCTTGAGGTATTTGAATGTCTCTGTCATATCCCCCCTCTCCCTCCTTTCCTCCAGTGTATACATATTAAGTTTCCTCAGTCTCTCCTTGTATGGTTTCTGGTGTAGCCCTTGGACCATTTTCATTGGCCTTCTCTGGACAGCCACCACCTTGTCAATGTCCTTTCAGAGATGAGGTCTCCAGAACTGCACGCAGGACTCCAGATGCGGCCTCACCAATTGCCTGTACTGCAGCATCACCACCACCTCCTGTTTTCTACTGGCGATACCTCTCCCTATGACCCCAGCATCCCCCTGGTTTTCCTCACTGCCTTCTCACTTTGCTTGGCTACTTTTAGATTGTCTGTTATGACTACTCCTAGGTCCCTTTCCAGTTTGGTTGTTGTTAGTACCTCCTCCCCAGACCCCCATTGTGTATTCCTTCCCTTGGCTTTTGTTCCCCAAGTGCATGATTTTGCACTTCTTGGCACTGAATCCGAGCTGCCACACTCTAAACCACTCCTCCAACTTGGTTAAGTCTCTCCTCAACCCCCGAGTGTCCACCATATTGCAGATCTTGGTGGCATCTGCAAACTGGCATACCTTTCCTTCGAGTCCCTCTGCAGTGTTGCTAATAAAGACATTAAAGAGGACTGGCCCCAGTACTGAACCCTGTGGCACCCCCACTGGTTGTTCCCCTTTCTTCAGATTGAACGCTGTTTACCACCACCCTCTGTGTCCTGTTGCTAAGCCAATTTATGACCCAGCTTACCACCTCGTGACCCACTCCCAGACTGCCCAACTTGTTTACTAACCTCTTGTGTGGGACTGTGTCAAATGCCGCTAAAATCTAGGTAGGCCATAACCACCGGCCCTCACTGATCTACTACCCTTGTCACCCAGTCAAAAAAAATCTATCAGATTCGTTTGACAAGATCCTCCTGTTGTGAATCCATGTTGCCTTGGGTCCAGTGCCTGCTGGCTTCTAGATATTCCACAATTCTTTCCTTTAACGGTGATTCCATCATCTTTCCTACTGCTGAGGTCAAACTGACCAGTCTATAGTGTCCTGCTTCTACCTTGCTTCCACTTTGTGAAGGGGTATCACGTTTGCCCTCCTCCAGTCCTCCGGTACTATTCCCTCCTCCAATGATTTGTTGAATAGGGCTGTCAGTGATGTCAGTAGCACCTCTCTGAGTTCTTTTAGTATCCTGGGATGTAACCTGTCTGGCCCCATCACCTTGTCCACCTTCAGTTTCAAGAGTTCCTTTAAGACTCTCTCTTACGTGAATGGTCTGGCGTCCACCCCTCTTCCATGTGTGTGTCTGTTGGATAATTCCAGTCCCTGTCCCTCCCCTTCTTTCATGAATAATGAGCAAAAGTATTTGTTCAGTATCTCAGTTTTTTCCAGGTCCCCCTCCGCCCCTTCCCTCTTCCTTTATTTAACCTCACTGTCCTTCCCTTGGCCTTTCTTCTTTCCCTTGTGTGCCTGACAAAAGTTTTGTCCTCCTCCTTCACTGTCTGGGCTGTCTTTTCCTCTGTCTGTGCCTTTGTATGTCTGACTGCTTTTCCCACCTCCCTCTGCTTAGTCTGATATAGTTCCCTGTCTTCCTCCTTCTGCATTTGCTTGTATTTGCTGAATGCCATTTTTTTCTCTCTAACTGTCCCTGCCACTTCTTTTGAAAACCATAATGGTTTTCTTTGCCTTCTTCCTTTACTAACTTGCTTCACACAAAGGCTCGTTGCCTCTGTTATGGCTCTCTTGAGGTTCTCCCACTGTACCTCTATTCCCCCACCTTCACCCTTTGCCGGTGTTTTCTTTAGGCATTCTCCCATTTTGGCAAAGTCGCCCCTTTTGAAGTTTAGGACTCTTGCTTTTGTGTGGCTTGACTTTTCTACAGCCTTTACCTTGAACCATACTGTATGGTGGTCACTGGACCCCAGATTGCTACCCACTGATACATCCCTTATTCTGTCTCCATTTGTGGACACCAAGTCCAATATTTCCCCCTCCCATGTGGGTTCAGCTACTAGCTGCGTGAGTCATGTCCCCTGCAGGGCATCCAGGGACACTGCTCCTGGATGTGGCCACAGCATAGGTGTTCCGGTTAACATCTGGCATATTTAAGTCCCCTACCAACAACACATCCCCCTTTTCTGCCTTTTTACGGATGTTATCTACCATTTGCTTATCTGTTTCCTCCCCTTACACTGGGGGTCTGTAGATAACCCCCATGCGGATAGTGTTGCCATTTCCTGACTCCAGGGTGACCCACAGTGCCTCCTCCCCTCCTTGCTTTCCCTTTATTTCAGTCGCTTTGATCCCCTCTTTGATGTAGATCACTACCCCTCTTCTCTTTTTGCCCTCCCTGTCTTTTCTGTATACTGTGTACCCAGGTATATTAACATCCCAGTCGTGGCTTTCCATATACCGTGTTACAGTGACTGCCACAATATCCAGGTCTCCCTCTGCCATCAAAGCCACCAGGACAGATATCTTGTTACCCAGGCTGTGGGCCCTCCATGTTTTGATGACTTCACCCCTACTTATTCCCCTCCTATCCTTCCCCCTCACCTTAGCTGTAAGAAACAATCAGCTGTGAAAAAAAAACAAATAATTTGTGTTCTTTTCCCGCAGTCCCTGTAACAGCAATCTGATGATCTACAATATATAGGATAGTGTATGGCCTCCCTTTCTATGACAGCTGATGACCTCAAGAGTGAAGCTCGAGAGGTCCCTCTGCCGTCATAGAAAACATGAGGGGGAAGAGTTGCTGAGTTGTTTGGGAGGCCATACACTGTTCTATATAGTGTATGGCACCCCAGAACAGGATCCCTTACATTTTCCAGGCAGTGTCTGCCACCTGCGACCCGCACTGCTCTTCTCTTCATCCTGCTGGCCAGCTCACACACAGGACTCACCAACCGCCCCTGTCCTATGAACAGCACTGGAGTGGGCTGTTGCATTGCGAAATCCTCACTAATGCAGAATGAAAAGTTGTTCTGCGTTAATGAGGACATCACTACTGAAGCAGAATGACTCTTTGCGGTGTATGGATTTCCATACACAACCACATTCCACCATACACTATATTAAATTACAGCAGCCCCAATGTCTTGATGAGCCACTGCCAATCCCCTTCAACAGGCTATGGCCCACTCTTCCCTGCAGTTCCTAAGGAAAGAAATGAAGTAAGCTGTATTAGTATATAAATATCCACCCCTGCTCCGTTACTGGTCAGAGCTCCTATAGTACACCCAACCCACCGGGGTTTGCAGGCGTTCCGACTCTGCCCAGCTGTCTTCTGCCTCCTTTAAAGCCCCTGGATCAGATTCAAATCCTGGTGCCATCTGTTCTCCCTTCAGTGATTGGTTTCCGTCTTACCACGTCACCAGGTAGCTCCTCGGCTATGCAGTCTGCTGTTAGAAACAATCAGCTGTAAAAAGTAAAACAAGTAATTGTGTTCTTAGCCAGCAGTCCCTGTAACAGCAATCCGATGTTACAAACATATGAAGAAGCCAGCAGAAGAAAGCCATTTGGTCTATCAAGTCTGCTCATATTGCACAGTCCACAGCTTGAGCTAATGTCCCTGCCCTCCCTCCCCACTCCTCCCATCCTACCTACCCATGATCCTTACCTTCCCCCTATGCCTACCCCAGCCTCTCTTAAAGCTGCCCACTGTCTTTAATGAGATGACCTCTTCCAGCAGCGCAATCCAAGTGTCCACCACTCTCTCTGTGAAGAAGTGCTTCCTGACCTCCTTCCTAAACCTCCCACCCTCCAGCTTACGACTGTGCCCCTTCATGTTATTGTTGCCACTCAGCTTAAAGAGACTCTCCTTATCAACCTTATTTATTCCTCTCATGTACTTGAATGTCCCAATCATATCCCTTCTCTCTCTCCTGTCTTCCAGGGAGCACATGTTTAGTGCCCTCAACCTCTTTTCATATGCCTTACCATGCTGACCAGCTAACATCTTTCTAGCTCTCCTCTGGACCTTCTTCAGCAGGTTAATATCCTTTTTGAGGTGTGGGCACCAGAACTGAACTCCATACTCTAGATGTGGCCTTACCAGTGACCTGTACAAAGGCAATATAACCTCCTCTCTCCTACTACTGATCCCTCTAGATATGCATCCCAGCATCTTGTTTGCCTTTGCTGCTGCTTTCTGGCACTGCGTGGAGTGCTTCAGGTCACTAGTGGTCATCACTCCCAGGTCTTTCTCCTCCTCTGATGCAGATACTCGGCTTCCACCCAGATAGTACTCTGTCTTGGGATTCTTGGCTCCAATATGTATAACTTTGCATTTCTTGGCATTGAAGCCAAGCTGCCAGATCCTGGACCACCTCCCCAGCTTTTTCAGATCTTCCTATAGGTTCTGTATCCTTTCAGCTGTGTCCACTCTTCCACAGAGCTTGGTATCATCTGAGAAAAGGCACATTTTGCCCTTAATGCCATCCCCAATGTCACTGATGAAGACATTGAACAACACCGGCCCCAGCAGGACCCCACTGGTTACCTCTCTGGTGCCAGATGACTCTCCCCCAACAACCACCCTCTGGGTTCTGTCCCTCAGCCAGTTTTCCACCCATCTGGCCATCTTTTCCCCAACCCTGAGATCCACCAATTTCCTGATCAACCTTTTGTGGGGCACAAAGTCAAAGGCCTTGCTGAAATCAAGATAGAGGATGTCTACCGCTTGGCCAGTCAACTGGCTTAGTAACACAGTCAAACAAGTCAATCAAATTCATTTGGCATGATCTCCCCCGCCATGAACCCATGCTGCCTCACATCCTGGAGACCATGCTCCTCTAGATATTCCACCAACGTTTCCTTTAGCATGGTCTCCATGAGCTTGCCCACTATGGAGGTCAGACTGACTAGTCTGTAATTCCCTGGGTCATCCTTGGGACTGCTTTTGTGGAGGGGCACTACATGTGCTATTCTCCAGTCCTGCAGTACCATACATGACTCTAGTGAACTGTTAAATAGGTCTGCCAGTGGCCCTGTCAGCTCCTCAGCCAGTTCCTTTAGTACCCTTGGATGTACTCTGTTCAGGCCTGGTGATTTGTCCACCTTCAATGCCTGTAGCCCCTCCCTCACTCTATCCTTATCTATCACTACATCTTTGTAGGCACCTGCAGTGGAGACCAAGGAAGATGCTGTGAACCTCCACAAAGGAGACCCACAGGAGGGTGGCACGAGACCCCACAGGGGAAGGAAACAACTCCTGGTGGGGGACTCAATCATTAGGGGGTAGACGTGGGGGAGGAAGGGGATAGGGAGGTAAGGTGCCTGCCTGGTGCCACAGCTTGGAGGGACAGGAAGTGAATCCTCAGGATCGAGGGAGCAGCTGCACAAGGGAGGGAGCTGGATGTCATTGTCCACCTAGGGACAAATGACCTAGATGTAAATGGGATCAGAGCGGTGCAAGAGGAGTTTGTGGAGTTGGGGAGGTGCCTTAGACAAGTTGCATGTACGGTAACCTTCTCGGAGGTGCTGCCTGTCTATGGCAAGGATGGTGCTAGGGTATTCTGCACCATGAGATTCAATGAATGGTTGAAAAACTGGTGTGGAGCTCAGGGTTTTGGCTTCATTGGGGACTGGGGAGCCACCTGGAGTGACGCAGGCTTATACTGGCGCAATGGTCTGCATCTGTCCAGGGGAAGGGGATCCAGGATCCTAGGTGACAGGTTTAAATGCTTCATTGGCAAGCATTTAAACTAGCCAAGGGGAGAGGCACTGAAAAGGAGCAGGGAAATCCCAGCCTCCCCCCACAAAGCACAGTAGTTAGAGAGGTAAACACCAAGGCAGAGAAGTCGGTAGGGAGCAGGACAGGGATAAATGCAGGAAAAGGTGTTAAGGACAGGGATGGAGCTAAAAGGGGTAAGGCCATAAAAAATAAATGGAAGGTGATGAGTACCAATGCCTATAGTCTGTGCAACAAGCTCCCTGAACTAGTGGCCTTAATGGAAGAGGGATGCCTGGATATTGTGGCAGTCACTGAAACATGGTACACAGAGAACCATGAGTGGGAAGTCAACATACCAGGATACACAGTCTACAGGAGGGACAGGGTGGGTAAAAGAGGAGGAGGAGGAGTAGCTCTCTATATAAGGGAAGGGATTAAAGTAAGAACTAAAGAGCAAACAGGAAGTTGATGAGTCACTATGGGTCACCCTGGAGACAGAAAATGGCACCACAATCCACACGGGGGTTGCGTACAGACCCGCATCTCAGGGGGAGGAAATGGACAAGGAAATGATAGAAGGCATCCTTAAAATGGCAGAAAAAGGGGAGATATTGTTGATGGGGGGACCTGAATATGCCAGATGTTAACTGGAGTACCTTTGCTGCAGGCACATCCAAGAGCAGGGTCATTCTTGATACCCTACAGGGGGCATGTCTCAGACAGCTAGTGTTGGAACCCACTTGGGAGGGAGCAATCTTAGACCTGGTACTCTCAAATGGGGAAGGAGAAAGGATCTCAGATTTAGAAATGGGTAGCCATCTGGGAACAAGTGACCACCAAACAGTGTGGTTCATAATAAACACAGCCATAGAGTCAAGCCATACAAAAACAAGAATATTGGACTTTAGGAAGGCTGACTTTGGGAAAATGAGAGAGTACCTTAGAAAAGCACTAGCAAATGGGCAAGAAGGAGGGGTGGAGGAACAATGGGGAATAATCAAAACAGCCATCGCAGAGGCAACAAGCCTTTGTGTGAAGCAAATCAATAAAACAAAATGAAGGAAAAAACCACTATGGTTCTCAAAAGAGGTGGCAGGGACGGTTAAGGAGAAAAGGATAGCATTCAGGAAATATAAGGAAACACAGAAGGAGCAGGACAGAGAACTTTATCAGTTAAAGCAGAAGGAGACAGGGAAGGCAGTCAGAATAGCAAAGGCACAAACTGAGGAAAAGATAGCCAACTCTGTTAAGAAGGGGGATAAAACTTTTTATAGGTACATTAGGGAGCAAAGAAAGACCAAGGGAGGGATACAGAGACTTAATAAAGGGGAGGGAATGTGGGCAGAGGGTGACAGTGAAAAAGCAGGGATACTGAACGAATATTTCTGCTCAGTATTCACAACAGATGAGGAGGGGGAGGTGCCTAAACCAAACAAGGGAGAAACTCTGAATAGGGGGGTCGATACCAGTCCATTCACAGAAGAAAGGGCTTTGAAAGAACTCTTGAAATTGAGGGTGGACAAAGCAATGGGGCCTGATGGGATTCACCCAAGAATACTAAAAGAACTAAGGGTAGAACTAGTAACACCATTGACTACTCTCTTTAACAAATCATGGGAGGATGGAGTAGTACCTGAGGACTGGAGGAGGAAATGTGATTCCACTTCACAAAAGTGGGAGCAGGGCAGAGGCAGGAAACTACAGACCAGTTAGTTTGACTTCAGTGGTAGGGAAAATGATGGAATCACTTCTGAAGGAAAGAATTGTTGAGTACCTAGAGGCCAGTGGTGCACAGGACCCAAGGCAGCATGGTTTCACAGCAGGAAGGTCATGTCAGACAAACCTAATAGATTTCTTTGACTGGGTGACCAAAGTAGTAGACCAGGGAGGGGCTGTGGATATGGCCTACCTAGATTTTAGCAAGGCATTCGACACAGTCTCACACAAAAGATTAACATACAAGTTAGCCAGCCTTGGCGTGGGTCCCAAGGTGGTAGCCTGGATAAAAAACTGGCTGGACAACAGGATACAAAAGGTAATAGTAAATGGAGTCCACAATGAAGAAAGGAGGGTAACTAGTGGGGTACCGCAGAGTTCGGTACTGGGACCAGTCCTCTTTAATATCTTTATAAGTGACATTGGAGAGCACCTGGAAGGAAAGGTATGCCTCTTTGCAGATGACACAAAGATCTGCAACAGGGTTGATACACAAGGTGGGGTGGAAAGAATGAAAAGGGACTTGGCAAGGTTGGAGGAATGGTCAAATACATGTGTAACCCCTTTGTTACCCGGGGTTACTAGAATCCCAGTAAGACCTAGTGGTAGGCAGGGAAGGCAGCTTGTGAAACTCCAGTTAAATGGGTTTCACACTGTCTCACTCTGTCCTCAGTCACAGCTGAGACTAGAGGGATGACATCATAATAGAATTGTTACAGCTGCATGAGCCACATTTGGATTCTTCAGCTTAGAGTAAGTTTAGAACCTTGGGAATTCAAAGTCAGTCTTCAGTTTGTCCTTAAGCAAACAAGAAGGACAACAGTAGTTGTCTGTTTATCCCCCTCCCTCTGGGGGGGGTGAGGAAAAGTTCTTTGTGGGTTCCAGGGGCAATCCCCTTTTCCCACCCTGGGAAGAAAGCTGCCTGTTTTAATTTAAGTTCAGTCTGTTCATGTATAACAGCAAAGGTTACATTTCTTCGCCTGTGGGGCACCTGTAATGAATGGGTGAGTGTTTGGCTCCAGTTTAAGGGGCAAACAACTGTTCTTCAGTCAGGAAATGTTATTGGGGACCGCTGTGGGGAAGACTATATACACTAGGACGAACAAATGGAGCAGTCAATTCAGTTTCAAGTTTAAATGGTTTTATTGGGGACTGCTGTTCGGGAGGACTATATACACTAGGACGAACAAATGGAGCAGTCAGTTTAAAGTTTAAATGGATTTAGAGTTCTGCAGTAGAGGGGGTGCCATTCATCCACCATGCAATCTACATATGTTACAGTCCTAAAGTTTCTGTGTGTTCAGAGAAATGGCCGGATATGGGCTGTGGGAGCTGGAGGTGGATAAATCCCCATCTTTAGTAACCAGGTCCACCTCTATGGATTTCTTCTGTTTTTGCTACTCGCATCATGCGCTTGGCCAGTGATGGGGTGGGTACCCAGACATGGGTCGCAACTTGAAAATCTCTCTAGGAGTCACAGACTTCATGTGGTGTGGGGAGCCACAGGATGGGAACATTACTCCTTGTTCGATGGGAGTTTCGAATTGGAAGTACGAAAACAAAATCCCTCTAGAGTCGCAGACTTCAAGTGGTGTGGGGAGCCACAGTTGGGAGCCTCCTTGTTTGATAGGATGTCTTGCCAAGTAAAGTTTGGGTTCATTCTTCAAGTGGACTGTCAGTCGAGTGGCCGGCAGGGAGCCGGGCCAGTCGGGCTGTGTATCCAATGCGCATGCAAAGTCCGGGCTGAGTGCCTGGTGGGTCCAAAGCCAGACAACTGTTGTATTGTGTTCATTCCTCAAATGGACTGCTGTGTTTAACCTCTAATCTGCATTACAGTTAGAGCCCTGTGGGGACCATACAGAGCTTTGTTTATGTTCAGTGAGTTAATAAATAAAGCCACACTGAAAAAATCCCACTCTGGTTCTGGACATTACAGTTATTGCTTCCTGTAGTTGGATTTCATTTGGTGCCCCTGTGCAGAGTAGTCAAACCTAGGTCTCTTGTGCCAGGTAACCTCATCCTTCCCGAACCCGTAGAGACATATGTATATCCATGTTACAAAAATGGACATATGCCTACATGGCAGCTCAGATTCAATGCAAAGAAGTGCAAGGTAATGCATCTGGGAAACAAAAACCCAGGGGAAGAGTACACAATGGGGGGTGAGTTAATAACAACAACAAAAATCGAATGAGACCTAGGAGTAATTATATCAGATGACCTAAAGGTGGGCAAGCAATGTGAGAAGGCAGTAAGGAGGGCTGGGAGGATACTGGGATGCATAGGGAGAGGCATCAACAGTAGAAAATAGGAAGTTGTTATCCCTCTACAGACAGTTAGTGAGACCCCATCTGGAGTACTGCGTGCAATTCTGGAGACCCCATCTCCACAAAGACATAGACAGAGTGGAGGCTGTTCAGAGGAGGGCAACCAAAATGGTGCAAGGTCTGCACCAGAAGACATATGAGAAGAGACTAAAGCAGCTTAATATGTATACCCTTGAGGAAAGGAGGGAGAGGGGGAACATGATAGAAACTTTCAAGTATCTCAAGGGAATTAACAAGGTACAAGAGGGTAGTATCTTTCAGAAGAAGAGATGTGCAAGAACAAGGGGGCACAATTTGAAGATAGAGGGGGGACGGCTCAGAGGCAATGTTAGAAAGTATTTTTTCACAGAGAGAGTTGTGGATGCATGGAACAGCCTTCCTGAGGAGGTTGTGGAGTCAGGAACAGTGGGAGAATTCAAGAATGCATGGGACAGGCATAAGGCAATTCTAGCGGGGGGCAGGAGGAAGTAAGCTGTTGATTAACTAGAATCTGCAGCTTATCCATCAGGTACGGAAATGGGCAGACTGGGTGGGCCAAGCGGTCCTTATCTGCCATCAAATTCTACGTTTCTATGTTCCCCCTCCCCTTTTCCCTCCTGAAGGCACTGATCTACAGTATCAAATTACAGCAGCCCCAATGTCTTCATGAGCCGCTGCTGATCCCCTTCTACAGGCTGTGCTATTCCCTGCAGTCCCTAAGGAAACAAATGAAGTAAGCTGTATTAGTATACAAATATCATATAAATAACATATAACCTCAGTCTGAATCCAATGATCTACAGTATTAAATTACAGCAGCCCCGATGTCTTGAGCCACCGCTGATCCCCTTCTACAGGCTGTGCCCCGCTCTTCCCTGCAGTTCCTAAGGAAAGAAATTAGGTAAGCTGTATTAGTATACAAATATCCGCCCCTGCTCCGTTGTTGTTCAGAGCTGCTATAGTACACCCAACCCGCCATGGTTCGCTGGCGTTCTGACTCTGCCCAGCTGCCTTCCACCTCCTTTAAAGTCCCTGAACAAGATTCAAATCTCGGTGCTGTCTGTTCTCCCTTCAGTGATTGGTTGCTGTCTTACCACGTCACCAGGTAGCACCTCAGCTGTGCAGTCTGCTGTTGAAAACAATCAGCTGTGAAAAATAAAACAAGTAATTGAGTTCTTTGCCAGCAGTCCCTGTAACAGTGATCCGATGATCTACAGTATTAAATTACAGCAGCCCCGATGTCTTCCTGAGCCACTGCCAATGCCCTTCTACAGGCTGTGCCCCGCTCCTCCCTGCAGTTCCTAAGGAAAGAAATGAAGTATAACCCCTAGGCGGCGCTATTCTAAGGGCTACTACCCCTGCCTGTATGGCAATACACAGGTTGAGGGACTTGAGTTCTGTGATCGGGTGCCTCCACCCAGAGGAATGGTACTGGGGTAGCCTAACTGCTCTGGTATAGCCCTCTGGAATGCTATAACCACCCACCAGCCCTTCTAGTGGCCTAAACGTAGCACAATGGTACAATCACATTCAATAGATAGCAGTAATAATATGCTCACACCTCTTTCACTTACCACCAGGGCTGGATCTGCTGCAACTGCCCTGGAGTCCCCCTGGAAAATAAGATCAGCAATGCAACAATACAATCTTACCACTGTAACCCAACTAATAATATGCACTAGTCAGGTTAAACATGAAAATAGACAATCAGATTTATTTAGGGGCAGTGAACAAGGGAGGGGCATGAATCTAACAGATTGATTAACAGTCTGATTTGAATCAGGATTGTTCATCATGCACTGTAAGTCCCAATTAGACAGTTCAACAACCCTGGGTCCCCAGTATGTCATGCAAGCTAGCCTGAAGCGTTGCCCGGGATGGACGGCATTGCAGCTGTTGTTGGGGCCCTTAGGAAAAGAAAGACTGGGTGGAAGACTAGGTTTGCTGGCCAAGGCACCTAGCTTCACCTGAGCTCTTTCCTTTTAGGTTGCTTGAAAGGACAGAGCAAAGAACCTTACCAGAGCAAGGGGAAGGATTAAGGCTTCTTTTGGCTAGGCAGATTTACTGTGCATTGTTATTTTTATTTTGTACTCACAGGGATTGTTACTGTTTGTTGCTAACATTTTACTGCTTTATTTTTCTCCGATTCAAATTGTTGTTGCTGGGTGTACCTTCTGATGCATTATTACAGGGTGTGCCTACAGGTGTGTGCTAACAGATTACTGCTGTAATCTGATTCAAATTGTCTTTTGCAAGGTATATCTTCTGTTACTGCTTTATTTTTCTCTGTAGCAAAGTGTTTCTTACAGCGTATATCTTCTGTGAAATTATTATAGGAGGTGCTTTACAGGTTTTACAGTTTATCTATCATTAGGATAAGCTTTCAGGGCCACTGCATTTGTTGCTGGCTGATTGTTTCTGCTCTTACCTCCTTGTTTCTTTCGTCCATGATTCTTCTTTTTCAGCAGGGGAAGGGCCCAGCCACCCACCCCCATCCACAACCACACCACACTACACTCCTTTTATATGGTAGCAGTCATGACATTTCCTGTGGCAAAGCAGGAAGGGGTGGATCAGTGGGGTATCCACACGGTGACCTCATTTACAGGGGCACTAGTAATTTAACTTGTATTAACAAGTTATACAAAAACAAACAAAAAAAAACACAAAATCAAACTTTTGCTTTCATTTTCTCCCTTCTAGTTACTCTGACCAGGTTATAAACCCAGCAACTTACCTGGAATGGATATAATTAACTGCAGGTACTGTGGAACACTTTTCAGAAGGGCAGTTTTACAGGATTTAGGACACTGTCCTACATGCTGAGCCACTGGAGATCTAAGAGCTAGCTCAGGCAGCATGGGCAGAGATTGCGTCTCAAATTGCATATTCAAGAGGAAATATATTATAAGAACCACCCTGTTTCCTCAACATCCAACAGAAGCAGCTCGACCGCAGAGGGTAGCTGGTCCCGGAGGTTGGCAGGTGGTTAGGAGGGCAATCGGTGCCCCACCTCTCGGTGCTTTCCAAAATATTACCTCCATAAACCATATAAAAACTACAAACAGGTATCTGCCACTATCTCCGAAATCAAACAAAGGGGCAGAGGATACTGCAGAGCAGGACACTGCAGCATAGGAGCTAGCACAACAAAACTCGCCCAAAACAGGAACCAAAACAAAAAAAGCAAAAAGGAAATCAAAAAAACTTCTGATCATAGGAGACTCCATGATTCGGGGAGTTGATACCTATCTCCAGCCAGGGGTAATGGTCAGATGTTTCCCAGGTACATCAATGTGGAGAGACACTGACCGTATTGTCAAAATTGTTCAGGAAGCAGGAGAAAACATTGATGTCCTGGTACAGATAGGGACTAATGATCTTGCCAGCCGGTCAGTTGTGGAGACCAAGGAACACCTGACCAGGCTGGGTGACAAACTATCATCCATTTCATCCTCCATCTCCTTCTCTGAGATCCTGCCAGTCTGGGAGAGGGGGGCAGATGGACGGAAGGTTAGAGAGGGGAAGATAGGGGAGTTAAACATGTGGCTCAAGGACTGGTGCCAGGAAAAAGGACACAAATTTGTAGGGAACTGGCAACAGTTTTGGGAGCGAAAGTTCTTTAACCCTTAGGCTGCTGCCGACAAGATATCTTGTCCTAAAAACCTATGCGTTCTAAATCTTCCGGCAGCCTAATTAAATTTGATGGACTGCATCTGACTAAGGAGGGAGTCTGTGCATTGGGGCAGAAGTTTGACAACTTTGCAGAATATTTAAACTAACAAATGGGGAGACAGGTGCAGCACCCCATACGTCGAATGGGAAGAACACCTCTCCCCCCCCCTTAGCTAGTAGTCAAACAGGAGTTCAGCATGTTTGCAGTTCATTTGCATCACCAGGTAAGGAAAAAGGTCCAGATCCCCGTATGACGTACAGAGGAAACACCAGACCTCACCCAACAACTAATACACCGATATCTGGCCAATGGAAAATCATGTACACAAATGCTCGCAGTCTGGGAAACAAGATCCCAGAACTGTAGGCAATAATGACAGAGGCTAATCTGGACATAGTAGCAATTAGCGAGACATGGTTTACCAGTAACCACACTTGAGAGACTTCAGTACATGGCTATGTACTGTTCAAAAGAGACCGAGGTGCAAAAAGAGGGGGTGGAGTGGCCCTGTATGTCAATGAAAATATCAAAGCTACAGAAATTCAGAATACACATAAGGAGCCAGAAGAACTCTGGGTCATCCTGAAACAGGAAATGGGACAGCTATACTAACTGCGGTTGTCTACATGCCCCCAAGATCAGGGGAGGACACAGACACATTACTGTTAGAAGATATACAAAACATGACAGCTAAAGGGGAGGTTCTGATAATGGGAGACATCAACATGCCAGATACAGATTGATCAATACCAGCAGGAATATCTGCCAGAACTAGACACATAGTGGATTCCCTGCAGGGGGAGGGCATCAAACAACTGGTGCAACAACCCACAAGAGACAGGGCTATCCTAGATCTAGTACTGACTTACAGGGAAAGGATCACAGATCTCCAGGTAGAAGGTCACCTGGGGGCCAGTGACCATCACATGGTATGGTTCAATTTGGCCACTAGAACTAAATCATCCCATTCCAAGGCAAAAATATGGGACTTCAGAGGAGCTGACTTTGATAAGATGGCCAACAGAGTTAAGCTAGCCCTAGCAAAATGAAATACAGGTGAGGGGGTGCAGGCAAAGTGGGCAAGCATTAAGGATGCAATACTTGAAGCAACATCCCACTGTGTTAGAGAGAAAAGGAAGTGCAAAAGAAGAAGGAAACCACTTTGGTTCTCAAAAACAGTAGCAGAAACGGTCAGAGCCAAAAGGCTGGCTTTCAGGAAATATAAGGGAACACAGCGGGATGAAGATAGGGAGGCATACCAAACTTCCCTAAGGGAGGAAGTGAAGGCAGTAAGGCAGGCAAAGGCCCAAACCGAGGAAACACTAGCACAAACAGTAAAATAAGGTGACAAGACTTTCTATAGATACATTAGTGAAAGGGAAAGTCCAGAAGGGGTATTGCTAAGATCAAAGGAGATAAGGGGGCATGTGAGGAGGAGGACCACGTAAAAGCATCTACCCTAAATAAATACTTCTGCTCAGTATTTACTGAAGAGAAAGTAGGACAGGGCCCACAGCTCAGCACCATGGACACAGGGGGAGGGAGGTGTGTACCAGTCCCTTCAAAAAAGAAAGGATCCTACAAGAGCTTGATAAGCTCAGGGTGGACAAGGCAATGGGACCTGATGGCATACATCCCAGGGTACTAAAGGAACCAAGGGTGGAACTAGCAGAGCCATTATCAGAACTGTTTAGTGAGTCTCTGAGCACAGGAGAGGTCCCAGAAGACTGGAGAAGGGCTCATGTGATCCCGCTCCACAAGAGTGGTAGCAGGGAGGAGGCGGGGAACTACAGACCAGTCAGTCTTACCTCAGTAGTGGGCAAGATTACGGAGGCACTCTTTAAGGAAAGGATAGTGCAACACCTGGAATCCATAGGAGCACAGGATCCAAGACAGCATGGGTTTACAAAAGGAAGGTCCTGTCAAACTAATCTCATAGATTTCTTTCACTGGGTAACCAGAGTGGTGGACCAAGGGGGAGAAGTTGATGTCGCCTACCTTAACTTCAGCAAAGCTTTCGATACTGTTCCACATAGAAAATTGATTAATAAGCTGGGTAGGCTCAGGGTGGGTCAGAAGTTGGTCAACTGGGTGGCAAACTGGTTGATGGGCAGAAAACAGAGAGTGGTGATAAACAGTATACAGTCAGAAGAGATGCAAGTCACAAGTGGGGTACCTCAGGGATCAGTCCTGGGGCCACTCCTCTTCAATATCTTCATCAGTGACATTGCAGATGGACTGGAGGGTAAGGTTTGTCTGTTTGCAGATGACACCAGGATCTGCAACAGAGTAGATGATCCAGATGGGGTGGGCAGAATGAGAAGAGATCTGTATAAACTGGCAAAATGGTCGGAAGAGTGGCAAGTGGGGTTTAATGCAAAGAAGTGCAAGATCATGCACATTGAGAAGAGAAACCCTGAAGTCACCTATAGGCTGGGAGGGGAATTGCTGGCAGTTAGAAGGGAAAAAAGAGACTTGGGCATCATCATCACTGATGACCTGAAATCATCCAAGCAGACCACTAAAGCAGTAGGTAAAGCTAGGGGGATGTTGGGGTGTATTAGCAGGGGTATCACAAGTTGTAAGAGGGAGGTAATAATCCCTCTTTACAAGACACTGGTTAGGCCCCATCTGGAGTAATGCATGCAGTACTGGAAGCCACACCTTCACAAGGACATTAACCACACTGAGGCAGTCCAGAGAAGGGCAACCAAAATGGTGCAGGGACTGCAACAGAAAACATATGAGGACAGATTAACGGAGCTCAATATGTATACCCTAGAGCAAAGGAGGGAGAGAGGTGATATGATCGAAACATTCAAACACCTTAAGGGCATTAACAAGTTGAAAGAGTCTAACATGTTTCAATATAAGAAAAACAGCAGGACTACAGGACACAGCATGAGATTACAGTGAGGCCAATTAAGGAATAATGTGAGGAAGTTCTTTTTCACAGAAAGGGTGGTGGATGCATGGAACAGTCTGCCTCAGGAAGTAGTGGATATGAATACAGTGCAGGGCTTCAAACAGGCATGGGATATGCATATGGGAGCAATACAGATGAGTATGAATAGATAGGCCATTGACAGAGCAAAGGCCAATGGCACATTTATAAGGTAGAAAAAGAAATGGTCAGACTGGATGGGCCTTGAGGTCCTTATCTGCCATCAACTTCTATGTAAAGACAGTTAAACATGCACACAACCCAATTATTTGTACTCCAAGTCGGATGGCTCAGTCCACTGCTTTAACCTAGAAAAAAGAAACAATTAGATGGTACCACAATGATTTTGGCTGCTGTTGCAGGGAGCTATCCTGGATTGTACTCATGCTACCCAAACCAGGATGCAGGACAGGCAAGATGTAGACCTCACGGTGATGATCAGGAAAGGCCAGGGGAAGCAGGGCCGACACGACTCACCTCCAGGTGGTCGCTACCTTCTCGATGGTGTTGGGCAGGGAGCCGAATCTCCAAGCAGGTCTTTTGCTGAGATAGTCTCTGAAGCAGGAGTAGCAGCCTAGGCCAAGATGACAGTGCCCAAGCAAGATGAACAGTTCTGCAACAGTTCGTGATCTTCTGCTGGTGAAGCCTCCAGCTGGCGTAACAGATTCTGCCGTGGGGAACCAAAATCACAACCCACGAAACACATTCAGCACACTGAAATAACTAATTTCTCTAAACAACAGTTCAGATACAGTCCGGCTGCAAATGACAGCTTCACTCGCAAATCTTCCAACCTGAGACAAATTCTATCATCAGACAGGCCGATCACTTCTGCAGCAAGCCTTTGGTCCAAATCACAAGTCGCGATAACAAACTTCTTCTTTCTTCTGCTGCAGATTCCAAACATGGAAATCAGAACCAGATCTGATTTCTGCAAAAGGCAGTTCACTGGCAGGAGAACGTGGCAGACAGGCCAGCAAAGCCTCTTCCCACTGATTCCCCTATGCTCCTTCTGGGAGCAGCTGCTCGAAAGCTCGAGCTGTTCACTCTTAAACCTCCAATTCTAATTGATCCACTGCTTCAGGCAGTTCTGACTATTTCCTTTTTAATCCAAAAGGTTCTGTTGGCTGAGGGAACTGTCAATCACAGCAAGGTCTCCCCCTCCAGGTCCATTTGGGCGCCAACACTTAAAACTACAAAAACTACAGAATTCCTTCCCACAAGACCCCTAGGGACAGTCTCCATTTTAGATCCCCAGTGGTTCTATTGGTCCAAATACTCAAAGTCAAGAACCTAACATGGTGGCTCCCATCCAAACTTCTCTAGCTTTACAATAACAGCAAATAAACAGTAAATAATCACAGTTTCTATGAAAGTTCCCTCTGCACAAGTAGCTACTGCAGAATGGAGCAAAATAATAGACTGTCTGGCCGGTCGCAAGCCTTAAATCACTTGGACCCAACCCAGACCAATTTCTAACACAGATTAGCCATTTTCTTAAAGACACAGGTGCGGAGGCTTACTAGGGCACTCTCACACACACAAATAGAACTACTGAAAACAGGACACCAGCCTGACAGTGGGCATTTGGGAGCCCAGAAAGACATTATAGTAAATCCCAATTTGTAGGGGGTTAGAAAAGTAAGCTGTATTAGTATAAAAATATCATATAAATAACATATAACCTCAATCTGAATCAGTCTATCTTCAGCCAGTGCCTGCTCTTCCATCTACCTCGCTTAGAATTCTTTTCAGCCTTCTCCACCCAGTGACCTGCATCAGCCACATCTCTGAACTAAAAACATTTTTCCAGTATTAATGATGCAAAGGCAGGTGATAAGATAAAAGAGCTGAAAATTCCCAGTGCACAAAGCCTGTGCTACACTGCATCAAACTGTGTGTGCCAGCTCCAGGTTTGGTATGATAAAGCTGCATAGAATTTAACATCATGCCCCTCAATATCCAGTGGGTAAGAGAACCCAGCCGCAGCCAGCAAGCCATATCTGATCTCTACCCCTGCTGTGCATAGATGTATAATTGTGGTCTAGTTGGTGGCTAAAGGGAATTTCCTTAAGTTTACTCAGTAAGATGTTAGAAAGAACATAATTCAAAATCCTCAGACAGGGTAAGTACCTCAGCAAGCCAGCCTTTTAAAAAGCTCAGGAGGTTATCCCCTTCCGACCCTTCTGGGATTCCTACCAGCCATAGATTAGAAGCACAGATCTAGTTTTCTAAAGATTCCAATCAGCCAAGCAAGGTTACCTTCCCTTGGGTTACCTTTGCCACTGCTGTCAAAGCCGAGGTGGAGTGTTTCTTCATTTCGGTGACAGTAAGTGCAAGACCTCACATCTGGGAAGCATGTGCCTCCAACTTCTGTAAGGGTCATTCAACTTTGGCATCTAAGATCCATGTCTCCAAAATGACATTTCATGGCAGGTCTCACCCAAGCTGCTCAGCACTGCCCACCCCATCACCAGTTTAAGACCCTAGCGAGCATACTTCTCAACTGTCCCTGATTATGAGGGATGTCCCTCATTTTACCCCACAAAATTGCTTTGTCCCTCACCCATCCCTCATGGAAAAGGTACTTCCCACACAGAGAAGGTTCTGTAAATTCAGCTTAAAGTAGAATTTCATAACATTCCAAGACACTACTAATACAAGTAAATAAACTTTGTTCAAGTACAGGAAAGGATTTCCACAGAGTTCCGAACTTTTATCCTCATGTTTGAGGATGTGACCTTCATTAGGTGGGTCAGTGTCCTTTATTGTCCCTCATTTGAGTGCCCATGTCCCTCCTTTCAATGACAAAAGGTTGAGAGGTATGCTAGTGAGGCCTGTACATCCTGCTTTGTCCCACTCATGGTAGTCATGTCAGGGGTTGAAATTAAGTTTTGCAGCCACTAGCCAGCAGGGCTAGTGACTATGAAAATCCACTAACTCTACAGCATTTTCCACTGGCCCAGCTGGTGTACTTATTGAAATGTTACCTTCTATAGTACAAGCCAACAGGGCTAGTTGAGGGAAAATCTTACTAGCCCGATACCAAATCTACCAGCATATGGCTAGTGGGATAGAGCCAGTTTCGACCCCCCATCATGTGGTTCTGTCCCTTCTCTGAAATATTTGTAAGTAACCCAGGTGGCACACTGGATGCGTTCTGGCCTTACAATCAAAGGGTTAGAGGTTTGATCCTAGATGAGGGCACATGTGTACTGTATTATCAAGATCACTCAAGAATTATACAGTCAGTATAGTCACGGTTTCACCATGCTTCTCCCATTTGGGGCTGGCAGTATAGCCTAGAGGTTAGCGTAACAAGCTGTGAATGAGCTTGGTACATTCAGCAGACCTGGGTTTGATTCTTACAACCTCCACTTGCATACTGTGTGACTCTGAACAAGTCAATTAATCCCCCAGTGCTCCCAGGCCACCCCTGAAAACAGGCACTTGTGCCTAGTGGGCCTTACTCAGTTACCAAAGACTTAAATAAAAATAGATAAAATTAGAGTCTTAAAAACAAACAAAAAAGGCTGTGCTTGTCCTTAGTGGAATACCTCTAGTACTCCCAATGCACAGGCCAATGTTATGTCTTGTCCTTCTCCATTTAACAGTTTGACACCTGATTTTTTTTTTTGCCATAGAGATGTTTATACTCCTGGGCAGAACCAGGGGCTTTCAGCCCTGTCCCCATGCACTGCTGGTCAGCCACTTACCTTCCTCCACTATTCCTCCATCTCCTCTCCCTTACTGGAGCGTCAGGGTGGACCACAGTGCCCTGGACAGTGCTTCAATGGCATGGTTCCCCCATTAATTTCCCTCTGAATTTTTGACTTGGAGCCACATGGAAGCACATACGTGTGGAGGCACATATGCGCTCTGGAATCACTGACTCCATTTCACTCACCTAGGATATAGCCTAGTCCCCAAGTATCGGTGCTACCACTGAACCTCCATCTGGTGGCAGCCAAGAGCTGGGGAGCTCCACTTCACCAATCCGGGTGAGGAGAGCTACCAAGTGGCCACTTGATCCTCTACCAGCCCTCCCCCTGCCAACCCCTCGTAACCCAAGCTCATCACCGAACTTGGGTCGCTGGCATGGGACAGGTAAGGCACCAAGGTTCCTTAGCCCTCTGCACCACTGGACCAGCCCTTTGACACTTGATGTGATGTGCGTTGATGCTTTAAAACTGTATCAACATGACATGGCCATGTCAACTTCACACCAAGCTGTCATTTAAATTAAGTTCCTTGCCCAAACAATTTCAACAATACCCTTTTCAAAGAAATTATGTTTTGACTGGGCTAACTGTGGCATGGTAAGGATAAGGAATGAAAATATTTTATAATATTTACTGAATTGTTTTTCTGTTACTTCCAACGTTGTCACTGGATTGGGTAATTAGGATAGTCTGTTAGGGATGTTGATACAGTAACAAAGCTCTGACATCACCATGGAACACAAGCTGCCCCAATGTTCCAGGCTGTTACTAATTTGACAGCCAGCTAACTACTAGCCAGTTGTGTTTTTGCACAGTAGTAAGGAAAAAGTATAAACAAAACTTAACATTTATATATACCTACAATTATAACAATCACAAGTCCTATCTTATGGTGATGCCACCCCCCTTGACCTCAAGGTGATGTATTGCTTCACAAATAGAGTATTTTTTTAACACTCTGACTAGGCTTTCTTTGCTCACTTCAGAAGAGCATTCTCCTAGTAACTTACAGAATCCGTCTGTTATAAATTCTGCAAACAGCATCAGTAAGTCAACAAATCAGCATACCAGAAAACCTCTGCATGATTTTAACATGACACAAGTCCACTTGTGCCTGATGTAAATAAAAATATAGAGGACTGTGTATATAACAATATGAATATATGAAATGCCAGCAGAAACAGGCCTCGTGGTCTATCGAGTCTGCTCGTTTGTGTAGCTAGCTCCTCAACTTGCAGCTGCTCCACCCTCCACTCCCCTCTTCACAACCCTTCCTTCACTCTGTCCCACCCCTTCTTAAATCCACCCACCATTCTACAGGATACCACTTCCTCAGGCAGAGTATTCCACTTGTCCACCACCCTTTCCGTGAAAAAGTGTCTCCTGATTTCCCTCCTGAATCTTCCCCCCTTCAATCTCAGCTGATGCCCTCTCGTGTCCCTCCCCCTTTTGATCTGGAAAATCTCTTTTGTATTAGTCTTGCTTATTCCCTTTATGTATTTAAAGGTTTCGATCATATCCCCCCATCCCTCCTCTCCTCCAGGATATACATGTTCAGCTCTCCCATCCTCTTCTCATAGAATTTTCCCTCCATTCCCTGGATCACCTTTGTTGCCCTACGCTGCACCCCCACCAACAATCTGATGTCCTTCTTCAGGAATGGCCGCCAGTACTGTACACAGTATTCCAGGTGTGGCCTGACCAGTGACCTGTACAAGGGAAGGATCACCTCTCTGTTCCTAGAGGAGATTCCCCTCGCTATGCACCCCAGCATCTTGTTTGCTTTTGCAGCCATCTTCCTGCACTGAGCTGAGGGGTTCATGCTCCCAGTAATAAGCACCCCCAGATCCTTTTCTTCCACAGTGCATTCCAAGTCTACCCCTCCCAGTTGATATTTCCTCCCCTGGTTCCTAGCTCCAAAGTGCAGAACGTTGCACTTCCTGGCACTGAACCCCATCTGCCATGTTTCTGACCACTCCTGTAGTTTGGTCAGGTCCTCCTGCAGTCCTCCTTCACCCCTCCATGTCATCTACCACAGCTCCCATCTTGGTATCGTCTGCAGACAGACTGATCTTACTCTGGACCCCGTGTGAGATATCGGCTACAAATATCCCAAACATCACTAGTCCCAATACCAAACCCTGTGGCATCCCGCTCATAACGTCCCTTGGTGATGAGCATTTCCCCACCACCACCCTCTGCTACCTACCCCTGAGCCAACTGGTGATCCAATTGACCATTTTTGTTCCCATCTCTATATATTCCAGCTTCTCCCCAGAGTCCCATGTGGCACAGAATCAAAGGCCTTGCTGAAGTCCAAATACAGGACGTCCACTGCATGGCCCTTGTCCAGCTCCCTGGTCACCCAGCTGCAGAACCCAACTAGATTTTTCTGGCAGGATCTGCCTAAGACAAACCCATGTTTTGATACAACTATTTGATACTGTATACATCCTCTCCCCCTTCCCTCCCACAACACATCTGGAATTGAGCGGTACTCTGCTCAGTATGCCTCCCTGGTGAAACTCTTAAATAAATAAATAAATGTTGATGACCGTCTTGGAGACCATTACCCCCAAAAAAGGTCACCAGCCTCTCCTTTAGGATTGTGTCCATGAGCTTCCCCACGATTGAAGTGAGGCTCATGGTTCATCCTTTGGGTCACTTTTATGAATGGGCACCACATGGGCCATCCTCCAGTCTTGTGGCACGCATCCTGTGTCCAAGGATGTACTGAACAGGTCTGCCAGTAGCACCACCAGGATCTCCGCTAACTCCCTAAGCACCATAGAGTGAATGCTATCTGGTCCCGGTGCCTTGTCCACCCTCAGTGCCCTTAGTCCACGCCTCAGCGCCCTTAGTCCTTCCAGAACCCTGTCCTCTGTAATCCTTATATCAGTCACCCCCCCTCCCCTTGCCCACTCCACCCCTGCCATGCAGTATCTGACCCCTTTTTTCCTCCATGAACACAGAGTAGAATTAATCATTCAGTGCCTCTGCCTGGTCTCCCTTCTCCACCCACCCACCCCCATCTTTCTTAATCCTCACAATCTGGTTTTTGTTTCTCCTTCTCTCGCCAATGTATTTGAAGAAGTCCTTTTCCCCGTCCTTAATTCCCTGTGCCAGTCTCAGCTCCCTGGATGCCTTTGCTGTCCTGACTAGCCTGGTAACCTCCCTGGACTTCTTCATGTGCTCATCCTTGTCCTCTTGCCCTCCCAATTTCTTGAGTCTCTGGAATGCTTTTCTCTTTGCCCTCACCCGTTCCATGACCTCCCGAGTCAGCCAGCTTGGCTTTTTTGCCCTGCCTTTCCTGTTTTGTGTCTTGGTACAAGTCTCAGCGGCCTCTGCCAGTCCCTTTTTAATAATATCCCATTTTTGGTCAGCATCCATGCATGCTTGAATCCCCTCCAGGTGCCCAACCAAAATTTCCCCATCCTTTTAAAGTCCGCCCCCTTAAAATCTATCACCCTGGTACCCGTATATCCTGTTTCTCTACCCATACTGAGTGTGAACCACACCAAGTGGTGGTCACTGCCAGCCAGGGGGTCCTGTACTCCCTTGCAGCCTCCCCGTTTTTTAGTACCAGGTCCAGAGTCCTTCCCACCCTAGTTGGCTCATGGACCAACTGCACCAGGAAGCTGTCCTGAAATGCCTCTAGTAATACCTGCTCCTTTGCACTCGTGGTTGGGGTATTTCAGTCCACCCCAGGGAGGTTGAAGATCCCCACCATTACTGTGTTCCCCTTCCTACAGACCCTTCTAATCTGCTCAGCCAACTCTCTATCCAGGTCATCCCCCTGAGCTAGTGGCCTGTACACCACCCCCATCCTCAGTGTCTTTCTTTTGGAGTCTTGAAACTGCATCCATAGGGCCTCTGTCCTGCCCTCCTCCCCCTCCACCCTCATACACCTTATCCCTTCCCTCACGTAGATTGCCACACACCCCCTTCCCCTTAGCCCTATCCTTCCTGTATATCCTGTACCCTGGGATCAACATATCCCAGTCCTGGTTCTGGGTGGCTCATGTTTCCGTGATGGCTGCTATGTCCATCCTCCTCACTGCCAAGAGGGCCTATACAGTAGCTCAGCTGATTTGTTACCTAAGCTTCTTGCATTCAGTGAGACCACCCTACAACCTGTACCTCACCCCCCCCTTTCTGGTTTTCCCCTCTCCTAACCCCTTCTTGCCCCTCTACCCCAAATTCCTCTCCAATAGCTTGGGGGGGTAAGCATGCTCGACTCCCCTTTCTGGGATCCCCACCTGCCAGCTGTCCTCAAGCCCCCCCCACCTAGTTTAAATCTACCATTGATGTTATGTACCCCATAAACCTCTGCTTTAATACCCCTTCCCTTCCTCGCTCAAGTGCAGCCTATCCCCTGCATATAGATCCATGTTGTCCCAGGTTCTGCCCCAGTCCCACACTGTCCCATACCCCTTGGACCAACACCACTCCCCCAACCCAGTGTTGAACTCCCCAATCCTCCCTTTCCTTCCTGTACTCACGCAGGGTACTGGGAGCACCTCTGAGAAGGCCACTGATTCCCCCACTTCCTCACATAGCCCTCCTAGTTCCTCAACCCTCCTCCTTGTTACCTCCACAGTCTCCCCTGCCAGGTCATTAGTGCCAACATGCACCACCACTATATGCAGTTTCTTTCTGCCCCTCCTTGCGCACTTAAGAACTGTTTGCCCTGCCCTGTCCATCCATTAACTGGTGCTGGCCTCACCCATATCGACTATGCATTCACCTTGCTGCCCATCTGATCCTTTTAGTATGGAATCCTCTAGCACTAACACTCCTCTCGATCCCTGTCTCCTCCTCTTCCTGAGGTACCCATTACTAGAGCCTGCCACATCACTACACCTTTTCTTCCTCCTTGGCCCTCCTCCGCCCTGTCCCTCTCTTTGCTGCTCCTCCTATCCTCCACATCCTCCCCATCTCCCTGGGCCTCCCTTTCTGCTCTTCCCTGTCGTCCTTCCCACCAGCAGAGCTTCTCCCCCCTACCCCAGCCCCCTCCCGATCGGCTCATGTCCCTTGAGGATTCCCCTTCCCTTCCTGTCCCTTCCTGGAGATCGCACACTCCCTCCTCCTCCACCAGTGTCATCAGCACTGCAAACCTACTTCCTGCCCTTCCTGCCTGGCTGTGATTTGGCTCCTTCCCCCAATTCTAGCCCTCTCACTACTGTTAGACCTCCTGTTTGTTCTGCTCCTGCACTCCCTCCCCCACCCCTCCCTTGAGCTCTGTACCTCCCATGTGGTGTCCTCATGTTACTCCCTGGGTGAGACCTACCTGCCTCATGTCCACCCAACCTCTCCAACTCCCTACCAAGCCACAGCACTTCCTCTTCCAGACTCCTCAATAGAACAATGTGGAGGTTTGTATGTAAGCAACCATACATAACAAGGCTGTGTTTCAATTGAGAGGTATTCATTGTAACAAGAGAGCTTGAGAGCACAGCTTGAGAGGTCTCTTATTATCATAGAAATCTCAAGACTGAAACACAGCTTTGTATTTGTATGGTTGCTCATACACAATCTTTTATAGTGTATGGCAACCATTAGCACAAGGCAAGCCTGTGTCCAGATTTTTTTTTTTTTCGTCTTTGGTAACCGGCTAAGGCCCACTAGGCACATGTGCTTGTTTTCAGAGGTGACCTGGGAACACTGGGCAGTTAAGTGACTTGCTCAGAGTCACACAGTATGCAAGTGGAGGTTGTGAGAATCAAACTCAGGTCTAGTCTGCTGGATGTATCAAGCTCATTCACACCTCGTTCCTCTAACCTCTAGGCTATACTGCCAGCCTGTATAAAAAAAGTTCTCCATATGCTCCACTGATGCCCTTACTCTACAGGTTCTTCCAGGGGCAGCTAACTTCCAGGTTCAGCTCTCACAACTGCGGCCACTTCATCAGGTGCCGTGGTTTGAATAAGGTAGTCATGCAAAGACATTCTATGTTGTTGTGCTGCAGTACTGACATCCTCAGTGTAGCACAACAACACCTGATGTCGCTACTGCAGCACAATAAGCCTATTCTAGGGATGGAATTCCATCTTCAACCATGTTCTACCATACACTATAAACTTACAGTGTATGGTACAGCATGCTTGTGTATGGAAATCCATACACTTTCCAAAGTTGTTCTGTTGCAGTAGTGACGTCCTCACTAATGCAGAACGACTTTTCGTTCTGCATTAGTGAGGACATCATAATGCAAGAGAACCCAGCAGCAGATTTCACTGGGCGGCAACTGGTGGAGAGTCACGTGTGTGTGTGTGTGTGTGTGTGTGTGTGTGTGTGCTGTCTAGCGGGCAGTTTTAAGTGTGGTCGGTGAAGCGGAGATCAACAAAAAAAAAAAGTAAGGGATGCTATTTTTTTTTCTCCATCACTGCCATACCCATCATGATCCACCATACACTATATAGAATAGTGTAAGGCAAACCAAACACTACAAGGCTAATCTCCCCCCTCTTGGATACCGTGACGACTGAGGGACGTCTCAAGCTTCGCTCTCTAGGTCATCAGTCGTAACGGTATCCACTCAGGTGGAAGAATAGCCTTGTAGTGTATGGTTTTCCATACACTATCCTATATGATATAACAAATTCATGCCTAATCAGGAAAACATACCTTGGCAGAATATTCTCTATAGAAGAAAGAAACCTCTCAGGTAGGTCTCAGTGGCAATGTGGGAAATAACAGGCAAATAAAGTCTGGTAAGTATGATTACATTTCTGCTTTCTGTGTCTTTGCACAATGTCAACAGGTCACCTAAAACTATTGAGACCTAACAAACAGTACAAAGTATTTGCATTGGGAGGGATAGAATAGTCTTCCTAACTACAGTATACAGTAATACAACCACCTTAAACTCTTGACAGCACTTTGCACGCAAGAACTGCCATCACGGAACCCAGAGCATTCAAGCTGTGGAGTGTGGGTACCAAGCTTCTGTATTTCCTGCCCAGGATATGGAAGGCCCTAGGTGGGATACATTCCTATTAAAGCAGCAGTACTACGAAAAAAAAAATTGCACTTTTTTGACAGTTTATTCCCTGTGCCCTGCTAGTCATATACCTGGTGATCTTTCTCACCGGTATTGTACTATCGCCGAGTAATTTGCTCAGTTATTCTCTGCTTTTGTTTACATTTCTGCCACTAAGCTTGTTGCACTGGAACCCCCTCTGCTGCCAACTGCACATATGAATGACTTGCAGGGACATCAGGAATGGTCAGCAGAGTGTCTCTCTGCTGTTGTCAAAAGATGTGATGTGACCTGTAGAAAAAGAGCAGCTGAAATTAGTCAGCCGCCTTATTTGTTGTAGCGCTACAACACTTCAAATAAATTGCAAATATCTAAAAAACTAAAGACGACTGGAAAAAAACATTTACAGATATGGAAACTGGAACTTTGGCCACATGCTTACAGTCGAAAAACAGAATTTTGATAGGTCACTTCCTGATTTCGTAGTACTGTTGCTTTAATGCCACCAAACTGCAAAGATTTGTTGGTGCATACACATTTTTGCTGTAAATGAAATGGAAACAACCTAGACAAGATGCCTTGGGAATATAATGTGAGAGGCTATTTTTTGTGACCTTGGACAACGATACACACAAAAGAACATGTAGTCTCTTTGGTAACCAAAAAAAATCTGTAAGAACATTAGCATAAGCAGGAACAGTTCACACTGCAGACCCTTTCCTGATGATGACAACCGAGAAGGCTCTGAAATGCAGAATTAGGAGTGTTTGTCAAATCTTTTCACCCAATAAAAGGAAATACTAATAGGCATAGGCCCTAAATAATACTTACAAGCATCTAATAAGAGAATGCGGGGAGATCCCATAGGGGCACTAGGGATCTACATTCCAATCAGGAGCTGCCAACAGCTCTAACTCCTGTTTGCTTTAGCACAGAACCCTAGAAGAAGGAAATATGAAGGGGTGTTTGGACTTCCTGCAGGACAAGCTTTAGGCCCTCTGCTGCTGGAGGCAAAAACTCTGCCCAGCCCTAGTGCACAAAGAAATGAAGACTGATGCCACTGAAGCCTGCCATGAAGAATCCCCACAGGACTAATCAACCAGAAGATTCTAGACTGCATGTTATGTAACAGCTTATACCATGGTATTTCCTTAAAGATATGAGAGTGTCAACCATCCTATCAGATCGGCATAACAAGGAGGGGAATTCCTCTGCTCAGGGCTTAAAGACCAGCTGACACTGCAGGACAATTCTGAAAAACATTATATTTTGACTCATTTCATCCTATATTTCACATTAGCTTGATTGTTTTTCATCTTATATTTCACATTAGCTCTGTATTTCGTAATCCCATTATTTATTTCTGAGGTCATATGCATGACAATGGGGTCTCTGTTTCTTGAAAGTTCACTAGCTGCTAATGTTTATTCCTTACCTGATGTCATAATACTCTGCTTGTAACATCACAGTTATTTCTGTAGCAACAGAGTGTGATGTCACAACATAGGATTATGACTTCAAGTGGGAAATATGCAGTAGAGGCAGAGGAACTATACGGGACAAAGATCCTATATTCATGCACATTTCCTCAATAATAAAAAGGGAGAGGAGAAATGTGCAGAAGATATGTGAAATACAAGCTGAACTCCATCCAAATATTATGCTTTACAATAATGTCTCACATGCAACAGCAGCTCTCTTTATTGACTAACTGTAAATGAACTGTACTTGGAGTGAAAACACAAAACCCCAGTCAAGAACATATGGAAAGGCAGGGTCTGACAAGCAAAGTGTAGTTGTAGCTGTCAATTTGTTCAGATATTTCCAGATATAAATTGCAATATTTCTAAAACAAATCTCTCTGGTGGCTCTACAGGGGTATTGCAGGCAGGTAGGAAACTTCTCCAGTGCTGTCACAGAATTTTCAGGAAATATCAGACATGTCAGTGGCTGTAAATGTAGCTGTATAAGATGGGACACAAGTCCTTCCTATCCACATGAGGAGTTATTTGGAAAAGCTTAATAAAATACACACATTTCTGAGAACAGCCGTGGATCCCTGCATCAGGAGACCTGCTGAGCCATAAGCCAGATGTAGCTGAACTGTTAGGTTGACAAGCTCATGACAAAACACCTTCAACTACTCAGCTACTTTTTTTTTTGTATTTTCTATTTTTGCGCCTCCCCCATGTGCCACGGCCAGACACTCCTTCAGGCCACCTAGGACCTCACCCCAGGCAACCCCCACCACCAACTGCCACCCCATACTGCAGCCCCCCAGGGTAACCTGACATAAGCCCTTCGTTGGGTGGATCCTCTCCTTCTGGGGAGAATTAGCCTCACGAGCTTACCTGCTTGGCCTTGGGTGCTGCTGGGGTCGGTCCCGGCTGTCTGTGGGCTCCACGGTGGTGAGGGTCCAGTGGCCGTCATCCAGTCGGATAAGGCATCATTTTCTCTTTTTCTCTGCCTCTCCTCCCCAAGTTCTTGGCCTTGCGTAGCAGGCATCCTTGGGAGGAGGCATGCAGGTTGCGTGTCAAGGCCTCATGTTCCCCCAAGCATGCACCCAATCCGCGCTAAGGTGCCCAGGCAGTACCCACTCCCCCGGGAGGGAAGCGTCCAGTGGATGCATGTAATTATCCTCCCTGCCGGTCTCCCCTCCTGGTACCAGGGTTCGGGCGCAAACCCAGGTCGCCAGCATGCCGCGTGAACCCCTTCATTCGGCGCCACGGACCAGCTTTCAGCTACTTTTGAACCATCAAAAATTCACCATGAGAAATGAGAATTTTGCAAAAGCTGCTAAAAGTTCAGGAACTTGCCGAACACACGACATTCAAGGAGGGAAAATGTCAAGGTACTGTGGAAAAAAATACCCTTACTTAACTTACCACAATCACCAGGTGTGAAAGCAGACTACTTGGCAAAGTGAAAACTTACCTGACACACTTAATTCTTTTAGGAGAAGCAGATGGCGAAACACCCAGACATCCACTGGACCTGCAGTTACTGCAGCAGGCACATATTAACAAAAAAATAAACAGGCATACTTAAAATTTCTAAAAGTCTGCTTGTTTAACAAATAGAATTTCTCTTCTTAGAGTTACCAAATGGGAAAAATAGCAATAAATATTGGGATGCACAGCTCAAGATTCAGAGACTCCAGGCTTTGTTGCTGCATGACCCTCAGCTCATACAGAACAACTGGCCAGTGGCTGGCTGGTTCTCCGGGCTGACTCTCAAGCTAGTAACTGCCTGGAAGTTTGGGACAGTTTGGGTACCATGGTAATGCCACAGCTTTGTGACTAGGTCTGCATGCCTAGTACAATTTCCAAGTTACTGAGCAGTATTTATTTTTTTTATTCATATTTTATGCCCCGTTCTTCGCTGCCTTACCTGGCTCATGGAACCCTGCAGTGCGGCCGATCACCGGCAGTCTTCGGCCCCCATCCTGCCACAGAACTTCACCCCCGGGTGGGGAAGGAGGAGGGAAGGGCAACTCCCCCAATCACCATACGTGTCGGGCCTCCTGCCACCGGTCCTGACCTGCACTAGGTCCCGTCATGAGGCTCGGCAGTGGGGCATTTTCTACTTTTTCTCACTCCCTTCTCAAGAACGTCGGCCGCTGAGGTCCATGGAGACGAGTGCATGCAGAGACATCATACCTCTCTGGATCTCAGCCGATGTCCTCCCATCCCACTTAACACTCCCTGCTGCACCTCCACCCGTGTGCACCCAGGAGGCAGTGTTGCAGCAGCCCTCCCTCCCTGGAGGAGGACAGCATCCCTGGGATGCTCAATCCTCCTTCCTCCAGCCAATTGTTAGGCGGGTGCATTGTTGGCTAACAGGTAGAACTCAGAGAATTAGGGTAAATGGGGTATTGTCTGATGAGGGGAGAGTCTCTAGTGGGGTCCCACAGAGCTCCGTTCTGGGATCCACATTATTCAACATTTTCATTAGTGACATGAAAATAGGATCAACAAACATCATCACTAAATTTGCCGACGATACTAAACTGGGAGGAAGCGTAGATAACTTAACTAGTCAAAGAGAACTAAAGCTAGATTTAGCTACTATCGAACAATGGGCAATAAGTAATAAAATGCAATTTAATGTAACTAAGTGTTCGGTCTTGCATATGGGCAAAAACAACCCCAAACAAACATACACCCTTAATAATACAATTATTAGATCGTGCAGTAGTGAAAAGGATCAGGAAATAATAGTCAATCCTAAATTGTCATCATCAGACCATTGCAATAAAGTAGCTAACTTATCTAATGCACTTCTTAGATGGATTGATCACACTTTCACTTCTAAATCAGAACAATGTATAATTACTTTGTGTAGATCCCATGTACGGGTCCCCCTTTTGGAGCCCTTACCTGACTTCTGATATAAACAGGACTGAGAAGATACAACACAGGGCAACAAAAATTGTCCCACATCGAGCACATCTTGATTATGAAGAAAGATTAAAAAAAACAGGCCTTTATTCACTTGAAGCCAGAAGGACTAGAGGGGACCTCCTTCAGATATTCAAACTTCTTCGATCCCCCACCCAAATGGAACAATGTGGCATTGCATTTGCCACAGGGAGATTTGTACCAAGATTGCACAACAAACAGCAAAAAGTTTGTAAAGCTAAGACTAATAAGAGGCTAAAGTTTTTCCCCATTAGGGCCCCGAAGCTGTGGAATAAACTGCCACAAGAATTAGTGGATTGTTCCAATCTAACTACCTTTAAAATACATGTGGACAGCGCTGGCCCGGTGGCACTGAGGGTTGAGGTGCTGGATGCCACACCTCACGTCACGCTGGCGACCTGGGTTCAGGAATGAGCCTGGACTGCTGGGGATCAGCAGGGGAGGGAGAGGACTGAGCATCTGACGGACAGCTCTCCTCTCCTGGGAGGGAGGGGGGCACTTGCTCGGTGCTTGGCTGGCAAGCACAGGAGCATGCAAAAGAGGGGTTGGGAGTGGCAGACGTCAGTGGGAACGCCTTGACGTCAGGGCGCTGGCCACTTCCTCAGGAAAAATAGGAAAAATACACTACCTGAGCACGGGTAGACGGAGCACCGGTACCAACCCTAATGGCGACTGCTGCCTGATCACCGGGGGACCCGACGAGACAATGAAGTTATCAGGACGTTGGGGTCCCATCCCGTACTCACCTGGGGGGTATATCCACAGCTCCATGGGGGAACCCCTGGGGATTCAGGTAAGGCAAGTCATGAAGTGGTACCTTGGTGTCTCCCGAAGAAGCGTAGCTCCGGGGTGAGGGAGGCGATAAATAGAAAGTATAAAAAATTAAAAAAAATACATCTGGACAACTGCCTTTTTAGCTAAATCATTCTGGGGTGCAATATCCCACAATGTGGGGGACAATCTTGATGGGCCTCGGCCTTCTTTTGTCCTTAACACCAAGTAATCAAGTAACCCTCCAGCAGCCTGGGCTCGCTCCCGAACCCTGGTTGCCGGCGCCGCAAGCGGTAATCTTACTGCTGCACCAGCAGGCCGGCCTACTGAGCAGTACTGAATAACCCAGTGCCAACGTGAAATTACACAGAATGTATTCTTTTTTTCATATACAGTAGCTTTTTCTACTGGTGTCGGCCCTTCTCAGCCTCATCCCATCCTAACTGGCACCTGCCTCCTCCAGGACTTACCTCCAAATCCTCCATGGATTACCCCCTCTGGCAGGCTCAGGACAAGAAAGACCATCCTCCTCATCTCAGGAGACCTCATCCAGATGAGGCAGTTCTTGGCTACAATGCGAATGGGTAGTGGGCCGGGCATCATGCCCTAGCCCATTTTCTGTCCCTGGCAAGGTGGCATGCAAGGATGGAGTCATATGTGTGCATGGAGGCACACATACACTACCTGCCTGCCAACTCCTCCAAGTAGCACCCGCTGCCCTACTACTGTGCCACCACATCCTTGCTGTACCTGAGCAGCGTGGCATACCCTCCCTCCCCAGGAAAGGAAAGCCATTGTCAGATGCTCAGTCCTGTACCTCCCCCCACAGCTGACTCCTAGCAGCCTGAGCTTGTTCCCTAACCCAGGTTGCTGGCATGATGGCAGATGTGGTGTCCTGTGTCTTAACCCTTAATGGAGGGTATGGAAAATATAGGGGCAGTGGAGGAGCTATGGGAGGCCATCAAGGGAGGAGTACTGCAAGCCATGGAAATGTGCACAAAAAAGGTTAGGAAGAGCAAGAGGGGAGGAGACCGCTTTGGTTTACGAAGGAGGCTGCAGGGGCAGTCAGGGAAAGCAGGAGGGCTTTCAGAAAATTTAAAGAGGACACTCAGCGAGAAAGATGAGGAAGAGTATAGGGAGAAGAGGAGTCTGGCAGGGAAGAAGATCAGATGAGCAAAAGCAGATACTGTGGAGAAAATAGCAAAAAAGGCCAAAAGGGGGATAAAACCTTTTTCAGATATGTGAGGAAGAAGAGAAGGGCAAGGCAGGGGATTACTACGCTGAAGGGAAAGGGAGGAATAAAATTGGAAAGGACTGTGAAAAACAGAGTTATTAAATAAGTACTTTAGCTTGGTATTCACAGAGGAGGGGACGGTAGGGGACCTGAGCTAATGTCGAAGGGGAAGGAGGGCAAATGGGTGGATCTGAGCCCATTCACTGTGGATAGGGTTAGGGCAGAGCTAGATTTTTTTTAATTTTTTATTCATTTGAAATATCGGATTTACAACATTTGAGCCGTGTAGCTCATTTACAAAGGTACCTCGTCACAAGGAGGACAGAATACGAAAACAGACAGGTTACAATTGACAGAGGAAGCCGTCATGTATGGTTTTACAGACATTGTCGTCATAGATTACATACAGGTTGGTCAAAAAAAAAACAATAATTACAGTGGCATAGCAGGGAGAAAGGATAAAGGAGATAAGAATAGTTGTGAGAGGTTGCAGTCCAAGTGGATTTTGACAGAGGCGTGGGTCATGGTGGGCTTGAGAGCACAAGCTAGTTGCAGTTACAGGTGCGAACACTGAGGAGGTAGTTGTGGAGGGCGACTTTGAAATGGGAGATCTTGGGTGAGCCAGTGATGGTGACCGGGAGTGCATTAAACCAAGCCAGGGCCCTGTGGTGGAAGGATCTCTGGGCCAGGGTGGTTTTTTACCCTGGGTACAGCTAGTATGCTTTCTCTGAGTTGCGGGTGATGATGGGGTGGGTAGCGAGGTGGAGAGAGGCTGTGACCCTGGGAGGGGAGTGACCGATTAGGATTTTTTTGGTCAGTAGGCAGGTCTGGTAGTGGAGTCTTTCTTTGAGGTTGAGAAGATTGGCAGAGGAATAGAGGCAGCAGGTGTGGGTGAGTCTAGGGGCACCCGTTAGGAGCCTGCATGCCTTCTTGAGGGTGGTCTGGATTTTCTGGAGTGCAGAGTTATCTGCTGCCCCGTACACAGGCAGCCCATAGTCTACTAGGGACAGTACTGAGGTGGTAATGGCAAGCCTGAGGGCATCTGGAGGGAGGCAGTCCCTGTGCCGGTAGAGGAGTCCAAGCCTGGTGTTTGTGGCGGTTGCTAGGGAGTTTATGTGGTCATGGAAGGTAAGTGCAGAGTCAAGGGTAAGTCCAAGATATTTGTAGGTGGAAACTTGTTCAAGGGAGTGCTGGGTGTGGCGGAGGATGAGGAGAGGGGCACTGCTCACTACGTTTTGATGGTGGGAGAAAAGCATAGATTTTGTCTTTTTCAGGTTTATGACCAGTCTGTGGTCTTTGAACCACGTTTCGGTCTCATAGAAGGCATGTTGAAGGGAGTCCTGGAGGGGAGAGTGATTTTGGTGTGAGGCATAGATCACGGAGGCATCTGCATAAAGTAGCATTTTTTCGGAGCAGGCCTTGGGCAAGGAGTTAAGGTACAAGGTGAAAAGAAGTGGACCCAGGATGGAGCCCTGGGGCACCCCAGAGTGGACAGGTAGGGTGTCGGATAGGGTCCCATTTATTTTGACGCATTGGGACCGGGTGGAGAGGTAACTGGCACACCATGCAAGGGGGCCTGGGGAGAGACCAATTTGGTAGAGGGAGTTAAGAAGGAGGGGATGGCAAACTGTGTTGAAGGCCTTGGAGAGGTCTATAAACACGGCTCCAGCAATGTTACCAGAGTCTAGGGAGGAGTGTAGGAAGTTTGTGAATTCTAGGAGGGCTGTAGTAGTGCAATGTCCCAAGTGGAAACCATGCTGCTTTGTGCACAGTATGTTATACTTGTTGAGGTTGAGAAGATTGGCAGTGGAATGAGCCCCCCAGATACCAGGCTCCTTCGATTGGTCCTCGATGAGGTCCTAGGCCCACTAACAGGCACTGGGAAATTGCCCCAGGTAGAGGGATTTGTTGAGTATGTCTGTTAGTGGGCCTAGGACCTCATCAAGGACCAATCAAAGGAGCCTGGTGTCTAGGGGGTCCTTGATAGGGTTATTGCTGTTTCTTAGTCTCAACTACAGAAAAGTTTCACAAAAGTGGAAGACTGGTTTTGCTCACATAAACTCATCCTTAACCACAAAAAAACTAAAACAATGTTGTTCCATGGAACCCACAAGTACAAGGACCATGAGCTCATAATTAACAACCACGAAGGCGTCACTCTTGAGCAGGTGGATATGTTTAAATATCTGGGCCTGACCCTTGACTGCTCCCTCTCATATACCAAACACATTGACAATATCGCTAAAACTGTGAACTCCCGTATAGGGTTACTATACAAGCATAAACACTGCCTAATGGCTGAAGCCTTGAACCTCGCTATCCAGAGCTCTGTTATCTCAACTATTGACTACGGGCTTGTTATCTATGGATCCGCTACTGATACTGCACTCTGGCGCATAGCTGTAGCCCTTAATAAGGCATGTAGACTCCTTATTTCAGCTGCCCACCTTTCTCACACATGTGACATTTACGAGCAGGCTAACTGGCTCCAGCTATCCGGCAGGCTAAAGTACCAGACCTGCATCCTAGCTAAGAAGACATCACTGGGCCTTATGCCCCCTGGAGTCCAATCAATATTGACCCCGCAGCGTGTCCACTGCCTAACTAGAAGATTGGACAGTCTAACCTTTACAATACCTCGCTGTCGGACCTCTCAAGCTCAGCGTTCATACTTTGTCAGAGACTCCACCTGGTTCAACTTGCTACCTACAGAAATCTCCAACATTGCCGCGACTGGTGCTTTTAAGTGTAAACTGCGTCAACACCTCGTGGCTAGTGCCTTCTGTGATTGCTTCTTATAATCCCCTCCAGGCATACTGCCCTCAAGCATCCCTCCTCACTGCCTCAGCTTCTCCTCCTCTCCTACCCCCCATTACTGGATATAGGATGAATCTGTCTCCTTTTTTTTCATCCCCTCTTTCCTCCTCCCTTGCTGTTTCCCATCTACCACATCCCCAACGCAATGCCCTCCTCATTTCTCCTCTCCCTCTCTCTTTCTCCCATACCACCCCCCACCACCTTCTTTCTCTTTTCCCACTAACCCACTCCTAACTAAGCTTCACTGAGCCGCCTATGACTTGTACTGTATAATTAACTCGCAACACAATTCCTTGACAATGCCTTTGGCTGCTATTATTGTAACCTTATTTGTCTTTTTTTTTTTTGTAAGTTCTATTGTAATGATCATGTTATGTTTTGTATCTTATTGTCCTTATTGCCTTGACGTGTAACCTTTGTAAAAGAGCCCTCGGCTCAAAAGTGTAATCCGAAATACAAATAAATAAATAAATAAATAAAATAAAAAGGCATTCAGTGAGCTGTGTAGCCACCACTTTTTCTAAGGCTTTGGGGGAGAATGGAAATAGGTCGATAGTTACTGGGTATGGATTTGTCACCATTTTTATGTATGGGGGTAATGACGGCTGACTTCCAGGCGCTGGGGACTTGCCCCAGGTAGAGGGATTTGTTGAGTATGTCTGTTAGTGGGCCTAGGACCTCATCAAGGACCAATCGAAGGAGCCTGGCGTCTAGGGGGTCGTTGATAGGGTTATTGCTGTTTAATGCTTTTTGTAGGTAATGGCAGGCTTCCGAGGTAGATATTTTGTACAGGAGGAAATGTAGGCGTTGAAGGATTGGGGGTTGGGATTCGGGGACCAGGTCAGAGAAACAGCTGGGGAGGGTAGTGCTGAGATCCGTAAAGGTGGTGTTTAGGCAGTTTGCTATGGTACGTGGGTCAGTGGAAATGGTGCCATCTATGGTGAGCTGGAAGGGAGGTGGGGATCGAGATGTCCCATTAAGTTCTCTGATATTGCTCCAGAAGGTCTGTGCATACCCCCATGTGGTGGTGAGAGTATGTTGATAGTGGTCTGCTTGGCCTTATGGATGGCTCGAGTGCATCTATTGCGAGCAGCATTATAGGACTGTCTGTCAGTCAGCCTGCCAGACTCTGTTGCTATGTGCCATAGATTGTCCCTTTCTCTCATTTTTTGGAGTAGCGAGGGGGTGATAGTACCCTTAGATAGTAGACCTAGGAATAATTATATCAGATGACCTAAAGGTGGGCAAGCAATGTGAGAAGGCAGTAAGGAGGGCTGGGGGGATACTGAGATGCATAGGGAGAGGCATCAACAGTAGAAAACAGGAAGTTGTTATCCCTCTCTACAGACAGTTAGTGAGACCCCATCTGGAGTACTGCGTGCAATTCTGGAGACCCCATCTCCGCAAAGACATAGACAGAGTGGAGGCTGTTCAGAGGAGGGCAACCAAAATGGTGCAAGGTCTGCACCAGAAGACACACGAGGAGAGACTAAAGCAGCTTAATATGTATACCCTTGAGGAAAGGAGGGAGAGGGGGGACATGATAGAAAGTTCCAAGTATCTCAAGGGAATTAACAAGGTACAAGAGGGTAGTATCTTTCAGAAGAAGAGATGTGCAAGAACAAGGAGGCACAATTTGAAGATAGAGGGGGGACGGCTCAGGGTAATGTTAGAAAGTATTTTTTCACAGAGAGAGTTGTGGATGCACGGAACAGCTTTCCTGAGGAGGTTGTGGAGTCAGGAACAGTGGGAGAATTCAAGAATGCATGGGACAGGCATAAGGCAATTCTAGTGGGGGGCAGGAGGAAGTAAGCTGTTGATTAACTAGAATCTGCAGCTTATCCATCAGGTAGGAAAATGGGCAGACTGGGTTGGCCAAGCGGTCCTTATCTGCCATCAAATTCTATGTTTCTATGATCCAGGGGGCATTTGGTCTCTTGGTGCGGTGTTTGGAGAGTGGAGCATAGAGGTCACAAGCCTTGGTGAAGGCCTGAGTGAATAGATGCAGCGCAATGTCAACGGTGGGGGCTAGGTTGATGGGGGACCAGTCCATTTGAGTGAGAAGTTGCTTAAGTGTTTTTTAACTCCCCTGGGCGGAGACACCTTTGGAAGGAGGTTTGGGCTGTGGGTTTGGGTGTGGAGGAGGTCCAGAGGAATAGGATGGGCGAGTGGTCACTTAGGGAGTCGGGAAGTACTTTTATGTCATGGACTTTGTGGGGGCGGTTTGAGATAATGATATCTAGGAGGGTGCTGGAACCTGTAGTGGGATAAAGTCTAGTAGGTTGTGTAACCAGCTGGACCATGTCGAGGGCAGCGAAGGTGTCCTTAGTTGGGGTGGCTGTGGGGCCAAGCCAGTTGACATTTAGGTCTCCAACTAGTAACTGCTCAGCATTGTGCGGGAGGGTAGTGAGGTATTCAGTGAGGGATGTGACGGCTGGCATTTGGTTCTTCGAGGGTATGTAGGAGACTGTGAGGTAAAATTGACCCCTGAAGGGGTCTGGGGTGATTTTTAGGGTGAGGGCCTGTGCTTCATTTTTGAGTTTTGGTGGTAGGAGCATATGGCAGATAATGTGATCTCTGATGTAGACTGCACAGCCACCTCCACGTTTACCCACTCTGTCTTCCCAGTGTAGTGTGTAACCAGGGAGAGAGACAAGGGTGTTGGGTGTGGATTTAGACAGCCAGGTTTCAACTAGTGCAGTAATGTCAGGTTGGTGTAGGGTGGCCCAGCATTGGAGTGCTGCAGATTTTTTTGGCAGGCTGCGTATGTTTAAGGAGGCGATGTGCAGTCCAAGGGATCTGGTGGGTGGTCTGGAGGTGGGAGAGCCTGGATTAGGGTGGATATAGCCAGAGAGGAGAAGTAGAAGGATCAAGGATCTGATCATGGGGTGGTAGATAGTTAACTTTTTGGGAGTACGATGTGGGGAGGGAGAGGATAAAATGGAGCATGGGATGGGCAGGGTTTGGACGGTAGGGAAGGCACAGAGAGGGTGGAGCCAGGGTGGGCGGTTGGGAAGGGATGGCGGCTAGGTAGTGGATTCAGGGGTCCAGGGTGCGATGCCAGGGTGCGGTGGGGGAGAAGGTCAATTCCTGGGAGATGTAAAGGTGTAGTCCACAAAGGGCATGGGGTGGTATCCGGCTTGTGGTAGTTGAACCCCAGGGTGGACGTAAGGATGAGGCATATGTGGTGGAGGTAAACAGGCATGGTTCAGGGTAGGTTAGGAGGCAGAGAATACGAAAGTTGAGAGAGCTTTATTTATTTATTTATTTATTTTTTACTGCAGAGCAATCTGAGTTAGTTTGACTTGTGGGCACAGTGGCCACTGATGGGAAGGTACGAGGTTATAAGTCTGCAGAGAGACAGGGAGACAGAGGAGAAATAGATTTGGCCATCCAATGGGGGAAATTGCTGTGAGTGATACAGCAATTGATAATGATTATTGAGTTGTGTTTGATGCTTTACAGTTTTGGTGAGAGGGATAGGAGTGGGATGAGATTATTGGAGGAGTGTGAGACGCTGCCCCCAAGTGGCAGAAAGCTATAATCTGCAGGTGGAAAAGTGAGCTGATAGGTTTTTTACATGCTCAACCCTAACCCTATTGGTTCAACTATCACGTGTAACACCCCTATATAAGGAATAGCTGACCAAAGATGGTGGTGGGGTGGTGGGGAGCCAATGCGTAGTGTCGGCGGGGTCTCCTCTTCACACACAAAGGCTGGAATCCAAGGTAGTTTTGTGGCCATCCGTACCTGAGGGGGTCCCGCTGCACAGGCTGGAGGGAGGGCTTCAGGAGTCTGGCCCTCACGACCGTCTGACCGCCCGCTGTTTGTGGGGAGGGCCGATTCCCATCCTGCAAGTTCTGATCTGAGGAGAAGAGAGGAGAGAGAGGATCAGATAAGGTAGGGAGCAGCCTTTATTTGCCTAAGAGGGGGAAGGGGTGCGACAAATGGGTAAGGTTACAGAAACGGAGCAGTTCAAATTAACCCTTTAAACAAATCTGCAGCTGAAAACTAACAGGAATGGAGCGGAACAATTAATAATATCTAGGCAAATCTGCAGCTGCACACTGAAATAACCTTTAAACAAATCTGCAGCTGTTCACTAACAGGAATGGAGCAGGACAATTAATAATATCTAAGCAAATCTGCAGCTCCACACTGAAGGAGGCAACTTTTACACAGTAGAACAAATCAGGAAGAAAGTGCAGCTCGGGAATTCTTCCAGCAGCTGTTATACAGGGGTCTTACTAGTATCAGCATTATAGGGAGTTAAAAATCATGTGGTTCGAAATTAAAAGTTTGCATGCAGGTTCCTAAGACACCTCCATAGGGGCGTTGGTTCCGTTTGGGGCAAGTGTTGAAAAAAGGCGCCAAATGTAAAAATTGAGCCAGCCCTATGCTTTCATTCCGGTTGTCACATTAAGGAATTAAGGTAGAATTCAGCACAAATCAAGCACAAAGGTATAGCCTTAAGGAAGCTGTGGGGTGGGAGACTATCTCCACTCATACGCCGACAGTAATATTAAGTGCAAGCAGAGGATTTTTTTTTCTTTTTAAAAAGAAAAAATGTGCCAAAGTCCCTCCTCTGCACACACAAAGGCTGGAGTCCGAGGTAGTTTAGTGGCCGTCCGTACCTGAGGGGGTCCCGCTGCACAGGCTGGAGTGAAGGCTTCAGGAGTCTGGCCCTCGCAACCGTATGACCACCTGCTGTTTGGGGGAGGGTCCGATTCCCATCCTGCAAGTTCCGATCTGAGGGGGTCCCACTGCATAGGCTGGAGGGAGGGCTTAAGGAGTCTGGCCCTCGTGACCATCCGACGGCCTGCTGTTTGGGGGCAGTCCGATTCCCGTCCTGCAAGTTCCGATCTGAGGGGGTCCCGCTGCACAGGCTGGAGGGAGGGCTTCAGGATTCTAGCCCTCGCGGCCGTCCGACTGCCCGCTGTTTGGGGGGGGCGATTCCCGCCCTGCAAGTTCCGATCTGAGATAGACCAAGGGTGGACAAGGCAATGAGGCCCAATGGGTTACACCCCAGGATGATCAGGGAATTGATGGAGGAGTTGGTCACACCCTTGACAAGGCTCTTCAACTTGCCCATGGATACAGAAAGAGTGATGGAGGACTGGAAGAGGGTGGACATCGTGCCTTTACACAAAGGAGGTAGTAAGGAGGTGAAGGGGAACTACCGATCTGTCAGCCTCACGTCATTGGTGGGGAAGGTAATGGAGACATTAATCAAGGAGAGGGTGGTGAATTACCTGGAGGAAAGTGGCTTGCAGGACAGCATGGCTTCATGAAAGGGAAGTCTTGCCAGACAAACCTAATTCAGTTCTTTGACTGGGTGACTCAGGTGATTGACCGGGGGGGGCAGTTGACGTGGCCTGTCTGGACTTCAGTAAGGCCTTCGACACCATCCCCCATAGGAGACTGGTGAGCAAGCTGGAAAGCCTGGGATTGGGTGGGAAAATAACAAGCTGGGTGGAGGCCTGGCTGGCAGGAAGAACTCAGAGGGTGGTGCTAAACCGGGTGCGCTTCGAGACGGCGAGAGTGAAGAGTGGAGTGCCACAGGGGTCAGTTTTGGGTCTGCTTCTCTTCAACATCTACATCAATGATATTGTGGAGGGTTTGAGGGAGAGGGTGTGCCTATTTGCTGATGATACAAAAATAAGCAATAGGGTGGACACCCCGGGTGGGTGGAGGACATGAGGGAGGACTTAAAGATGCACGAAAAATGGTCTGGGACATGGCAGCTCAAATTTAATGCCAAGAAGTGCGCTGTGATGCACTTGGGGAGTAGGAAGAGAAGAGCAAGGTACATCCTAGGTGGGGAGGAAATCAAAGTAACATATCAGGAGAGGGAATCTGAAGATCATAGTCTCCTTGAACCTCAAGGTAGGAATCCAATGTAGCAGGACGGCAGGAAAGGCCAATGTAATGTTGGCTTGCATAAGCTGGGGCATTACTAGCAGGAAGAGGGAGGTAATAATCCCCCTTTACAAAGCCATTGTGAGGCTACACCTGGAGTATGGGGTTTAGTTCTGGAGGCCACATCTTCACAAGGATATAGATGCATTGGAGAGGGTTCAGAGAAGGGCAACCAAGATGATGCAGGGTATGCAGGGAAAGTCATATGAGCAGAGGTGTAAGGAGCTGGATCTGTACACGCTGGAGACAAGGAGGGAAAGGGGAGACATAATTGAAACTTTTAAATGTGTAAAGGGGCTGAATAAAGTGGGAGAAGAGAGTTTCCTTAAGATGAATGAGGGGGTCAGAATGAGAGGGCACAGCCTCAGACTGCAAGGAAAAAGATACAGGGGCAATGTGAGAGGGCATTTCTTCATGGAGAAGGTGGTGTAGCCCTGGAGCAGACTACCAGACAGAGTGGTGGGGGCCAAATTGGTGGAAGAATTCAAGAGGGCATGGGACAAGCATATGGGTCTGAGTATCTGGGGGAGATCGGGGGCTGGTGGGGGGGGTGTGGGGGAAAAAAAGGGCAGACTAGATGGGCTAGTATGGTCCTTTTCTGCAATGAAGCTTTTATGTTTATGTTAACCCTCTGCGCCACTGGGCTGACTTAGAGCTTTTTTTAAATGAATGCTTGGTTTCATGTTGACATGGCTAAGGCATATTAATACAGCATTTATGTATTAATACACTTAATTGTTTACATTGATGCATATTGATAATAAACAATGGAGATGTTAACAAGCCAGTATATTTTGTACATTCAGAGCTTAAAGTAGGCTGGGTCTCGGTGGGGGGGGGGGGGGAGGTGTTCTCAAACCTGGCAAACATTTTTTGTGGGATTTGAGGGAGGTCTCAAAGCAAACCCCTTACTCCAGGTTTGTTTCCCCTTACTATGACTTCAAGAGGGCAGTATGATCCTTAGTTCGTTTGTCCCTCAATTTTCCACAGAATCTTCATGTTTTGTGCCTGCGTTTTGACTTACTGAAAAACTGAATAATAATGAAAAGGGCAATTTCACACTATGAAGGGAAAAAAGGACTTTCACAGTCATAGTCCATGCATCTTTTTACAATTATGAGCCATAGAGAACCGGCAGTTTTTTCAGCACTCTTTATGCACTGTGTACATTACATTCTGGATGCAATACAAGGTTGGAAAGGCAGGGCCTTCACCTTTCCAACAATATGTAGCAGCCGAAATCATAGCCACATTGGGTGCTCTGCAGAAAGTGAAAGTGCACGTGTCCCATCAGCGGCTGTGGTGCTGGCCGCTGTGCTGTTTTTTTTATTATTTATTTAAGAAAGTTCATCTGTGGTGGGAGAAGGTGCGGAAAGGCTGCCTTTACCTTCTCCGACCTCCCGACAGTAAAAGTGAAAGTGCGGGTGTTCTGTCCACAGCTGTGGCGCTAGCCGCCGACTTTTTATTATTATTATAATGTGTATGTGGCGGACAAAGGGGTTGGGAAGGATTGACCTTACTTCTTCTGACCTCCCAGCTAGGCAGACACTAATCTGTGTGAAAGTGCCACTGCAGGTGTCCCAATCTAGCGGCTCCCTGTATGCACTTGTAAAGGCAATTAATTTTTCTAGTTTAAACTCAAAATGGCAGTTAAAGCCATTGGGGATAGCTCATGCTAGGGAGGCAGCGAGAGTGCTAGGCAGCAGCTCTCATTGCTAATTGGTTATGCAATCAAGCCCTTGATTTGTATAACCAATCAGCCTTGCCCTCTTAGCCATTCAGTCAGAGGGCCCACCCTGGGTAGCCATGCCCCCTCCTTTCAGCATAAAAGAAGGCTGTCTGGGGGGTGTGAAGCAGTGGAGGAGGAGAGCTCCTGAGGAAGGAGCAGCCAGAAGAGGGGGCTGCCTGTGAAGGAGAAAAGCATCCTGGAGGAGAATGGGTTGCTTGAAGGAGTAGGAGCAGCCAGAAAGAGAACAGGTGCTTGAAAGAGAAGAAGCAGCTGGATGAGGGGCTCAGGAGGGTCCTTGAAGAAGTACCACAGGAAGGAACCTTGGGGGAAATGCAGGGGTTGCTAGGAGAGCCCTGCCAGCCTGGTAGCCTTACTTTAAAAAGTGGGCTTAAAAGAGCTGTATCACTTAGGCTTGGCAATTGACTCTGGTGTTCACCAGCAGGGAAGGCTGGTGAAGCTAGACTGCCTTTCCTAACCCTCACAAGCACCTTGTGGGGCACTCAGCTAGCAGATCATCTAGCTGCGCAGCATCTTGGGAGACTCAGCTAGCAGGTCAGCTAGCAGCGAAGCACCCTTGGGAGACGCGGCTAGCAGGTCAGCTAGTGGCGCAGCATCTGGGGACACTCGGCTAGCAGGTCAGCTAGCAGCATAGCACCCCTTTGGACACTTGGCTAGCAGTGCAGCACCCTTTGCGCACTCGGCTAGCAGGTCGACTAGCAGCGCAGCAGCCTTAGGACACTCGGCTAGCAGGTTGGCTAGTGGTGGAGGAACCTTGGGACACTCCGCTAGCAGGCTGGCTAGCGGCAGAACAAACTTAGGGCACTTAGCTAGCAGGTCGGCTAGCGGCGAAAAACCTTTGGACACTGGGCTAGCAGGACGACTAGTGGTGGACCTCAGCTTCAATGCCTATATCCTTTTGCAAAGCTTGCAGCAGTTCTAGGGGGAGGTGTGGCACCTGGGGAGGAAACCCTGGGGTGGTGGTGCAGCATGCACTTGTATTTAAGGTGCTAGGGTGGGCTAGCAGTTCACCCTTGTCCTAGCCCATTGGCTACTGGGGCTAGAGCTTTAGGGTAATTCTGATCTCTCGCAAGAGCCCTTTTTAGGGCTGGTAACTGCCTGTCCTCTCTAGCTGTGGTGTCGAGTTTTTATGGGCTGGTAAAGGTAGTATCTTGCCATTTTGCTCCTTCCTGTGGGCTTGGGGGGTGGGGCAGCCCTTTCTTACTGCTAAGATTACAGTGATAAGTCCTGTACAGTGATTTGACTGCTACGGTTACAGTGATAAGCCCTGTACAGAGCTTTTATTTCTAAGATTACAGTGATGAGTCCCGCACAGTGATTTTATTGCTATGGTTACAGTGATAAGTCCCGTACAGTGATTTTATTGCATAAGTTACAGCGATAAGCCCAGTATAGAGATTTTATTGCAAAGATTACAGTAATAAGCCCCGTACAGTGATTTTATTGCAAAGGTTACACTAATAAGCCCTGTACAGTGATTTCATTGCAAAGGTTACAGTGCCCCGACCCTGAGCGGGTGACCAGAACGACAATCCTCTCTCCACCACGGATGGCCACCCACTGAGCTGTCAATGAATGAGTGAATACTTGTACAAGCATACGCTCATTCATTGCCAGCTTCCGCTTGTTAAGTGTGACAGCTCTGTGGGGTTGCATAGACAAGAATGGAGGACTGTTCTGCTCTCCGATATGGGGGTTAGGATGGGGGGAATGCTATAGTGGACCCCCCACCAGTGAGCAGAACAACCCTCTGCTCTTTTTTTTGAAATTTAGAAATTGTATTAATTTTCCAAAGTTACAGACAAACAAACAATACAAGACATGAATTCACCAGTCACCAGCCTTCCGCTCTTGTCTGTGTTGCCCCAGAGAGCTGTCACACTCAATGAGTCAGTGTCAGTGGCTCAATAGGTAGCACACTCGCCTCTGAGGCCGGGAGATCAGAGGGCTGTGGGTTCAGTTCCCACATCTGGCACTTGGGTTAATATCCCAGTACTGACACTGCAGTGCAGCATGAGAGGGGTGCTGCACTTCTGAGGTGCCGTCTTTCGGATGAGACGTTAAACCGAGGTCCCATCTGCCTGGATTGGTGGTAGTTCAGATGGATGTTAAAGATCCCATGGCACTTATCGAAAAGAGTAGGGGTAATTTTGCTTCTTTATTGAAATAAGGCATTACAGAAATTCAAAAAAGTAATAAACAAAATCATATACAATTAATCAAGACATTGAGTACAGCCAATCACTGGGAAAAGAAAAATAACAAAAAAAAAGAAGATAACATAGATCTGTAATCATTTCCAAAAAAAAATAAGGAAACCTACCCTTCACTTAAACTTAATTATATGTGAAAAACCTTTCCACCAAAGTTTAACTTCCTTAGTATCATAAATTTGAACATCTGTTTGGTAAACTTTATTCAACTCACAAATAGTGTATTGACTAAACCTTACAAAATTCATTTTTTTCTGGTATAAGACCCACTGACATCTCACCTGCCATAAACAAAATCTTAAGCATGCTAGAAAAATACGTAAGGTAGGAATATGAAATTTAAATAAACATGGAGGAAAGATCCCCAAAATTAATAACTCATAAGATAAGTACTTTAACCATGAGAAGTTCCATAAATTAGCCAGATACACCCATAATTTCGAAGCAAAGGAACAATGTAAAAAGAAGTGTTCCATAGTTTCTGCCTGAGCCATGCATCCCAAATAAGGACAATACCATTCTTCCTTCATTTTGTACTTGGCTGTTCCTCTAACCTGAAGACGACCATACATGATCAACCATTGAGTTTCCCACATATATATGGGTAATCGAGGATTATTTAATTGTTCTAGCACATGGTGATTCGAATTATCAGGACAATTTTTAAAAGCAGGAGAAGATGGGTAGATTTGTGAGATAATAATGTTATAGAGAGTTTTCGGGGAATTAATGATTTGGGTTTTGGACAACTGCCACCCATACAATTTCTGAACTATGGGCTTAAAGAAATATGGGATACAGAAGGAAGCATGAGGCTTTGGAGCAGTGTGAGTCCATTTAGACAAATAATTATTTATCAACAGGTTCAACCAACTCAATTCTGAACTGTTAGAGGCTAAGAGACAGTTCTGAAATGAGAAGGAGAGAAATAGGGAATTGCAAAATACCACTGGGTCTATCATCCCTACCCACCTTTGGCTTTATCCAAATAAGTATAACATCTTTTGATAGGATTCAATCTATTCCCCCCAAAAAACTGAAAACTGATACCATATAATTTAACTTCTAAATTAGTTGGGACAGGATACAAAAATGCCAAATATTGCAGACAGGGTAACAGAAATTGCTTAAAAATCTGAACTCTTTTAAGTTTTGAAAATTTATAATGTTTCCATCTCTGGACTTTTCCATCAACTTTCTGTAAAACTGTTAACCAATTCTGTTCAGGCAAATTTTGGGAACCAAAAGAATACCCAAAATAGTAAAGGGTTCTGATGAAAATGCAATATTTCTATGTACAAAGGGTGTCAACGCATTTGATCCTATTAAAAGCCCTTTAGATTTATTAAAATTTATTTTAGCATTGGAAAGGGTAGCATATTTATGAAATAACTGAAAAAATATCTCCAGCTGATTTTGCTGTTTAAAAAATAAACATATATCATCCGCATAAACTTGGATGTTCATAAAAGATTAGAATAAGGAATATTGAGACCCTCCATCAATGGACTGTAATGTATTTTCCTAATAAGGGGTTCTAAAACAAATATATAATAATGGACTAAGAGGGCAACCTGCCTCACTCCGTTGCAAGTCCAACCTTTCCTAATTTTCCTTTAATAATTGGGAATATCATAGAATAGGAGTATAGGTTTTTAATATTTCTAATATACATTAAGGCATTCCTAAAAGGCCAGAGTTTCAAACAGGAAGGGGTGACTAACCCTATCGAATGCTTTCTAAGTCTAAGGATAATAAAAGCCCAGATTGTTTATTATAATTCAAAATTTCAATCAAGTCTCTAATATAGCAGAGGACAGATTGAATCTTCCTATTAGGAACCCCACAGTGCTGCACAGGAGATATCACTAAGCTGGCCCATGATTTAAGCCTCATTATTTAACAACATGAAAAATTTTATAATCGAATTCAGTAAAGTGATAGGTCTCCAATTTTTAATATCACCTTTATCTCCTGTCTTTTAAAGATATAAATTTGTACCCCTTTGTAAATGATTGATGGATCCTGTCTCCAGAAAGAAAAGAATTGAAAACCCCACATAAACATGTAGCTATTTCACTGACGAAGGTTTTATAAAAGGAATTTGATAAACCATCAAACCCAGGTGACACATTTTGTTTTAAGTTCGAAATTACGTCAATAATTTCTTGTAGTGAAAAAGGTTTAGTGATATTGTTTATAATTGAAGCTTCAATAACAGGGTCTTTCAAATCCTTCAAAAATTCTTGAAAAGCATCTGATCGAAATTCAATCTGTGGGCTCAGTTTTTGAAAGTGGCGAAAAAGAATCGAATAAATCTCTGAAGGATCAGAAAACCGAGTTGAGTTGCTAACTAAATATTCTAAATTAGTATTATCCTGTACATTTTACACAGACTAAATGGATCTCCTATCACCGTTTTTGAAGAATAATTATTTATTAAGGCCTGAGAGTTCTAGCACGGTCATATTGAAATTTTTTCATCTGCATTTTCGTATCATTTATTAGAGGAGATAGGTCTTCCAAAGAAGTATTAACTTTCGTTAATAAAGACTGTAGTCGGGTTCTTAATGTCAAATAATTTAAAAATTTCTCATTCTGCATCTTTTGCCCATGAAATTTAAACCAATCAATACAGTCCAATTTCGTTTCTCTCCACCAAATCCCTAAATCAGAATACAAACATTGTACGGATAATCGAGCTGTGAGGATGTTTAATATTGAATTCCGAACAAACCCTTCCTGTAAAGATAAAGTATTTAATTTCCATCTAGTTTTAAAGGGCTTATAATCAACTGGAATATCAACTGCTGTTTTGATGAGGAAATGATCTGAGAACTCAAAGGGTTGTCTCACAAATTGAGAGATATGAACGTTTTTAGAAGAAAAAAGATAATCTATGCAGGAACCATTGTTGCCTTTATAGAATGCATTTTTAAGGGGATCTGATTCTAATTGGTTACAAATCATGAGGTCTGCTTCTTTAACAATGGATTGTAAACAATTAGAATCACAATAAAGCTTCTTTCCAATTGGTCGTCTATTGTAAAGCACACAATTAAAGTCTCCACCCCATAGAACCGGCCTTGTGGTGATTAGAAATGGTTGTATTGCTTTCATACAGGCAATTCTAGCTGTTTTAACTTGTGGATTATAAATATTAATTAACCTATATAATGCAGACTCCAAGAAACAGTCCACAATTAAAACTCTGCCAGGAATGCAATCTACCAGTTTATGCAGTTTAAACTGAAAGGAATTAAAAAGAATGCCAACACCATCGGCTTTATCCTGTCCAAAAGACCAGAAAGAAGGGCCCCATGGCCAATCTTTTTTAAAGGCTGTAATGTGTTCTCTAGAGAACATCCAAGTCTCTTGTAAGAGACAGATGGATATTTTAGAATCATGAATCAAATGAAAGATGGCCTTCCGCTTAGCTCCATTCAGAATACTATGTACATTTAACGAAGCCCATATAAAGCCCATTTAGTGAATAGGAAAAGGTTAACTAACTCATTTTTTCCTCCTTTTCTTTTTCTTTTCCTTATAATTACCCTGAGTGGGCTCCATAGTATCTTGGGTAGATTTTTGTGAGTCAGAATCTGCAATATCCATTTCTGCATCCCCCAAGAAGTCAAGATAGAAAAGGGTTAGCAGTTTCCACTGAGTCAGGAGTTGTCTCTGAGGCATTTTCAAATGCCTTGTGGACCTCCGGAAGTAAGGAAGTAGAAGTTGTTTTGGGGGGGGTCTGAGTGCTGTACTGTGTCCTCAGTATAACAAGCAGCTTAACATTCTGGGTAATTGAAGGGTCTTGTGAGGGTTTGCCACAAAGCTGGTCAGGCTGAAGGGGGGGGGGGACAGAACTAGTTTTAGAAGAAGGGATGGTCTTCCCTAGACTCAGGAAAGGTTCTACAAGGGGTGTAGTAGTAGATTTAGGGAGTAGGCCTTCCTGAGCTCTTTGGATAAACTTCTCAGTACTGTTCCCAGTCAAGTTATTCCTTGCTGCCCAAGGACAAGTTTTAAAGGCATGAGTGCTACCTTCACATAAATCACATTTTGTAGGATTAATGCACTGCATTGTTACATGACCAATTTCACTGCAATTATCGCATCTTGGGCTATCACAAACATTAGACAAATGAGTTCTTGAGCCACACCTATAACAGGCCCTTGGCTGACCACTGTAAAAGCAAACACCCCTATCACGTCCCAACAAAAATGAATTAGGAATGTGCATATAACCATTTTCATTTGCCTTATTTAACTTTATATTTCCACCCCTGTCCAAAAACCTTCCAAATCTAATATAGGTTCTGGGTCCCCTGGATATCACATTTTTCGATAACCAATAGGTAATGTCTTCAACCTGTACCCCTCATTTGAAACATAATGGTGACAAATTTAATAGCAGGCTGGGAGAGAGGTATAATCATAAAGGGAGACCAAATTGGGGAAAATTTTACTAGATTATACCTTATCCAAAATAAATCTAACAAGGCAGCAGAGCGAAAACTAACATCATAATTATCCTCTCCAGGGATATTAATTATTGCAAAGACGTCTCTAGGAGAGAAATGTAAAGATTCTTTGATTAATATTTTCCCAACATAATTCCTATCAGGCCTGTCTACCATTCCCCCTTTATATCTGATGCGAACAGCGTTCCTTCTAGGAGCAGCTTCACGTTTAGCTTTAGCAAATAAATCAGATAACAGAGGTCTTTGTTCAGAAACAGAAATATTAACCCCTGAAGAGTCATTACTGTCCTTAGGTTGATTAACCATTTGGGCCAACTCAGTATTGTCCAGACCTTTATTTTCTACAGTTTGCTTAAGCCCTTCTGGATTCCACCCAGGGGAATGAGAGTTTAAATCAAAGGAAGAATCCCAGGTTAAATCAGCTGCCCACTCTCCTGAAGGTTGCTGTTTCCACCCTGCAGCAAGTAAAGCTGATTTAGGAGTCCATGAACTATAGTGGCTAGTAGAGGGAGTAGGTACATTAGGTACTGGTTTGAGAGACTGAGGTAAAGCGTTATTAGAGTTCTGCAGGAAACCTTCTGTTTTTCCTACCCTGTGCTCTAAAAAAGAAAAAGTTGTAACCTCTTCTTGGTCGTTAGGCTTGGATTGAAAAAGTATAGGAGCGATAGTGAGTTCAGGTAAGAAAATGAACCCTGCCTGTTTGGAGAGATTAGAAGATTTAGTAGCACATTGGGACTCTGTAGCAGTTCTCTCTTGTACCCCGTCGATTGCCGCCTCACTCCCCGAGCCCTGCAGTGCTCCCGTCAAGTCATGTACTGACAAAATTTCAGAGTTAGGTGGTAGTACCCCAGACTGACCTGCACCAACATGCAACTGTGAAAGAATCGGTTTTCCCCGATTCAGAACACTCTCACCGGCTACCGAGACGCTTGCTGCAGGCTGAAGCACTTCCGCGTTCGTTTGTGTGACGTCATGCCGGAGCGGGGTTCCTTGAAGTGCGGTCTCCAAAACTAGCTTCTCTGTAGGATCGGGTAACTGTGCAGGCTGTAAACACATAGAAGGAGCGTTTCCTTGACCCGATAGGTTTGTTTGAACTAATGGCTCTTCCGAAGTAGATAAAGCATCCATAAAAAACTCTGCATCTTCCGAATCTGCTGAAGGAAATATAACCTGCGAAGTTGTACTTTCCAAGGTCTCCTCCACATTTGCAGACTGTTCCTGTTGCTGCACCTCCGCAGCGTCCATCTTGGGAAACTGACCAGCACTCCTGCTGGTGGCCATGCACCAACAGAGTAGGGGAATTTCCCCAGTGTCCTGGCCAAATTTCCCTCATTCACTAAAAATACCACCAACAGCTTAATCTGGTTCAAAGTCAGTTGGCATTCATCTGTATCCCCCTCCCCCGGGTCGTGCCTGAAAATAGGCAGGATTTGTCTAGTGCACTTACCCGGTCAACAAAAGCTAAATAAATAAATAAATAAAATAAATAAATAAGCCTTGTACAGTGATTTTATTGCATAAGTTACAGTAATAAGCTCTGTACAGTGATTTTATTGCATAGGCTACACCAATAAGCCCCGTACAGTGATTTTACTGCAGAGGTTACAGTGATAAGCTCCCTACAGTGATTCTTATTTATTTAGCTTTTGTTGACCAGGTAAGTATACTAGACACGATAATTGCCTATTTTCAGGTGCAACCCAGGAGAGTACAGGAAATACAGATTCAAAGTAGTAAGACTGAACATGATACAGATTGAGTCAGTTTCACATTATTCATAAAGTTGCAGCGATAAACCCCGTACGGTGATTCTTATTGCTTAGGTTACAGTTATAAGCCCTTTACAGTGTTATTTGCCATTACTGAGTTAGTAACTGAAATTTTGTACTGCATTGCTCTTTTCCCTTCGTCCCATAAGCAAAGGCTATTTATGTAACTAAAAACTGTCTGAGTGGTTATTTTTAGCAGATCTTGGTGCTCCTTTTTAATTTCTTGGTCTGGGTGGTGGCAGCGGTATCTTTCAGGGGGAACAGTGCATCCCCCTTATCAAGGCACTTTTTCATTCCTGCCAGTGGCTGGTTCCGCACCACATTTCAGGCATACAGGTGTCAGGCCAAACAACCCGACATTGTCCCCTCAGTCAGTTTTAGCCCGCTACCTTTGACTGAGGGTGGCACCATCAAGGAAGCCTCTTGGTGAAGTCAGCAGACTGGTATTAACTAGACACATTGTTACAAATTTGTTAGGAGCATATAGCATTATCTTTTCGCAGGCACGTTTGCAGAGATATTGCTTTTTACATTGTTGTGAAAACAATGTATTCAGTACACTGATGTACCATACCTTATTTATTTATTACTTTTTCAGCATTTTCTGGTTTGTGGTTCACATTCAAAATTATTAGAAATGGCATGACTTGAGCATGATAGGTATTTCCAAAGTGGTGTAATCACTTTACATTACCTTCGTTCGCATCGGAAGACAACTATATAAAACACTCACGGTTCACTAAAAATAGGAAAAAAACGGGTTCATCACAGACTTAAGTTAAAAGTGGGAAGGTAAGGGGTGTGCACGTACAGTAAGCTTACCATTTACCCGAGGCATCTGTTCAAGGGAAGTAGCGATGCCATGTTTACCACAGACCAGGAGTTAAACCCCGGAGTTAAACACATTAGCAACTGAAAGCATTCGATTTCTAAGTTTACGCTCTCCTCTCCCTGTTCCCCGCAGATTAAAGTAAAATCCCAGAACTACAACTCCCACAATCCACCAAGCCGCTTTTCCGGGGTCAGAGGTGAACATAATTCTGACTAGAACAGCGAGCAAGAAACGAGGGTGTCTTTTAACTTCCCTGAGACGCTGAATAAAAAGCAGCAGCATACTTACATGTTTGATTAGTAAAATGTGACAAAAGAGGGAGTGACAACTTTACAGTAACCGTCGCCGGGCGAGAGGAAGGACAGAATGTTTGTGCAGGAGGAGAAGATCTTTGCAGGGAGGATTTTGAGAGTCCATATCTGCACTATGGAAGGGGCAGAGTGGCTGGAGGAGGTGTCCGAGGACATTACCATCGAGAAACTCAAGGAGAAGTGCTTGAAACACGTAAGCAAGAATTAAATAGCACGAAAGGCAATTTCGGGGGAGTCGGCAACGGGGTAGTTTCCTTACGGGGAATGACTAGAATGTTATTGGTGTGACAGGCTAGGCCTCGGGTGGTATTTATAGTAAGACTCCGTGCTCTAATGGTCCTAATTTGAGTTTAGCTTAATCTGCCATTCGTTATATTTGCAGACGTTCAGCCGGTTGGTCAAAGCATTGATCTCCCGTGATATGATCAAATTCATGTTTGGAAAAACGTAACTGTGCTTTGACAGCTCTTGAATACTGTGCTTACATTGTTGCATTTGTGTTCTGTCGAAATATATTGCAACTTATTTAGAATTGTGTAGTAAGTACCAGTGGACATTTATAACTAATTGTGTTCATTATGGTTAGTGTTGAATTTGCAGACAGAAAGTGTCATGCTGCGATTAAGCGAAATCATGATCTGTACAGTAGCCTGACATCTGAAACTTACTTAGTAGCAGAGATTTTACTTAAAAATCAGACTGGTGAGAGTCTGGGACCAGCCTTCCAGATTCTCTCGCTTCAGTTGGAACTGGAAACATAACCTCTCAGCCTCCTGATTCAGAAATCTAGGACAACATAAGGCTTAAATAATCAAGGACACATTGTTAAGAACAGTGTTATATCTGGGGGGAAAAAAGTAAAACCAAGAAGCAGTTGCAAAATCAGCTTAGTGTGAAAAGCATTTTGTAAAGGAGATCTAAACTGTAACATTTACTGTATATCTAGCACTGTTTTAATGATATATTTCAAACTGGTACTCTACAGTTCCAGGAATGTCAAATTTAGCAGGGACAGGGCAAGGACTGTGAGGCAAAGTCATGGACATCCCTGAAAATCACAGGCAGCTGAGAGATACTGCTGGAAGTGTCTTTTTAAACAAGCATTTGTGAATGCCGAATGTTTGCTTGCTGGCATTGGCATTGGTAATGTAGGAGTTAGAGAGCTGCATAATAGGAATGGCAGTGAAGTATTGAACTGAAGCCAACCCCACCACCACCCTGCAGAGACTGACAGGCATTGGGGTGTGCCTTTGGGGCATCAGGCATAATGGCCACGCCATTTCACTACACCCTACCCTGCAGACACCGACAAGGGTCACGGTTTGCCTTGGGGTCTTTGAGCCTTATGCTCACCCCATTCCATAATGAAATACGGTGAGATGGGTGCAGTATAGGAGAATGGAGTGAACTTTGGGGCCGAAGAGTCCAAGGCACACCTCGATGCCTGTCACTGGCTGCAGGGTGTGGGTGGGGGTGGAATGGTATAAGCATTACAGACGACAGTCCCAAGTCACACCCCTGATGCCTGTCAGTCTCTACAGGGTGGGGCGTTATGGTCGGAAACCCTAATGCCCCAGGTGTTCATTGATATTTCCACTCCAATTTTTCAACATGGTTTTTTTGTGAACCCCACCGCATGAACAGTGGCAATATCTGTTTGTTAGCCGAAAGATGATTTTGCACAGTGACTACGCCATTTGGCACCACAGCTGCGAAAACACATTTCAAACAGGATGAGAAAAATGACAGCTGTACTGTTTATGAGGTGGTGTAAAAATGGCATTGTTGAAAATCTGGAGTGAAAATATAAAAAAACTGGTTAAATCACGAGCCTGCGTAGAAACTGTAATTAGTTTGGGGACTGTTTACAGCAGATTGTCAACACAGGCATTTTGGGACCTCCACTCATGAACAGCGTCACTGTGATTTTCGTAATCTGTCCCGAACACTGATTTCCCACAGCGACCACGCATTTCTGCACCAGAAGTACAAAAACACATTTCGGCCAGGGTGTGAAAAATGACAGCTGTACTGTTCATAAGGAGGCGTGGAAAAATGCCACTGTAGAAAATCTGCACTAAAAATATTACAGATTTGTGAACTTACAAGGGTGCGTGGAAACTGCGCAATGCACACTTGTAACACAATCATTTTATGGACTTTTGTCACCAAATTTTCAACAAAGCCATTTTAAGACCTCTGCTCATGAACAGTGTCACTGTGATTTTCTTAATATGTCCTGAACATTGATTTTGCAAACTGACCGCGCCATTGTGCGAAAACACATTTTGGGCGAGATGTGAAAAATGACAGCCGTACTGCTCATAAGGAGGTGTAGTAAAATGACAGTGTTGAAAATCTGGAGTGAAAATACAAAAAATTTGCAAAGTTATGAGCCTGCATAGGAACTGCGCAACGATGTCAGAAACAGTCATTTTGAATTCTCACCAAATTTTCAACATAAGGTTTGAGATGCCTACCATGAACTGTGATAGTGTTAGCTTGTTATCCGGTCCCGGAAGCGTGGTCTGCCGCAGTGACCGTGGAAATCACCTTTGTGACCAATAACAAAATGACAGTTACTGAGTTCATGAGGTGGTGCCCTAAGAACTCCCGTGTTGAAAATTTGGTGAAAAAATTCCCAAAATGGCTGAGATATGCATCAAAGTTGAAAAACCCATTTATGCCATTATACAGCTTACGGCATTTCTTCAGTTTGCGGTCGGCTTTGAAGAGTGCAGGCGTGTTCCCCGGTCCACTGAAGATCATTGCGCTTGGCCCGGAGGTAAGTGAGGGGTGGAGGGGTGTGGAGGTGCGTGCGGCAGAGGGTGGGCGGGATTGGGGAGGGGTGAGACAGTCAACGTGGGACCGTTTCTTTCAGGTTTGTTTTTACCTTTTTGGAAGACAACGCTTGATCTTTGCCACGCTGGGGCGCCCCAGCGTGGCATCTGGAAGGTTGTTTGTGGGGCAGTGGAGCCAGCGGGGATTGGGCACCCCGCTGACCATATCGGATGGCGATTGTTGCCATGCTGGGTTTGGGCTCCTAGCGTGGCAGTTGGAAGGTTGTTTGGGTGGGCCAGTAGAAGCCAATGGGATTAGGCACCCCTGTTGTACCATGTCGTCTGGACTGTTGCCACGCTTGGGGTGGGCTCCCAGCGTGGCACCTGGAAGTCTGTTTTGGGGGCAGTGGAGTCGACGGGGTTTGAGCACCCCTGTCGGCCATATGGTGTCGGGTGGGGGGGTGCATGAGCACACTGGGGTGGGTTCCCAGCGTGCTAGTAGGTGTTTGGGTCGGGGAGGAAGAACCGTGTGACAGACAGTTCAGATGCAGTGTGACGTGCAGGCAGTTTGCGTACTGCTGGCATGGCAGTATGCAAATTCGTCGGTACGCTACTAATTGGGCTGATTGCAGCAGTTTTCACTTTCAGCTGTACGCCATCTGATCTGAACAGCTGTCGTGACAGCTTCTACATGTATTGGTGTAGTGAGACAGCGCCTGCAAAAGAGAGCAGGGCATTGGAAGCCGAGTGGCACACCTACAAAATTTCGTATGGTGGCACTGTGTTACTTGCACATACGTGCAAGCAAACATAAAAATGGCATATTCTTTTAAATTAATGTGCTGAAATGCAAACTAAAACTCTTAGGTGAAAATTGTGTGTGGTTGGATCACCTGATTATCTGCTCATGAGTTTGAAGTAAGAAAATGGTTGGATCCCAACAGAACCACTGGTTTATAGTTAAGGCATTTTGTTTAGCATGATTAGTTCATGTTAATGGCAGCATATCAGTTGTTGTTTATTTGGAGAAAAAAGACATATTGGGGCATGTTGATGGAGGTTAGTAGTTATGTTAAGCCTCTGAATGTTTTTTCAGTCCCCCCCCTTAATTTCATGTTGTTCCTTTTTTTTAACTGAGACAAAAAAAACAGACACTGTATCTGGCAGTATACGTGAGGTGTTACAGACAGGCAAGGGCAGTATTCAAGTAGGTGGTGGGTGGGGGAGGGTGCGGAGGGATGGGATTATGAGGGAGAGGAAGGGTTGCAGCTGGAGGCGTCCATAACCGTACCAGTCAAAGGCTGGAAAGGTGGAGAATGACCTCCAGCTGATGAGAACTACTTCTGAGGGCCTGAGTACAGGAGCTCTCACAGTGCAGGAGGATCTGAGCCAGCAGTGAGGCAGAGTAACAGGAAAGAAGTAGTTACCGTGGACTCTATTATGAAGTATTTTCTTGTGTATTGTTTTACCTGGAAAAGTCCTTAAGTTTATTTTAATTTATGGGGACATCCTGTGATCATATTGATATTTATCAATAAATACCATTACAGACATTCAATACAAAAACTGCAATGCGCGCACTGCAGAACAGTTTGGATAAATGAAGAAGGAGAAGGAGGAGGAGAAGAAGAAGAGTCAGCATTTATATAGCACTTTTCATACACAGTGTATTCCAAAGCGCCTCACAATCAATGCTAGACTGGTAGTGAAGTGACTGAAAGTGTAGTGGCAGCCATATCACACATCAGCACCCACACACAGTCTGGACAATTGCATGAACCGGTTTATGGGAAGGGAAATGTTGGCCAGGACACCGGGAATGTCCCCTACTCTTTGCAAAGAGTGCCTTGGGTTCTTTTGCATCTACCTGGACACCCACCAGGACAGCACCAGGATGGGTAGAAAGGACCTCGGTTTAATGTCTCATCCAAAGGACAGCGCACCCCAGCAGTATAGCTCCCCCCTAATACTGCACTCGGATGTCAGTGTTTTAGGTGCAAGTCCAATCCCGGTGTGGGACAAGAACCCACCACCTTCTGGTCCAGAGGTGGATGTGCTACCAACTGAGCCACGCTGACACCATGTGGGTGGAGTTCTGGGGCACAGGAGCTGTGTGGACTGCAGTCATTTGCCTACCTGGTGCACATGTTGTGGATGTCATGGCAAAGGTGAACAGGTTCTTACTGAAGGGGAAAGGAACCAATAGTCATGGTGCATGTTGGCATCAGTAACATAGGCAGAGGAAGACCCAGGGTTCTGTAACGTATATTTGTGGAACTAAACAGGAGCCTTAGGAGCAGGATCTTCAAGGTACTGGCTTGAGATACTGTTGATGCCCCGTGCAGGGCCAGGAAGGTAACAAGACATTAAATTGTTAAATGCTTGGCAAACATCTTGGTGCAGGGGGCAAGGATTTAGGTTTCTTACACACTGGAAGGCATTCTGGGACAGAAGAAGCCTGCATGCAGCAGATGGACTGCACCCGAGCCCATAAGGGGTGGGAGTGTTGGCTCACAGGATAGAAAGAGTAGTGTGGAAGATTTTAAGATGGGGGAGGGGTAGCGGTAGGTGCAGGAGAACACTCATGCCCCATCCAGGTATTGGAAGGGGTCAAATGGTCAGATGTAGTAGGCCCAAAACATGGAGGGAGAGAAACGCAAACGTTTGCTGCATGATTGGTAATATGAGGAGGGCAATAAACAAGATGGATGAAGTAGATGACAAACCTGTTAAAGAAAGCTACGATGTAGTAGGAGTCATGGAGATGTGATGGAAGGAGGGAATAAGCTGGTATGCATAAGCAGAGGTATACTGTGTCTTCAGGAAGGCAGGAACGGTCAGATGGTTGAAAAACTTACTTTCTATGACAAGTGAAAGAGTGAGTGAGATGGGGTGGGAGCTCTACAGAAACCTATGGCTGGAATTAGTATAAATGGGATGCAGAAAGACAAAGTTTCATTCTTCAGTGTGTCAGGTATGGGACAAGATGGAATTTGGTTATTGATATGCTGCTGAGTAGTGGGGATAACATCATCTAATCAGTAAAAGCTTAGGAACCAGTGGGTTGACAGTTGCCATAATAGGACTGAATTTGAGATGATGGAGGAAGAAGCTGTTTTAATTAAAATAAGACCAAGACACTAAAGTTCTGAAGAGCCGATCTGGATAAACAGAGGGAGTTGTTTGTGGCTAACTTGATAAATACTGAACATTACTGACTCAGAGTGCTAATACCCCTACCAGGTGGGAGGCTTGAAAGCAGAATATAATAACAATTATGAGTACTGTAGACATGTCCCCTTGAGCAGCAAGTGTAAGAGGTCTAGGTATAGCCAGAAGCCTCCATGGTTGTCCAGAGAACTTCAGTGGAAGTTAATGGAGAAAAGGATGTTTGATAACTGGAAGGATTCTGATGCTAGAGCAGTGGAAGTAGAGTACAGGGTATTACAGAAGGAATGCGGGGTCAACATTGCCAAGGCTGGTCTGAAAGACAGGACTGCACAGTGGATCAAGTGGAATGAACTGTGAAACTTTTTGCAGTACATAGGAAGCAAAATGAGAGTCAGGAATACGGTAGTGCCGCTGATCACTGTGGAGAGGGAGGAACCATTGAGTGAGGCAGTGGGAATAGCAGAGGCACTGAATAAATCTGTATTTTTTGATTAACTTTTATTGGCCAGTAAGTACATCAGACACAGAATGTACCTATGTTCAGGTATCACCCTGGAGGTTATAAGGCAAGTGATACAATACAAAAACCCAGGAGGTTACAAGATAGGCAGTACAATATAATACAATATAGGAGATAAAATAGTACATTTGTTGAGTATCGAGCAAGAATATTATTAAAATAGTACATACATCGAGTAAGAATATTAGCATAGCATATATACAAACAATACAAGCTAAGCAATACATAATCGAATGCATTTATCTGTGGATAAAGTACATACCAGCTGTTTCAGCTGAGGCATTGCTGACAGTAAGATTATTAGCCTATGGCAGGTAAGCATAAGGACAACTTGTAAGGATTACGTGCAGACACAGTTTGAGTTGGCTTTAAGGTGAGCCCACAAGGATTTTTCAAATTGAGTGTGTGTAGAGCAGCAATGGACTCAGAGTGGGAGGGAGTTTTTATTTATTTATTTTGTTTTTGTTAACCAGGTAGGTGCACTAGACAAGAGATTTTGCCTATTTTCAGGCACGACCCGGGAGGGTTACACATCAGAAACAGCAGATACATAGTGTCCACAACAGAATACAAAACATCTAGTTGGAAGGAAAATACAGTAACACATGACAATTTAGAATACATGGCACATTCAGGAACAAGTAGAATATACATAGCATGAGGATAAACAGTAATCACAGTTACATAAACTTTTATAGAATTTTAAAAAACAGTATAATTGACTAAAAAAAATACATATACAGCAAACACTGGGGTACATAAGTGCTGAGAGGAAGTACCGCTCTCAAGGTGGAAGATCAGTGGTAGTAGTGCAAGTGAGTGGAGACAAGCAAGAGGTAGAGCGGAAGCAGAGACCTGAGCTCATAAGGTGAGTTCTTAAACTTTTTTTTGAAAGGCCAGTGAGTAGCTGATTGTTTAACATACAGTGGAAGGGTGTTCCATATTCTGGGAGCAGATACGGCAAATGCAAGTTCACCCTTCTTGGTGAGACATCTAGGTGTAACAAAGGAAGCATTTTGAGTAGATCTCAGCGTATAGAGCAAGTCAGGTTGTTTTAGCAGAGTTACAAGGAATCTTAGAGTACTAATCTGGGTTAATTTATAAACCAGACAACCAGCTGTGTACAGATGATAGGAGGATGGGGTGAGCCAATTGAGAGAAGAATAGAGCTGGCAGCGATGTGTTAGTTTAGGAGCCGCAAGGGCGAAGCGGCAGATACTATTATAACAAGTGCTCCATTTCTGGATTACTTGCTTGCTAGCATTAAGGTAGACTTTAGAGCCATAGTTGAGGCAAGGTCGAAGAATTCCCTGAGCAATGGCCAGCCTGGCTGTTGAATTTAGGGAGGATCTTACCGTGTAAGCCAGGCCAAGTTTACTGTTCACTGCCTTACAAGTGGCTGCAATATGAAGATTAAAGTCCAGTGAGGGGTCAAGAGTCATCCCAAGGTATCTGAAGGATGTGACTGTATCCAGGGTTTTGCCATCAGGTCCACAAAGGGAAAGTCCCATATGACAAGCTTTTAGCCTAGAAGTCCCAAGAGCATTGACACTGTTTGCTAGTGTTAAGTAGGAGCTTATTTTGTTTTAGCCAAGCCGGCAGTCAAAGTTAGATTGAAGGAGGACGAACTGCCGAAAATGTCATTAGCGGCAGAGTAGATAACCATATCATCCACATAGAAAAGAGACAAAGTCGATCCAGACGGGGGTGGGGGTGGGGGATTATTTATAAAGAGACAGAAAAGGAAGGGACCAAGAATGGAACCTTGGGGAACACCAACTAAGGCAGAGACAAGATCGGATGCGACGTTCCCTATTTAAACAAATTGTTGCCTTCCCAGAAGGTAACTGCCAAACCAGGCCGTGGCAGAAATTGAGAAACCAAGAGAGGATAGTTTGGAGAGCAGAAGAGAGTGGTCAACCAAGTCAAAGGCCTTTGTGAGGTCAATAAAAATGGCCCCAGTGAGTTCCAGAGTTTTGGTGCAGAAACGCTAAAGGCCTGGTCTCCCTTAAGGGTGGAAGTCCAGGGAACAACAAGAAGGGATTTGTCATTTGTATGTAGGGAGTAGAGCATGAGAAAAATTTAGCAGGGACGCAATGGGGGAGGAGGTGCCTGTTCTAATTGTTTTGTTGATGGAACAGCCTAGGGCAAATAGGCGACTGTTGGAAGGAGATAACCAATCCAGGCAGCTGTACAGTTTACAGTGATAAGTTGCACGGTACAGGGAGAGAGCAAATCTAAAATATCATTGTCAGTGGTCTCCCAATTGGAAAGCTGTGACCTGGAGGCATTGGCAAAGGATATGAGCTCATAGTTGAGGGAGGGAAGTAAGGCTACCCTTGCGAGGGCCAGGTGGGTTTTTGAGGTCAGTCAGTGTTTCACTCTAAACCAGTCCAAGCTTAGTATTAACTAGTTTACAAACATGTCGAATATTTATTTGTGTTTGGAGAACCTTTGAGCCCAGAGCTCTTTTCAGAGGTGTCCAAATTTGGAATATGGAGGGAGAGGTCAAGATGTGGGTCCATTGTGACCTCTAGGTGCTTAAAAGATGATGCTACATTCAGTGGAATCCCATCAGTGCACCTAATGGGAGAGGGGGGACTGCAAGCTCTGAGTTTGGCAGGGGACCCAGAAAGTATAATTCGTGTATTCGTGGCTTCATAATCAGTTTTGTTTATGATAAACCAGGCTTCAGGCTTGTGGAAGTAGTCTGTAAGGTGGGATTTTTGTTGTTGATTTTTTTCTTTCAATTGTTTAACCAGGATTGGCACACTAAGCTGAAAAGTTGTTTACAGGTGCGACCTGGGAGCACAGGGAAGTTAAGTGACTTGCTCAGGGTCGCACAGTATGCAAGTGGGGGCTGTGGGATTCAAACCCAGGTCTCCAGACTTGCAGCTCAGAGCCTTAAACCACTGTGCTATACTGCCTCCAATTAATGTGGTATGTGGTCAGTGCTCTAGGAGCTCTAAAGAAGCACCAGATTATCTTCATACAGAGATTTTTTACAGGAGGTGATGACAGCAGGGTAGTTAGTTATGAACAGTAATGAAAGAATAGGCCCAAGGATTGAGCTCTGAGGGACTCCAAGCTTGACAGTGACTGGTTCTGAAATGGACCCATTGAACTTAACTACCTTTTGGTGATTAGACAGGCCGTGTCTGAACCAGGCTACAACATGCTCAGGGAGGCCCAGTGTGCAGTTTGGAGCACAAGAGAGTGTGGTTAGCTAGGTCAAAGGCCTTGGATAGATTGCTAAAAATGCTTCCGGTGAGCTGCAACAGGTCCATGGCAGTTTGGATCCTAGTGACCACTTGTAAGAGGGCTGAGGTAATGCTGTGGGCCTTGTGAAACCATGCTGCTGTGGTGTTAATATCTTGTTGGAGTAAAGGTGCTTGAGTAAGCTGGTTGACTGCTGCTCACTTAAACATCCATCTCCGTGTGAAGCAGAGTCCGATTAGCAGTTTAATAAATTTAAGCATTTTCTTACCTTACTGTGGCAGATTTTATTTTAAATTGCTGGTTGATCCTGTGCCCTCCCGGGCCAGCAAATCTTCAAATAGCTCCGGTTTGGAGCCTATATGTGTCCATGCTATACTGAGACCAGGTACAGACTGGTAGGGTGCCTGTCAATCTGTACATAGTCTCAGTATGGCATGGACACACTTAGGCTCCAAACTGGAGCTGTTTGTAGGTACAGTAATACAGTAAGGCTATGGACGAGCCCCGAATGCATCCCGCACAACACGTCACACTGGGGACCAGTGTTCCCACTGAAGGCACATTACAGTTGGTACAATGTGCCCTTCTCCAAATGTTTCAGGGGTACAAATCGTATTTTGAGGGTATGCCACACCCCTTGTAGAAAATTACAGAGGTAGTATGTACAAATCGTTTTAAAGGGATGCACCAGGTAATACCGTGCAGCCGCAATCTAAATCCATTATTTCCACATCTGTAATGTAACAGCTGTGAGTTGGACTGATCCTGAATAAAAAAGTGATGTGCATCATCATGCATGCAGTCAATCAGTGCAACTGCACATGAGTAGTACTAACTAAATAACTATTAGTAGACCTAGACTAGTACTGCACAAAAGAGTACTGCTAATAACTGTGTGACTCACTTGACTCTGAACTTAGGAAGACAAGCAACAGAGTGCTAGATCTTAGAAGTACTAGTGTGTGATGACAGACAGAATCATTAGAGACAAAGATGCTGCTACTGCCATAGAAATCCCCATCAAATTGTCAATACATTTTTCAATTATCAAACATTTAATTATTTAAACAATTTTAGCATGATTAGTTAAGATGGTATAGACAGACACTGAGTGACTGATGTTGGTTTAGAGTCAGAAAAAAATGCATGCATTTACAAGGCAGGTTAAGTTTAACTTCAGTGCACCCCCCCATTACACACACACACACACACACACACACACACACACACACGAGAGACTGACTGAGCAATTATATTGGGGCTGTGCAGGGCAGCTGGGCAGTAGATAAGGGAGGGAGTAGACTGTGGGAGGAGTCTGTAGGACACACACAGTGACGAGTGATATTGGTCTAGTCTGTCTACTCATCAACTTTGAAGCTGCTCTGCTCCGAGCCGAGTCCTGACACGCCCCCCCAACCACCAGGCATAACCAGCGAATACACCCCACCACTGCCACCAGTGATCAGTCCCTCTCAGGCTCCCATGTCCATTTGAGGAGTTAGAACCCACCCCAAGAAGACCAATCCCTTATCTCACCCTGACCTGATCCTCAGAGTCCCCGACATGCATAGAAGCAGACTGGAGGAGCAAGTGGACTAAAGTGAGGAATAGGAAGGAGGGGAACAGACCTACGATATGAATCTCTGACTTTCCATTACTCCTTTCAATCAGTGATCTGTCCTTGCTTCCCAGTAAAAACCAGGTGCGCCAGGCCGCCAGCCATGAGATTGGAGTCGGGACTCAGTCGGAGGAGATGACTCGCTTGGTGGCAGGGTGAGTGGCCAGTGGCCACATCAGAAATCGTGCTAGGAGACTAGAGACTGCTGCGACTCTCAGGGTCCGACTGGGACTGGGCTGTCTGAGAGGTGAAATAAGCATGTGGCTACAGCACAGTTTGGGGAGAGGGAGGGAGGAGGGATGATGGATGGAGTGACTGTCTGTCTCTCTCTCGACTTGAGTCTTGATGTGCACTCTATCGTTCAAGGCCAAGCCAGGCAGCTGCAGACAGGAGGACAACTCCAGGATGGGGAATCAGCCTGCAAAATATTGGGGGGGGGGGAACATTGCCACTGGGCTTAATCAGTCGCAAGAGCCCTTAACAGAGGATGTGCATTGCAGGCCGTGTGGTTGACTGTCTGCACTTGGCAATGCACTGGAAGGAACTAAAGGGAGTTTTTTGGTCAGACGGGTTGGTTGGCGTGGCTTAGTTAGTGGACTGTACTGTAGGACTTGATTCAGATGGGAACGGAATCCGGATTGCACTGCAGCACTTACTGGTGGGTGGGAAGGCAGTGTGAAGCCAAGGAGCGGAGTGGCGGAGCCTGCAATTGGGAAGAGAACAACGGATGGTTCAGGAAGTTGGGGAAGGGGAACCCCAGAGAAATGACTCAACGCCAACCTGATTTTCGGCATGCAGCTCGTAAGTAAGGGCTGGTTTCCTCTTCAGCACGCTAGCCATAAGCCAAGTGAGTCTCTCAATTGCCGCCCTCTTGACTTGAACGAACATCGGTCGAGTCGAGTTGTCAGGCCAGCCATCAGGGTATCTTTTGTCTCCAGTGGATCCCGTTCCTTGCATGTTTTTTTTTCGCCCTCTTCAGTCGTCTCTCCCACATGTGCAGCCCGCCGGTTCCCTCACGCCTAGAATAGGTGCACGCCCACAATACAAGCAAACAACGGAGATAGGATGCAATGGGTGCACGTCTACTCTGAACCGTGCACCAATCACAGTTGGCCGTGGGCTTGCAGGGTGAAGACATAAGCCACTAGTCTGGAGCAATCGTCTGCTTGCTGCTGTGGAAAAAAAAAAAACACACCTTTGAAACAGCACAGTCAACTCTGCATGAAAAGCTACTGGCATGTCTGCATTCACACTTGGCCAGAGTTCTTTACGTGCAGAGTACCCCTGACTCACATAGATGTACGTGAATCTTGATTTTTTTTTTTTTTACGTGATTCATGTACATCTATGCGTGAATGGGAACACTGCTGGGGACAGCCGCAGGTGGTTGTGGGTGCACCGAGAAGGGCTCTTACTTGTAAAATGCTGGTGGGGAGGGTGCAGGATCAACCAGATAGAATTTAAAATAAAATCTGCCACGGTAAGTTAAGAAAATACTTATGCTATATTTATTAAACTGCTAATTGGGCCCTGCTTCACACGTAGGTGGGGCATGATAGGAGGTGGACATTTCCCTTTAAGTAGCCTACTGAAAGTGGGGGAGTATCGCAGTGGGGCAATAGCTTTTGAGACATTTGGTGTTTCCAGCCTTTGAGTCAAGGACAACTCTTGCCAGCTAACAGCTGTCTGGAATGGTGCTATATAGAAGCCACAAGTTAGAAATATGCTTAACCAGAGGGGCTAGTCTGGGGACAGCAGTTTTCAGAAACTTCGGTTCCAGAAAGTCGCATCTGGCACTCATGTATGGAGAGAGTCTGGTGGGTAGCTTCAGTACGTTCTGGGTCGAAACAACTCTGAGATAAAAAGGTGACTGATGGGGGAGGGTGTCAGGGGGCCAGGATAGATGGATGGGGAGGATGTCAGGGGGCCAAGATGGGCAAGAGACTCGTCCTGACTGGACGATGGGAACAGACAGGTGTAAGCAGAGAAATAGGTGAATTGCCAATTGAAGGCATCAGTGATGGTCTTAGCACTGCTGTAATTCACTCCTCCTATCAAAATATCAACAGGGTGCTGCTTGGAGGAACTGCCAACCAGGCCCTTAACATTTTTCCAAAAAGATCTTTAATCTTTTGCGGAAGCTAGCAAGGTTTCTTGACAGTAAGTACCCTTGGCTGAGTGAAATTCATGTTTGCGATTGCTTCTTAGTTGCCTGTGCTTCTGTAAGTCAGAGGTGGTTTGGGATGACCTGTAGTGGTGCCATTGTTTGTCTGTCTGCTTGATTAGCTTGAGCGGGTCACTGTGGAGCCATTTGGTTGCAATGCTCCTTACCCTCCTTCTAATAAAGAGGGCTTGGACCTCCTGGATGGAGACAAAGGCCTGGGCCAAGGCAGTGGAGATAGAGAAAGGGGAGTAAACACTGGACCAGTTGACATTTTCTAGGTCCAAGAGGAAGAGCCCTGGGTTGAAGTTCAAGTAGTCCCTGAGTCTTATGACTGCAGAGGGTATTGTAAGGATGTCAGTTTTCCAGATGCAGTAGGTAGGGGAGTGGTCAGAGATTACATCTGGGCACACACCAGCTTACAGATACTTTGAGGTCTATTATTTAATGCCCACTCAATAAGGGTATGGGACCACCCTTCAGTGACATCCTAATAGGATCGGAGATGACCTGTGCGAAGGCCAGTTCTAAGACCGTGTTTACAAAGAGGCTACCACTGGACCAAGCCAAATTACATTAAGGTCACTCATAGTGAGGACCTCATTAGATCCCACAGAACTAACTTAGGTAAGGAGCTGGGACAGACCATTTGGACCACAGGTGGGAAGGTTGTATACCCACAGGAGATGGATTTTTGGTTTTAGTATTTCCCAAGAGAAGTACGGTGTGTAAGTATTCAATAGAAGACAGGTGTTTTGGGCCAAGGAGATATTTAACTGGGACTTACAGTAAACTAGTAGGCCACCACCTTGTTTGGATCCACGGTGGTCCCGTCTAATAATATTGTAGCCCTGGAGGGAGCAAACCAAATTGTCTGTCTGAGGCTGGCTTAAGCCATGTTTCAGTAAGGTCAAGGATGTCTGGTGGTAGTTTGCAAACCATGCTGTGAGTGCCACTTTAATTGCGAGCAGGTTACAGACATTTAGACAAGTGATCTTTAACCCTTTGCATCTGGTTCAACCATGGGAGATACTGGTGTGGGACCAGGGTTAGGTACTACGTCCCCCTGCAGGTGAGAGGAAGTGGACAGAGTGCCGTAGGGAAAAGATGTGCAGAGCACATCAAGCAATACTAATGGACAGGCAGAGCTTATCCTTGAGGAACTGGACCAGTGGCAGGAAAAGTCGATGGTGAAGTAACCCTGAATTGGGAAGCTCATACACACTGTTACAGAGAAGGTTTGAAAAGAGAAATTGATTGCTAGGGTCTGAGGCAATGGAACGAGTAGGTGGCATTGCTGAGGGAGGGTAGGACCAAAGAGCCTGCCATAGAAGAGGTAAGTTGCAATGCACAAAAACAGGGACATTGTGCAGTAAAAGACAAGGGTACAATTACATCTGCATCCCTAGGGAGGAAAGGATGCCAGAGGTCAGGGACACAGCTATCAGTAGAACCAAGGTGCTGTGCAGCCAGGAGACCCAAACAGGTGTGGGCTGCAGGCTGGACGTGACACTAGGACAAAGCCACCTAGCTTAGACTGTGGAAGGGGATATCCTAACTCCTAGACAGACATGGGGGCAGAGGTTTAAAACCTACAGGGTAACTCAATAAGGAGCAACTGCAGATTCTGTATAGATTGTAAAAAGAACAGCAGTAGCTTAACAGTTGAAAGGTGAGTTAACCAAAGAAGGCATACCCTACTAAGGGTGCACCTTAGAACCAAACAGTAACATTAAAGGGCGGACAAGCAAAGAATGGTTATGGTAAATTGCAGGCATAGCACGTCTCAACAGGTTAGAGCCCAGATAGGTAATTAGCAGGAGAAACATGTAAACAGGCAAACAATAGCAGCATGTAGCGGATTGGTAAACAGTAGAATTCAGCAAACGCCTTGTTACCAAGGTGAGGAAAATTTTGTGTTAGGATTCAGCTGGGGAATCGAGGTCGTGGTACGCTAGGAGTGGAAGTTGTGCAGGTCGAACATGAGGCAGTGGCAGTCATGCCAGACTTAGTTGTTAAGTATGAAGGGTGTGTGTGAATCTAGGAAATTCCCTCAGTCCAGGTAGTATGCAGTCCATTCCATCTTTATTAATAAAGCACTTATCCTAAAACTTCTGAGCACTGTACCATTGAAAACCATCATGCATATAGTACTGAATAAAAACAAAGTACTAAACAAATACAAACATGATGATAATTAAATTGACATGTAATGCACAGCATATACATACTCATTAGACACAATTTCAAATGTTACTAAAGACAGTTCACAGTAGTATCATCGACTGGATACACATCTATGTCATAGAAGCCTTCTGAGGAATTAAATGGAGGACATTCTGTAAACCACCAACAGTTTTATTTATTTATTGCATTTTGTTGACCTGGTAGGCCCAGTGGGACTAGTGTTCCCTTTTTTTGGGGGTGGATCCTAGATTTAATAATATTAATGGATAAGGAAAAGGACTTTTTACAATTACACATAATACTTCGGATTACTAACATCAATGACACTTGTTACGTACATTCTAAGTTTCACACAAGGGGTGCTAGCATATCTATAGTACAACCAGAGCCTAATGTCCTAGGTCATAAGCAGAGTATGGGTAGTTTGCTAAGAAGGCTAGGTGTAGATGGTCTGTGTATTACATGCAGACATATGCAAGGGAGAGATGAGCTCAGTGTAGACAGGTACACTGATTACACTCTAGTTGTGAGGTATTTAGACCTGTCTTGAAGCACCCTAGGGAGGAACATTCTTGGAGGGAGGGAGTTTGTTCAGCAGTTGTGGGGCAGTAAAAGCAAATGATCTTTGCCCTTCAGTAGTTCTCATCCTGGGGACTTCTAATAGTAACTTATGAGTGGTACAAAGGGTCCTCCACTGAGTCTTGACGAGCAGTACGTCTCTTAGACTAGGGAAAGCCTTGGGCCACATTGATTATATTTTCATGTCAACAAATGTACTTAAGTCTGAAACTTCATTGGTAGCCAGTGGAGATTTCTAAAGTATTGGAGTAGTATGGACTCAGATTAAAGAATTTGAGGTCAACCTTGCTGCCACACTGAACACATGCTGCAATTTGCTAAATTTACAGTTTGGGAGATCCAGTAGAAGAGCAATGCAGTAATCAGTCCTGGAAATGACAGAAGCGTTTCTCAGCATTTTCAACTGGATCACATTCATATATTTTCTTATTTTTATTTTAGAGATCCTTCTAAAATGGAAAAAAAGCCACCCTCCTAACTGAGTTATATGGATCTCAAACAATAAGTTGAAGTCCATAAGGTCCCCAGGATTTTTTTTTTTAACCACTGATGTAACTTAAAAATTTTAGCACAAGTCTGATGTCACGGTCTGGTGAGACAGAAAAATGCTCAGCTGACTTTTTGTACTGAAATAAATAATTTCTGTTTTTCTGAGATTCAGTTGTAAAACGTGTTCAGGTAGCCACCACTTAATGTCACAGAGGCAGGCTTCTGGCTACCCCAGTGGGCCAGTGGCAGCGTGATGCGCCACGTTGCAGATGACCCGGGTTTTGTTAGCGAGCCTTGGTGGTTGTGTCGGGAGGCAGGCCAGAATCTGGCAGCTGCCATATGGCAGCGTGTCTCACCTGGGGAGGCTTGACAGTGAGCTCCAGCATTGCAGCAACTTCTGCGACTGGGTCCTGCAGCTTGCTCCCACTGCAGGGGACATGCTGCGCAGATGCTGGGTCAACCGAGGCGGTGCTGATGTGGATAGGTGGGAGGGACCAAAAAAGGGAGAAAAACCCATTGTTGTCTGATTGACTGCCTGGATGCCTGGCTTCCCCTGGATGCTAGTGCCTACTGGCACTGGAGCCTGGTTTGCATGGTGGACTGCCTTGGGGTGGGGAGGACAAGCCTCCCCCCGAGCCCTTGCCATGAAGGGTATCCACTGGGCTGTCGGGGGGGGGGGGGAATGGGAGACACAAGCCCGAACAGGGTACATCCTTGTGTCCAAGGTACATCCGTGACTGACTGACGCAGCTGTGCTAGAAAAATCTCTATGGAAAAAATAAAACAAAAAGACAGGCTTCTAAATTTGCAGGGGTCTCATTTGTCCAGGTTTTTACCAAAAAATAGAGCTGAGTGTCATATGCGTAAATATGAAAATTCAGAATGTAATTCCAGATGGGGACGGAAGACTCTCTTAATAGCAAAGAAGGAACTGCACTCACACCCATTAAAACACATAATGCATTTGAGGCAAAGGTTCTGCTTCAAAATATGCCTCTTGTTCAATGTTTGAAGTGCGTAGATCAACATAACATACCAGTGGAGCCAGTGCAGACAGAAAAAAAACTAACGTAACGTTTTGCTCTGTACACCTCAAGTGTCATCGGGAGGTTAAAAGGCTCCCCCTAAGGCTCACTTTAAATACTGTCAGGAGCACATCACATGATCAGCATTTAAAAATCCTTATAATATGGGTTGCATGAAGGAGAGCAGCCAATTGGTTAAACAGCATCAAGTGACCGTGGATTAAATTCCCTTTTTAATCTACACTTGGGTGACCTGCACTTCTTCCCTCAAAGCAAGTGATGTGATTATCCTCCCCAAATCATATCCCCACCTGCAGATGCAGTATAGTGATGGCACAGAAAATCTTACCTGTAATATTGTGAGTAGAAATGGAAAGATTTTCAGCAGGTAATTCTATGCATATTTACATGTGACATTAGCAGTAATGTCTACAATGTTTTTTTTTTGTTTGTTTGTTTTTTTAACTTACCTTGTATTTTGCCAACTGCTATAAAATAATTCAATTGAATCCTTGAAATCTCTACTGGCAAGGCTGCTTACATACCCATAGCGCAGTACTTGCAACTCATGCAGGTAATGTATTCTCATACATGGTAAAAAAGCAGGTGAAACAGTTGTTCTGACGTGTTGTATTGATTACTCTAGGAAATGAGCTGTGTTACTTTGCTGTCCTGTGTTTTGAACACTAAAAAGAAGTATTGAAGTATTTGTGTCATTACAATATAAACAGTCTACTGTATGATGTATAATATCAGTACCTGTCTTGTTTTATTTTGCATTATGATTACATTATGTTTTAATTGCTCTCCCAACCATTGTACCCTCTCCCCCAGGAAACTTCTGGAAATGAGCTGTTCCTCAGCTCATGGTGCCTTTTCTGGTGAAACATTTTGTAAATAAATAAGTAAATACTCATATACTCTAGAAAGCTAATGACTGTGTAAGGAACAGTGTTACACAGGTATTCTGTAGTTGATTTAAAGTAGGACAAATTTTCCACAGAATTGTGCAGTCCATAGCAAGCTTACTAGTGTTGAGTTGAATATTCCACATGTTGTGTTTCATTTAGTTTAAATGTGATTTTTAGCAGTAATGTGTCTGCAGTGGCTTTTTTCTTTTTTACTTTACAGAAATTTTAAGTAATTCTACACATCTTAGCTTTACTTTTACTAATATAGCACTTTTTTCCCTAACTGTCAGGATCAGCTGTTCAGAAGTGTATTTCTCAGAGAATGACAGAGGTACTGCATAATACATATTATTTACATACCCACAATGCAGTGCTTGCAACTCATGGAAGTAATGTATTCTCATACAAGGTAAAAAGCAAGTAAAACAGATGTTGTAACATGTTTTTATTGATTATTTTAGGAAATGAGCTGTGTTACTTTGTGCTCCTGTGTTTTGAACACACAAAAGTATTAAAGTATGTAGGTCATTACAATATAAATAAACATTCTACTCACATACTCCAGGAAGCAAGTAAATATGTTAGGAAAGGTGTTATACAGGTATTGATTAAAAAATAGGACAAATTTTCTCAGAATTGTGTAGTTTGTATTTTCTGCATGTAGTGTTTTACCTTGTTTACATGTGATCACTGGTGTTAATGTATCTACAATGCTTTTGTACTTTACAGAAAGGTATAAGTGAAGCATAAAATATTTATCCTCAGTCTGCATGTGGAACTATTTTTTCAGATGGAAGGATACACAATGAAAAGTGTATTTTCCAGCCTTAAAATCACCCTTTCTGAGCATTATTTGTGTTCTTCATGCAACCCATGTTATAAGTGCAATAACCCACTCCAGGGTGTGGGGTTACAGGCATTTAATCCACACCTGGTGCGCTGTGAGGACACTTGACCTGCAGCATTTGTGCCTCACAACGCCCCCCCAGGCATGGATTAAATGCCTATAATCCCACACCCTGTTGTGGGTTATTGCTAACTTGGAGTACTTTTTAAAAGTTGATAGGGCCTCCAAGGGATGTCTCTTATGGTATGAGAAACTGTGAGCCTGAGGTTTGGGTAAGAGGACTGCAGAGCGAAGCTGAGCAGTACTGTCTGCACAAACCTCAGGAGAGGAGTCTCTTATACCATAAGAAATGTCCTTCGGAGGCCCTGTTAACTTACTGTAAATCACTGGAGTTTAGTTTGAGTGATTTATAAGTTTAGTCTTTAATTTTTTTAATTGTGCCATCCCCTTCCCAGCACTGAAGTTGAGCACTCCCGCATGAGAGAACACTGTATGTGGTTAAGAGGTACAGTAGCTGTGTGTGCTGATTGCAACTGTTTCCCTGGCTCCTAATCGCTAACCGCTGTTAGCTTGCTCCCCCGAGACTAGCCTTAGCCATGAATGACTTTACCCCAGGTTAATTAGTGCATGTTTTTACTAATCCTTATGTACTTTTTACTTTCCGGTCCCTGTACCCCTCTTGCTAGACATAGGCAAGTCTTACAGGGGGCACCTGTACCTAAAACATAAAATCACTAGCTCATGGGCGTTTTCACCTTCACAAGCCACCATCTGAAACCATTCGCCCGGATTCATCTCTAGCAAAGCACTGCTAAAGCCGCCAACCAATCTGATTGCGAGCGCCTTCCGGCCCTTGCTTCCGATTGGCTTCTGTAGTTTACTTCAGCGATCCTTCCAATTCCTGCAAAATCGAATGGTCTGCCTGTACTCTGCTAAATTAGCTGTAACCACCTCTTTCCCTGACTGATGGGATCCTCTTTCTCATGGCTTAGAGTGCAGTTCTTGGGAACATGAGTGTTTATCCTCCTTTTTTGAACCTTTGCCTGAGATTGGCTCTAGGCGCCAAGCATATTTATTACTTTCCCTGCCTTGCGACCTTCCTGGGGCCCGATGGTCCGTTGGACACAGACAGCCAGTGTTAGCACCTAGATTTGGAAAATATGAGCGGTAGGCACTGTCCCATCCATTGCCTCAGTACCTCGCTCACACCTTCTATCAGTAAGTCACGGTACAGCCGCCTCCCAGTCCTAATGTAAGCGCTCCCTGGGGCTGCCGTTGATGGTGCCTGGCAGGCTGTTTGTTCCCTTTCTGACCTAACCATACCTGTTTTTATTCCTTTTTGTGAACTGTGTCAAGAGAAAAGGTGTTATCACTTGTTTTGTCTGACTGTTATGATAGTGATACCAAGATCTCGCTTGTGTTGTTTAGGAAAATTCCTGTGATAATATCCATCTCTGAATCTCTGTGGTCTAGCCTGTTCCCACTATTTTATACTGTTCACTGTGTCTCATTGATGATCCCGAACTAACTGTTATGTACGTTCTTTGTGTCTTGATTTGCACTCCTAGTACGTTTTATTCACATTGTAAATATAGCTGTTTGTACTATAATCTGGACTTAACCAGGTCCATCTTGTAAATGAATTTGCTCAACGATGTTCACCTGGATAAATAAAGATTTGATTGATTGATTGGTTGAAATCACATTAGTGATTTATAATGTTAAATATACAGCAAAGTGAAAAATGCAAAATTACTTAATACGTAAAATTACTGTTTCAGGGTGCAACAAACATTACCATCTAATTCCATATTAGACCATGATGTACAGTATTTTTATCAGTCCATAACATGTCCTTTTCTCAAAATTCCAATTCCACTGGCACCAAAGTTGTAGTACCTAGAAAAGAAGAGATAGAACTAAATGTTTCAAGATCTGTTGATGTAGAACAGCAAGTAGTGCCAGTGTTAGAACCTTTATGTGAAACAGACCGAAAATAGCAGTCTCACTACCATGTATAATAACCAGAATTTATTTTAATTTATTGTGTGTTGGGATGTGAGCCAGCCAGTATCCAGCCTATCCTAAAGTCCATAGTCTTACATGAACTTAACCTGGGATCTGAAATTTATGCAATTTATATATATATATATATATATATAGATATATACTGTGTATATATAGCAACTTAATTTAAAACTTAGTTTAATACTTAGGTTCTAGAGACATAAGACTGTGAGGTCTATCAGGAATGTCTCCCTGCCCTTTAGCAGGTTCAACCTATGTAAATTGTGTCCCTGTATTCATTTAACTTGTTTGAATATATGAAAAGTCTTTGCTTCTGCCACCTCCGTTGGTAAAGTATTCCTTTCTTTCACTGCCCTAATAGTGAAACTAGGACCTTTTTAAAAAAGTGTTAAAGGTTTTAGTTTAGAACTGTCTCATATGCTCTAGTGTTGTGATGTTTGTTCTTAAAAGGAAGTCCATGTTCCTTCGTTAGAGCCTGGTCTTTAATTATATTTAACACAAGTAGTAGGTCCCCCTCTGACCTTTTGTCTCTCTAAACTATGCATTTTTGGTTATATTAACCTTCCTTCCCTCGTATGTAAGATTTTGGATACGTTTGACAAGCTTTGTATCATTACCGCGTACTCTTTCCAGTGCCCACATATCCTTCTTTAGGTACAGAGACGAACATTGTACTGAATAGCCCAAATAACGGTGTACGTACGATCTATATGGCATTATTACCTCCCTTGATCAACTAGAAGATCCTTTTCTGATACAGCCCAGTATTTGTCTTGCCTTCCTTGCTGTCACTCGCAGTTAGAGATGCAGCGACGTTTTATTTTGCCGTCGAAATTGCGAATTTTACGAAATTCCACAAAATATTTTGCGGGTACAAAATGCAAAATTTCCCCCGTGAAATGCGGAATTTTGCCCATGAGTGGTGAAATTCTGCATTTTGCCAGCGGAATTTCACATTTTGCACCCGCAAAATATTTTGTGAAATATACAAATTTCACGGAACAAAATTCCACGATTGTGCACAACACTACTCGCAGTGCATTCCTACTGTAAAGTCCTTAGTAATCTGAATTCCCAAGCCCCTTTTGTCTTACTCTTCTAAATTATCTTTTCCTCAAGAAATATATAGATTTGTATATGTAATAGTTATGTTTGTGCTTTTTCTGCCAAAGTGTATTACTTTGCATTTATCCATGTTAAATTGCATTTACCCATATTGATAGTTTAGCTAAATCCTGCTCTACGAATTCAGGTTCTGGTGTTGTACCTGTTGCTCCACCTAGTTTACTATTATCAGCGAACTTCGCTGTCCTGTTTGTGATGTTTTTGTGTAGCATTTCTGAGCATGTAAGGGGCAGTCAGTTAGTGTTCACATTAAACAACAGAACTCCCATCAATCTCCCATTAATGACTACATATTTAGAAGTTGTTAAAAACCTGCTATATATCTTAATTGCATGAACATCTTTAATCACCTTAAAGGTACAGACAGTGGTAATCATATTCCATTCAACACACAGCAGGCGTTATTATTCATTGTTATCACATTATTTTTTTTCAGGAACAGTGCCACCTTGAATTTACCATTCAGACCTGGTGGTTGCAGGGCTCCCAACCTGAAAATCCAGTACTGCTGCCTCTTGTTTAATAGATTTTCAAAGTTTCTCTTCATCACTTTTGTTTAATCTTTCAATTTCAACAGCCCTCAGAAAATGAATGCGGCTGTCATTACTGTGATTAATATGGTTTGACATTGCATAGTCTTTATTATCAGTCTGTGTGGCCTTAAGATGTTCACTCAGATGCGGTCTAAATGGTCTCTTAAGGGAAAACAAACTCGACAGCAGACTGCAGGAGAGGAGATACAGGTAACAGACTGTTCAAAGGGCTCAAGTAACAGGAGATGCTCTTAAAGGGGAAGTCTCCCATAGTTCCACACCAATATTTTCCCAACTCTTTATGTGTAACTGTTGTGTGCCTCCTCCAGTTGCTAGTAGTCCTGTTGCTGTCCAGATCTAGATTATAAATAAAAATATACAGCCCCCAAAAGTTATCAATGTGTTTGTCCTCCATTTTACCATCAATGTTGTTGAAGGATGATGTCATCAGAGCAACAGATAATGGTGCTGCACTAAATGCAGTTCCACCAGTAGACCAAACCCACAATGTTTGGTTCCCCACTTGAGTAATGGAGAAACCCTTGTTGTGCATATCCTGAAGTGCAGGTCTAATAGGGACTAGGACCATGGAGTGTGATGCAGCACTGATTTGAGGTATATACAGTATTCATATAGGAAGTGCCTGTATGTGTTGTGTTACTGTTTCTGTTAGCAAAACAGTTTACCTAATAAATGACTCTAGGTACAACAAAGCGTTTTAAGTGGTATTATGCAGCTGTTGTATTAAGGTGTGTGTGTGTTAACATTCTCTGTTTTGATTGACACCAGCAGTGAGAAACAATCTTGCAAATAGGCCCCTTTCCCCTTGTAACTAGGCAGCCAGTGATTGGATGGCTGCAGTAGGGCAATAAAGAATTCAGCTATGACAAGGAATAGGTTACCAGGAAAGCACAGGCACAAGTACTGGGGGAACTCTGGTTCAAATCCTACTAGAGTCCCATACTCTCTAATCCTTAAGAAGTTCCCCTAACCTCCTTAGAAACTGTGATGGCCCCTCAGGTCCATGACTTTAAAAGTGCCCCAATTCCCATTATAAATCATTAGCAGTGATGTGAGGGCTACAGCACTTCACTTTCAAGGTACTAAGGATAAGCTGTGGCAGCCCCCCCCCCCGCTTTGTAATGCCAGCATTTGAAGTAGGATGTCCCTCACAAATCAGATGCTAGACCTCAGCTGTTGTAGGTAAAGAAACTAATCAGTCTCTGTTTGTAGTGCTCTGTATTTGCTTAGCTCACTCCTCCCATGTCATATGCATTCTGTGTCCTGGTATTTCCAGTCAGAAACTCAGATTTAAGGAGCATTTGAAATGTAAAACAGTACACTTTATAAAGTAAATGATCTAGCTCTCCACTTTCAGGCTGCTGAAAGGGGACGTGTACAAGTCAGTCTTGTGTGATCCTTTGGTAAACTGCCCAGGCTCATCTTGTAACGAATCTTCTCAAGGGTGTTCACCTGGTTCAATACAGAGTGACTGATTGACTGCTCGACTGATTGATTGATTAGTTGATTGACTGATTCGTCTACTGCTTTCCACAATGTTACAACTGTCTCACAGAGAGAAATGAGCAGTACACAGGAACAGCTTTTGTTTCCTGAGAATGAAATACTATTAGATGTATTATTTGCTCTGTCTACACATACAGTATCAAGGCTACAAGTACTACTCCCTGTGTGAGTTGCATGACAGAACTGCCTTAAGCCATTGCAAACTTAAACTAAAATCAGGCTAGACAGCATTGATACCTTTATGTTTTGTTCTGCACTGTTGCTGCAGTGACATCAAGGAATGGGAGGGGCTGTATTACAAGTGACTCATTTGCATGTAAATGGAGGCTTGCTTGACATTTTACTACCTTGTGTCAGAGCCTCAAACTCTAGATATGTGTTGCAACAGAAGAAATGGCTGATCTCTTATTGACATATGTACAGTACTTGATGTAATGTATAATAAATACATCAGACATATCCAAATCGTACATATACAGGAGTCTTCTCCTTTAACTAGTGTAGTGTTCCTGTATTACAGTTGTGCTCAGTGAGCATATACTGTCCCTTAGGCAAGTTCTCTACCATGTGTTTGGGGAGGTTGCTACTTAAACAATAAGGCACGACAGGGTGTGTTATTTTGTAATAACATCACTCTTGGGGTGGGTTGAAGCACAAGTGCCTTATTGCTATTATACAATGGCTCTTTTATGTAGAAAAAAAGAAAATGGGGGGAAAAAATATGTTTAAAATAATTTTTTCCCACTTTTTGTTAGGGGAGGCTTACTTACTGAAAAAGGAGTCCAGTAGTTTCTGTCTTGTCCCACGGGTGGCAGTGTAGCTAAGGTTGTCCTGTATCTGGGTGCTGCTGTTGCTGTGCTCCTTCCTGCTGATTGCTGACTTCCTCTGTTCAGTGTCTCCCCTCCCCCAGTTTCTCAGTGTTCACGTTTCTCCTGGTACAGAGTGAGACTGTGTTGCTGTCTACCAGGAGAAAGTATATTGGCATTCAAATTGTCTGCTCAGTCCAATTTGGTATCTAGACTACCAGAGACTGACTGAAAGAAGAAGGTGATGTGTGTGACGCCAGCTGCTTTTAATGTGTAGTGTACATTGCCGTTTCACAGTCCGGCTTTATTTCTATGTATTTTTTTATTTTGTTGCTTAAACTTCAAAATGCGGCTGTTGTTTTGAGGAGCCGAGCAGTGTGATGAGCGAGCATGGCTCTTTTAAAGTCTGCACATGCTCTCATGATTGCCGGCTGGTGGAACTGCAAGATGCTGGAGTTTGGGCTTTGTTTCATTTTTGTTAGCTATTTTTTTAGTAGGGATTGACTGTGAACTTCATGGGGGCAAGGCTATGTATGGGGTTCTTGTTGTTTTGAGGCAGTTTGAGGAGCGAGTGCAGCAGGCAGCAAGTGTGGCACTTCTGAAGTCTTCAAGCAATCTCACGATCGTCTGCCGGCCAGTGGAACTGCATGCTGGAGTTACGGCTTGGCTTTGTATTTTTTTTTTCTTTTTCTTAGTAGGGATTGACTCTGAACTTCATGGGGGCAAGACTAAGTGTGGAGTAATGTTAAGTAGCAACTGAATGTGCGGTCGAGCGATAACTGCTGGCACGCTGTGTGGACATGACAGTGCAGTGCAGCTACTGGGCAGTGGGCACTGATTCATTTTTTTTAGATGATGGCATGTGATGAGGTCAGTTTTCTGCCTGTCCTAGATACAGTGATGTTATTGTGTAATATCACTGTCTCAGGCACACACTGACCAATCAGAGTCCAGGAAATTTTCTTGCCATTGTATAATAGCTAATAACATGTTCCTTTGTTATTCTATATATACATTTCATACATACTTGAATTTTAAAATGTTAACAGACATATAGAAGTGTGATCGAAGTTATTTGTATTTATTGTAAAGACCTCATGAGATGTGTTAAATGTAAATAAAGAACTTGAATAAGCTGTTGTTAAAGGACAGTTGGTATATTTCCATCACTTCGTTTCTCGATTGTTAGCACCAAGAAGTTCACTTCCCATTCATAGTATCATAGAAATGTGTCAGCAGAAAAGGACCATCCTTGTACATCTAGTCTGCCCATTTTCCACCCGCCACTACTTGCCTCCACTTC